>CP125978.1:430599521-431199521 GCA_030063025.1 Avena longiglumis
AATTTTCGCATCTTTGTTGGTAGATTCTTGAGCTCCTCTTTCTTGACTAGATTCTTCCCATACTTCCATGGCTGTATGGGGTTGACATCGCATTTGGGCAAGTTGTCTCCCATGACGTTCAAGTATGCAATGTAAGTCATCCCCATCTCATTGGCCTTTCTTTGTAGCTCCTCGTAATCATCTACGGAGGAGCGTCGTTTGTCAAACATTTGGAGCGGGCGCATGATTGGTTTTCCTGCTCTCCGAGCATGGGAACTGTTTCTGGGTGCCTCAACTGCTACTTTCTCCTCTACGGTGCCTTGCATCCGCTTCAAAATCTGGCGCCGTAGTCCGCACAAATGGGGTTTCAGTTTCAAAAGATTTTTGTAAAACTTCTCCACCACCGCCGGATCTATTTTCTCCTTTGGCTCGCCCGTCTAGGTGCAAAGAATTTCTTGACCTGTTCTTCGAGATCCTATTGGTCTCCTCGTCGCCGATTCCACGGTAAACCGACAATGGCTTGGCGGAAGGCTGCGGACGTAGTTTTTGAACTCTTTGGCGTCGGTTTCCTGGATTTCTTTGTGGCGATTACTTGATGCTCCTCGTGGCGGCTCTTCCGCTTCTGTTGAGGAGATGGATGAAGCACGGAGATGGCTGACGGCTGAGATGGCTGCGCCAGAGAGATGGTGACGGGCGGAGATGGCGATGGCTGCCAAGCAGAGATAGTCAAGCTCGGGATCGGCTGCGACGGCAAGACGGGGGTGCTGACCTCAATTTGGAAGCACAATGTGTTCCTTCTTCCAAAGAATGGTTGTTTTCACCGCAAATTTGAGTTGAGTTTTCCTTCACCGTAGCATGGTCAAGCTGTGCTTCCTCATATTCCTTCACAACCTCATCTACCCCGACAATAGCATAGCCATCTCGAACCCCGGCGGTGGTAAGTTCCACCAGCTACAAGAGGTAAGGCATAGCCGACACCACCTTAATGGATAAGCCCATTAATCTCACATGCAGCTCAGCGTGTTCGCTCTCCGTGATCTCATCCACGGGTATCGAGGACCGTCATTTCAAGCGTGGGCTACACGTTCTCCGTGGAAGCCACACGCTTCCGCAGAGTCTGATGCGGGCAGCTTCCAATGCAGGCTCTTCGTGCTGAGATGGGCCGGTAGCTTGATGGTTTCATAGCATTCACTTGCGCCGCAGCCGCAAGTGCATGTTCTATCTGTCATCCGCTCAGACGCTTTTTCTTTTCTGCCGCCATCTGTAAGAGTCGCTCCGGTCAAACCCATCCTTCCATGTCATACCCCCATGCCTCGTGCATGTCCAGTGTTCTTTTTACCGATGGCGTGTGAGCTGGTCATTCTCTCTGTCGGGATGGAAGGTCCCGGCGGATGTTTCCTCGTATGCCGTGATGAGTTCGGACGGGTTTGGCAAGGATGGTTGGGAAGATACATAATCCTGTTTCGGGTCCAACCTTGCCCCGATTCCAGTAGAACCAAGTCTTTGCACGTAGGTCCCACCCATCTGTCTGGGTGTGATCCTCTCGCCTTGAGGCCCTCTCAGATTCCTCCCACTTAGGCCTCGAGATATGTAGCCACCGACCGTCCTCTCGGTGATATTCCTTCTTGAGGCATTGAGTATTGGTTTCGACCTCTTTTTAGCTATAGCACTTTTTTATATGTCTCAAATTCGGACGGTGAGGTCTTATCTTCGCATAATATGCGTCTTGAAATCTGAGTCTCGAGCTTTGACAAATTTGTTCAATTTTGTCTTCCATCTGGAAAGCCTCAGCCATCATCTTTAGAGTCCACTCTTTGACCTTTTCTTTATAACTGGTTGTTTTCATCCTCCTCTAGCGGAAGGGTGAAATTTACCAACAACGAATTCCAAAGCGTTTCTTTGGATCTGTCATCGACAAAGGTACCGCCCTTCTTTGGCTTATTCAATATTCAATTATGATTGGGATTTGGTCCCTAACAAGAACTCCACCGACGATAAATTTGTCTGGGCCTTCTTGGGCTCCATCGACCGCCATCAACACGGACGCTTGATCGTGAACTTTGCACGATCTTTCAACCGTGGCTCGCGCCTCGCTTGCTCTTTTTCGTAGAAGAAGATGGTTCTTTGGCTGGTCGATCCAGAGGGCTAAAAGAAGAAAGAAGCGTTAATTAATACATGTAGAAGAAGATTGTTGGAAGTCACCGAGGATTAATCAATGCATATACCTCGCGGACTTTGTAACCATTAAATTGCTCACGAGTCTTCATCTTCTCCATGACTAGTACTTGAAATTGCTGTCGTCATGTCCCTCCAAGTTCAGATATTAGAGGTGTCCTCATCAATAATGTTCTCCATTATTTCTTCTTCTTCAAGATTTCTACTAAGTGGATCCATAGTTTCTAAAACAATAATATTATCTAGAGTGCTAGCGGCGTTTAGGCGTGGCCTATGAGCTCAAGCGGCGGCGGCTAGCCAAGAAGCTGCAAGGGCGGCGTCGGCTTAGGCGTGGCCTATGAGCTCCAGCGGCGGCGAGACGCCTCCCGCAGGGAAGAGAGCGAGGTGGTCGAGGGTTTAGGCGTGGCCTATTATAATATCTTTGCTATAAGCTATTTTATATCGTTCGAGGCGAGGCGACAACGGCGTGGCGACGCGCAGCAAAGGCGCCCGCGACGTGGCGAGCACGCTGGTACGGCCCCCCCTTTAACACCGGTTCGTAGAAGAACCGGTGTTAAAGCCCCTTTTCGGGATCAACAAAATCCCTCGTTTCCACTAGTGCTCGTAGGTAGTACTACAGTTGTCGTCTGTAACACCTCAGTTTTAGATAAACATTATTTAGGGTTTGTTTGTGCATCATGTTTAAATTGTGCATTAAAGAACATAATGAAAAACTCTAAACCCTACTCTCTCCCTCTATTTGAAATCAATTCAAAATGACACACGACCAGGCGAGCACACTATGGGTAACGGTAGCACTAAAATTTAACACGGGCATGCACGAACTTGACGAGCAGACGAGCTAGTCAGAGAGGAGGGCCTCACAGGCTCCGGGCGGCGGCTCCAGCGTCTGGCCGAGGCGGTGGCTCAAGCGTCTGAGAGGGCGAGGGCAGCGGCCTGGCGAGGGCGGCAGCCCGACGTGACGGCGAGCGCTCATCGGACGGCGAGGGCGCTCCGACGTCTGGACGGCAACTCGCGCGGGCGGCGCCGGGCGCGGCTGTGTGATGTGGCGGCTTCTTTGGCGTCGTCGGTGGGCGGCTAGCTCCGACGGCGAGGGCTAGCGCGGCATTGCCGCTTCGCCTTCTGCAAGGGCGGTGGTTCGATCTCGCATGGGGAAGAAAGGCGAGCGGGCGCATTAATACCCCCTTTAACACCGGTTCGTGGCGGAACCGTGTTAATGGGAATTGCTCTTACAGATGTTTTTACCTTTAACACGGTTCACCTTACGAACCGGTGTTAAAGAAAGGGTACGCTGTATGGAACGAATAATGCCCCCTTTAACACCGGTTCTATGCGAACCGGTGTTAAAGGGAACATTATTTCATGCATTAAAGGGCTTTTTAATTCAAAAATATGATATGAATTTAGAAAATTCATATCTTTTTCATTCAACTCGTAAAAATATGAATAATATATCATAATTTTCGAAAATAATATCTATCCATTCATGTAAATCATTTTATATTTACTTTACATGAATTTTTTAAAATAATTAAAACACTTATTTCATGCATTAAAGGGCTTTTTAATTCAAAAAATATGATATGAATTTAGAAAATTCATATCTTTTTCATTCAACTTCGAAAAATATGAATAATATATCATAATTTTCAGAAAATAATATCTATCCATTCATGTAAATCATTTTATATTTACTTTACATGAATTTTCTTAAAATAATTAAAACACTTATTTCATGCATTAAAGGGCTTTTTAATTCAAAAATATGATATGAATTTAGAAAATTCATATCTTTTCATTTCAACTCAGAAAAATATGAATAATATATCATAATTTTAAGAAAAATAATATCTATCCATTCATGTAAATGATTTTTATTAGATCAAATCATATTTTAATGCCGCATCTTTTGTATTAACATTTTTGAATTGATTGGATATTTAAATGTCGCATCTTTTGTATACACTTGAATCTCGCCAAGCCTCTCTCAACTTGAATTGTTTTTTGATCAATGTGTTGGTGGTTTTGAATTAGCCATTTGGTGGTTGCTTCACAAAACCGTCTGATTTTATGCTCGGAAAATGGAAAATGCCTTTTGGTGCGATAAAAGGAAAACTCCTCTTGCAAACTATGCCTTGATTCTAGCCATAACATTGGTCATTTGACCCAAAGCCAAGAAACCTCGAATGAAAATTAAGATACATGGCAGATTAAGTAACAATCGGTAACTGGAACGAAAATTAAGATACATAAAAGAACAAAATTAAGATACATGGCCGATTAAGTAACAATCAGGCGAACTTGTTTCGAATGTTGGAGTGATTCATCATACTCCTGCTACACCTGTAATACTACCATCAGTAGTCGTCACTTCGCCGTCATTATCGTCGTCGGGGTCGCCAGAATTGAACCTCTGGAGAGTACGTAATGGACTTGAGGGTAGCGATAAATTTGGACTTGAGGGTAGCGCGTGGGCTGGACTTGAGGGTAGCGCAGACGGGGTTAGAGTCGTGGCGATGTCAGGCCATGACGCCTGGAGAGTCCGACCGCCACCATAGCCGACGGCCGGCCTCGTTGATGTTAGGAGGAGGTGGCGTCTCCTCCTCGGGCGAGCGCCTCTCATGCCGATCCACGAAGGCTTCCCAAGTAGGGAAATAGTCGGGATGCCATCTGGGATTCCTCCGCTGCTCCGGCGTGAGCTCAAGTAGTAGTGGTTCGTGATGGCCATCCGGCGCCACACCTAGAGGGAGGGAGAGGAACTGCACGCCCGACGCCAAGATCCATCCGACGGGGACACAAGAGTCGTGGCAAGGGGGTAGTTCGAGGAGCAGCGCCTCCGCCTCGGGGTTAGTGCTACGGTGGAAGCCATGGGAAAGAGTGATGAGGTTGCGATATGAGTCTAGAGATGCAATGACAATGGAGGCCAACCCCTACATATATATATAGTGAACTAGCGGGAAGAACTGGAGGGAAGAATCAAGGGAAGAAAAATGGCGGGAAAAAATGGCGGGATGAACCTTTAGTCCCGGTTGGAGACACCAATCGGGACTAAAGATGAACCTTTAGTCCCGGTTGGAGACACCAACCGGGACAAAACACGAGTCAGCACTAATAATAGGGGTGAGTGCATGTCGACATTATGTTGTGCGGCGTGTACCTTGTCCCGGATGGTGTCACCAACCGGGACTAAAGATGAACCTTTAGTCCCAGTTGGAGACACCAACCGGGACTAATAATAAGGGTGAGTGTCGACATTATTTTGTAAGTGTCAACACTATGTCGAGCTGCTTGTACTATAAATAGGCATCCTTGTGAGTCCAGCCTCCACCGCCGGTTGAGGCGGGGACACCACTACGTCCAGCCAGGAGATCTGGACGAGCCCATCCTTGGCATCTCCGAGAACTGGTCATAGAGGCACTCCTAATATCTGAAATTAGTTAGCTCCTGGTGTATTGATCTAGTTAGAGAAGTTACAAAGCTGCAAGATGGTTTTGAGCGAGGACACCACTACGCCAGTTTGTGGAGATGCCAACGGAGCCTAGTCCTTGGCATCTCCAAGAAACTGGTCATAGAGGCACTCCTAATATGTGACCGCAGCGTTTGGAGATCGATCTTAATGGTAAGTACGAATCGGGACAACTTCTTCTCATAGTCCCGTCCATCCACAAAACATGACTAACACTCAAGACATGTATTAATATTAAAACACGAACTAGAGTTACATAATATGAGCATGAACTTCTTGGCATATGCCTTCCTTATGATCGCTTCACGTAACCATGTAGCATCTTCTTTACTTAACGGAATGCTTGGGTGGTTTCACTTTGAAGGGCGGAATTTCATCAAAATTATTATAATCTTCCGACATGTCTTGTCCTCGATTCCCACGATGTTTCTTTTCCTGAAAGAACTATGTGACGCTTTGGCTCATCATATGATGTATTCGTTTGCATATTTTTTCTTTTTTTGGTGCGGAGGACATGTCCTTCACATAGAAAACCTGAGCCACATCATTGGCTAGGACGAATGGTTCGCCTAAGTTCTTCATAAGATTGTTGAGATCCACCGTTGTCATTCCGCTTCTTGTCTACCTCAACCCCTCCTCCTTAGCTTGACCCATTTGCATCGAAACAAGGGGACCTTAAAATTAGGTCCATAGTCAAGTTCCCATATCTCCTCTATGAACCCATAATCGTGGTCTTTTGCCCATTGTCTTCTTTTGCATCGAGGCAGACACCACTATTTTGGTTGGTGCTCTTTTTATCTTGGCCTATCGTAAAATGTATTCCCATTTATCTCGCCCTTGGAAAGTACATACTGAACGAAGGCGGTGTCTGCCAACAAGTACATGATCTAACAGTGGTGTTATTCGTGAGAAGTCTTTGCGACCAGCCAAAACTCGCCATGTGTTCACTTATAATCCATTCATCGATCGCCGGGTGTTTGAGGCGTATTAAATTCTTGTGTTCATTGATATACGGGCAACCAAGATAGATATTTGTAAAACCGTGTAGTGTGCTTGATTGAGAGAATGCCCGTCCCTACATATCATTGCTTTACATCCTAGGGTGCCTTTTCCAGCGCTCCCTCATGTCGTGATTCGGAACACCAATCGCCTTAAGGTCGAATAAAATCAACACGAACTCAATGACCTCCTCTGTTACATAGCCCTTGGATATGCTTCCTTCTGGCCTAGCATGGTTATGAACATATTTCTTTAAGACTCCCATGTACCTCTCAAAGGGGAACATATTGTGTATAAATACAGGACCGAGAATGGCAATCTCTTCTACTAGGTGAACCAGGAGATGCGTCATAATATTGAAGAAGGATGGTGGCAACACCAACTCGAAGCTGACAAGACATTGGCCCACATCTGTTTGTATCTCTGGTAGGCTTTCTGGATCGATTACCTTCTGAGATATTGCATTGAGGAATACACATAGCTTCACAATGGGTACTCGAACATTTTCGTAGAAGCCCCTCAATGCAATCGGAAGCAATTGTGTCATAATCACGTGGCGTCATGAGACTTCAGGTTTTGGAATTTTACTCGCCATATTTATTATTCCCTTTATATTCGACGAGAAGCCAGACGGGACCTTGCTCCTTAAAAGACCTTCACAAAAGATTCCCTTCTCTGCTTTGGTAAGAGCGTAGCGATCAGGAGTTAAGTGGCATCGTTTACTCTTCTCGTTCTCGGGATGCATAGGCTCTTGAGGGCCTTCGATGTTGCTGGTCTGTCGTGCTTCCGTGTATCTTTTGTCTTCCCATACACTCCTAGAAAGCCTAGCAGGTTCACGCAAACATTCTTCGTCACGCGTGCATCACGTCGATTGAAGAGCGGACCTCTAAGACTTTCCAATAGGGTACGTCCCAAAATATAGATTGCTTCTTCCACATGGGCGCGTGTCCGCATCGTCATTCGGAGCAGATAGACTGCCGGGACCTTTTCCAAATATTACTTCTAGGTCCTTGACCATACCAAATACCTCCTCACCGCAGGAGGACAGGCTTCCTCCGGGTTACGCCAGACGTTTGAAATGCTTGCCTTTCTTTCTTCTTGGATGCAGGTTCTAAGAAATCGGCGATACCCTAGGTACACAACCTTATTACATTTATCCAAATATACACTTTCAAGATCATCTAAACAGTGTGTGCATGCATTGTATCCCTTGTTTGTCTGCCTGAAATGTTACTAAGAGCGAGCCAATCATTGATGGTTACGAAAAGCAATGCTCAGAGGTCAAATGGCTCCTCTTTGTGCTCATCCCACATACGTACACCTGGTTTGGCCCACAACCTGTAAAAGTTCTTCAACTAATGGCCTTAGGTACACATCAATGTCGTTGCCGGGTTGCCTCGGGCCTTGGATGAGCACTGCATCATAATGAACTTCCTCTTCATACACAACCAAGGAGGAAGGTTATAGATACATAGGGTCACAGGCCAGGTGTTGTGGCTAGCTCTGCTCACCAAAAGGATTCATGCCGTCAGACTTAGACCAAACCTTAAGTTCCTTCTTGCGTCACGTGCGAAGTCCGGGTACTCTCGCTCGACTTTTCTCCACCGTGACCCATCGGGTGTTTCAACATCGCGTCTTTCTTACGGTCTTCCATGTGCCATCGCAACAACTTGGCATGCTCTTTATTTCAAGAGACGTTTTAACCGTGGTATTATAGGAGCATACCACATAACCTTGGCGGAACCTTCTTCCTAGGGGCCTCGCCCTCAACATCGCCAGATCGTCTCGTCGATCTTATACTGCGCAAAGGTGCATACCGGCATGCATCCAAATTCTCATTTCTCACCGCGGTAGAGGATGCGATCATTAATGCAGGCATGTATCTTCGCACGTCTAATCCTAGAGGGCGACAACCTTCTTTGCTTGGTATGTACCGTCAGCAACTCATTATTTTTGGAAGAAGATTCTTCATTTTACCAATAACTTTGAAAATCTTGTGTCACCACACCATTCTCTCGCTTTCATTGCAGCAAATCTAGTGGCATCTAGCTTTTGGCCATCTTCGCAAGTTGGATACAACAATGTTTTGTGATCCTTTAACATCTGCTCCAAACTTCTCCTTCTCCTTTTCAGTTTCACATTCTTCCTTTGCATCGAGAATGGCCCGACCAAGATCGTCATCAGGGCCCATCTCCCTCTTGATCTTCATTATCTACCTCATTGCATTATCATCATATTCAGGATACATATTATGATAGTTTTCATCATCCTCTTCTTCTTCGTTGTCTTCCATCACAACCCCTTTTTCTCCGTGCTTGGTCCAACAATTATAGCTGGGCATGAAACCGGATCGAAGCGGTGGGCGTGAATGGTTCTGGTATTTGAGTAGTCTTTCTTGTTACGACGGTGAACACACGGACAGACATAAAACCATTGTGACCACGGTTTGCATTAGCCACAACGATGAAATTTTGGAGGCCCGTAATGTACTGGAAGTGCGGTCACCGTACATCCATTGCCGATTCATCTGCATTAATATGTAGTATATATCAAAAATAATAGGGAGATGACCATTTATATATATAGTACATCAATGACACATGAAACTATAGTTGCCGACCTCGGCCAGAGACGGAAAGAGCAACAAGAAAGCTTATTTTGAGCTCTCGGCATTTCACCGAACACCTCTAGTGCATATGAAAAACACAAACTAGCACTCTTCACACCCTCTTGCTAGGCTCCAAAATGTGAAAGAATGGAATAGGGGTGTGTGGGCTGGGGTGGTGTCTTATAGTTGCTTTAACAGGTTCGTGCAACGAACCGTGTTAAAAAGAAATCTTGTGAGCCATCGGTGAGGACCTTTAACACGGTTCGTGCCACGAACCGTGTTAAAGGCTCTTTAATGCCGCAGAGGCCACGCTTGGTACGGCCTTTAACACCGGTTCGAGAAGAACCGTGTTAAAGCCCATTTTCGGATCAACAAAGCCCTCGTTTCCACTAGTGCAGGCAGCTCCCGCCGAACCAACCGGCGGCGACCCGCGGCGGCGAGGATGACGATCCGACCTCGACTACCCGCGTCATTCTCGACAACTTAGGCATGTAGGACGGCGAAGGCACCAATGCGACCTTTTAAGTTTATTTATGTACTAGTTTAGTTTAAATTTGATGTAATCCGCTTATATTTGCCCAACTTAGTGAAAATCGCCTAAATTTGATGAATTTTAGCCGAACTTGGGGACTCGGCCTGGGTACGCGGCTGGGAGAATGGGTGTACCAGTGAAAAACAAGTTCGGTCCGTCAAACGGACCAAATTTCGCCAGGTTCGCCAACAAGTGGAGATGCTCTTATGTTGCTTTCTTTCTGCAATGCCCCTCCATACATCCCTTTCTCATTCCGAAATCCTTAATTTGCCTTTTTTGCATAACGCCCTTTCTTTTGTTTTTACCTAGATTCATAATTCAGTTTCCATAGAAATGCGTCACAGGGTACTAGATTCGTACATTCGGTATAGTTTTTTACAAGTTCCGACATTCATAAGAGAAACTTGTATTTCTTATTGAACGTTTCATATAAGAATCAGAAGTTCTTGTATTACACATTTCATCCCAAATTCTACATGATTCACATAACTTTTTGATTGTTGGCTACATTAATTCACGGATCATAGGATTGACAAGAGACGCATGCAAGATCCACACATACTTTCCAAGTTCCACCGAAGGTACAAAGTCTCGATTGTACATGAAAGGTGGGTCCACCGAAAAGAGGAGCTCCCTAGAGGCGATTGGTTGGCGATCGCGATAGTGCTAGGGTTTTCTCTCGAGGGTGGGGTTTCTCGTGAGGTGATCTCGCATTGAGTAATCCTCGGCCTTGACGGTGTGGGCGCCTCTCTGGGCTCGGTCTTTGGTGGCCAGCGGAGGGTCGGGGTTTTGGATGGCATCTCGGGCGATCTGGTTCAAGGGGTGGTGGTTCGTCAGACCCCATCTAGGTCACCGATCAAATCTGGAGAGGAGGATCTGCGAGGGCTCTCTGCTCGTATGGGAGCTGGCGGCCCGATAAGGAGGCTACGGGTTGGTTGTCAAGGGAGTTAGATCGAGCAGTGCCGCACCCTCGGTGGGCGGTGGTGGGAAGGTTTGTTCACCTCGGAAGTTGATCATCGGGGACTTAGAAAGAGCGATCCAGCGTGAAGGGGGCTTCATCGGCTGCACAATTCGGAGATATTGGCGACAACCGATTTGTGGTAAGATTCTAGTTAGAGGGGACCGAAGCATGCGTTGAGGAGTGGACCTTGGCAGTTTGACTTTAATGTTGTCTTGATCAAGGATTATGATGGGTCTATCGTCCATCGATATGGTTTTGACTCATTTGGGCTGTGTGAGAGTCTTGGATCTCCCAATGGATATGATGAACAGGCGTATGGGGAGGCGATTGGAGGCTAGCTAGGGACGGTTTATTTCATGATGTTGATGAGGATGGGATGGCATGGGGCAAAGAACTTCGATAAGAGTTGTTGTTGGTTGATCAACCTCTCATGCGTGGAGTTTCTCTGAAGGAGGATGATTACGTGGTTGAGGGGAAGTGGTTTGACATAAAATATGAGCGTGTGCCGCACTTTTGCTTCGAGTGTGGGCGCTTAATGCACTCAGGTCAAGGGTGTGATATGGAGAAGGCTGGGGTTAAGCAGTGGGGAGAATGGCTACGTGCTTCACCAAGGAAAATCCATAAACCCCCGCCGACTGCGCGTCCTTGATGTTCTTGTGCAGCTTAGCCTTGATCGGTTGGGCGGAGGCGAAGATATGGGGGAGTGGTGATCAGGGATTTACCTCCACGTAGGAACCTGTCCTTTAATCATACCGAGTCAAGCTCGTCTCGCACTGGCAGGACATCGGACTTGAGGAAGGAGGGGAGTGTTGGATCGAGCCCAGTTAAGAACCACGGGGTTCGGGTGCAGGAGGGGGGCTCTGGTTATGACCCGATGGAAGTGGGCAACAGGAAAGGCGGGACTGGTACATTTGTGCGTAAGCCTAGGAAGCAAAGGGAGATAGCATGGCGGGTCTCGCTTACCTCAACGAGCAAAAGAGAGAGACACCAAAGGTGTGTGCGGTCCAGTTCAAGTGCTCGAGGAGGAAACCCGGAGATGGCGGGAAGCGACAACGCACCTCATCCGTGTTTGACATTGTTGATCCTGCGGTTGATTGGTCGGTGTTTTAGAATCGGCGACCCATCGGCGGACCCTGCGAGGCGGGGCTGCCGGGGACAATGAATATCCTAAGCCTTAACTGCCGTGGTTTGGGGTTGGACCCGGCAGTAGGCGAACTCCATGACCTGATAAGGTCATACAACCCAAGAGTAGTCTTTCTATGTGAAACGAAGAAAAAAGCTAGAGCCATGGATAAAATCAAATGGATCTTAGGATACAAGAATGGAGTGGTCGTGGACTGTGTGGGGCGAAGTGGAGGGCTAGAGCTGTGGTGGAGAGATGATGTAGATGTGTCTGTCCGGCCGTGGTGCCAATATTACACTGATGCCAAGGTCTGCTATGAAGGGAAGGTTTTGAGGTTTTGCGGTTTCTACGGAGAACCAAGGACGGATCAGAGGCAGAAATCCTGGGAGATGATTCGTTTCTTGAGGCGCAGACGACTCCGTGGCTCTACACCGGGAATTTAATGAGACGCCTTTCGGCGAGGATGAACAGAGGAGGCAATTTGAGGAGTGAATCACAGATTCTGCGTTTAGGGAGTGTTTGTCAGATTGTGGCCTAAATGACATGGGGTTCAAGGGTTATCCGTACACTGGAGCAACAAGAGGGAGGAGATGACAATATCCAGTGAGGTTGACAGAGGGACTGACGATGTCGTTCTGGAAATGTTCCCAGACTACGCCAACATATTCCAACCGAGGAGTCGATCATGCGACTCTTCTTATCGAGTCTGATGGCGGCCTAGCTTAAACAAGAAGTGAGATTTATATGTCACATCCCAAAATTTTCCAAATTTTGAAATGTGAAAAATAAATAAACAAATAAACAATTGTTGATTTTTAGGGTGAGAAGAAACTTTTTGATTCCAATTGGAAACATAAAAACCAATTTTGATCAAATAAAATCCTAAAAGGATTTAAAAAGATAAACAATTAATAAATAAAGTTAAAATAGTTGGAATCACTATTTTTGGATCTTTAAATAAAAAGATTTGGTTTTCAAAAGAAAAGGTAGAATTATAAATAAGGATTATTTTATAGAGCCAAATTAAATCTTGGCCAAGCTTTTGAAATAAAATATTTCTATTTGATAAAAAGAGTAAAGGTTTATTTAAATAAAATAATGAGGATTTATTAATATCCAATTTTATTTAAGTAAAGGTTTTTCCATTTTAAATGAACACTAAAACTTGTTATTTTATTTTAAATAAGTTTTCCAAGTGTTTTATTTATTCAAATAAAACCTACTAAAATGATTTTGGTATTATTTAGATTTCAAATGGAGTTTTTAATAAATAAAATCCTATTTGAATTAATAACTAAGGTCTATTTATTTAATTAATAAATAGATTCTAAAAAGAATAAAAATTATTTTGTTTTGGACTTTGATTTGTGTAGTTAAACAGAATTAAAACCTACACAAAGTTTGGCAAAGGTTTGAATTCATTTGGGTGTTTGAATTGTTTGAATAAAATAGAAATTCAAATTAGAAAAAGAAAATGCTTGATAAAAAATGAAACAAACACATTAACCCAACAAGCCAGCAAGGCCAGTAGCTCAACTCTCCCCTCAGAACGTTTTCTCGCTGAACACACCTTGAGACACCGAAAGTGGACCCAACGCCCTCTCTCTCCCTCACTGCCAGATGGACCCCACTGCCACGCAGTCGTCTTTAATCTCGCGACCACGTCGCACTGCCGTTGCTGCAGACTTATTGCCGGCGTCAATAAGTGTAATTGGCTGAGTAAAACCTCGCTGTGATCACGCACACATAAGTGCCCCTCTCTCCTCTCTCCCCCCAAACGCGCTCCCTCTTCCACCAGTCTGCAGGAATTACGAGCTCGAAACTCTCTGCTCCGTGGCGTCTCAAAGCAATTCGGCGTCGTCAAATCCTCGACTCCTGCACAGGCATATTCCCCATCGCCAGGCGCACCTGCCCATAGCCCCAGCTCACTCCCGCGTTCCCCGTAGCGTCGGCTTTGTCCTCACCTAAGCACCGCCGCGTCTGACTCGTCTCTAACGAAGTTCCCTGGTAAGCCTCGACTGCCCCATCGCCTCCTGTTGATGCTCCCATCACCCCTAGATCAGTACGTGTCTAACTATGCCCCTATCTTGCCTTAGGGCGACCTGCAGGCTCACCTCCGACCGACAAATGAGCCGTCAGGAGCTACTCCGGCGAGCAATCGTCGTCGTTCCTGAGCACCCCTTGCCAAGACGACCACACGTTGAGATTTAGCATCTCCCTGCGATCACGGTGAGCACCTCTGTTACCTCCCTTCCTTCCTGCCGCGAACCACTGCAGAGCCATCGTTTCGCCACAGCAATGCCGCGATGGATGGTCAACCACAGTGAACCGTCAGATCGTCATCCAGTGACTTAGATAGAATAACTTATCGAAAGGGTATGGTGCAATCTGAACCGTACGATACACTTTAGATCTAACAACTCACAGAGGCTGATCCGCACGACGCGGTACCGGCCAATTAGATTGCGCCACGTGGACAGGGTTTTGTTTAAAAACAGAATTAGAATCTGTTTGAATTACAAAGTTGTAAAATTCATAACTTTAAATCTACACGTCCAAATTTTGCAAATTTTATATCAATAGAATCAGTAGAACAAGTACTTTGCAACCATGCATTTTGTTTAATGATTTTCTTCTGTAAAATTGGTTGAAATTGCAGAAACATGTGTAGGCTTATTATGAATATAAAAATTGTTCTAGATATAATTTTAATGTGAATTCTTTGCAAAATGGATTTTTGTGAACCTACTGAACCTAGGAACCAACTCAAGGATTTAAAAATGTATTTTGTGAAGTTTCGGAATAAATATTTGAATTAGCACATTTCTAGTCCAATAAAAATATTGATTTTGTTTTAGAAATGATTTTTGAGTAAAACCTTTGGGAAATGATTTGATTCAAACCTTCTGACCCTAAACACCAAGTTTTGAGAATTAAAATATATTTGGTGAACTCTTTAAAGAATATTGCTTTGCTAAAAGCATTTTCAACCACATAAAATATGGATTTGATTTAGAAATGGTTTATAGATAAAACCTTTTGCAAATGGTTTTACCACTTTAGTAAATGACCACTTTGAACCTTATAATGTTTAGAGCCTAGTAGAAACCACTTTTGCAAGTAAAACTATCTTTTGCATGCTTGCATGCATGACCTTGCTTATATTATTTTATGTGTGATAAATTGGTTGAATGCTAGTTGAATTTGTGTTTGCTTGATTGTATTGTAGTGGAATTAGAAGAGTGTGATATTTGCAAGATCAAGAAGTGAACCAACATTCTCTACTAAAAAGGCAAGTGACACTATCATTCATATCCTACTATTTTTATTACACTTAGTGGATTTTGTAACATGCATGGACTACTATATTTTATGCTATGCTAAATCCTAATAGGATACCCTTATATATTCCTTAGTGGAAACATTGTAGTTGTAGTATGCTTAGCCCAGCTATATATTTGGGATGGGATACATGTTATGTATATATGAAGAGTTGAAAAGTTATATGTTTTATATAATAAAACAAGTACTCAATAAACCACCTGGGTGGACAAGGATACTCAAGATTTGGACAATGTGGCAACAAAAGGAACCATGTTTATATGGCTATCTCTTTTTGTATGTGCACTAGAAGAAAACCACCCAGGGACTTAGAGATTGAACATGTTTCTCGTACATTGGCTTTCGTGTACAGCCACATGCTAAATGGGCTCTAGCTTAGTCAACTACATAGTGGAAGACCCATGCATTGGCATCTTCAGGTTAACTAGAATTGTGAAGGGAACTTGAAACCCTACATTGGTGCCTGGATGACAAGCTAGCATTGTGTATTGGGAGGACTTCTATGGAAAGACTTTGTCACATTCTCAATCTGCCAGTACTCCATCTTGGTGAGTACTTATCCAGCGATCACTGGTGGCATTAAGATGAGATTGTGTCTTGTGGGTAAAGTGTACAACTTCTGCAGAAGATCAAAAATTCTAAGTACTTAGCCGTGTCCCCGGTTATGGACAATACTGAGCAACTAAGGCCTGAAGCTATGGAAGATCTCGACATTACAATTTCTCAAAGTAAAACTTGATGGTGACAACAAGGGATTTGAAGCACTTGGAGTTTTCCAAGAAGTTAAGATAGATTTGACAAAAGATCAAAACTATTTTGAAAAGATAGGATAAAACTATATTGCTTTCCGCAAAAGAGCCTAAACCCTACTTAGCCAAATATGCATGTAATGATAGGATCCACATATTTCTACATAGTAGTGAAACTTGCCAATACAATTCAAATGTATTGACCCTTGTGGCTGCAACCTATTATGTTGCAGGTTTGTTTGATGTTAAGTGTGTTGATTAGGATTACAAGTCTACAACCAACATGATTGCCTGTGGCACTTTGAAGATGAAGGACCCCATGCTATTGTTATATTTTGCTGCAATGTAATGTGATAGCCAAATGAGCTATGTAAGATGTAATAAATTATTTTATTCCTGGTTATAAAGTTGTATTATGACCTTTGTTTCTTGATATTACATCTTAACTGTGGATGCTAGCTATTGATCCAGGGACTAGCATTGTAAACACAGGGATCTCTACCTTATTAAAGGTTGGGAAATCAAACGTCTTAGGGGGAAGCTCGAGGCTGCTCGAGTGGATGCTCTTCATACGGGGTCCTCACTGGAGGTCCGTGAGATTGAGGAACTTATGCATGCTATCTTTGAGAGGGAGGAAATTATGTATAAGCAACGCTCAAGGCAGGAATGGTTAAAGGCCGGGGACCGTAATACCCGCTTTTTCCAGAACCGTGCGTCTCATAGGAGACGAAAAAATATTGTGTGTGGCTTGCGTCGAGAAGATTGCACCCTTTGTACGACTAATGAGGAAATGAGGGAGAGGGCACTGGCCTTTTTCCATTCGCTATATAGCTCGGAAGGTTCTGATCATGTAGATCGAGTTATGTCTCTAATTGAGCCTTTGGTTAATGTTGATATGAACAGCCAAATAACGGGAGTTGTCTCGGATGCGGAGATTGAGATTGCTCTGTTCCAGATGGGACCGACCAAGGCTCCTGGTCCGGATGGTCTGCCGGCCTTATTCTACCAAAGACACTGGTCTTTTCTGAAACCTCTGGTATGTGGGGCTGTGAGAGATTTTATTGATGGAAAAGAATGCCCTGCCGATTTCAATGATACAGTTCTGGTTCTGATCCCCAAAGTTAACATGCCAGAGCTACTCTCGCAATTTCGACCTATCAGTCTATGTAACGTGCTTTACAAGATAGCATCCAAAGTGCTAGCAAATAGGATGAAAAAGATCCTCCCCATTCTTATTTCTGAGGAGCAAAGCGCTTTTGTTCCGGGTCGGCTAATTACAGACAATGTTCTTATTGCTTATGAGTGTGTACATGCTATCCGGAAGAGGAAGAGAAAGAGGCCACTCTGTGTTGTCAAGCTAGATATGATGAAGGCCTATGATCGAGTCGAGTGGGGTTTTCTAGAGCAGATGATGTTGCGGATGGGCTTTGATCAGCGGTGGGTGAATATGTGAAGGGAATATGCCCTGAGAGGCAATAATAAAGTGTTTATTATGTGTATTCCAAGTATATGATAGATGTTTATTTTGCATGCTATAATTGTATTGATACGGAAACGTTAATACATGTGTGTTTAATAAACAAACAGAAAGTTCCTAGTTATGCCTCTCTCATAAACTAGCTCGTTGATTAACAAGATGATCAAGGTTTCCTGATCATGGACATTGGATGTTGTTAATAACGGGATCACAACATTAGTGTAATGGTGTGATGAACATTCATCCGAAGTATAGCATTACAATCAAAGTCATTGAGTTTATATTGCTATAACAACTTACGAAGTGATCCTAATCCTTAGACCATGAGATCATGTCAATCACTAACACCGAAGAGTTTCTTGATAACATCAAACGTCACACCGTAATGTGGTGATTATAAAGATGGATTCGTAACTAATAAAGTGTTATGTTGAGGCTCATGGATCGAGAGCGGAATTTGTTCATCCCGATGACGGATAGATATACTGGGCCCTCTCGGTGATATCACATTGATTAGCTTGCAAGCAAGTGATTTGATCACTAGAATGTTATATCACGAACGAGAAAAGAGTGCATGTCGCGAGATCAAAATAGGTATGGAGATACCGATGATCGAATCTCGGACATGTAATATATCATGAAACAAAGGGATTAAGATACTAGCGTAAAGGTTCCGACGATCACAAGAAAGTCATCGTTGAATGTGTGGAGTCGGTATGGGTCTCGGATCCCGCTCGATTATTGATCTGAGAGGGGTCTCGATCATGTCCTCATTATTCACGAACCGTAGGGTGACACACTTAAGAGACACCGACATCCAATTGGAGCAAATGTTTCATGTCGAAAGAATGAACAAGCGCAGGAATTTATTTCACTAGATACCGAAACAGGTTTTCAGGTGAAATTGCATAAAGTGGTTATGCATGTGAAATAGAATTCTAGCAAGGAGTTATTTGTGAATGTTTGTCATTAAAGTAATTGACAAAATTCTGAATAAAATAAAAGAGTTTTATTTAATGAGAGTTTGCATTAAATTTGGTGGAAATTTAATGGGAATTTGAGTGGACTTTTGAGTGGAGGGATTTTAAAGGGCATTTTGTGAGTGGAGTGTCCACCCACATGAATGAAGGAGGGAGGGCAGCCCCCATGGCGTGCCACCCCTTGGGGTTCCCTCCTCCTATAAAAGGAGCCCTCCTCACTTGTCTCACACACCTCCTCGTGAAGGATCTCTCTCCTCTAGAATTTATCCCCATGGTCTCGGATTAGCGAGATACATGTTCCCGTGGCTATTCGAAATAAAGAGTTGTGCTTCCACCGCATCGCTGGAGCGAGGAGGCGGAGGTTGCTCGGTGCCTCGAGCGTGTGTGCGAGGATGGATCGCTGATTTGCGGCGCTAGGACTTCCTCTCGATCTTGAGATCGGCAAGAGATCATCTACATCAACCACGAGTTGAACTCGTTAAGCTTTGTCGGTATTCAAGGGTATGTTCTACGGATATACATCCGTTGTTTGTATCTAGTAGATAGATCTTGGTATATAGTTCACATCGTAGGAAATTTTTTGTTTTCTATGTCTTGAACCCTACTGGGTATCGAGCCAGGTTTATGCGTAGGTACTTTACGGGTAGTACACATATGAGTATGTGGGCGATGATGATCATGTTGTTGCTCCTTTGTTGTAATTTTGGATATTGGTGGCATAGTGGGATGAAGCGGCCGGACAAACTTTACATGTCCTCGCACATGAGACCTGTTCCACGCTTGACATGCAACTAGTTTGCATAAGTGGCTAGCGGTGTCCTGCTCTCCTACTATAGTCAATATCTATTTTGCAAGCGAGTTGTCAACAATTTGATTATCCTCGTTGTGGTTCATGTTCGTAGGTAAGAACGGTTCTATCTCAAAGCCCTAAGCCACGTAAAACTTGCAATGGATAAATTAGAGGCGTCTAGTTTAGATTGTTCTTTGCTAGTGTTATGATATGGTAGTGTTGTAAGTAGAAGTATGAGATGATAATCTTACAACACACATAGCGTGTAAAATCCATAGACCTTGATTTACACATATAGGTATGATAGTGATCATACGATGCACATGATAGAGATCATCTGCGGGAACCATATCATTTCACTAATAAACATATGATGTTTGATAGCATCTTATATTGCTTGTTTAGCTTTGTTAGCATAATAAGATGATCCCTCATTTAAATATCAAGATAAGAATGTGTTCTTCCTTTAGTATGCACCGATTATGTTTTCGTCGCTCCAAGACATCACGTGATGATCGGGTGTTCTTGGATCCACGACCATATTTCGTGTAAAAAACAGCACACGCCAATACTAAGGTTCTAACTTGGCGAGCCTAGCATGTACAGACATGGCCTCGGAACACGGACCGAAAGGTTAAGCATGAGTCATATAGTTGATATGATGTTAGCATAATAAGATGATCCCTCATTTAAATATCAAGATAAGAATGTGTTCTTCCTTTAGTATGCACCGATTATGTTTTCGTCGCTCCAAGACATCACGTGATGATCGGGTGTTCTTGGATCCACGACCATATTTCGGGTGTAAAACAGTTACACACGCGAATACTAAGGTTCTAACTTGGCGAGCCTAGCATGTACAGACATGGCCTCGGAACACGGACCGAAAGGTTAAGCATGAGTCATATAGTTGATATGATGCCCATTTTATGCTCGCCTTTGAAGCTATACCGACTCACGTGATGATCGGACTTGGTGTAGTGGATTTGGTTCATGTAATCACCAAAAAGGCACGAGGGATGTCGCTGAGTGGGAGTTCGCTCGTAATATAGATTAGTTGAACTCAATCTATCATACACTTAGTCTAAACTTTACAAATTCTGTTGTAGATGGCACCACCTGCTTTTAATTTCAATGTGTTCATGGAGAAAGAGAAACTAGCAACGAACGGTAGCAACTTTACCGAATGGGCCATGAATTTGAGGATTCTCCTCTCTGCTGCACAAAAGCAATATGTGCTAGAAGCGCCATTAGGCCCCCCACCTTTTGATGATGCCCCTGACAAGGAGAAGAATGTCTATCGACTGTCAGAGGACCACAACTTAGTTCATTGCGGCATATTGTATGGGCTAGAGCCGAACTTCAAAGCGTTTCAAAACGGCAATGCATTTGATACAATGGGTGAGTTGAAAATGATTTTCGACACGTCTTTGTAGAGAGCTACAACGCCGCTTGAGAAAAGTTCTTTAGCTGCATGATGGAAGATCACACTGTTAGTGAGCATGTACTCAAGATGTTGGGTTACGCCGATAAGCTTGTGTCCTTGGGAATATCGATTCCCATTGACTTAGGCATTCATCGTGTTCTCGGTCTACGCCACCTAGCTATAAGAGCTTCGTGATGAACTATAATATGCAAGGCATGAAGAAGTCTCCCAACTTCACAATGCTTAAAACTGAAGAAGTGGAGATCAAAAGGAACATCAAGTGTTGATGATCAATAGGAACACCGGTTTCAAGAAAGACAAGAAGGGAAAACGGAAGGAAGTAAGGCGGCAAGCCTGCTGTCGCTGAAAAGAAACCCCGAGTTGTACCTAAGTCCGATTCCGAGTGCTACTATTGTAAGGGATCGCCATCGAAGCGCAGAATCGCCCCAAGTATCTGGCATAAGAAGGTCGGCAAGGCAAACAAAGGTATATATGATATACATGTTATTGATGTGTACTTGACTAGTGCTCGCAGAGCACCGGTATTTGATACCGCTTGCTAATATTTGTAACTCGAATCGTGGGTCAACAAGCGACCGCTAGCAAGGGGTGAGGTCAAGATGCGGTCGGCAATGGATCAAGCGTTGATGTGATCGTCAGAACGCTCTCCACTTTCCATCGGGATTAGTTATAAACTTGAATAAATGTTATCCGGTGCCTGCACCGAGCATGAACATTGTATCCGGATCGTGTTTGATGCGCGTGTATATTCATTTAAACCGAGAACAATGGTTGTTCCATTTATATGAATGAAATCTTTTATGGTCATGCACTGATGATGAATGGTTTATTTCTATTAGATCTCGATGATAATGTGACACATATTCATAATGTTGATGCTAAAAGGATTAAACTTAATGATGATATATCCGCATATATGTGGCACTGCCTAGGTCATATTGGCGTTAAACGATGAAGAAGCTCCATTCGGATGGACTTTTGGAATCACTTGATTATGAATCATTTGATATGTGTGAGCCATGCCTTATGGGCAAGATGACTAGAACGCTTTTCCTTCAATGGAATGGGCGATGATTTATTGGAAATCATACATTCGATGTATGTGGTCCAATGAGTGTGTCATGAGGTGGATATCGTTATTTTGTTACTTTCACGGATGATTTGAGTAGATACGGTTATAACTACTTGATGAAACACAACTCTGAAACCTTTGAGAAGTTCAAGGAATTTCAGAATGAAGTGGAAAATCATCGTAATAGAAAGATCAAATTTCTACGGTCCGACCGTGGAGGTGAGTATCTAAGTTACGAGTTTAGCACTCACATGAGAGAGTGTGGAATTGTTTCACAACTCACACCTGCCGGAACACCACAAATAAATGGTGTGTCGAACGTCAGAATCGTACTTTATTAGATATGGTTCGATCTATGATGTCTCTCGACGGACTTGTCGTTGTCATTTTGGGGTTCTGCACTACAAACCGCTGCATTCACTTTAAATCGGGCACCATCTAAATCCGTTGAAAAGACACCAGATGAATTGTGGTTTGGAAACAAACCTAAGCTATCATTTCTTAAAGTTTGGGGATGCGATGTTTATGTGAAGAAACTTCAACCGGATAAACTCGAACCCAAAGCGAAAAATGCGTCTTCACAGGATACCCTAAAGAAACTATTGGGTATTCCTTCTATCACGATCCGAGGGCAAGTTTTTGTTGCCAAGAATGGATCCTTTCTAGAGAAAGAGTTTCTCGCAAAGGTGTGAGTAGTCGGAAGGTAGAACTCAAGAGGTTGTGGAACCTTCTCTTCAAAGTATGGCGAGTAGCCTTGCAATGAAGTTGTTCCGGAGTTGGCTCCACCTGTTGAAGAGGGAACTAATGATAATGATCATGAAACTCCGAAGAGAGTACTACCGAACCTCGCAGTCAAACAGACGCGGCAGCCCCGGTAGACGGAAATCCTGTCATGAATTTCATGGTTGATGAAAATGATGACCCTGCGACGTATGAAGAAGCGATGATGAGCCCGGATTCCAACAAATGGTTAGAAGCCATGAAATCCGAGATGGAATCCATGTATGAAAATCAAGTTTGGAACTTGGTGGAATTACCTCACGACCGAAAGGCCGTGGAGAACAAATGGATTTTCAAAAGGAAAACTGATGCTGATGGTAATGTGACCGTCTATAAAGCTCGACTTGTCGCAAAGGGGTTTCGACAAATTCAAGGAGTTGACTACGATGAGACTTTCTCTCTCGTAGCGATGCTAAAGTCAGTTAGGATTATGTTAGCAATTGCTGCATATTTCGATTATGAGATATGGCAGATGGATGTCAAAACCGCGTTTCTCAATGGTAATATTGAAGAAGAGTTGTATATGATACAACCAAAGGGTTTTGTCGATCCTAAGGATGCTAACAAGGTGTGCAAGCTTCAACATCCATCTATGGATTGAAGCAAGCATCACGGTTGGAATCTCCGCTTTGATGAGGTGATCAAAGAGTTTGGATTTGTCCAAACTTATGGAGAAGCTTGTATTTACAAGAAAGTGAGTGGGAGCAATGTGGCATTTCCGATATTATATGTGGATGACATATTATTGATCGGAAATGATATAGATCTTTAAACAAAGTGTTAAAAGTTATCTAAACAAAGAAATTTTCAATGAAGGACCTAGGTGAAGCGTCATACATATTAGGCATAAAGATCTATAGAGATAGATCTAGGCGCCTAATAGGGCTATCGCAAAGTACATACCTTGATAAGATTTTAAAGAAGTTTAAAATGGACTAAGTAAGAAGGGTTCTTACCTATGTTGCAAGGCATTGAGTAAGACTCAAAGTCCGGCTTCGGAAGAAAGAGAGATAATGGACAAAGTCCCTATGCTTCACCATAGGCTCTATAATGTACGCCATGCTATGTACAAGACCGATGTGGCACATGCTATTAGTTTGACTAGTAGGTACCAATCGGATCCGTGTTCTAACATGGATAGCGGTCAAGAATATCCTTAAGTACTTACGAAGAACTAAGGATATGTTTCTTGTATACGGAGGTGAAGATGAGCTCGTCGCTAAGTGTTATGTCGATGCTAGCTTTGACACCGATTCGGATGACTCTAAGTCTCAATCCAAATACGTATTTCTCATGAATGGCGGAGCGGTTAGTTGGAGGAGCTCCAAACAACCTGTGGTAGCGGGATCAACAACGAGGCGAATATGTTGTTGCTTGAAGAGGCTCAGAAGGCTTTGGATGAAGGAGTTCATATCCTAACTAGGAGTGATGGCAAACGTTGGACCCAATGGTGATCTATTGTGACAACAATGGTGCCATTTCAATGCCAAAGAGCCAAGGTCTCACAAGCATTCCAAGCATATTAAGCGGTTTCACTCCATCCATGACCATGTCAAGGATGGAGATATAAAGATTTAGAAGTACATACGGATCTCAATGTAGCAGATCCGTTGACTAAAACTCTCCTAGAGCAAAACATGATCAACACCGAACTCAATGGGTGTTAGATTTATCACTATGTAACTAGATTATTGTCTCTAGTGCAAGTGGGAGACAGGAATATGCCCCGAGAGGAAATAATAAAGTGTTTATTATGTGTATTCCAAGTATATGGTAGATGTTTATTTTGCATGCTATAATTGTATTCATACGAAACGTTAATACATGTGTGTTTAATAAACAAATGTAAAGTTCCTAGTTATGCCTCTCTCATAAACTAGCTCGTTGATTAACAAGATGATCAAGGTTTCGATCATGGACATTGGATGTTGTTAATAATGGGATCACAACATTAGTGTAATGGTGTGATGAACATTCATCCAAGTATAGCATTACGATCAAAGTCATTGAGTTTATATTGCTATAACAACTTACGAGTGATCCTAATCCTTAGACCATGAGATCATGTCAATCACTAACACCTAAGAGTTTCTTGATAACATCAAATGTCACACCGTAAGAGGGTGATTATAAAGATGGATTCGTAACTAATAAAGTGTTATGTTGAGGCTCATGGATCGAGAGTGGAATTTGTTCATCCCGATGATGATAGATATACTCAGGCCCTCTCGGTGATATCACATTGATTAGCTTGCAAGCAAGTGATTTGATCACTAGAATGTTATATCACAGAACGAAAAGAGTGCATGTCGTAACGAGATCAAACTAGGTATGGAGATACCGATGATCGAATCTCGACATGTAATATATCGTGAAACAAAGGGATTAAGATACTAGCGTAAAAGGTTCCGACGATCACAAGAAAGTCATCGTTGAATGTGTGGAGTCAAGATGGGTCTCCGATCCCGCTTCGATTATTGATCCGAGAGGGGTCTCGATCATGTCCGCATTATTCACGAACCGTAGGGTGACACACTTAAGAGACACCGACATCCAATTGGAGCAAATGTTTCATGCGAAGAATGAACAAGCGCAGGAATTTATTTCACTAGATACCAAACAGTTTCGGTGAAATTGCATAAAGTGGTTATGCATGTGAAATAGAATTCTAGCAAGGGGTTATTTGTGAATGTTTGTCATTAAAGTAATTGACAAAATTCTGAATAAAATAAAAGAGTTTTATTTAATGAGAGTTTGCATTAAATTTGGTGGAAATTTAATGGGAATTTGAGTGGACTTTTGAGTGGAGGGATTTTAAAGGGCATTTTGTGAGTGGAGTGTCCACCCACATGAATGAAGGAGGGGAGGGGGCAGCCACCCCCTTGGGGTTCCCCCCCCCCCTCCTCCTATAAAAGGAGCCCCCTCCTCACTTGTCTCACACACCTCCTCGTGAAGGATCTCTCTGCCCCTCTAGAATTTATCCCCCATGGTCTCGGACTAGCGAGATACATGTTCCCGGCTATTCGGCAAGAAAGAGTTGTGCTTCCGCATCGTTGGAGCGAGGCGGAGGTTGCTCGGTGCCTCGAGCGTGTGTGCGAGCACGGATGCGCCGCTGATTTGACGCTAGGACTTCCTCTCGATCTTGAGATCGGCAAGAGATCGTCTACATCAACCACGAGTTGAACTCGTTAAGCTTTGTCGGTCTTCAAGGGTATGTTCTCTACGGATATACATCCGCTTTGTTTGTATCTAGTAGATAGATCTTGGTATATAGTTCACATCGTGGAAAATTTTTGTTTTCTATGCTAACCCTACAATATGATTATGCGCGTCTGCATAAATGAGGTTTTCTGTCAAACTTAATGGGAAGATTTCGGATCGCTTCTCCATCTAGAGGGCTGTGAGGATCCTATCTCCCATATCATTCCTCTTCTATGTGGAGGGCTTCTCGGTGCTCCTTGACGTGCTCAAGTGCGAGAGAGATTGGTGGTGTTTCCTTTGGTACATGGGCCGACCATTACACACCTCCTTTTCACGATGACAATGGTGTTCTTAGAGGCTAGCGCTGAAAGTATGATGGCCCTGTGGATCCTAGGAGATTATGAGGTTGCTTGGCCAAAGGGTGAACCTTCAAGTCCGGCTTTTTTGGGAAGGTTGTGTGGAGGGAACAAACAGGGCTCTGGATGTCATTGGGGTGGGAAGTGTGGTATTCTGGAGAAGTACCTCGGCCTTCCAACGGTGGTTGGCTGATCCAAGGACGGGCCTTCAAATACCGCTTGATGGTGGCGCAAGGTACATGGTGGAAGGGCCAAGGGTTGTCAATGGAGGGAAGGAGATCAGTAGTTAAATCACAGAAGCGGTCCCGACATACCCGATGGGTTTTTGCTCGCAGAAAACATGTGGCGACCTTCAGTTTATCGCGAGCAGGTTTTGGTGGGGGGCAAAGGATGGGAAGCGGACAGTGCATTGGATTAGCTGGGATAGAATGTGTCTGCCGAAGAAGAAAGGAGGAATGGGGTTTAGAAGCTACTCAGACTTCAACCTGGCCCTCCTGGCCAAGCAGGCGTGGAGAATTCAGACAAACCCGAGCTCTCTTTGTGCTCGTGTTTTGTGGGCGAGGTACATTAGAGAGGGGGACTTTTTGACAGCAGAATGTCCTAAGGGCGCGTCTTTTACTTGGCGGAGTATCTTACACGGTAGAGATTTGTTGAAAGAGGGCTTGATTTGGCGAGTGGTTGATGGGTCGAAGATTGATGTTTGGGAGCAGAATTGGATTCCGAGGTCTGGCCTCAACGCATCGGGCATAAACCAAACAAGACGGTTGGCAAGGTTAGAGATATCGCTCCCTAATGGGCAAGGTTGGAACCAGTCAAAGCTTAATGAGATATTCTATGAGAGGGATGTCGAGGATATTCTGAAAATTCCGAGGTCATCTTGCCGGCACCGAGATTATTCTGCATGGAACTACACCAAAACGGGTTTTCACAAAATCGGCGTACCATCTTAGGATGCAAGTTAAGCAAAACCAAATGAAGCGCCGGTCTTCTTCTTCATGTGATGAACACAAAGGTTGGCTCAATTTGTGGGGCAGCCAATGTCCCAGAAAAGCTAAGATTCATGTCTGAGGCTCATCAAGAATGGCTTGGTCATGCAGGAGCTGGAATATAAAAAAATCAAATTGGGTGTGGTATGCTTGATATGTAACCATGCAAAATCTCTTATGCACAGGTTTTGGCTGTGTCCACACTCGTTATGCATGTGGAAGGAACTGAGGGAACTCACTGGAGCTCCTCTCCTCGCTCCTACCGTGGATGGGATGTCCAGGATGACTCTACAAGACTGTGTTCTGGAATGGTTGAGTAAGATGGACGACTCGGAGTCAGCGCTAGCGATCATGGCGTTGTACCAGTTGTGGCTAGCTTGCAACGATGCTCGGGAGGAACCGCACTTAGCTGACCCGACAACATTGGCGCAGCGGGTGCTGTTTCTCGTGGAGGAGTGGGCGGGATTAAAGACCCCCGCGGCTCCGAAACCTACTCCTCCTGTGGTGCCCTGGCTACCACCGGATGAGGGGTGGCTCAAGGCTAATGCTGATGGCGCGTACTTAGCAAGCTTAGGACAGGGTGGGTGTGGAGTGATTATCCGAAATCACCATGGCGGGTTTGTGGCAGCAGCCAGCCATTTTTGTGCTGCTTCTCGATCCTGAAGGTGCTGAGATTATTGCGTGTAAAAGGGCTTTGGAGCTGGCCAAAGAGAAGGGCATCGTCAAGGTGTGTCTCGAATCCGACTGCATGGAGGTTGTGAGGAAGCTACAGCGAGCCGAGCTGGACAGATCGATGCTTGGCCCAATTGTGGAGGACGTTAAAGCTGTACTCCGGGAATTCGGTGATTACTCGATTAGGCATGTGGGTCGTTCAGTCAATAAGGTGGCACATCACCTAGCGAAAGTAGGCTGCGAAAATATTGGTTGTAACACCTGGTTGGAGGATCCACCGGCGACTATTGTACACTTGTTGGCGCCTGTGTGTGCGATTTGAATGCAGCCAGTTTCAATCTAAAAAAAAAAGTCTCGATTGTACTTTGCAATATTTCATACAAGATTGATAGAATATTCATATACAAGATCTAATATTTGGAGACTCGTACATATTTCATACACACCAATCAAGATTCATACTTGTTTCATGGGAGGTTTCAAAGATTCATACACAGATCGAATCAAGATACATCACAATATGAGGAGATTGTGCATATTTCCTCCTCTCAAAATAGATGTCACGGATTTATTAAAATTTAGATGTATTTAAACAGTATTTAGTCTAGATACATCCAAATTTTGACAAATTTTCTACATTTATTTTGAGACCGAGGAAGTAGAATCAATAGAATTCAACATATCATGAACAAAAATATAAAAATAAATCAAGAAGATGGGAGTCCTCGGCTCCAGACCCTCCAACCCTGATTTAGGCCCTCCCTGCCCAGACTTGGGCCCATGAACCACAAATCCATGGAGAGGAGGGGTAGCACCGACGAGGCCATGGCGTACCGAGCCGTGGCCAAGCACCGTGCGTCCGGTCACAATGCCTGACAAAGCTACCGGGACTAGATGGATCCGGACCCCCACACCCAACTCTTATGTACATATTATCATGTTTGTACTGTAAAAGTTAAAATTGATAAAAAACATCTTAATAGTACTAGGAGAAGTGTCTGTGCGTTGCAACCGGGCATAAATATATACCGAAGATCTGTAATTGTGGGGAAAATAAAACATGCATACTTAATTTTAATTTGTATTAATATAGAAATCATAGAGATGCAAATACTTCTAACTCTAAATTTTCAGTCCTAGAAGTATTTTTTTGTAAAGAAAACATATTAATCTATAGATTGATATCATGGAAGTACAAATCCATGGAAAAAATATCTATGCATAGTATCACTACCCTAGCTATTACTATCCTAGCTTGGATTGTTTTAGCCTCACGAAGTATTTCCTAGCAAATCTCATTGGTGTCTACTACTTAGAGCTTTAACACAAGGCCAATTGGACACTAGTCGCTGATTTAGACCGATATGAGGTGTTCATCTTGGTAAAAAAAAGAGAAAATCTTGCATTACCTTATTTTTCAGAAAATAAAATAATGTTTTTGTTATCACAAAAAATATGGTCGCAACTAAAATATATTACCATATTTTTTTCTCAATTCTAAAACCCTTATTTTATACTATTTGGATAAACTTACCTTGATAGAGATATGTTGCAATTCTGGATTATCAACCATTGGTAGTATAAGATTTATGATGTAACTATTGCATTTCCATCTCTGATCAACTCTAAATTCACTTTTGTCATTGTGATCAACGCTACTGCTTGCATTATCTCACTCCACCTAGCAAGATATCTTGTGCTCTGCTACAAAATAGAAATGAATATTTACGCTTATTTCTTTACAATGAACACATGCGCGAACAATATGTACATGTTGTTTGTTATCATGTTACAAACCATGGCAATTTTTTTCCATTTACCTAATCTCTAGGGACAACTTAGCAACACACAAGATGTCTATGATACACATTATTTTTTCTCATACTTATCCATCTTAAGGAGACATTTGCCTCCAATGTTTATGTATCCTTGTTCCGTCCCATGATTATTCTAACTCCACTTAGTGTTAATTCATCATTACATGTTTACATTCTATAATTTTAAAGTGGATTTGGGGTAATTTTTACTTACAGTGGATTAAATCACCCACAGTCCCCACCAAATCAGTGGATGGACCTGCATTGTATGTCTTACTTTAATGAAGCAAAAATGATAATTTAATAAGCAATAAAAATCACTCCACTGAATTCAACAAGCAAGTCTATAGGCATCACCCCGTGTGGTTTATGATTATCTAGTTTATAAGCATCACATGTCTCCCATATTTTTCTCTCCCTAGCACACAAGGTGGTAACATCTCCAGCCTTAATCCATTCAAGAAACTAACCTCTTTTTTATAGACCAAACAAGCATCTATTGCCTATTTATCTAACTCGATGTGCCACGATACCCATCCTTCGTTCCTAGTCGGCGATCTTTATTCATAGGCGTTATGCCTTCTTAAATTTTTGGCTACACTCTTCTCCAAGTGTTGGTCCATTGTTTTAGCTAGCTAACCACAATTTTTCCTTGATACAACATCACGCAACACAAAAAAATATTTCTCATAAAAAATCCTTCATAAAGCCTAGCTATCAAGTAAGGTAGGTATGTTATATTTCTAGAAACATATAAACTCACAAGTCCATATTTAGAAGCAAATTACCTCTCATACTGATAAGGGGGTACATATACATGGATATGGGGAAATGGCATTTTTTTAAAAAAAATGGACTTGCAGGGATACAACGAGTATGTGTATGAATTCATGAACATTCAGCACTAATAAACAATATTATAGAGGATGAGAAAATTGACATTAATAAAGTAACCTGGTCTTTTTTCATTCATGGTAATCTGACGAAGTTGCTACCTTTCTAAGTACCACTCCTTATATGCAGCCCTTTGGGTTCCTTGCAATTATAAACATCATGCAATAGGATGCTTTAGACACAAGTTGTTGTGCACCAACATCAAGTCTTCAAGCTACGGGTGTAGGAATAAAATGCCTAGGGCTCTAAAAGTTACATGTCCGTGAATTAGTTCAAGTCATACACTCTCTTACTTGATGAACACTGATAATTCATAAAACACCAAGTTTTGTCCTTAAAGCAAGCTAAGTTCATTGAGGCAATAACACAAGCATGTAAAGTGAGAGAGACACTTACGGAGTGTACTAAAAAGAGAGGCATGCAGTTCAAGGGAGCTATGGGCTTTGTCGCCACAGACTCACGAAAATGCAAAGAGATGAAGAAGTGGATACAAACATAGATTAACAGTTCAAATATATTCATTGCATCGATCTAGACAAACAATTAATAATAGTGGTAGCCACATCAATTCAAAATAAAGATTGGGAAAACATTTGAATATCTGTGGGAGATGGAGAAGTGAGGGGAACTAACCATACAACGCCCAAGCACCATTAACAATAGTTGATAATATGGCCGTGCAGCTAATAATTGAATTTCATATAAATAAAATTAAAAACTATGATATTTATGATTTAAACATGGAAACAAAATATTTTCAAACTTTGAAACCTTGAATTGAAATAAAATTCTAAAAAGAAGTTAATGATATTCCTCCACGATAAGAATTGTCACTAGTAATCCTTTTTTGAATTAAGATTATTATTTCCTTAAAATAGTAAGATATACCTTATTTATTGTAATGATTAAGCTATTAAAGAAATACCACTTAAGGAGGATAATATTATACCAACAAAAATTCCTTGCCACTTATAAATATTTCTTGATGAGTAAGAAATGAATATTATGAGACAAGTTGAAATGGTGTCCAACACTATTCAAACTCTAAATTATTGCTTTATGAAAGTAAATCACCTATCCATATGAAACCAACCCAAATAACTCAAACCTTAACCCAAACAAATGGGAGTTAGTTTTGGGATTAGAACGATAGCTTATCATACCCTATGCACGATATCATATTAAAATTCTTTAAACATTAGTCCTTACCATAAGAATGATGTTATTATTTTAATTTTGAGTAAGATAACTAGAAGAACTATGATTGTATAATCTTGCAATTAGGGGGAATGTTCATTATTGCATTTGAAAGAACATGTGGACCTCCATGTGTGGTTTTGGTAATTAATGGAAATCCCTATAGACTAATTCTTGTATCAAGTTGTACTTGTAGGAATTGTCTAGGAAATTCTTGAACCATATGTCAAGGCCAAGGTTTGGAGAAGAAGAAAGTGAAGAGTATCAATTGATGACCAAGGTGTTCAAGAAGTGATCCACGGATTGGTCATGTGAGTGTTGAGCCTAATGCAAGGGTGTCTTGAAGAAGAAGATAGAGTTCATCATATGTATCTTCAAGACATAATCCAAATGGTGCTAGAAGATCTCATGCTTGAAGATTTCCATCCTCGGTGGTCATGGATCGATGAAGACAAAGTCAAAGTAAAGGTTTCCCCATGTCGTATGGGGGAGAAACTTGCAAGTCTTCATCAAGCGAGTGCGTACAAGAGCACTCAAGAAAGGTGTTCCATCTTGAGAAGGACAAGATCGTCTACATCAAGATCAAGTGGAATATGCGCAAGGCAAAGGTATGATCTTGATAGGGTTTCCTTCTTACCAGTCTCGTGGTGTTAGTTGGGGAGACCGGTTTATAGGATAGATAATCGTACTATCAAGAGGGGTTCTCAAGTGAGTAACTCAATCATATCTTTTTGAGAGAGCTCAAACCTTTGCATACTTAGCATCATCCTTTCTTGGTTGTTATTTGTATCTTATCCATGTGAGGTTCTAGAGCTTGTGATAATATTCATAACAATCTCTAGTTCATCAAAAACGAATTTCCCTTTTATATCTTATTGCATTTTTGATCTTTGAGGTTTTTCGTTTCACCAAGGAGGTGTCACACATTATAATACATTAAATGTTCTCACTTTGTGGTATCCAATATTTTACCCTTTCCAACAAAATTGGGTAGATCTTGTCATCCCCTTTCCAACAAAATTGGTTTCGGGTCAATCGGAGTTTCCAAACTCTAGATCTCCCCATTTGAAGTTTGCCTCTTATTTGGTTCTATCCTCCCTGGCTGAAACAAAAGGTTGATGGAATATCCAGACCAGAATCTCTGGTGTGCAAACACAGGAGTCTCCGGTGGGGACCGGAGAAATACTGGATACTCCAGTGCATTCATGCAGACCAGAGTCTCCGTTGTGGACAGACCGGAGTCTCCGGTGTACGAGGGTCTGGTGTCTTTGAAGAGTCTCCGGAGGAAGTTTTCCCAAGTCTCTTGGGACAGACTGGATGCTTGTCCGGAGATGTGCCGGAGGTGATCCATAGTCTCTGGTGAAGATCGAAGTCTCCGGTCTGCACACCGGAGTCTCTGGTGTGTAAATTCCCCAACGGGCAGAAAAGGTCAGAAATCACTGGGCCTATAAAAAGAACCTTCTTACCCAATAGACCTAGTTCGAGTTCTACAAGCTTTCCCTTCCATTCTTGACCCTCTTGAGATTGATTCTCTTCAATCCCTCCTTTGATTCTTGCATATACTTTAGGGATTTGAAAGAGGAGATCTAGATCTACAACCCCACCAATCAATCTCTCCTCTAAGTGAGGGGAACATCTTGGGATCTAGATTTTGGAGTCTTTTGTGAATTTTTCTCCATTGTTCTTCCTCTCTTATTCCCCCACAAGCTTTTGTAGCTTTGGTGGAATTTTGGAGAGAAAGATTTGAGCACTTCTTGTGTTCTTGCCATTTGCATTTGGTGCATCGGTTTGAGTTCTCGGTGAGGATTCGATTGAGTGAAAGGTTGAAAGGGCATATATGCCCCCATGTGTGGTTTTGGTAATTAATGACAATCTCTATGGACTAATGTGTAAATTGAGTTTCACTTGTAGGTTTGTCCATTGGCATCGCTTGGGCCATGTGTTGGTCTCAAGGTTGAATCATGAAGAAAGAAGGAGCTTGAAGGTTGATCAAGACAAGTGCAAAGACTTGCATCAAGATGGATCAACCTCAAGAAGGGATGAAGAAGGGCAACCTAAAGATGTGCCATCTCTAGAAGACCTCATGCTTGAATCTTGACTTCCTCGTGATCATGGAGTGATGAAGACAAGTTCAAAGAAGAAGTTTCCTCATGGAGTATGGGGAGCAATTTGCAAGTCCTCATCTTCATCAAGCAAGAGCAATCAAGAAAGGTGTTCCCACTTGAGAAGAAAAAGACGGTCTACATCAAGTTCAAGTGGATTTCTCAAGACAAAGGTATGATCTTGATAGGGCTTCTCTTTTGCCGGTCTCGTGTTGTTGGGAGACCGGTTTTAGGATAGATAGTCGTACTATCAAGAGGGGCTCTCAAGCGGGTGTCTCGATCGCATGGTTCAGAGAGAGCTCAAACCTTTGCATTCATAGCATCATATTTATTGGTTGTTATTTGGTTCTTCTCCATGAGAGGATATAAATATTGTGGTTATCATCATAACAATCTCTAGTTCATCAAATAAGGATTTTCCTTGCATACCTTATTGCATTCTTGATCGTGCGGGTTTTTCCTGCTCCACACCTTAGGAGATATCTCACATATATATACTTGATATTTTCTCCCTTGGTGGTATCCAATATTTCACATTTTGTTGGGTTATACTTGGTTTTATCTTCCCAACAAAATTGGTTTCATCCTAATCGGAGTTTCCAAGCTCAACTTCTTGTGTTTGGGGTTTTGGAGGTTTTACCGCTTCATCGCTTCTAGAGAGGTCATACCTTTCTCAATTTGGTTTTATCCTTCCATGCTGTACTTGTTGGGCCACGCAGATAAAAACAAAACTTTTGCCTCTAACACGGTGATCCCAAGATCTAGCTGAGGTAGAAGGCCACGAGGTTTACCACTAGACGCGCAGTTTCGGATTACTGATGAAGCGCGTCAGTTGATGCAGTGCAGTACTTTGCGATCCGATCGTCCTGGTGCTGATCGTACAACACCTCTGCTGATATCCACGCATAAGGAGGAGCACCGGCGATGAACCGCTAGATTCGTTACGGTAGGACTGTGGAGCTAGGGTTTCCAACATGGAATGACCTAACCGATCAACGATTAACCCTTCTCGGGTTACCGTGCTCCACTCTATATATAGGGAGTGAACGGGCTCCACTCGTGGCCTATTCAATAAAGCCCATGTAACACTAGTCACCGTGAGTCCGACTCATCGACTCGGCCCTAATCCGCTTGGGTCCAACCCAACCAGATTTCCTGCCAGATCCAATCCAAACTTGCTCCGCCTAAGTGTGTGACCGCAGCTCATGGCTACTTGGACACGATTAGAGTCCACTCAATCGATCACCAGAAGCGCTCCTAGCAAAACGTGCCGACTCCCAAGTACCAAAGAGTCATGACGACTTTCCTTTCCAATGTGACTTGCGTCCGAGTCCCTTTTGCCTCACGATATACCTTGTCAGACTATAGGCGAATAATTGTTATCCCTTAAATAGTCCGAATCTCTTCTCGATCTGAGATAAGTGATTCACCCGACTAACTCTTAGTCGATCGCCTCGGTTAACACTTAGCCGAGTCGTGCATGGCCATGCTTTCCGAATCATATCATCCGAGAGGGCCTAGAGAATATCTCTCCAAGTGGAGGGGAAAAATCTCATCCTGGTTATTCACATCACGCAGCTTGGTTCTCAGTCGACCCGAACTCTGCCTTTATAACTGCCCAGTTACAGATTAGCGTTTGACAGAACCTAAGTCGGTGATCCTCAACTCGGACTATGAAATAACCTCAGGTCTAAGGATTACATTTATTGATATATACAAATGACATCTTGTTCGTTGTACCTCAATTTGGGTCAATCTGACTTGCTAAACTCTTTAGCCGAATCTGTGTAAGTCGGAATAGCATCTCCATGCCCATGACAAGTGGAACCGAGTCATCAAGCCGACTTTCACATTTGTCTAAGTTGTGTGTCCAGCACAACCTCAATGACCAAGGACATTTAGTACAAACAACATGAATGTATAGTTCCACAACTGAATCACATATTCAATGATACACATCAGATGTTTATACAAGGACAACTTAATATCTTTATGAATACAATGGTAAATATCATCATACATGATTTCCTCTAGGCATATTCCCAACAGTACTATGATGTTTCTTTGCATAATCTTTTAGATATTTTGATTCTCTTCAAAACGAGCCTAATATCATCAAAAACGGAGTCCGGAATCAAAAGTTATTGAAGTTTTCGTGCAATGCTATCCTGCGTTTTTGCTTGAGCAGAAGTTCCGGCACAAGTTCCGAACCAAGTTCTGGTCAGGTTCAGTAACTTGTGTTTCTATTTACCGGAAGTTCTGGTGGGGGCTGGAAGTTCCTGTGGTGCGCGAATCTGGCCCAAACGGTTAGTTTTTCCTTGTCCTATTTAAGGGGGGCTTCTTCCGCAATGGTTCCCTATCTTTTGAGCTTGCTTTTTCCCACCATTGTTGACCTATTTAAGCTTTCTTACTCCCTCTCCCTCCCATGATTCTTACATATTTTTGAGAGAAAAGTGAGAGGAGATCTAGATCTACAATCCCACCAAACCAAATCCCTTCTTTGTGAAGAAATCCCTGGGATCTAGATCTTGGAGAGTTTTGTGTTCTCCTCTTATGTTCTTCCTCCCTTATTCCCCCAATAGCTTTTGTAGCTTTGTTGGAATTTGGGAGTGAAGGACTTGCCCTTGCATTTGGTGCATAGGTTTGAGTTCTCCTTGGAGATTCAGCAAGTTCAAGCTTGTGGGCTTGTTACTCTTGGGTTCTTGGAACCCTAGACGGTTGTGTGGTTGGGTTGTTGACCTTTTGTGGTCTTGTTGACCTTTTGCGGTCTTGTAGACTTTTGTGGCTTTGTTGGCCTTTTGTGGCGTTGTAGCCTTTTGTGGTTTTGTTGTTGGGAGCCTCCAATTGAGTTGTGGATATATCCCCAATCTTCTACGGGTTCGTTGACCGCCCTCAAGTGCCCCATAGTGGAGCGAGTGCCCGCCATTTGTGGTGCGCACTCGGGAGAAGAGGGTGAGCCTTTTGTGGCGTCGGTGAGTTGCGTGCTTTCGCATCCGGGGTGAGGCTTTGTGTGGCGTTGGGTGAGCATCGAGAATTGCGCCATCGCACCTCTCCAACAGAGACGTAGCTTCTTTGGAAGTGAACTTCGGAAACAAATCTTCGTCTCCGCGTCCATCGGTTATCTCTCAACCGAGCCCTTTACTTATGCACTTTACGTTCTGATAGCCATCATGCTTGAAGTATTTATATCTTGGTATCACCTTGTTGCTTGTATTGCTTAGCATAGGTTATTGGTGCACTTTGGTGAACCTAGTGGTTAGGTTTTGTTCTCAATAAATTAAACGTTAGTTTTATTCCACATTTATTTGAGCCTAAACTGTAATAATTTTAAAAGCCTATTCACCCCCTCTAGGCGACGTCCATTGTGTAACATCCTAGGATTAGCACCTCAAAATAGACAGTACACAGGTGTGTGCATTGCAATCATGCATCGGAAAATCCGGGGAATTTTCGCGCAAAACTAAGAAGCTATAAAGGGATCGAGGTCTCTCTTGTTCTGATAGAAACATCAGGGTAGGTGCGATAGATTTTGACATGACCTTTAGGTATTATATTTGTTTTTGGAGGGATAGAATTTGAAATCTACTTTGAATTTCCAAATTCAATTCAAATTTTGAATTTAGAAATTCAAAAATAATAATGCTATAATTAAGTAAAAAGAAATAATGATATAAAAGAATTCTTTATTATAAGAATACAATAAGTATTACATTGTTCTTTTACAATAAAATAATAAGAGTAAATTACAATTAAGAAATGAATCAAACAATAGAAAAGAAATTACAACAATGAAATAAACAAAATATAAATATTACAAGATTCAGGTTTCATATAGAAAGAAAAAATTAACTTCATTAATATATACAATCTTACATTGATTTTACAATAGAAAATAATTACAATAGAAATAAAAGGAAAAGCCTACACTAATCCTAATCTAAGTGTTTTTGATCTTCTTTGAAACTTCTTGTACCTAGGTGTAGTTCACAGTGGGATAATACTATGAAGATATATTGTACGACAATATTATCAACATGTTTTTAACCCCAAAGAACTAAAGGTCACACCAAAGGACCAAATTTATACAAAGCCATCTCATTAGAGAATGAGAGATGCGTAGAGACGCAAAGACATGCAATTACACATGGACCTGGAAGTGTCAGATCTGCAGATCAGTTGACCACTAGCAATCGTGTACATACGACACCAGAAAGCCATAGGTGTTGAATACACAAAGGTTTGAAACTAGATTATTGACTCTAGTGCAAGTGGGAGACTGTTGGATATATGCCCAAGAGGCGATAATAAAGTGGTTATTATCATATCTTCATACTTATGATAAATGTTTACATACCATGCTATAATTGTATTAACCGGAAACATTAATACTTGTGTGATTTGTAAACATAAAAGAGTCCCTAGTAAAGCCTCTTGTTAAACTAGCTTGTTGGTTAATATATGATCATGGTTTCCTGATCATGAACATAGAGATGTTATTAACAACAGGGTCATATCATTAGGAGAATGATGTGATGGACATACTCCTATAGTTAAGCATAGCATAAAGATCAAGTCATTTCAATAGTTCAATTGTTATATGCTTTCTGATACATAGTAACCTAATTCCTTCGACCATGAGATCATGCATATCACCTTTACCGGATGGATGCTTTGATGACATCAAACACCACACCGTAACTGGGTGGCTATAAAGGTGGCATTGAGTGTTCGGAAAGAATTGGTTGAGACACATGGATCAAGAGTGGGATTTGTCCATCCATATGACGGATAGATATACTCTGGGCCCTCTCGGTGGAATGTCATCCAATTAGCTTGCAAGCATGTGACTGGCTCACAAGGGATCACATATCACGGAAACGAGAAAAGAGTACTTATCGGTAACGAGGTTGAACTAGGTATGCAGAGATACCGACGATCATAACCTCGGATAAGTAAACTATCGTGAGACAAAGGGAAATTGGTATCGTATGTAAGTGGTTCATTCGATCGCAAAGTAATCGTAGAAATATGTGGGAGCCATATGAATTTCCAGATTCCTCTATTGGTTATTGTTCGGAGAAGTGTCTCGATCATGTATGCATAATTCACGAACCGTAGGGAGACACACTTAAGGATTCGACGTTGTTTGAGTAGTTATGGTATTATGAGAAAGAGACCGAATGTTGTTCGGAGTCTCGGATGGGATCCGGGATATCACGAGGTGATCTGGAATGGTCCGGAGAATAAGATTCATATAAGTAAAGTCCCGTTTCGGAGTTCGGGAATGATTCCGGTATTTTCATCAGGAATGTTCTAGAAGGTTCCGGAATGTCCGGCACTCCGGAGGGGAAGGGGTACATGAATGTGTCATTGCATATTGGAATGATTGCATCATGTACTAAGTGTCCTCGCTGTTCCAAATAAAGGATTAAATTGAATCCTAAATTTAAAAGTCAAATAGCTAGTTTGAAAAGTCAAACGTCTAAAATTGGAAAGAGGAAAAGAGGAAGGAGAGGGAAACCGAGTTGGGGAGGAATCCTCCTCCAGCGGCGCCCTCAAGCCGAGTTGGGGAGGACTCCTCCCCTTGGCCACGGCCCCTCCACCTATATAAGGAGGCGGGCTCCCTCTCTAGACACACAAGTCCCTCACCTCAAACCCTAGAAAGCTGCAGCCTCCATAGCCGGCCACCACCTGGGGTTTGCCCTAGCCACGACTTGGGGGTCCCAACCCTAGCCGGCTCTAGCCCCTCCTCCATGGTGTGTCTAAACCCTAGATCGTGAGGAGCTCTCTCATACTCCACCATACTCCTCGGCTAAGGCGAAGCCTGCGAGATCTCCCTCTACTTAGGTACCCACTTGGTTGTCTTTGGGAATCGCGAGGAGAGTGCTACAACCTCTGCTTCTTTGGAACAAGGGAGAGGAAGGTCTTCGTCGAAATCGAACATGTGACCATTCGGGAGCGCTGCTTAGAACGCTTGGGAAGGATCGTCTACACGATCTTGAGATCGGGAAGAGTACGACTACATCACCCACGAGAATCCGCTCTCGTTAAACACTTTGGAATCTTCGAGGGTAAGTTATTCCATCGACTCGTTGCTACAATCTAGTAGATAGATCTTGGCTTGTTTGTTTGTATGCGATAGAAAATTTTTGTTTTCCATGCTACGAAACCCTACAGTGGTATCAGAGCCGTGTCTATATGTAGATCTGTTGCACAAGTAGAACACAATGGTCATTGTGGGCGTTGATGCTTTTATTGTCGATTACTTCTTGTGTACTTTGCATCTTGCGGTATGTTGGGATGAAGTGGCCCGGGCTAACCTTACATGACATCGTTCATGAGACTTGCTCCACGCTTGACATGCAACTTGTATTGCATAAGTGGCTTTGCGGGTGCCTGTTTCTCCTAGCATAGTTAAGATCCAATTTACAACGGGTGATCAACAATACTAGTATCAATGTTGTGCTTCTTGTTACTAAGTTAGAACGACACTTATTGAAAGCCCCAAACCACGTAAAATATGCAAAGAAAGTAGAGGTGTCTAACTTTGTTTTGCAGGGGTGTGCAGTGATGTGATATGGCCATGATTATGATTATATTTGATGTATGAAATGTTCCTTATTGTAAGTAGGCAACCGGCAGGAGCCATATGGTTGTCTTTAATTTATGTTAAGACCCGCGTGTCTATTCAAAGTAGTTGTAATAGTTGAAGCCGGTGGACGACAACCATGGAGAAGCGTCATTGACCTTGATGCAATGCCGGTGATGATGGAGATCATGTTCGTGCTTGAAGATGGAGATCGGAAGCACAAAGAAGAAAGGTCATATCATATCACATATTATTGAATTCCATGTGATGTTAATCCTTTATGCATCTTGTATTGCTTAGTAGACGACGGTAGCATTATAATATGATCCCTCATGCACATGAATTTCAATTCATAAAGTGTTCACCCTTAGTTAGCATTGTTGCTAAAGCTTGTTGTTTCGAAGAACCACGTGATGATCGGGTGTGTTAGATTCCGCAAGTGTATACAACGTGGGCAAGCCAGATTTGCTCATGCGGAAGCTAAGGTTTGATCTTGACGAGCCTAGCATGTACAGACATGGTCTCAGGAACACGGATCACCGAAAGGTAAAGCATGAGTCATATAGTAGATATGATGAACATGTTGATTGTTCGCCATTGAAGCTATATCAACTCTCGTGATGATCGGTTTTGATATGGTGGATTTGGTTCGTGTGATCACTAAAACAATGTGAGGGATATTGTTTTGAGTGGGAGTTCAACAGCAATATGATTAAAAGTTGAATATTATTTATCATAAATTAAATCAAAGTGAATTTGCATAGTTGTTGTAGTCATTGGCATCCGTTTACCACCTTGCGCTTAGTTACAATTGAGATGATAGAACTATAGAATTCTGGTTAGTTACTTTACGAACTGGTATCGTATTGTTTTGAAGTGTTAATCTAAAGTTTAAAAGTCCTGTTGCAAACTTTCAGTAAGTTCCGGTCACTCCATGAAGTTTAATAATTGGTATTAAAACAAGAGTGACAATCCCAAGTGTTAGTATATAAAGTATCATGTTTGTCTCCATGATTCTTGATATTCAAAGGATTGTCTTAATATCAAGGTTATCTAGGATCTGAAAGAGTTGTTTCAGAAACCATGATGTGTGGAAGATATTGTGATATCTGAAACGAAGTTTTGGTTGCAACATGATAGAGTATAATATGGCAAAAGTCATGTTCTCATGATTGATGAGAATTTGCAAAAGGTTGGAGACACTAGTTGTCCTAATCCACCAAAAGTTTTTGGAAAACAACATTATACTCGCGATTCATCTTTATAAGCTAAAAGTAGCTTAATCATGAATAATTCCATGATAAGGGTGAATATTTGATGTAGGTAAAATATTTACCACACCAAGAGATTACTAAAGAATGGAATTTGAAAGCACACCAAACATTTGATGATGGTGATCTACTTCAAAGTGCAAGTCCAAAGACATTGGTATTTAATTATACATGCTTTGGACTATGTGTCATATGTATGACTCCACTATTGATGTTGATAGATTCTTTCAAAGAAGGAAATCTTGAAGAGAATCTCATAAATATATGATGTAAAAGAAAAGACTAGAATTGTTCAGTTTAAGTATATAGATGATATACATGTTATGGCTATATTCTTTGCTTATTAAACAATGTGGTTCTTAAGTATTTGATACTGAATTTGTTGGTGTGAATCGTCATACGAAACAACACAATTCATGAACTACAATGGCCTAAGTAACTAGCAAAGAATATGTGATGATGTTCATCGAGAACAAATAAAGGGTTATTGTGTTGCTCATTAAACATCAAAGCTTGCCTTCAAGATTTGTTTTATCAGGTATTATGAGAACAAAAGGGTTGTTCAAATAATTGCCGTAATCCATAAAAGATGGATGATTCACAAATCTCGTTGGAGAAATCACATCCATAAAACTAGTGCTAAAAATGTCGAAAGACAAATTGATTGAAAGATCACTTAGGAAGTGACATCGCCGTTTAAATTATAATGGAAAGAAAACATGAAGAAACTCCATGTGGATGGAATTTTGGAGTCTTCTGATTTTTGATCAAATGACACTTATGAAACTTTCCCAGAGATAATTAAAACTTCGTTCGTAGGCCAAAAGGGAACGAATGACTAGCTTATTGGAACTTGTGCATATTGTTGTACGAAGTCCATTATGTAGTCAAGAGCGATGGATTTCAACTTCATATGCTTTCTCTGAAAATTTGAGTGAATATATGAATATTTACTTAATAAGGATGAAGGTTGAAATATTTGAAAAGTTCAAAGACTTTCAAGATGAAGTGCAAAATCATTGTAAAAAGAATATAAATAATTTATGATAAGATCATAAAGGAAGATATTTGAGTTACAAGTTTAGCATAATACCTAATATTTAAGGAATCGTTCCGTGGATTTGCATTTTCCCGGAACACCATAAGAGTATGGAGCGTTCGAGATATGTGATTAAAACCTTGTTTGACATGGTAAGATCAAAGGTATAATTCATAAAACTGCCATAATATTTTAAAGATTAAAAGCTTTAGAGACTACCGTTTTTCCACTGAAAAGAGCTTCATCATAATCCGTTGAATTGACACCATATAAAGTTATGGTTTGGGATAAAACCCAAGTTGTCCTTTCTTAAAACATTGGTATGCTTTGCATAAGAAAGATGTTTGCAACCAAAGTCGGATGAACCTGTCTTTGTATGTTATTTCGAATAACTATTAAGTATTCCTCCATAACACCAGAGACAAAAGTGTTTGTCGCTTAGAACGTCAAGTTTCTTTGGGAAGGAATTTTTCGTGAAAAGTAAAGTGGGAGGACAATAGAACTTTGATAAGGTTAAAAGAACCTTAGCTATATGTGCGAGAGTTAGCAAGAAAATTGTTCCGGAGGCAGCAACAATGCTCATGGCTCACGTGCCTCAAAGTTTGTGGTCACGGAGATCTAAGTTCCTATTGAAACAAGTAGGTCGGGTAAACAATCAAATACCAAGATTTGAGGGTTGAATCATTATTTGAGAATAATGAACCGACTACATGCAAAGAAACAATGATGGACCCTGACTCCGTAAAATGGCATGAAGCCATAAAATCCGTGATAGTTCCATACACGAGAAATCAAGTTTTGAACTTGAAGGACCCTCGAGAAAGGTGTAAGACCTTACAGTTGTGTTTGGATCTATAAAGAAATAGACATGGATGTTTCGCATCTATGAAATGGTCGACATGTTGGGAAAGAGTTCACAACAATGTTCAAGGGTTGACTATGACAAGATTTGATCTTTCATAGCGATTTAGTCTAGACGGATAAATGTAGCAACCACTACATATAATTTTGTTATATGGTAGTAGAATAAACAAAACAAGTTCTTCTAATAGAATTGTTACCTAGGACGTGTGCATGACACGGTCCATAGGGTTTTGTTAATTCAAAGGATGCTAAAAGCATATGCAAACTTCAATGGTTGAAATGAGCATCGCGGAGTTGGAATCTTCACAATGATGAAATTGTTAAAAGAGTTTAAATTCATCAGAGACAATGAAGATGCTTGCATTTGCAAGAAATTAAGTGGGAGCGCTAAGACATATTTCTAATACATTATGTAGGAGACATATTGTTGATTGGAAGTGATGTATCTTTTATTAACACAAGATAAGAATTTCATCTCGATGAAAGACTTAGGCAAAACCCAAATAATTGGCATCAATAGACGCCAATATGGTTGTGCCAGAAGTACATAGATGAGATATTGAATGAGTTCAATATAGAAACTACAAGAAAGGTTCTTGTCGCACAGAAAGGATTGAATGAGTTCAATATTGATGATATATTCAAGTGTATTGACACAGGGTAAGTGAAACAAAGATTCAAGTATAGATTGATACTTGATGTATGAAATCACAAAGAATATTTATATCAATCATACTGTGATATGTACAAATCCAGATATGTCCTATGCTCTAAATGTTATGAGCATATACCAGAATGATTCATAAGATGATCATTGGACAATAGTAAGGATATTCTTATGTTCTTTGGGAAGAACTAAGAGTATATTATTTGTAGAAGTGACAAATAGATGGTTAGTTCATTGTAAAAGTACTACATTGATACTAGTTTTGTAACAAAAGACAAATTAAGTTTATCTCAATCTAAACTAAGGGTGGCACAATATAATGGAAAGTAAGTTCCATAATGGATTTGGATGAGTTCCAAAGTTAAGACATTGTGACAGATACTACAACAAAAGGCTAAGTATATGACTGCTACTATAGCAGCAAAAGAGGGCATTTGTGTCAAGTAGTTTGTTATCAAACTAGGTGTAGTTCACAGTGGGATAATACTATGAAGATATATTGTACGACAATATTATCAACATGTTTTTAACCCCAAAGAACTAAATGTCACACCAAAGGACCAAATTTATACAAAGCCATCTCATTAGAGAATGAGTGATGCGTAGAGACGCAAAGACATGCAATTACACACGGACCTGGAAGTGTCAGATCCGCAGATCAGTTGACCACTAGCAATCGTGTACATACGACACCAGAAAGCCATAGGTGTTGAATACACAAAGGTTTGAAACTAGATTATTGACTCTAGTGCAAGTGGGAGACTATTGGAGATATGCCCAAGAGGCAATAATAAAGTGGTTATTATCATATCTTCATACTTATGATAAATGTTTACATACCATGCTATAATTGTATTAACCGGAAACATTAATACTTGTGTGATTTGTAAACATAAAAGAGTCCCTAGTAAAGCCTCTTGTTAAACTAGCTTGTTGGTTAATATATGATCATGGTTTCCTGATCATGAACATAGAGATGTTATTAACAACAGGGTCATATCATTAGGAGAATGATGTGACGGACATACTCCTATAGTTAAGCATAGCATAAAGATCAAGTCATTTCAATAGTTCAATTGTTATATGCTTTCTGATACATAGTAACCTAATTCCTTCGACCATGAGATCATGCATATCACCTTTACCGGATGGATGCTTTGATGACATCAAACACCACACCGTGACTGGGTGGCTATAAAGGTGGCATTGAGTGTTCGGAAAGAATTGGTTGAGACACATGGATCAAGAGTGGGATTTGTCCATCCATATGACGGATAGATATACTCTGGGCCCTCTCGGTGGAATGTCATCCAATTAGCTTGCAAGCATGTGACCTCACAAGGGATCACATATCACGAACGAGAAAAGAGTACTTATCTTTAACGAGGTTGAACTAGGTATGCGAGATACCGACGATCATAACCCTGATAAGTAAACTATCGTGAGACAAAGGGAAATTGGTATCGTATGTAAGTGGTTCATTCGATCGCAAAGTAATATTAGAAATATGGGAGCCATATGAATTTCCGATTCCTCTATTGGTTATTGTTCGAGAAGTGTCTCGATCATGTCCGCATAATTCACGAACCGTAGGGAGACACACTTAAGGATTCGACGTTGTTTGAGTAGTTATGGTATTATGAGAAAGATACCGAATGTTGTTCGGAGTCTCGGATGGGATCCGGGATATCACGAGGTGATCCGGAATGGTTCGGAGAATAAGATTCATATAAGGAAAGTCCCGTTTCGGAGTTCGGGAACGATTCCGGTGTTTTCATTAGGAATGTTCTAGAAGGTTCCTAATGTCCCAAGACCGGAGGGGAAGGGGTACATGAATGTGTCATTGCATATTGGAATGATTGCGTCATGTACTAAGTGTCCTCGCTGTTCCAAATAAAGGATTAAATTGAATCCTAAATTTAAAAGTCAAATAGCTAGTTTGAAAAGTCAAACGTCTAAAATTGGAAAGAGGAAAAGAGGAAGGAGAGGGAAACCGAGTTGGGGAGGGAATCCCTCCTCCAACCGGCGGCGCCCCCTCCAAGCCGAGTTGGGGAGGGACTCCCCTCCCTCCCCTTGGCCGCCGGCCCCTCCACCTATATAAGGAGGGGCAGGCTCCTCCTCTAGACACACAAGTCCCTCACCTCAAACCCTAGAAAGCGCAGCCTCCATAGCCGCCGCCACCACCTAGGGTTTTGCCCTAGCCGACTTGGGGTCCCCAACCCTAGCCGGCTCTAGCCCCTCCTCCATGGTGTGTCTAAACCCTAGATCGCCGAGGAGCTCTCTCATACTCCACCATACTCGCCCGCTTAAGGCGGCTCATGAGATCTCCCTCTACTTCCTGCCACGCCAGTCTTCTTGGGAATCGCGAGGAGAGTGCTACAACCTCCGCTGCCTGGAACAAGGGAGAGGAAGGTCTTCGTCAGTATCAACATGTGACCGATCAAGGGAGCGCCGAACGCAGCCGGAAGGATCGCTCACACGATCTTGAGATCGGAAGAGTACGACTACTGACCCACGAGAATCCTCGTTAAACACTTTGGAATCTTCGAGGGTAAGTTATTCCATCGACTCGTTGCTACAATCTAGTAGATAGATCTTGGCTTGTTTGTTTGTATGCGATAGAAATTTTTGTTTTCCATGCTACGAAACCCTACAAAGGGTATCGTAGCCGTGTCTATATGTAGATCACAGACGAGTAGAACACAATGGTCATTGTGCGTTGATGCTTTTATTGTCGATTACTTCTTGTGTACTTTGCATCTTGCGGTATGTTGGGATGAAGTGGCCCGGGCTAACCTTACATGACATCGTTCATGAGACTTGCTCCACGCTTGACATGCAACTTGTATTGCATAAGTGTCTTTGCGGGTGCCTGTTTCTCCTAGCATAGTTAAGATCCAATTTACAACGGGTGATCAACAATACTAGTATCAATGTTGTGCTTCTTGTTACTAAGTTAGAACGACACTTATTGAAAGCCCCAAACCACGTAAAATATGCAAAGAAAGTAGAGGTGTCTAACTTTGTTTTGCAGGGGTGTGCAGTGATGTGATATGGCCATGATTATGATTATATTTGATGTATGCAATGTTCCTTATTGTAAGTAGGCAACCGGCAGGAGCCATATGGTTGTCTTTAATTTATGTTAAGACCCGCGTGTCTATTCAAAGTAGTTGTAATAGTTGAAGCCGGTGGACGACAACCATGGAGAAGCGTCATTGACCTTGATGCAATGCCGGTGATGATGGAGATCATGTTCGTGCTTGAAGATGGAGATCGGAAGCACCACCCAAGCCGAGTTGGGGAGGGACTCCTCCTTCCCTTGGCCACGCCCTCCACCTATATAAGGAGGGCAGGCTCCTCCTAGCACACACAAGTACCTCTCAAACCCTAGCTTGGCGCTACCACCATAGCCGCCCTAGGGGTTTGCCCTAGCCGACTTGGGGTCCCGGAACCCCAGCCGGCTATAGCCTCTCCTCCTTGGTGTCTAAAACCTAGATCGCCGAGGATCTCTCTCATACTCCACCATACTGCCGCTTAAGGCGGCCTCGAGATCTCCCTCTACTTAGGTACCACGCCACAGTCACGGAATCGCGAGAGTGCTACAACCTCCATTGCCTTTGGAACAAGGAGAGGAAGGTCTTCGCCGAAATCGAACGTGTGACCGATCATGAGGCGCTTTAACGCAGCGCGTAAGGATCGTCACACGATCTTGAGATCGGGAAGAGTACGACTACATCACCCACGAGAATGGCCTCGTTAAACACTTTGGAATCTTCGAGGGTAAGTTATTCCATCGACTCGTTGCTACAATCTAGTAGATAGATCTTGGCTTGTTTGTTTGTATGCGATAGAAATTTTTTGTTTTCCATGCTACGAAACCCTACAGCAGCATCATCACTAGGAGGTGCAGGACATCACCAAAGTGGAAAAGATCAAGCATTCTGATATGAGGCTAGATGATCAAGAAGCAATAGCAGGCCATAGATCACTCACCAATAGCAGGTAAAAATCATTAGAGTTTCCCACTAGATCATACAACATATGTTCTTCTATCTTGCATATAGATCTGAGAAGTCAAGGAAAATAATACACATCAACCAGTTCCATCTACCTACCACTAGATGTTCTAGGAGGTTTGTATGGAGAGTTCTCTCTCAGGCTTGCATAGAGATGCTATGCAAAGATCATCATAGAGAATGAAAGTCACCAAAATAAATAAATATTTGTTCTTATTTCTATCAAGGCCTCGGTCTTTGAATCACAGGAAAGGGACTAATCCATATTAATTTACATCATTAAACCATCAGGCAAACAATCTTAATAAGCCAAGGCAATAGCATAAATAGCATATCATGCTCTCTGGAATTTTAGTGTGCACACTCCATAAGGAGGCACCACACTAGGATTTCCAGAATGGCAGAAGCCATCTAGAATATTGTCAACAGAAATAGAGAAGTATGGTACTTCTACTTTACCTCTCAGCAAGGTTTATTAAGTTCTTCGTATCATCTTCCTATCTAATCAAGCTAGGAATCCTTACAAGCAATTAGAGCATGATTTAAATCATTTTCCTAGATAATCTGATCTAGGAATCATTTAGTTAGGTATCAAGCATTTAAGTAGATAAAGAGAATCTACTTTTCATATTCCAATTCATATTTGTCCAAGATCATGCCTTGCATGATATAACATCATCAATTCATTCTCTATACTAGACAAGACATTACACAGCTAGGCTACAAGGCACATTCCCAAAGGGTAGCACTCAGTTTCAGATTCAAAATGTCTTAAGTACAAACTGAAGTACATTTTAAATAAATCACGATCTCATTTATTAAAGAATTCAAATCATTTCTCTAGCTTTAATTGCTAGAAATCATTTTCACCGTAGTCTGTCATGTTAATGATAAATAAAACAAGTAAAATATACCTGCAAAGCACCCCACATAAATTCAGATCAATTTTCTTGAAATCATCTTCCTAGCTTAGTTATCTAGGAATCATATTTAAGATAATTACTGTTGGGTTGATAGTCAACACATAGCTCAAGAATCTCAAGTGCAAAGCACATCACAAGGGCAACCATTTGTCACATTATACTGCACAGTAACAACACAAATACAATAGCAAAGGCATTATTAACTATCTTGCATTACTCAAAGAGTAATGAATTTACTGAACTCACTAGGCAGCACATCAATGTGCACCTTCCATCAAGGAGGCACCATAGTAACCTGACTACCAGCAGAAGCCAACCAAGAATCATGTACCAACCTACTGTCATATGGTCAAAAATTCGAGGACTAGCAAATTAGGTTGCTGAATACAGACACAACAATCAAATTGTTTCCTAGTCATCCCTAGGAACCCTCTTATGCAATGATCTCAAATTTTGACTGTAAAGAAATCAAGATACTTGCACCAGACTTTATACCATAGGGTAACAATAATCACAAACCTCACTTCTAACAATAAATGTCACAAGCTATCCATTATATTTCATCGACACAATATCCTCCACTTAGCAGATCACTAGACTGATAGCTTGCACAACCTCATATGTTTAATTCATCTGCTAATTTGCAGAGAGCAATTCAAAGGAGATCAGATCCTTATCACACAAACCCTAGAACAGAGCATCAGTGCTACTTAGGATGATTCCATCATCACAGAAAGAAATCCAGAGAGGAATCAAGTGAAGAAAATAAAATGAGATTCCCCACTTACCCGTGGTCCTCACTGGAGTTTGAAGAGGAAGCAGACCGGCGGGGTGGTCGTAGTAGCAATAATTGCGGCACAGCGGCACAAGCGACACCTGAGCCTGCACCGAGCTGCAAACTGCGACCCGCGCCAAGCTACACCAACCCAAGAACATACCCCATCTTCACCAACATCAACCTCACCACCAAGGCGGCGGCGCCGCATCATCGAACCGTAGACTTGCAGAAACAAAGGGGCGAGTAGGGGAGGGCTCAACTTCCAAATCCAGCTGGGTGGGAAGACGCATCAAAGAGCGGCGCATGGTCCACAACCAGCGGTAGCAACTAGAGTGGTCGTGTCTGCCAAAATCAAGCAGAGCCAGGGGCAGCCATGGCAGCGCCAGCGCGAGAACAAGGGAGATAAGGTCGAGCCTAAGAGAGAGGGAGTAAGGGCCAATTTTGTCCATGCCTTGTGTCAGTGTTTGGTCGAATCAACTATTGTGCTTTGTTATGGGCCAATTCTAATCTAACTGGGCCAGGCCAGGCCAGCCCATGTTCCCAAAACAATTAAGCTAAACTTAAAGAAAATCAAAAGATAGAATATAAAATTGCCAAAATACCCAAATATTGTTTCATCTCTATAAAATTTAGAAAAATCCTAAAAATACATATGATATATAAAAATCATCACAAAAATAATATCCACCTAAGAAAAATATGACCTTACTTATTTAAGTTAAATAAAATGCAAATAAATATTAACACCACTAAAGCCTTAGTGAAATTTCATAAAATAAATAAAAGTCCTAAAAAATTAATAAAAATATTTTTTATGTATAAAAATAAATCTACTATTTTATAAAAATACTAGTCTAATTTTTATATAAATAAAATTTGAAGAAAATATTTAAATACATTTAAATCCTTTATGGAATTTTATAAACATAAAAATAAATAAAAAATCATTTTTAAGGTCTTGAATAAATATATTACACTAGAAAAATATTGAATATATTATTAGAAAAGTTTTTAATTTTAAAATAATAAATTCTTATCTATTACCTATTTTGTAAATTCTTTAAAAATAATTCTTAAGAAATAATCACATTTTTTATAAAACCTTGAGCAATTAGTATCTAAGTACTAATTCCAAAACCATAACTTGAATTCATAATCAATCTTAAGTATAACTTTTAACTTTAAAATATTTTTTTAAATATTATTAAAAACCCTTTTAAATAAACATTGTGTATCACTCACATATAATATGGTGAATAATCATTATATCTTAATCATTCTTAACATAACTTCAAATTCTAACAAATTACTAAGATCATCTAATTATGCTTCCATTAAATAAATACATATTATTTTCATAATAGCAAAATAAATTTAATCTAATCATTCACTTAAATATAAAGTGAATAATTCCACACCTTAGTCATACTTATCATAAATTTAAAACTTGGAAATAATTAAAACATGTTACACTTTGAGTTTAGTTACCCTTTTAAAGTTAACTTTAGTATCAAGGATTATAAACATCATGTCTAATAAATCACTTATGTTTTTATAGTTAACTTTGGTCTATTTCAATTAAGACATAAAGCATCTCTAGTAAAAACTAATTGATCAAACACCAAGAGACATTGACCACATTCTATTAACCCTTAAAGATTGTTTGAATCTTATCAAAGAAATCTTTTCTTCAAATGTTATTATTTTTGCCACTTCAAACAACAACTCTATAATAACTCCTCCAACTCTTAACAACTCAACCCAAGGACTGTTGTCATAGTCACCAGATAACAATTAATCATAATCACATTACCTTATCCTTTACTTGTGTATTTTGGATTGTTAACACTTAAGCTCCTTATAAATGCTATTATTTGTAAAGTAAAACTTGAAGATAAACCAACTCTTGAAAGAATTACCTAAACTCACTTCACTCAAAGTATTGGGGATTCACTTTTGAAGTTTTCCAAAATGCATAGCATGACTTATGCATAAAAGCATATTGCTTATTTAAACATTAGTCCTTATTGGACCAATGATGCTGATTTTAGATATTGGATCTTATATTGTCCCGAAGACCGTGAGTGCATAATCTTGCAATCAAAAAGGCAAGTTCACACTTTCTCATGTCCTTTGATTATTTTTCTGTAAAGTATTTTGCAAATCCAGTATTTTCATCACCTGCATTTTAAAAAGGTCAGAAAACACTATTTTCATAAAAATGTGATTATAGGTTATTTACCATGAGGTAATAACCTACTATGAAAGTTTCGGTGGTAAAGGAACATATTATCTAGGACTTAACTACCAATGTCGCCAGTGATTCTTGCGCCGTATATTACGCATTAACCATGAGATTTGGAATGGGACAGAGAAGTCAGCTATATCTTCTTTCTCTCGCATGTAGTCGGATGTGTAGGTCGTGGCTCTTATCCTCGTAGCGTGCATTAATTGGTAATTCATAGAGGATATGCAGCATATGGGTGGGAATCCTCATCGTCCCACGATAGTTCTAGCATCTAACGGTCTGTATAAACTATTGATGTAATTCAATGGGTGGGCATGGTGTACACCAAGGAGGCATGCGGGGTCGCGAAGGGGGCAGTGATTGGCTTGGCTCACCTACTGGGCCCCACAACATGGAATTGTGGACGGGAAAGTACGCCCGGTTGTGCAACAAGGAGTTGATCTCTCATGGGTAAAGTAACGCACCTCTGCAGAATGTAAGAACTTTAACTTGTTACTCCCTGTTCCGGAAAGGAGCTACGAACGCGGCGGGAAAGGAACTCCATGAAAGTTCTGGTAAACCCGTGAAGGCTGACGGACATAGCTCTTCAGAATAAAAGCAACCTTTGAAGAAATGTTTACGAAAACTTGCATTGCCTACGACCTATGGTCTATGTCTGTAGATATAGTGCATCAAACACTCCTATTCTAGTGAACTTGCTGAGTACGCTCGTACTCAATGTATATTCTAAACCCTTGCTAGATTCTGAAGACAACACAGACGACGTCTACATCAACTTATGATCAAGAGAATCATCCTCAACATCTCAAGTTATTCAATGAAGTCAAGGAAGTCCACAGATACAACAACTGAAGTAAAGACGAAGTTGATAATTAGATAGGAATATAATATCTAGCCATAGAACCTATTTATATAGAGTATTGCAATAGCAGAAACGCAAGCCCAGTAGTTCAGATACTAGTCTTATAAGTATGATAGATTTGAGTTGAATATTTTTGATTCTTCTTTGTAAGAAGTTTATTTCTCTCTCTTTAACCTAGAGTGTTCTCTGGATCTTATGTAAAGAGTCGAGTTGTAACCTTTATCCATGTCTTGGACCTGTTGTGTTTCTGTTGTACCACTCTGAGGGATGTAATACTAGTGAATGGTGTTTCATTTATGTTATGTCAATGATTATAGTATACCACATCATTCAGTGGTATGCTGGGTCATCGCACATTGCACTTTCAATTGGTATCAGAGCGAGGTCTCTTGCTTTTAGGCTTCACCGCCTCGAGAGTAAAGATGACTCCTAGGGGTTTAGTGCACTCTCACACATTTACATTTGTTGGCACTCATTATGATGTTTGGCGTACTCACATGCTTAGTCATTCCCAGGCCATTGACCCAAATATTGAGCGAATTCTAGATATGGGCTTATCTCCTCCTAAGGATCCCTAAAATCTATTTTTGTAGGAGGGGACAAACTCTTATCTTGAATCTCAAGCATCTAATGTGCTTGTTAATATTGTGAGCTTTGTAGTTCTTTCCTCAATCGGGCCTTTCCAGAACGCTCATGATATATGGACCAAGCTTCAAGCAAAATATAATGTGTCCAAGCTTAATGAGGATGATTGTATTCCCTCCACCTCCGGCCATGATGAGTTCTCATCTTCTTCCACTACACCAACATGTGAGTTGTCACAAGGTAATGATATGGTGAGTGGTGTGATGGCGCACACCACTTGTCGTGGGATGCTTCGTTGGAAACCCCAAGAGCAAGGTATGAAGCAGCACATCAGCAAGTTTCCCTCAGTAAGAAACCGAGGTTATCGAACCAGTAGGAGGAAGGAATCGTCACATAGTTGTTGCTAGCAACACGGAGACCTGCACAACACAAACTCAAGACTTTGCCCCAACGAATCAGTGAGGTTGTCAAGCTCACCGGTTTGCTATAACAAAGGATTAAATGTATGGTGTCGAAGGTAATGGTTTGCAACAAGTAAACAAGTAACAGTGGAAGATGTATCAATGGTAAAGATTGGACCGGGGTCCATAGTTCACTAGAGGTGCTCTCCTTAAATAAACAACATGGAATGGAGGGTAAACAAATTATAGCAGGGCAATTAACAGGAACTGAGCAAGGCATAATAATGCAATTACTAGTCAGAAAGATCCTATGAGGTTGATTGGGCAATACAACAAGATACATAGACCGCCATCCAACTGCATCTATGACTAGAAGTCCACCTTCAGGCTATCATCCGAACCCCCTCCAGTATTAAGTTGCAAGCAACAGACAACTGCTTTAAGCAAAGTGTGTAAGGTAAACAGTACACATGTTCCATGAACAAGAGACCGTTGTTTTCTCCCTAGTAGCAACAGCACATCTACAACCGAAGATATTTATGTCACTTCCCTTGGAAACTATAGGCATGAACCCACTATCGAGCATAAATACCCCCTCTTGGAGTCACTAGCAACTACTTGGCCAAGATAACCACTAGCAACGGAGAGCATGCAAGATCACAAATAACACATACATGATAAAATCATAAAGACAAAACCATTGATCAAACCAACATAATAATCTCAATATCCATTGGATCCCCGCAAACACAACTTGCATGATTACAAATAGGTTAGATCTTGATCATGAATGGAGCTCACAAGATCTATACATGAAAGCACAAAGGAGGAGATGCAACCATCTAGCTACTACATGGACCCATAGTCCAAGGTGGAACTACTCACGCATCATACCGGAGAGAAGGCCTCTAGGATGATCTCCCCTCTGGCAGGGACGATGGTAGCGGTGGCTACAGACGGTTTCGTGGATTTCTAATCGGGTAATCAGGGTTTCTGCATCGGGGGCTTCTTATAGGCGAAGGAGGAGACCGAGGAGGCGGCCAGGGCCACCAAACCATAGCCAGGGGCGGGCCCACCTCTGGCCATGCCTAGGGGGGTGGCCCCTCCAGCTAGCCCCTCTGGCTCTCCTCTGGACTTCTTGTTCCCCACGGAAAGTAATTGACTTTGTCCTTTGTCCCGTCCAATTCCGAGAATATTTCTTTACTAACTTTTCTGAAACCAAAACAGCGTAAAAAGGCATCCGCACATGCAACTTATTAGTAGGTTACTACCAGAAAACATGTAAAAAGCACCTCAAAGTGTGGACAAGTAAAGCAAAGTAGATACTAAACAAGCATGGAGCATCAAAATTATAGATACGCTTCCAACGACAAGATCCCCAAGCTTAACTCCTGCTCGTCCTCGAGTAGGTAAGTGATAAACAGAATAATTTTTGAGGTGACATGCACCCTCACAATAAAGATCCAACCATTTGCAAGCATTGAAAGATGGGACCAAAGAACTCTAAACATGTGCATGAAAGATGGAGTTCTAACAATAGGACATAGTAACTATGCATGCAACATGACAAGCTACAAACAAAGATCATGAATAACATGCATTGAAAAACGTTTGTTTGTTTCACATATATAAAACATAGCATAGTGGCAATCAGCTTGTCCCTCATAGAGTAGCAATAAAATGCATAGGACACCTGCAAAGTTCACAAGGGTGAATAGAAACAAGTAGCACAAGAACAAGTAATTACATAATATGCATCAATTAATAAGCTTTGGAACATTGCACACATAATGACAACTATGCTCTCTTAATGGTGCCTAAAGGTAGAAGGTGGAGACTCAAATAATGGTGGAAGAAAGGCCTTTTATAAAGGAAGCAGGGATTTCAAGTTTCAAAAAGAGCTTCCAAAAATTATGGTACTTGTTAGCTTTCAGCCCTCATTGCCCCTATCATAAGCATCTTAAAGTGATTAAGGTTAAAGTGGCAAATCTGGAGTATCTGTTTGACGAAGTATAAGTTGGCAATCTCAAGTCCCTTGAATACGAGGGCCACACCTCATGCATACTCAACTTTGGGTCCAGGTAAGTTCTTGTCACTGTAAGTATTTGCATATCATTGAGAACCGCCAACGGGGTACCCCTTGTACATGGTATAGGAGTTTTCCTATAACCAAAATGACAAGTCAAGCAGACAATGAGCATTTCAGCAATCTTTTGATTTACCATATGCATAGATTTTTATTGAGGATGCTTCATAGATAGCTCACTATGATGATGCTGCAAGTTTCCACCATGATTAGGCATGGCTTAGGCTAGCGGCCCAGGCGTTTCTCTAACACAGGATACAAACTCCATGGACTTACAAGTTCCCTATTTATTTCACACCGCTGACATCCATAGACAAAATAACATGATATCAACTGAGTACAACAAGGTACAAGTGCAATGTTGAAAACGTTCCCCATCACAACACGGTTCTGCTAATTCCAACTTATAAGTGCAAGCCATATACAAAAAAGTTGTCACAATGGTTCAAGTTTATTAGGGGCAAAGAATAAAGCGTGCCATCAAGTTCGTGAGGGCTTTAATCACTAAGTTTTCACATAACAAAATAGTTTTTAGTTTGAAGATAGATGAAAACAAGAATATACTTGGAATGGTGTAACACACCATGCATAGGAATTTATAGTGGATAATTGGTAATAACTTAGTTTCTTGGGAGTTGGAAGCATCAGTAGAACTTACTCATACAAGTGGAGGCTAGCAAAAGACTGGGATCAACCAACTACGAGAGCAATAGTGGCCATAATCATGCAGTGCAACAAAGCATACTAATCAAAGCAAAGAGTGGTAATACAAGTAAAGGACTAAATGATCATAGAGGCTAATGGTGACTTGTCATAGTCATAACATGGTGTGAGCATGTGCCAAGTCAACCCAAGCAAAGCATCAAAGGAGAATACCACAATACTATACTTTTGCATGCTAAAACAACGCATAATTTCTTCAAGGCACACTAAGCAATCCCAATTGTTTGGAACAAGACATGCTACAGCAATAATCACTAAGCATAATGCTAAAACAACACCTAGCATGTCATGCTAAAGTCTAAGTCACAGTCAATGCAAGCTCCTCTCGCACTTCAAGCAAGAACTTACTACTCATTTCCAAACACCAAGCAAACTTACTTGCAAAACAACACAGCGAGAACGAGGGTCCAAACTAATTTATTCAAGCAAACTAAGCAACCTAAGCAAATCAAACGAAAACTAAGACGCTCCAAGAACAACACAACTGTGCATGAAACAATAAAAGCGAAGTGTCTAGACAGACCTGAGCTTTTTATTGATGAAGAAGGGGATGCCTTGGGCATCCCCAAGCTTTGACGCTTGTACCTCTTGGATACTTATTGGGGTGACACCATGGTGGTATCCCCAAGATTGAGCTTTTGTCCATTCTTCATCTCATTGCATCATTCTCTCTTTACACCTCAAATTTTTCCTTCATACAAAACTTCACACAATCTTCATTAGCAACATTAGCTTATTCAAAAGATATTAGACCTCTGGCAAAGCTTTGGAACAGCAAGTCTTTTCACTAAAAACACAATCTACTGTAGTAACTCCTTCAAAAATCTGAATTTACCTGAAGAGAACTCAAAAAGGAATCAATAAGAAGCAAATGCAAATAATGGCAGAAATCTGTCAAAACAGACTAGCAGGTAGAAACCGATTTTTTCGAACATCTTTTGTTGCTCAAATCAAAAAGTGTTGAACTAAATAAAGTTATCTAACATACTGGGGGATTTATTCGTAAATTTTGATCTCAATCTCAGTTACATATCCTCCTCACGGATTTTTTTGGTGAAGGAAAGAAATCTGTTTCGGGACAGCAACTCCCCAAATCTTACTTCCCTCTTATTAGAGGTCATTCTTGGCACAAAAAGCAAAAAAAAAGGGATAATGAGAGGTCATTACTGAAGTAGTAACTTACAAGACTCAAGGAAACTCTTGGGTTATCTCCCAACAAGTACTTTTGTTTAACGCCTTTAAGTTAGGCTTGAGACCTTGAGAAGATGCTCTCATAAGAACTATGAGTTGAAGTAAAAGAGAGCATCAAGAAGCAAATTCAAAACACCTTTAAGTCTAACCCACTTCCTATGCATAGGAATCTTGTACACAAATAAGTTCACAAAGAACAAAGTGACATGCATAGGAAGAGAAAACAAGAGTAACTTCAAAACTTTCAGCACAAAGAGAGGTGTTTTAGTACCATGAAAACTTATACAACCATATTTTCCTCTCTCATAATAATTTTCAGTAGCCTCATGAATAAACTCAACAATATAACTATCACATAAAGCAGGCTTTTCATGAGCTACAAACACATAATTTCTATCAAGCTCAAAAATAGTGGGATTAAAACCTTCACAAATTTTACCCAAAGTAGATATTTCAAAAGGATCCACAGGAACATAACATTCATCCTCCTTTGGTAAGCATGGAGGACAATAAAATAATGTAAGAGGTGAAGAGTTACTCTCATTAGAAGGTAGGCATGGGTATATCCATTCTTCCTCCTTTTGATCATCACTCTCCTCATCTAATGAGCTTTTAGTTTCAGCAATTTCTTCTTCCATAGGCTCCTGCAAGGCATTAGTCTCCTCCAATTGTGGAAAACACCTATTAAAATATTCAAGAATATATCCATTTGCTTCCTTGTAATTATCAAAGCAGAATTTAAGTATCTCATAAACCTCACATTCATAAGGTGCATCATCAGTATTTTCAAGCAAACTGGCAAGTTCAAATGCACCCTTGAAGGCAATAAATTCTTCAATTTGTTCCACATCATACAAGTCATAATTTCCCTTAACATAAGAAGATATGGTAACATTATCATTATACTCACATTGAAAGGGTAAGTGTTTATACCTCCTGCAGCAACAAGCTTTATCAAAGCAATAAGTAACATTATAAGTAGAGAACACGTCTCTAGCAATAGTATTCAACTTATCAATTTGTTTCCATAAGTGTTTCCCTTTTTGTGACAAACGGTGTTCCTTATAATAATACTTTTGTTCTTCCGTGAGCCCACCTTGCCAATAAGAACTAGTTTCAAAGAAACCATCCATTGATAGAAAGCATGACAAAGCAAGGCAATAACAGACCAGCAACGAGAGTAGGAACTAATTTTTTTGTGTTTTTGAATAAGCAAGCAAACCAAACTAGACTAATTTTTTGGGTTTTTTTAGAAAGAGGCAAACAAAACCAAACAAAAGAAACAAAGCAAACTAAAAACAAAGTAAAGAGAAAGGAAGTGAAGGACTCCCCTAGTGAAGACGTCCTTAGCCTCCCCGGCAACAGCGCCAGAAAATAGCTTGATGGCGCCCACCACTTGTCGTGGGACGCTTCGTTGGAAACCCCAAGAGCAAGGTATGAAGCAAAGACAAAGCAAGTTTCCTCGAAGAAACTGAGTTTATCGAACCAAATGTAGGAGGAAGGAAGCGTCACACGTGTGTTGCTAGCAACGCTGAGACCTGCACAACACAACTCAAGACTTTGCCCCAACGAATCGGTGAGGTTGTCAAGCTCACCGTTTCGTAACAAAGGATTAAACGTATGGTGTGGAAGGTAATGGTTTGCGCAAGTAAACAAGTAACAGGAAGATGTATCAATGGTAAAGATTGTACCGGGGTCCATAGTTCACTAGAGGTGCTCTCCTTAAATAAACAACATGGCATGAAGGGTAAACAAATTACAGCAGGCAATTGACAGAACAGCAAGGCATAATAATGCAATTACTAGTCGAAAGATCCTATGAGATTCGATTGGGCAATACAACAAGATACATAGACCGCCATCCAACTGCATCTATGACTAGAAGTCCACCTTCAGTTATCATTCAACCCCTCCAGATTAAGTTGCAAGCAAGACAACGCTTAAGCAACGTGTCTAAGGTAAACAGTCCACATGTTCCATGAACAAGAGACCGTTGTTTTCTCCCTAGTAGCAACAACACATCTACAGCCGAAGTGATTTCTGTCACTTCCCTTGGAAACTAGAGGCATGAACCCACTATCGAGCATAGATACCCCCTCTTGGAGTCACTAGCAACTACTTGGCCAAGATAACCACTAGCAACGGAGAGCATGCAAGATCACAAACAACATATACATGATAGAATCATAAAGACAAAACCATTAATCAAACCAACATAATCATCTCAATATCCATCAGATCCCCGCAAACACAACATGCATGATTACAAATAGATTAGATCTTGATCATGAACAGAGCTCGCAATATATATACATGAAAGAACAAAGGAGGAGATACAACCATCTAGCTACTACATGGACCCATAGTCCAAGGTGGAACTACTCACGCATCATACCGGAGAGAAGGCCTCCTGGATGATCTCCCCTTTAGCAGGGTGCCGGGAAGAACTTCAGATCCACCCCGATCTAGGGATTATGGTAGCGGCGGCTACCGACAGTTTCGTGGATTTCTGATTGGGTACTCAGGGTTTCTGCATCGGGGGCTTCTTATAGGCGAACGGGGAGACCGAGGAGGCGGCCAGGGCCACTAAACCATAGCCAGGAGTGGGCCCACCTGTGGCCGCGCCTGGGGGGTTTGGCCCCTCTGGCCGGCCACTCCGGCTCTCCTTTGGACTTCTTGTTTCCCACAGAAAGTAATTGACTTTGTCCTTTGTCTCGTCCAATTCCAAGAATATTTATAACTTTTCTTAAACCAAAAACAGTAGAAAACGGGCATCTGGCACTGTTGCAACTTGTTATTAGGTTAGTACCAGAAAACATGTAAAAAGCACCTCAAAGTGTGGACAAGTAAAGCAAAGTAGATACTAAACAAGCATGGAGCATCAAAAATTATAGATACGTTTCCAACGTATCATGGTGATAGAACTTGCAATGTAGATAGTGAGATTTCCATTAATGATCCTTTGTCTCTATCTCATTGCAATGTTGTATCTTTGGGCATGAACACGTGTAGGACCATATGTGATTCACATCCTAGTGTTGATTGCCCTTGCACATCATGTAGAAATACGTTGAATATGTCTCATGATGATATGCTTGCTTTGCCTTGTTGCCATGATAAATGTGCTTCTATTTCCTCTAGTACTTATGTTGCTAACCATGTAGAGGAAATTGAAGAATGTGTGGGCCAAGGAAAGGTTGCGATTGGAGCTTCATGTGTTCCCCCATCATCACATTCTCCCAATGTTCACTTGTGCCTCATGGCTAAGGGTTCAAAGGTAACCTCTCATTTGGATCCTAATATATCTCATGATGATGTGAATGTTGAACATGTAGAAAAAGATGATGATGTTGCTTATTTAGAATAGAAGGGGGGATAGTCCTTCGTGCTCTTCATCCAAATAAAAATGCTTGCTCTAGTTTCATTGAGATATTAACCTATGTTATAGAAAATAGGCAACTTATTGATGAGCATGAGGATACTATTGAAAAAATGGGTAGTCTTAAGCGTGAGTATGCTAATGACATTGCAAACCTAAATGAATCTCTTGAAGAGGAACAAACCACTAAGGAATCTCTTGAGGATACCTTTGCTCTAGAGATATCTAGAGCGAAGAAATCTCATGATAGAGATCTTGAGGTGGCACGTTCCCTTCAAATTAAAAATGATGAACTTGAAGTTGCTTATGCTAAACTCCTTGAAGATTTTGAGCACCTCAACAATGGCTCTAGGGTCATCAAGGGTGAGCTCATCAAACTCACCAAGTCACATGAGCAACTTAAAGCTTCTTATTCTAAAGATCTTTCCAAGTTGCCCTCACCTCTTGCATTAAATAATGATGCTTCTGCTACTAACTCTATTTATTATGAAGCATCTATCTTGAAGGATAATGTTGAGCTAAAGGCTGAACTTGCTTTGCTATCTAGCAAATATGTGAAATTAGAAGAAAGTCATGTTAAGCTCTCAAGCTCGCATGAGGATCTTCTAGTCTCCCATGGTAGGCTAGAGTTATCTCATGAGGCCATTGTGTCAAAGGTAACATCTAGTGGGCCTCATGTGGACATTAGCACTACATCTACTCCTAATGTTATATTGCCATGTGCTAGTCCTTGTAATTCATCTACTCATAACCATGTTATATCTTGTGATGAATTGCATTCTTTGCCTTGTTACTCTAACAATGTAGCATCTACATCCTCTAGTATTGTTGTTAAAACTAACCATGTAGAATAAATAAAAGAGCTCAAGGCTCAAGTCACTTCTTTGAAGAATGACTTGAAAAGGTGTCATCAAGGGAAGACCACACTCAAGAACATGTTGAGTGTGCGACGACCCCCCAAGTGACAAGAGTGGGCTTGGATTCAACTCCAATATCAAGAACAATCCCACTAACAAGCTGAAGCACAAGGGAAACAAGAAGAAGGGCCAAGGACAAGTGAAGAATCCGGCCAACATTGTGTCACTACTAGGAAAACGGCTATAGGTAATCCACACTTCTGTGGCGCACTTGCTAGTGGTACCCCACGGGTAAAATAGGCGTGGCGCACTGCCCACAGGTGCCCTACGGCTAACTGTCGTAAGCATGGCGCACATGGGGTGATGCCACTTATGTGTGGGCTGGGCACAATGTACACAAAGACACATATCCGTAGCGCACTAGGTCAAGGTGCACTATGAATGTGTCACTTAGCCATAACGCACCTTGACCTAGTGCGCTACGGGCATGTGTGCTGCATCAGATGGGTCAACTTAGCCGTAGGGCACTAGGGCTAGGGCACTCTGCCCTAGTGCCCTACGGCTAAGTGGCCTGCAATAACTCCACCCCCCCCTTGGATCACCTTTTTAGGTTTTGCAAAAAATAAAAGAAAATAATAAACACTTCAAAAAATAAAATCCTTTCATCTTTAGGTAGGTAATGTGGTATAGTTTCTAGGAAAATTAACAAACATGAGTTTCCACTTTTTCTGCAAAAAAAAGTCATGCCATGGTAAAATGGTCATAACTTTTGCATATGATATCGAAAAAAATCGTATAATATACCAAAATGACGAGAACGAGATTTCACATCCGTTCGCAACCACCTACGGTTGTTTAGCGATTATTTAGATTTTAAAAATTTGAAAAGAGTAAAAAGTTACGCTTAAAAGACTGTTTTTTCCTGCAGAAAAAAATAGAGGACAACTTACCCGTAGCGCACCACCATTCAAAATTTGAATCCCCACCCCGTCCTCCTACCTTTTCCTTCCCCCTTTTCCCTCCCCCTTTTCCTTTCCCTTCTCCTTCTTCCTTCTCCCTTCTCCTTCTCCTTTTCCTTCTCCTCCTTCCCCTTCTCCTCTCCTTGTAGTGACGGTGCGACGGCGGCCTCCTCCTCTCCTTGCAGTGATGACGGCGCGATGGTGGCGCAACGGCGGCCTTCTCCTCCTCCTCGCAGTGACAACGGGCGACGGCGACATCCTTCTCCTTACCGACCTCCCTTCCTCCCTCTCTTCCTACCTTCCTTTCTCCAACCACACCGTTCCTACCACCTCGACGCCGGCGAGGACTAGAGCGGCCACGTCCTCCCGCACCTTCCTGCGGTGGTAGGTCATGGCCACGGCCATGCTCCGGCGAGGTGACACGACGGCGGAGATGCACGGACCCGATTGCTTTTGCAATTCAAAACGAGGGTGTTTTTTGCATTTATTTTTTGTTTTTTGAAAAACACATCCGTGGCGCACACTGCATTTCTACCCGTATGACTTGGTAGTGCGCCATGCCTATCTCGAGATAACCGTAGCACACCGTGCAAGGCGCGCTACGGGTAAGAGATAGTCATATGAGGCTAGTGGCGCACAGCTAGTGCGCCACGGATACCCTTTTCAGGTGCGCCACGAATGGCCATTTTCCTAGTAGTGTGTGCTTCAAGTGCAAGGAAGAAGGGCATCATGTGAGGGATTGCCCATTGAAGAAGGATCCTCTTAGTGAGAAGCAACGAGGGAAGCGACCTCAAGCTCCTCCACAAGCTCAAGATGGGACACTTCCCAAGAAGCCTCAAGCTCTTCTTCATGGTGCAGCTCCTCCCAAGAAGAAAGATGGCAAGAGAAGAACTTGCTACATATGTCGTGAGAAGGGGCACCTTTCTTCCTCATGCACCATGGGTAACTCATTCTCCCATCCTATCTTGATTGATGATGCTTATTCACTTCGTGAGGATGAGGGTGGCAATGTGTTTGCCAAATTTGTTGGTGATCAAAGTGGTGTCAAGAAAAGAACCATTTGGGTGGCCAAGCCTATTGTGACTAACTTATTAGTACCCAACTTGGTTGGGTACCAACAAGCTAAAACTTGATCAATGGGTGTTTGCTGGAGGGCATTGGAGACTTGGCTACCTTATGAAGAATTGAGGGATATTCATCATTTTCTTGTTTATCAAAGTCAAGTCATTTGGGCTATCTCGCTTCTATCATATATCCAATGTTCCTCCCTGCGGTAACTTGTGCTTAACTCCTTTCCATTGATGGTTACTTGCTCCCTTGTGCACGTATGTGTTGGTTTTGTACCTTGTATATGTTTTTACATGTTGTGCTTCCCACTTACTTATATTTATCTATGAATTATATTTGTGTATGTTGGTTGGCACACCATGTATTTGTGTTTCTTGGTTTGGAGCCTTTATTGTTTCTAGTTTGTATCCTAGTTGGCTCTTATGAGGGATTAATGGACTATTCCGTTTTGGGAGAATGTCATGCTTGGGCATTCCACAACACTAAAATGTGTGTACATGAGGAAAACCACTTAATATTTATATTGTATGTTTCTCTAGTCTCTATGTGGTATGTCTTTCTCATTATAAACTCATTTCCATAAATGTCCATTAATACCTATATTTTGATCTTCTTTTTCCTCTTGTTGAGATTTCTTTGTTTATCACATTATGGGGGAGCTGTATGCTTTGTGCATATTACAAACCTAAAATTATGGACTTTTGAGGCTATGCCACTTAGAATTGATATTGAGAATTATCTAGCTCCTATGTGGCACATTTTCTCATCCAAGTTCCAATTTTCTTGGATGTTTTATTGCTTATTTCTTGGATCTTGTGTGTGAGAGTGATTCTTGGTATGTCTTTCCTCATATTTGGATCTATATATCCTCATGGGAACCACTTGCTTCTATTTAATCCAATCACTAGTGATTATGTGACTATTTGAAGCAATCAAGAATCTCTCTCGAAGCATCAAGCTCATTTGTCATGCATTGTTATATGCTTCTTGCTGTGAATGATCGTGATATCCTTGCAAACTACCTAGGGAAAATTTCCCTTATATTTATTGTCTTTGGAAAATTGGTACCCCATATATGGTAGATTTTATTGATCATATTCACTTTGGCCTTTGCTTATTTTCCCTATCTTTGGCCAAGAAAATGTTTTTCTATTTGCTCCCAAGCTTTCCTTGCCTCTTGTGGATCTTCTTATTTTATTTGTATCCCCTTGTGTTTTATTTAGTGTAGGTAGTAGTGATGATCTCATTTGTGGTCCTTTTGCATTCAAAGGCAAAATTATATATAATGCTCTACTTATGGGGGAGCTCTCCTATATTATCTGGAACATTTTTTTATGCTTCTTGATTTGATCAAAAAATGCTTGGAAGCTCGATCCTTTTTGTGTTGGTACTTTGTGTGCCATCATGAAAAGTGTGAAGAGTTTGTTTTGGTTGTTGGAACCTTGCTATCTTTGGAAGTTGGTTTTATCTCATTCTTTGTCACTTGTTTTGATCTTTTAGGATGAGATAAACCCTTGAGCATCGGTATTTTTGTCTATTTTGTTTTCTCTTTGGCCTTTGCCTAATAATTTGTTGATATTGTGTTCCTTCATGTGTTGATTTGGTTCTTTGATACAATTTATACACCTTGTGTCAAGTCACACGTTTGTGTTGCCTTGATTGTTTTCTTGGTGTTTTTGTTCAAACTGTATCTCCTTTTGGTTCTTTAAAGTCTTATGCATGCATATTTACTACTTGTATTTATTATGGCATGCTTTCTTTCTTTGATCCAATATATAGGGGGAACTCCACCAAATCCTATGGGCTAAGATGTGCATGAAATTCAATTTCATATCAATGTGCACATATTTTTGTGGAGGCTCTCCTATGTATTATAGTTGCACTAAGTACTTTGGACCCAATTTGTTTGGGGACCATAGTGTACTTAATTGTGTTTTAGGTACATTGGGATATATATTGGGTGCTTGCATCTTGAATAGGGAAGAAGTGGCGTCTACATGTCAATTCGATGCAAGCTAGGATGATCAACGAATTCATATATTCTTTGTCCTACCAATTATATCTCGATAACAAGTATCTTTCTCTCATGCATACATATCTTGTTCCCAACCTTTTGTAGGTTGCTTGTCGACATGAATTTGTGTACTTGCATATGTTGGATTTCTTGCTTTGGCTTTGAAGATTTCTCTCTATTGCAAATGTGTGTATGTTGAGATGAGTGCATATAATGGGTACTATACAAAATCATGTTCATGATTCACCAATCCCAAATATGTCAATCTAGCAATCTTGTTGCATATCGTTTCCTCAATATCTCTCATGTGCAATAGTGAGTATTTTTACAAAGTTGATTTCTGTTTTGTGATACTTGTTGATTTTCTCCATATATTCCTTCCATCCCTTCTTACATTGGTAATAGTAGTAATGTATGGAGTATGTTGGTGTTTGAAGCTCATCGATGTACAATAAGATATATTTGAGCCCTTGGGCATGCTTTCAAGCAAAACATCTTATTGGTATATTCCATGACTTCCATTTTGCCTTTCATATGCTTTCATGTGTATCTATTTTGTGTGTGCATGTTTATTTGTGGGCATTTTTATTTGTGATATTTTCCACCTAGAAATTTATACACACAAGAGAAGATCATTCTTTGGTTGTTTTTGCATTTCTTGGAAATCACCTCTTATTTCTTTTTGATTTTTTGGTGGCTTCCAAATTTTTGACCTTTGAGTGCATTGTTAAATGAGTTTGGAGGAGTGAGGATTCCATGGTTGTGCACGTTGTTTCTAAATACAGTTACTATAATTGGTGCACAATCTTTGGGGAGATTCTCTAATTCATTTAAGAGTGCACAATTTCCTTCCTTCTCATTTCTTGTGGTTTAAATGCTTATGGGGGAGCGAGGATTCCATATTTGTGCATATAGTATTTAAATACAAGTATTCTAAACTTTGCACAAAGTTTGGGAAGCTTCTCTATTTTCATTTAGACATTTTTTTGTTGTTGTTTCCATTTGATATCATTTGTTGGTTTTTCAATTGGTCCTTTTGGATCTTTTGGTTGCTCGCTTCATTTGTTGAAGTTTCTATCTTTTTATTTATTTATTTATTGCAATCTTTGGGTCTTAAATATAGTATTACTTCCTCCCAAGTTCTTTTCACCCATTTTTGCAATCGGTGCCAATGGGGGAGAAGTTTTGGAGAGTTTAAGGAAATTTGGCCTTTGCTTTGAGTGTGTTCTTAAGCATTTGACTCTCATGCTATTGCATCTTTGTGGTTGCTTTGCATGTCGAATATATAGAGGAAACTCAACCAACGGTTGGTTGGCAATCTATGCAATGAAATTCAAGTTCATCACACATGCATAGATTGTGGGGGAGTTTGCTCTATATATTGTGGTTGTACCAACATCACATACTTGTGTAGTATTTGATGTTGGGGCAACCGCTTTGATCGTTATTTGTCTTATTTAAACACTTGCTATGGGATTGTCATCAATTACCAAAATGGGGGAGATTGAAAGGGCATGTATGCACCCATGTTTGGTTTTGGTAATTAATGACAATCTCTATGGACTAATGTGTAAATTCAGTTTCACTTGTAGGTTTGTCCATTGGCATCGATTGGGCCATGTGTTGGTCTCAAGGTTGAATCATGAAGAAAGAAGGATCTTGAAGGTTGATCAAGACAAGTGCAAAGAGTTACATCAAGATGGATAAACCTCAAGAAGGGATGAAGGGCAAGCTCAAGATGCGCCATCTCTAGAATACCTCATGATTGCAGCTTGCCATCCTCGTGATCATGGAGTGATGAAGACAAGTTCAAAGAAGAAGTTTCCTCATGGAGTATGGGGGAGCAATTTGCAAGTCCTTATCTTCATCAAGCAAGAGCAATAAAGATAGATGTTCCCACTTGAGAAGAACAAGACGGTCTACATCAAGTTCAAGTGGATTGCTCAAGGCAAAGGTATGATCTTTATTAGGGCTTATCTTTTGCCGGTCTTGTGTTGTTGGGAGACCGGTTTTAGGATAGATATATGTACTATCAACAGGGGCTCTCAAGCGGGTGTCTTGATCGCATCGTTCGGAGAGATCTCAAACCTTTGCATCCATATCATCATATTTCTTGGTTGTTATTTGGTTCTTCTCCATGAGAGGATCTAGAGATTACGGTTATCATCATAACAATCTCTATTTCATCAAATAAAGATTTTCCTTGCATTTCTTATTGCATTCATGATCGTGCGGGTTTTTCCGGCTCCACACCTTAGGAGACATCTCACATATATAAACTTGATATTTTCTCCCTTGGTGGTATCCAATATTTCACATTTTTTTGGGTTCTACTTGGTTTTATCTTCCCAATAAAATTGGTTTCATCCCAATCGGAGTTTCCAAGCTCAACTTCTTGTGTTTTGGGTTTTGGAGGTTTTACAGGTTCATCGCTTCTAGAGAGGTCATACCTTTATCAATTTGGTTTTATCCTTTCATGATGTACTATGATGTTTCTTTGCATAATCTTGTAGAGCTTTCCATTCTCTTCAAAACGAGCCTAAGATCATCAAAAACAGAGTCCGGAATCAAAAGTTATTGAAGTTTCCGTGCAATGTTATCCTGCGTTTTTGCTTGAGCAGAAGTTCTAGCCTAAGTCCCGACCCAAGTTCCGGTCAGATTCGGTAACTTGTGTTTCTATTTATCGGAAGTTTTGGTGGGGGGCCGGAAGTTCCTGTGGTGCGCGAATCTGGCCCAAACGATCGGTTTTTTCTTGTCCTATTTAAGGGGGCCTTCTTCCCCAATGGTCCCCTATCTTTTGAGCTCATTTTTGCCCACCATTGTTGACCTATTTGAGCTTTCTTACTCCCTCTCCCTCCCATGATTCTTACATCTTTTTAAGGGAAAAGTGAGAGGAGATCTAGATCTACATCCCACCAAACCAAATCCCTTCTTTGTGAAGAAATCCTTTGGATCTAGATCTTGGAGAGTTTTGTGTTCTCCTGTTGTGTTCTTCCTCCCTTATTCCTCCAATAGCTTTTGTAGCTTTGTTGGAATTTGGGAGTGAAGAACTTGCCCTTGCACTTGGTGCATAGGTTTGAGTTTTCCTCGGAGATTCGGCGAGTTCAAGCTTGTGGGCTTGTTACTCTTGGGTTCTTGGAACCCTAGACGGTTGTGTGGTTGGGTTGTTGACCTTTTGTGGTCTTGTTGACCTTTTGTGGTCTTGTAGCCTTTTTTGGCTTTGTTGGCCTTTTGTAGCGTTGTAGCCTTTTATGGCTTTATTGTTGAGAGCCTCCAGTTGAGGTGTAGAGATAGCCCCAATCTTGTACGGGTTCGATGACCGCCCTCAAGTGTCCCATAGTGGAGCGAGTGCCCGCCTTTTATGGTGCGCACTCGGGAGAATAGGGTGAGCCTTTTGTGGCATCGGTGAGTTGCGTGCTTCCGAATCCGGGGTGAGGCCTTGTGTGGCGTTGGGTGAGCATCGAGCCACCACACCTCGAGGTGAGCCATTTGTATGCTCGGAGAGCATTGCGCCATCGCACCTCTCCAACGGAGACGTAGCTTCTTTGGAAGTGAACTTCGGGAAACAAATCTTCGTCTCCGCATCTATCTGTTATCTCTCAACTGAGCCCTTTACTTATGCACTTTACTTTGTGATAGCCATCGTGCTTGAAGTATTTATATCTTGCTATCACCTTATTGCTTGTATTGCTTAGCATAAGGTTGTTGGTGCACTTTGATGAACCTAGTGGTTAGGTTTTGTGCTCAATAAATTAAACGTTAGTTTTATTTCGCATTTATTTGAGCCTAAACCGTAATAATTTTAAAAGTCTATTCACCCCCCTCTAGGCGACGTCCATAAGTTGTTGGTGCGAATAGGTGAACCCTAGTTGTTCTAGGTTTTGTGATCACAAAGTAAACGCTAGTTTAATTCCACCTTTGCTGAGCCACTCTCGGAAAAGTTTTAAACCGCATATTCACCCCCTCTCTAGGCGGCATATGTATCCTTTCAGCATTTCCTTTGGATTATTTTATAAAATCTACTTTTTAAAACTATTACATTATCACTTGTATTCAAAAGTAAATATTGTTTTTATAATGAATAGGGAGTATGGGTTATCTGCCCAGGGTGGTCGGATAATCTATTTTGGTGGGTGGTGAAACTATGGTTGGAATATATGGTGGAGGTTCTATAATATTGGGAAAATGCACCTAGGCTTACCAAAATAAATAGTCAAAGATTCTTGTGTCGTATAGATCACGACTGACCACATATCCTGAAATGGTACGAGAAATTCAGCTAGACCTTCTTCCATTTATATGTATTAGGATGCTAGGTCGGGCTGTAATACAAAGTGGAGGTCAGTGGATGGGATTTCGTAACGTCTCCATTATGTGATGTAAGATGACGACTTAAGCGCCTTAGAAGGGAGGGTAATAGAGATTACAATGGGTGGATTGTGGGGTCATGGAGAAGGACAGTGAGTGTCGAGTCTTTAGATTAGGCCTTAGACCATGGATGTCTGAATGGGAAAGTATATGCCTAGTTGTGCAACAAAGCTAAAGACGTCCGTGGGAAAAATAACGCACCTCTACATAATATAAAAATGTGACTTGTTAGTCCATGTTCTGGGAAGGAACTATGATCGTAATGTGGAAATAGACTCCATGAAGTCCTATATAACATGTGAAGGATGACTGACATAGTTTTCTAAATAAAAACTTATCATTTCAAGAAACTGTTTTTGAAAACTTGCATAGGCCCAAGATCAATGATCCACGTATGTTATAATGCATCAATACCCACCCATTTAGAACTTGGTGAGTATGTTGTACTCAAACTATCTTCTTATCCCTTGCTAGACTCTGAAAAATTATATAAATCTTCCAAACCCAATAAGACGACAAGAGAGGACCACTACGAGGAACCAGGACCCGTCGGTAGGAGCAAAGTAGTCAATAATTGTATCAAAGGTGGTGGAAACCTAGATGAAGTATAGAGGGGAACTAATCTCCGTATATTAGAACCTATCTCATAGGTCATTGCTATACCAGCAATCATAATCCAAGTATTAGTAGAGATAGAAGCTCTTTCTGGATTTTTATTGAAAAGGAACTTACCTAGAAAACCTTATTGTGTCAAGGAAGTATCGCATATCTACTATATGGATCTGAATTTAAATTATATAGTCATATCTTGGACCTGCAATAATTTTGTTGTACTACACTATTATGTGTAATATTCGTGGAACCGAGTTCTGTGAGTGTTATGCCAACGACTTGTGCACTACAACATGCAGCGGTGTGCTAGATCACCACATGTTCTTCGACATGATAATGGAAAAATTGTTTGCTCGGTTCGGGGTGTCGTACCACAATGTTAAACAACAATATGGGTGAAGGAATCTCCACTTACATGGACAAGAAATTGCCACAATTTGCTAAGCCAAAGGTTGGCAATTTGGTATGTGTTTGGTTTTTTGCCATAGTTTGGCTTGCTAAACTTTATTAAACATATGACCCATCTGTCATAGAGTGGATTTATTGCCAAATTTTACCACACTTCGTTTGTGGCTTTCATAATTGCTAAAGTTAGGCTTCACAAAGTGTAGCCTAGAACCAAACATGCCATTAGTAACTCTTCTATGAACCTGGTTATTGAACTCGGCTACATATCCGTCCTGAAGTAGGTCAAGGATGGAAGCTTTGACAAGTTATAAGCAATGGTGGACCCTAATACTTCTGAGAGCCTAGGAAAATAAGTTTAAGCTGCCAAATTTTAAAATCACAGAAGAAAATCATAAATCACAAGCTTTGCGCCGATGTCTAGGTGGGACGGCTGCCCGGGCTATAGATATGCTAGGTCCACCCATGTTCAAAAGTATGTGTGAGGTCAGAAGCATGTGCAATCGAAAGAATTCAAGTTAAAGAAGCCCTGTGGTCGTCAAGTTATCCTGGCAAAGATCAACATAAAATGTAACAATGTTGCTCATTGTTTGCATCAGTTTAGTTGTAGAGAGTTGAGTGATGGTGTGTTGCTAAGTGTGGTCCCAATCTGCGTGTCCAGATCATTCCAAGGATTTTGATGCAAACTTTGTCTCATAATTAATAGGTAACCACTTTTAATTAAAAAATGCAAGGTACATGGTATGAAAGCACTATTAGGATTTTCCGCTAGATCGGGTGTCGCCCCTCTCCCTCCCATGTTGCCCCGCTCGGGCGGCACCAGAGGGCCCAACCCTAGCCGCCGGGGAGTCTTCCTCCGTCTCTCTCCCCTCCGCCTCCATCGGAGGACACGGCCGGACAAAGCTCGCACCACCGACGATGGAGCTAGGGGCTCTCTCTCCCGCATGCCTCGTCGTGAGGGATTTCGGCCAGAGCGGCGTCTGAGGTCCATGGCGGCACGGTGGCGTATGGAGGCGCAAGGAGGGCGTGTGGGATCGGTGCGGAGGGCACGGTGTAGGCTGGCGCGTGTGGTGGCTTCTCGCTGGCCCTGGTCCCGCATGGCGGCTGGGCTCGATATGGGTCTTGGCAGGCCTATGCGGGTCTTGGCTTTGGGACGCTGTGGAGGCGCGTGGAGCTCCTGCTCCGACGTCCTGCAACGGTGCGGCAGCTGTGGTGGTTTGATGGCTTGGGGGAACCTCCTCCCTTGATCCCATGTTGGCTGGTGGTGTGGCCGGCGATGACCAACGCCCCTCATTGGTGGTGATGGTGACGGCGTGGCGGTGGCGGGCTGGATCCCATCATTCAGTTCTGTTCGACGGTGGTCTTGGTGGGCGGTGGTCAGCGTCTTCCCCTGCTCCATGGCATCAACAGTTTTCCTCTCGACGGTGGTGTGGCCATCTGTTTGTGCCCATCTTCTCTGTTTCAGCCGGACTTTGGGGTCGAAGATCAAGCCAATAGAAATCCTTGCTTTTGCTGGCAGCGATGACGCCCACGGGTGCCGGCTCCCTCTTTGGAGGCGTTGTCATGGCCTTTGATTGTTCTTCCCGAGCTCAAGCAATGGGGGAAACCCTTGATCCGGCTGTCGGATCGGGCGGTGATGACACTACTGTGTCATTTCCTTCTTGAAGGCGTCGCCTTGGTTGCTTGAGAAGTCCCTGAAACGGTGGATGGTGCCAATGGTCGCGGCTGCTCAGAGTGTGTGCCTCCAGAGCGCAATGTACTCCTTGGTTGGTGCTTCTTGGTCGGAGACCTCTTCTGGTCTGGCTGGTTCCTGCCGTCCGCTCGCCGACTCCTCTAGGCACTATGAGTGTGCAGTGAGTTGATCTGGATGGCCCTGGGGTCGATCTTCCGAGGTCTCCATCTTCGCGTGACACGGTTTGGGGGCTCTATGCTCCGCCCCTAGCCTCCTTGGTAGGTGGTGGCACAAGATGGTTGTTTATAGTCATGTATTTTGGGTTGGCGTTGTGTGACTTATATCATGTGGTGTCAAGTTGTAGCCATTCTTGGCGTTGTTTTGGCCATATAAGCCTTTCTTCTATATGTTTGGTACGCCTCCTGGAGTGTATCCTAAAAAAAGGTTACATGGTATTTGGAGTGGAATTTTTGTATGGATGTACGAGTATGAGAGTAATCCAACTGTTTTAAGAATTTTGTACAGCTTGTATGTGATATTTTCTTTTTCAAGATTTTATTATCATGTCAAATTCACAGGATTTTTTTTGAAAAGTTCTCACAATATATGTAGACGTGCTGACGTGCATCACCAAAAACGCACCGTCTCGAACCCGCCGCTCACTGCAGAAATCATCTGCCAAAAGCTGACTGTACAACTGGCGCAGCCTCCGTTATAAACGCACCACGCGACGCGAGCCCCCACCTCCGGCACTCACCGGCCATCACCGGCAACCCGAAAAAGCGAAGCACGGCAGACACCCGACCCAAAAAACCCAAAACCTCTCCTCCTCCGCTCCGTCTCTCCTCCGCTTGTCGTCTAGCGGCCGAGACGCGAGCCCCATTTCCCCGGAACCCCAACCCCAACCCCAATCCCAAAACCCCCACCGCCGAGGAAGAGAAAGAGGGGAAGGCCATAGAGGGGGCGGAGGGGCCAGTGCTGCATATCCGATCGTTGCCACCCGGAGGCGGGCGGCGTACGGCGGGCACGGACGGGTAGCAAACCCTCTCCCATGGCCGCGCCTAAGGAAAAGGCGCAGGGATGCTGCAGCGGCGCTCCCGCCGGCAAGGTCGCCCTTCCCGCGGCGGCGAATGGCGGCGCCGTGAAGGAGGAGATCGCAGATTCCCCGCCCACCACCGCCAAGGTCTCTTCCAAAGGTATACGCACGACACGATCGGTACTTGTAAAACTCCTACTCGCCTCCCTCTGTTCTGTTGCTCTGCTTTGCGTTCACTTGGATCATGCCACGCACGTGTTCGTCTCTGGATTTGGTGATACGAGATAATGCGATGACATGAACTCGTGATTTGTTTCTGAATTTGACGGGGGTTCCACAAAATGTTAGGGGGAGGGGCTGACGGGTGGCGTGCCTTAATGTTATTGATTTCACGTGCCTTAATAGATCTTATTAAAAGGTAGTAACGTTCTGTTCATCGCGATCACTCTCATGAATTCAGATTGGTGTATACTAATTTCCAATTGTTGGGCATGAATCGTGGAACTTAAAGCATGATCTAAAAGTGGCAGCATATTTATCTGGAATTTGCCTTTGGATCTATGGTTGTATTGTTGAAGCATTGCAGTTTGCAAACACTGTATGGTGGTTGTGGTTGCACTTAACATGTAGTAATTACTAGTTCAGATAATTGTACAATAACCCAGGACCATGTTGTTTGCTTGCTGCAACAAATAGTAACATAAGTTGGCACAATAGCTGATGGAGAATGTTTGCTGCAACACACTGCAATCTGTAGATGATGCTAGGCTGGCAGCATAATTTTTCTCTAAATTAAGCCTGTGATAGAGCAGTGAATGTTCGGAGTAGGGATATTTTGCTAAAAGTGTACCCAGCCAACTGTCTACTTGGATGATCCTTGCAGAAATTACTATTTTTCTTTGTTGACATCGATGTCATATGGCTAGGAAGGGGACTATCTGGATTGGGATAGTGATGTATTTTATGGAGGCGCAGTAACGTTTTTGGCTAGCTATTGGAAATATGGGACCATCAGAATGTTTTGCATGGAAGGTGACACCAAATGATACACAAACCTCACACACATGCTGTGCACATATTATATCAGTGTAGTGACTGTGTGGCCTGCACTGATGGTGTTGGGATGATGCACTAGTATTTTGCTAGTCCTGGGTGCTTCCCATGTGGATCAGTCTTTTCTTAATTACCTACCTTCTGACACATGTATTCATGCGTTCTTGGGGAAAAATACTGACCGCTCCAAGTTGCAGGTTTCTGATGCCTAGCAAATTTCTTATTTCCTTTAAAGGAAATCGTTTAATGGTCACAAAATAATTGTATGTTTTTTCATCTTATATGTTTTTAGCGTGAACTGTCTAAACAGATAACTGGAGTAGAAATCAAGAGTCCCTTTGGACTGAGAAGCTTGACTTTGTTATACTTGATTATAATTTCAGAGCTGTATCAGGTGTTTCACTGGTTTTAACTATGCTTGGATTATCCCTGAAAATGACCAAGTTCTAAATTTATTGGAGGGACAACTGATAATGTCCAGCTAATTATGTCCATGTAGTGAATAGAAAATGGCTGTTAAGTGTAGCTAGCATCGTCTTCTTCTCTTACACTGTCCCATTTTACCCTGCTTCTTTCCATTCCACTGAGCAACTTGAAATTGGATGAATGAGAATTGAAGGGAATTAGTGAAGGAAGATGTGGATTACTTTTGCGTTAATACCATGTCACGTATGATATGCCCATTCTATTTATCATTTGGTGCAATTAGCAGGTCTACAGGTAACCTCAAGAAGCATGTGAACTAGTTCAGTGGTGTCAATATGCCAGTTTACCAAATGGATCGAGATATTGGACATAGAATGCCACTCTTAAAATGGAAAAAGGAGTAATCATCTGTGACACGTTTGCGAAAAATGCCTGATACATATAACCTACAAGTTCTACAGGTTTATTTCATAGTTCAGTGTGCTTGTTGTCTGCCGCACATGCATACTTCAGAAATATTTGTGTTATTATCCTTTATTGTTAAATAGTTTGCATTCTTCCCTTATTGAACTTCAGTGAAGTCCAACTAGCAATTTCTGTGTCATTCCTTGCAGATACAACTTGCATAGCTGGAAAGTTTATTAGCTTTCTGTTAAATTTAAACCTTGGAGTTTAGCCAGGTTATTGAGATCGACACCTTCTTCACTGCAGACTTGTGGAATGTGATGCTCTGTCTCGTCTAAAAGATCGTAATATCTGTCTTAAATTGCAGGAATTCTAATCATGACGAGGGCCCAGAGAAGCCACCCTTTAGACCCATTGTCTGCTGCTGAAATTGCTGTGGCTGTAGCAACTGTTAGAGCTGCTGGAAGAACTCCTGAAGTTTGTCAGCCTATTCCTTTTTCACTCAAATTGTCAACACATGCTTCAAATATGTAATTAACACGTCACTTCAAAAATTATAGGTACGAGACAGCATGCGATTTGTTGAAGTTGTGCTCCTGGAGCCAGAAAAGAATGTTGTGGCATTAGCTGATGCATACTTCTTTCCACCATTCCAACCATCTCTGCTTCCCAGAACCAAAGGTGGTCCTGTCATCCCAAGCAGGCTTCCACCTAGGAGGGCCAGACTTGTCGTCTACAACAAACAAACAAATGAGACCAGCATTTGGGTTGTAGAACTCTCTGAAGTGCATGCTGCTACTAGGGGTGGACACCACAGAGGCAAGGTTATATCATCAGAAGTTGTTCCAGATGTTCAGCCTGCAATGGTAAACTTTTAGTTTCTATAGATTTTTGGACAACTCTTTTCTTGCTTTGACCATTTTATGCAGTTTATTTATCACTTATGTCAATTTAGGTCAGCAAGTTTTTTATGCAACCATGTGGTTTAATTATGGTATTTACTTGATTACCTCTTCTAAATTCTTGCTGGTAAATTGTGGTACTAGCATTTTCTTGCAGTAAAGTTAGCATACCGTCTGAATGGTTGACTTAAAAAATTAAGTTAAGCTTACTAAGGTAACGGTGCCCCATAGAACTTTTGCACTATCTACTATTCTATTTGTATTAAGTCAAGTGCAAGACTTAGCTTCATACGGCTGGTTTGCAGGACGCTATGGAATATGCTGAATGTGAAGCCACTGTAAAAGATTTCCCCCCTTTCGTTGAAGCAATGAAGAAAAGAGGCATTGACGACATGGATCTTGTCATGGTAGATGCATGGTAAGCTATGTCTAAGTTATTTCTGTAGTTGATTTTTTTACTCAAAAATTATCGTTCAATGGTACAACCGAACTCTGACCATGAAATTTTCTGCTAAAAATTGTAGGTGTGCAGGCTATTACAGTGATGCTGATGCTCCCAATCGAAGACTTGGCAAGCCTCTGATCTTTTGTAGAACTGAAAGTGACAGCCCAATGGAGAATGGATATGCTCGTCCTGTTGAAGGGATGCATATTGTTGTTGATATGCAGAACAATATTGTGATAGAGTTTGAGGATAGGAAGTTTGTCCCTCTTCCACCACCCGATCATTTGAGGAACTACACTCCTGGAGAGACACGAGGTGGTGTTGATAGAAGCGATGTTAAGCCTCTTATTATCAGCCAACCTGAAGGCCCAAGTTTCCGTATTACTGGCTCTTTTGTGGAGTGGCAGAAGGTAAAGAGATTGTATATTTCAAGTTTTTCAACTGCTGAGCTATATGTTTCAAGTTTTTCAACTGCCGAGCTAATATTAAACAGAACCTATTCTAGAAATATCACTTTTATATTTTCTGTTGACCAGTGGAACTTCCGTATTGGCTTCACTCCCAAGGAAGGTTTAGTTATCCATTCTGTTGCATATGTTGATGGAAACCGTGGACGTCGTCCTATCGCTCACAGGCTGAGTTTTGTTGAAATGGTTGTTCCTTATGGAGATCCGAACGAACCACATTATCGGAAGAATGCATTTGATGCTGGAGAAGATGGGCTTGGAAAGAATGCACACTCTCTTAAGAAGGTCTGTTAGCTTCTTTCTATGAACATTGTCATCATTCTGATTCCGTATAAAATCAAACTACCCCCACTGTATTCATGCAATTGCGTAAATCATCTTGGTTGGGTAAAATCGGAATTTTCTGAAGAATTTTAATTTCGATGTACTATATTAAGTAGTATTAAAACTTCTACTTATAGCTTTACATGTACAGAGTGAAGCAACTAGAGCAGTTTACTAGGAATAATAGTTTTTGCTCTGTAGTTTTCTGACTTTGCATTGTGTTGTCTTCCTTTGCTTATAAAATGGCAAGTTTACAAGTTTCTGAGAATCTATCATTTTTATTTCTCTGGACATTGATTGAGTTGTGAAATGGAATGTTTATGTTTTGTTGATTACACCCTGAACTATGTTATCAAAATGCTGGTGAATTTTCATTTTATGTTGTGCACTTGCCATGAAGGTTTTGCAAAGTTGTGCCCAAAGGGCTGTTCATCCGCCTGTTATTTTTGTATCTTTTGTGAGGTACCTCTTGCACTTTAATTAATCTAACTATGTTACTAATTGTTTTGTGTAGGGATGTGATTGCCTGGGTTACATAAAATACTTTGATGCACATTTTACAAATTTTACTGGTGGTGTGGAGACAATAGAAAACTGTGTTTGTTTACATGAGGAGGATCATGGAATCCTCTGGAAACATCAAGACTGGAGAACAGGATTAACTGAAGCAAGACGATCAAGGAGGCTTACTGTGTCATTTATATGCACAATTGCTAATTACGAATATGGGTTTTATTGGCACTTTTACCAAGTGAGAATCAGTTTGCCCTTTTCTGAAACTAAGTACTATTTTTTTTGTCAATTTGTGTATTACTTTTGCTTTGTGTGATTGATATTTATTTCTTTGTTATAGGATGGTAAGATAGAATCTGAAGTAAAGCTTACTGGAATTCTTAGCTTGGGAGCTCTAATGCCTGGGGAACAAAGGAAATATGGCACAACTATTGCTCCTAGTTTGTATGCACCAGTTCATCAACATTTCTTTGTTGCCCGTATGGACATGGCAGTGGACTGCAAACCTAATGAGGCATATAATCAGGTAGGTTCCTTACGTGCCGTGTCATGTAGGTCTTTTATGTGGTATAATCAAAGGAATTTTGCTTCAAGATCTTTTAATCTTACCTATCCACTTCCATCAGCTTCTTCCAGCATAGTATTGGTACATGCCTTTTTGACTTGTTAATTTTCACATCAATTCATTTCGTCTTACCGATCATGCTTTATTTTATCGTAGTCTACTCTGGATTTCTTTGTATTTGAATTGTCATCTGGCTTATCATTTTATCACCATTGCTTTGCTTTCCATTACAGGTGGTTGAGGTAAATGTTAAAATTGAAAGCGCAGGCCCACATAATGTGCATAATAATGCCTTCTACGCCGAAGAAGAGCTTCTGAAATCCGAGTTACAGGCGATGCGTGATTGTGACCCTTCAACTGCACGACATTGGATTGTAAGTGCATGCTAAAGATATCTTTCCTTTTCCTAACTTCGTTGTGTTGTCTTTGATTACTCACAAGCATTATTTCTGTGTACAAGAGCATGTGACATTTCAGCCTGTTATTTTAATAAGCTGTTCTTTGCATGCTGATCAGGTAAGGAACACAAGGACCGTAAATCGTACCGGGCAACCAACAGGTTACAAGCTCATACCTGGTTCCAACTGTCTGCCATTCTGCCTGCCAGAGGCAAAGTTCCTAAGAAGAGCTGGGTTTTTGAAGCACAACCTTTGGGTTACATCATACAAGAAGGATGAGATATTCCCTGGAGGAGACTTTCCTAACCAGAACCCACGCATCCATGAGGGTTTAGCTACGTGGGTCCAGAAGGACAGATCCTTGGAGGAAACCAACATAGTTCTCTGGTACGTTTGTCGTTGGTATTGATTTTCATGTTCATTTTGGTTTTCAAGCTTATCTGCTGCGTCTCTTGGAATGTTTTACATTCTGCAACTGCAGGTACGTTTTCGGGATCACCCATATCCCACGGCTCGAAGACTGGCCTGTCATGCCAGTGGAACACAGCGGCTTCATGCTCATGGTATTCTCTCGAGGGTTTCGAGATAGATAGCTGTTATTACTACTAGATCAGCTCAGGTTACTCCATAGCAGGGATCTCACAAACGAAACCCTTTCATGTTTTGTTTGTCCAGCCTCATGGATTCTTCAACTGTTCGCCTGCTGTCGATGTTCCTCCTCCATCCGATGTGGACGCCAAGGAAGCCGAGACGCCAAAGGAGATCCATGCCGCGCTCATTTCAAAGCTGTGAGCCGGAGAATTCGTGTGGTTACTCCTTTTTTTCATTGCTGCCGTGCCATGATGCTCTGATAAAAACTAGAGTTGCCTTTCAGCTTTCCTTTACGCCCTTCCCATACGCTGCATCTGCTTCTTATAGTGGCTGAATTCATGGTGTCTGTTACTTCGCTCTTCTTCTGAACTCAGCTTTTCTGCTGCGAGGTTTTAAACATCGCATAGAATCTGAGATCGAATTTTGTGTCCGAGAGTGGAAAATGAATTTGGAAACAAAAAATTGTTCAGTTAAACTCACTTGTTAGATGGGCACGTCTCAACTGTGAGTCGACAAGCCATCTGGCTAATTGTCTTTACACGCGTATATTTGTTTCCTTTTGCTTTATTCGCATTGCTTGCTGTGCATCTCCCACACGGGCACGAGCTACCGTTGCTTTATGCCAATCGCGGTGGGGGTAGTGCAGGAACCGTGCCCGGGTGCAGTGCACCGTGGAGGTGTGTCCCCGCACCGCTACGGCTTTGGTCACACACTGCACCTAGCACAATCCCGTGCATCTTTCCGTTGCAATCCATCTGTTCAGATTTGTCCTTTTTGTGCCCATTTACACGTCATATGCTTAGTGATGCAGAGAACCTCACTAAATCCTTGCTTTGGTTCAACCATGTCCATTTTTCTCTGGCTTAGTTAGTGGCTTGGACAGTTGAACTGTCCTGTCAGGACAGCCCATTGTGCTATCAGATATTCAGAGTAGTATTAGATCTGACGATACATCTTTCCCGAACGGCTCTACTACAGATCCAGTACCTTTTTTTTTTTGAACGGACAGATCCAGTACCTGAACACACATTGAAGCTGCACTCTGCTACAGGTCTGGGAATAGCCACATTTATGGAGAGTGTATTTTTCTACTTAAGATTGTTTATTCGCGCCAACGTCGATGAGTAAATCTCATACTGTGGCGAATATTTGGAAACGCTGCCCTGCACTCTCGCCCCCCTTTCTGATATTTTCAGCTCTGATAGTACACATCGAACAGGCAGATGTTTTGTTGTTGCTGCGCCTGCGAACAAAGGAACGAAGAAAAGGACGGTTTATTGCGACTCGATAACAGCGGACGTACATATTTCGTACATAAGGTCATGTCCCAACTAGTAAAAAGTTGGCAAGAATTGGCATTAGCGCTACAGTGACACGTCAACACATACTTTTGTCTTCGAACGGCTCCTTTTTCTCCTATGAAACCTCCGCATAACTGACAAGAGGTACTACTAATAATGTCGCTTCCTTCTGATAAGAACTTTATTTTGATAAAAGTATCGTGGGTAAACAATGCTGCTTGTTTCTCCAGGATGGGATGGCTCGCAAGCGTGCTGGCATAGACTTTGGAGGCCGGCGCCCAAACTGCTGGCGGTTTGGAGAAGCAGCCCCAAACCGGCACCCCCACCCCCCGCACACCCACAACGAGATCGCATCCAAAGATTATGCCCGGCCCAATTCAAACAATAATTCAAAATATAACTAAATTTCATTCATATTTAGGTAAATTTACAAAGAATGAATAAAATTTGACATAAAACAGACAAAATTTAAACTACTACGGTGGCGAGGCTAGGGTTTGCGTCGCCATGTCCACTCCGGCTGCGGCCATGGGTAGATCCTCGACTACTATGCACGTAGTGGAGGCCCTTGGGCCGCCGGCACGGACCCGTGGAGGTCACGGGACAGTAGCCGACGCCATTAACTTTGGCTCGTCAGGAGATGAGCAAGCATGCGTTGGCGCTTGTGTGTTGGTGTCTGAGCACGGTGTTGCGATGAAATCGCCTTTAATTGGCCGTTTGCCCCGCTGTGTGGCTGGCAAGAGGGCTCGACGCGGCGAGCCCGATGTGGCGTGTGTTGCCTGCAGTCCCAGCCAGACCCCCAGTTGTCGTAGGAGGCATGGGCGTGCTGAACAGATTGGTGGGTAGGCCGATTTTTGGCCTCCACCCCTCAACTCGGTTGGGGGTGCCGATGAAGATGCTCTTAAAAATCATCAACAACAATAGAAAGATATCCGAAGGTAATAAAATTTAGAAATAATTCACTGGACCACCTAGTGACGGGTTACTAGCGCGAGCCAAAGGCGCGCCACCTTTCTCACCTCTCCACCTCCGGATCCGGGCAAACTTAATCATAATAGAGTTTGTTGTACTCCCTCCGACCCATATTAGTTGACTTGGATTTGTTAAAATTTGGATGAACCTATATATTAAATAGTATCTAGATTTATATAAATCTAAACAAATCCAAGTCAACTAATATGGATCGGAGAAAGTAATTAAAAGTCATCATGCTAAGACCATAAAGACCAGCACAATATAGCAGTCATCAAATCACTGCTGGAGTCTGGCTTGAAATCACACTAATAAACATGAAAACGCTCGGTTGTTGGCCGGCTCTAGGAGCTAATCTCAGTACAGGCCTCGAATCAAAAAAAAAAAAAGAGAAAACTGTAATGCGAAGTGTGCGCGCCAACAAAACCAGATTGGAGAAGGAACCAAAGAAAGGACAGCATGCATGGACCCATGAGGCCATGACGGCAGGACCCATTGACCCATCCGATGAGGGGGCCGTTGGCCAATGGTCGATACGGCAGCACGGCAGCGCCACGTACCGGCCAGAGCAAGCTGCGACTGCGAGCGCAGAGACGTCCGGACCGACGTGCGCTAGCTCCTGCATCCCATCGGCGGCCCGGGCTATACAGTGCGCCCAGCCAATACCGTAGCCACATCTGTGCTCGGCCGACCCGACAGGACTGACCAGCTGCCTTGATGGGCTGTCCCCATAGGCTGTCCCAGGACCTAACAGCACGCCATTTAAGGCCACAGCACATGCCGGCACAGTGGATCTGTACCACGCAACGCGACAAAGGAGTCCTCCCCTCCCGTGTACACGTGGACGGAGGCGCCTCTTTTCCTTTTTTTTTTTTTTTTTTTTGCGATTGGCGTCTCGTTTCCTAAAATACTCCTGAATTGGGACTTGGATACATAGATCGTGAATTAGGACATGAACGTATTAAGCATGCCACTTATTTATTTGTTTTCTTGCACGAGGATGTGTGCATACTATGATTTAGAGCTCGTGAAATCAAACATTTGATATATACTCCCTCCGTTTCAAAATATAAGATGTTTTAGGTTTGTTGAAGAAAATGTATCTAGACTTATTTTAGTGTGTAGATTCACCTTAAATCTTAGTGAACCTATATACTAAAAGTAGTCTAGATACATTTGCTTCACAAAGCTAAAACATATTATATTTTGAAACGGAGGGAGTAGTTAATAATAATGGAGATGATCCAGCCACACCTTCCAGCAGTGGTTTATTAATGTTAAAAATGATTTTATTATGTAATTGACATGTTACCTTCAACCTTAATTTGTGTGATAAGTTGTAAACGTACATAAATATATGATGAATTGGATCTATAGTACTACCTCTGAATCCTAAATAAGTGTCGTCATTTTAAACTAGAGTTAGTTCAAAACCGTGACACTTATTTAGGATCGGAGGGAGTAATACTTAGTAAGTCTTGTTAGTTAGACCGGGAATATCAATATGTTAACATTGCCGATTGGAGCCTAAATTATGATATTTGTTTTGCTTAAATCTCGTCAACAAGTGTTTGCTTGTCACTGGCTCGTGTCATTGTACAAGAGTTATGTTTCTCCTTGAGTTAATGAAGAAAGATATGTTGTTTCTCAATCGATCGAGAAATATTTATCTACTATATTTAGAGCCACCGTCATCAAATGTAATATTTGTGTTTTTTTTGCCACTTTATATCTAGAGTGTGTGACTGTGTCGTACTATTTTCTAGTCGACTTCAGAGATGTAACTATTTTCGGTTGGTCCCTCGCAACAATAAATAAATATTTTCGGTTGGTATTTCTCACTCAACTGAGATTGACAATCTCAATTACTCCCTCTGTTTCATAATACGAGTCCTTTTAGCAAACTAAAATAGATTGTTAGAAAGACTTATATTGTGAAACAGAGGTGGTAGGAAACAACCCATCCTTCTATCTTCCGTTTAATAAGGGCTCGACTGCTATACGTTGTTAATCCACTTTAGTTACTTTTCGTGGGAAATGCACTTTCGTAGTAACTTGATTTAGAGCATTGGTGACACACTAACAATCCACTTTATATCTCAAATCAAACACCTCCTTCCCAAAAGAAAAAACTTCTTAACTTGCTCCATGAGTGCAACCCACGCTCTCCTCTTCCTTTATAAAAAGCCCCAGCCCCCTCCCCTCCGAGGAAAGATCTCTCACTACTCGAAAGCAGAGACGAGCTAGGTAGCTAGGAGAGGTGGAAGAAATAAAGATTACACCATCCTCTTCATGGCCGGCCTGAGCGTGCTCCTAGAGACCAACGAGAGCAACTCCGGCAGGCCCCAGATCATCAGCAAGGCCACCCTCCACAGCCCCAAGATCCCCTCCTCCTCCCCGTGGTCGCCGGCGGCGACGTCCACCGCCGCAAGCGCTACGGGCTCCTTCCTGCAGCGCTGCTTGTTGTGCCACAAGGATCTCGCCGGGAACAATGACATCTACATGTACAGGTTAGCTCGCTAGCTAGGTTTTCTCGTGCAGCCGCATCATGCATGAAACAGTCATCAGCTTGTTTCGTGCGTGTCTGACGTTGTGCGTCGATCGATCCGTGTCGCAGAGGGGACAAGGCGTTCTGCAGCGTGGAGTGCCGGTGCCGGCAGATCTTCATCGACGAGGACGCCGGCGGCAGCAGCTTCTGCACCAACGGCGCCTCCGCCGCTGCACGCTCCGGCCGCCGTGCCAGTGCCACCGGCGGCGGCGGCGTCAGCTTCGCGTACTGATGATGCGCCACCACCAAACAGCCGGATGCACACAAACACCACGTACGTGTGCGAAAGCAGCAAGAAAAAGAAAAGGAGAGTTAAGAAGAGCCGGTAGTACTACTACCGCTACGTGACAGCTCGTGGGCGCGGGGCCCGCGCACGGGGGAGGGAGCGTACGTGTCTCGCCGCCGTACGTAAAGCGGGTCAGGATAAGATGGACGGACAGCTGGGCCCACCTGAAGCGGATCAGGATGCTCCAGTAAACTGACGACATTTTTTTTTTGCAAGTACGTACTATAATTGTTTATTGTCACGTCTCCTCTTCTGCAGAGGCATGATTAATGAATTAACTAATCATGGCGTGGGCTGAGAGGGTTAGCCAAGGCAGCGGAAAGCTGGTAGTGGTGTGATGTGCAGAGTATACGGACGGCGTGATTAGTGATTAGGATAGAGAGGTTTGACATGACTAGCGTGTGAGACGGACGGAGTTGTTTTATTTTCCTAGTGGGGTGGTAGTATTTCCTTTCCTTCGATTTTGTATTATTTTTCTAGGTGTAACAACACTAGCTGGTATTAATTTGTGTATTATATTGTTTGGCTAATGAGGTATTTTCTTCTTCAAGTCTTAGTCCTTAGCTGTTTCCTGCAATTGTGTACTCCTGTACTAGTACCCGTACCTAGCTGAAATGAAGACTGTTTTAGCTTGGGCACATTGTTGACAAGCCATGTCTCCAGTAAATGAATAGTTGCTCACAGCTTCAAGTGGAAACCCATTCAAGATGAAACGCCACCGGGACACAAAGGTGAGTAAATCCGCAAATACCAAAATCCACAACAAACTTTATTAGATAAAAAAGTTCATACCAACCGAGAAATAACTGTGCCCAACCGCTAGAAACAGTCGCTTCTACTGAAAAAGTTTTGGCCCACTCATTAAACCGAAAATATAAAAAACTTAATGAAAAATGATACTAGTCCCCCGGGATCAAACGAAACGGTTTTGTTCCCGCACGACGCACTCTAGGCACATGTTAGGCCTGACAAACTGTACTAGCCTCACGTTCTTTCCTATACTTATCTTCTTCCTTCAGGAACACCACGAACAAGCCATGCGCTGAAGCTCCTTTGCCATGTGCCACTGCCCAAGCTCGCCGCTGCATCCCCCACACGCCGACGTCTCTCTCCGCCACGCCATTGTAGCCGCGCCTCTCTCGCCTCATGAGCGCCACGCCTCCATGCACCTCCGAGCGACGGCCCCAGATACACCGCCGCTAGCTCCTCAGAGGTCCTCCATGGCGCCGATCTTCGTTGCCACGACTCGACGCTGCCGGCCCTCACATCTCCGGCGAGTCTTATCCTAGGCCTATGGTAGGGGCGATGTTGGAGCACGGGGACTGACGAACGGCATCGCGGGGGGCGTTGCTGCAAGTGGCTCGAGTTTTTCTACGTGCGGCCTCAAGTTCTGCTACAAGTGACTGGTGGCACTTCTATGTGTGGATGTCGATGTTTGCTACATGCGTCCTGCGGTGGTCTACTTTGACCGTGCCCCGGTGCTAAACGGTCACGTGTTTTGCTACATGCGGCGGACGGTGGTGCTACAAACGGCCACGGGTTTTGCTACAAGGTACCCGACGAGATCTCCAGCAAGGTGTCCGACGAGGTCGGGTTTGCTACAATATGATATTTTTTTTGCTACATACGTTTTGTGAGTTTGCTACAATGGCGTAAAGTTTTTGCTACACGGTCTCCGGCGAGATCCAGACTAATTTTCTATTTTTTAGGCCGAACCGTTTTCTGCTACATTGTAGCAAAAGCGGGACTAGTTGTAGCAAAAACAGGACTTTCTGTAGCAAAAGCGGGATTTTTAATCAAAAAGAGGACACGTGGTTGGCTGGGGACCCGGGGATAAAAAACATAATTGTGTACCCGGGGATAAAATCAATGGTGGGGAGTGGAAAATGGCCGCAGAAAGATGCATTGGAGATCGTGGGGTTGGCTTTCATCACCAAAGGCCATGGAAGGAATGGGGTTCCATGATATGGAATTATTCAATCAGGCTATGTTGGGCCGGCAGTGCTGGAGGCTGCTTACCGACTCCAACTCTCTATGTGCTCAGGTTCTGAAGGGTCGGTACTTTCCTCATGGCAAATTTTGGGACGCTCCGAACCCTCTGACATGGTTATACCCTGAGGGTATGTGATCTTAGCATACCTGGTCCAGCCCAAGGAAGGCCCACGGAAGATGTACGCCGGCCCATGAAGATTTTCGGGTGGCCAAGGCCCATGACGCCTTCGGATCCTTGGAGAGCAAGACTAGTGCAGAGAGGAAATTTAAAGGGGTAAAACCCTAGAACTTGTAACCGACTAGGTCTATGCCCGGGACCTGCCTGAGTCTATATAAAGGCTAGGAGGGCACGACCTAGATCTCTCTCTCTCATACTTTCGCATACACACCTCCACGCCAGATTGCATATAAGATCCTCAGAACCTTCTTGCCCGCCAGAATCAAGAGCGCAAGCGTGAGTAGGGTTTTCTCCCGGCCTAAACACAGGTAAACCTTGTGTCCTCGTGTTGCTTGTTTTCTAACCGTTCCACGATCTCCAGCATCCCCATCTTCTCCGAAACCCAAGTCCATAACAATGGGCATTGATGAGATTAAACCTCGTCAATTGGCGCCGTCTGTGGGAACTGGGGACGTTGATTGTGCGGTCGTGACGGTCCCAACCCGATAGATCTACAACTCTGCGGCGACGGAGAGTCATCTCCTCTTCGGCGCTTTCGACTTCACCGCCCACTCACCGGCCACCATGAAGGACTTCGAGCCCGTAGGAGGCGGGCTCGAAATCTGTCGGAGCTTCGCTTCCAGTGGGGCAACCGCACCTCCGCCTCACTGAGCGGGTGCCCCTACTATCAATCGGCCCGCTTCATGGACCCCACCCCGTTACGCAACATCATCAACAGATGATTCCTACGACAAATGCAACTCCAATCTGTGCGATCCGCCATCATATGCGGGACCTACGGTTCCGGATCCGAAGCTGCAGCAATGACCAATCTACGAGCGCTACCAACGCACCGTAGTCATCCAGAGCGACGTGGATCAGCAAACACCCAACCCGCCGCCCAACCCGACGCCTAACCCGCCTGAAGGAAACGGAGGGAATAGAAGAAGCCAGTCCACCCGGCGGGGAAAAAACAACGCCATGTCATCCGCCTTAGCAAAGAGGATGGGCCCAGCCCGCAACGCTGGCGGCAACATTGTCTTGCCGCAGACTCCCGGATCTGCTGATGGCCTACCACCTGCTCCTGATCGAGGAGCACAAGAAGCAGGTCAAGATGCAGGAGGTGCTTGACAAACGCAAGCAAGCAGCCTCAGAGTCCAGCGCGTGACGAGTCGTGCTCTACGCCATGGGCATCGGCTCAAGCTCGAACGGAAACCAAGGCAACAAGCACCGCTCTCGGGTGGAGAACATGGACCCCAAGGAGCGCCGTGAGGTGACCCGAACCCTCCACACATCCTTCATGGAGATGGACGCCGACGGCAACATCATCCCGAAAACGCAGCTGCGATCATGGCAGCCATCAAGCACTCGCGGCCCACCCACCGCCGAAGGGGGACCCGAAGAGGGCCATGCACAAGTCCGCACTTACCGGACTCGGACTCGTCAGAGCCGCGCTCCACCAGGAAGCCCCCACGGAGCCGAAGAAGAAAGCTCTGGTCAGGTTCGACCGTAGCCCCACCCCTTCATCCGAAGAAGAGGAACATGACCTTCCTCGAAGGAAGAAGAGTTCGCGCCACCGCGACCGCGACTACGACGCTAGAGATGCGCTCACACAGCGCAAAATCGACAAAGCGCGAGCCAAGCGCGCATGCTCGTATGAATTCGAGATGGACGAAGACGAAGGAGAACTCTGCGGAGCCCGATGCTTCAGCAGATCCGTCCGGCGAACACGGATGCCACGAAATTTCAAGCTTCCTTCGGATACTCGGAAGTTCGACGGCACTCAAGACCCAAAGGCTTGGCTCAGCGACCACTTATCATCCGTCAAACTGCACGGTGGAAACAAAGAGACTGCCATGCAATGCCTTCAGCTGCAGCTGACAGGCGCAGCCCGGATCTCGCTCAGCAGCCTATCTTCATGGTCCATCCGAAGCTGGGATGAGATAGCTTACATTTTCATCCGAAACTTCAAGGGCACCAGCAAGAGGCCCGCCTCAATCGAAGAGTTGCGAGCCTGCACTCAACGAACTGGTGAATCCATTCGCTCGTACATACTACGCTGGTCCAACACAAATAATTCCGCAGCGCACATCTCCGAAGAGAGGGCCATCGACGCCTTCAGGGACGGCGTCAAGCGCCAAAACTTCAAGGAGGAACTTGGGCGCGTCAAGCCCAAAACACTCGACCACCTCATGGACATCGCCAACAGGTGGGCTGACGGCGAAGATTCCATTCATCGAGCACAATCGGAAGAAGAAGACGACTACGGTCGACGGCGAGAGCGCCGTAGCAAGAGAATATCGCGCGTCTACGACGAACACGACGGACCCGACATGGTCGCGGTTGGCTACGCCGATCGCCGCAACGACGCCAACCGCAACAGCGGAGGATATCACGGAGGAAACTTCCGCGACGGGGGACGCCCAGCGTAGTCGTGGCAACGCCGTGACCGCGATAACGGACCCTCAGCATACGAAAATCCTTCGGGTCCATGCACCATCCACTTCTACATCGACAAGCAGGATGGCAAAAAGAAGGCCAGCCACATGCTCAAGGACTGCCGCGAGTTCCAGAAACTCAGCGAAAGCATGGTGCAGATGAGGCAGCAAGCCCCAATCCTCGCGTCGAAACGCACCGCCAGTGAAATAGCGCATGGAGCTCCTCCACCGCCACCGTTGGAGGCCCGAACCAACCAGTCGCACCAAAGAGTAACAACGCTGAACGGGTATCCCACCGAAGGAGCACCGATGATCCGTAAGGCGCCTACGAATAGGGTGCGAAGAAAATCACCCGACAGATCAACTCGCCGTGGCAACTCCACCCGCCATCCCCGAGTACCTCGGTGGATCGGAGTCCTGCATCACGCTCATCATTCGGATCACCTTGCGGATCCCACGCCCAGTCATGCCGCCGGTGCCGAGGCGCAGATCGGAGGTTTCGAGATGAGTCGCGTCTTCATGGACGGCGGCATCAACCTCGATGTTCGCAAGCACTCTAGCAGCAATGCGATCCCGCAGGCAGCCGGAACAATCGACACAACGCTCCACGGCATCGTTCGAGGAAGGCGTATTCCCCGGGAAAAATGGTCATCTTCGCAAGCGGATAACTTCCGACCGAACGGCTCGACCAAGTGGTGGATCGCCATCACACCACGCCATCCTCGGGCGTAGCATTCGCAAGGTTCTTGGTTGTCCCACACTATGCATACCTGCTACTCAAGATGCCAGGACCAAAGGGTGTCATCACAATCCACGGGATCTTCACCTGATCCGACCACTGTGACAGAGATTTCAACAGAATCTCCAGTCGTTCGGCATGCAGGAGGAGCTCCTAAGGCTCCGAGGTGACGGACAACGGCACCCCAAGACGACAAAACGCACCTGACATGTCTTTCGACTCCATCGTCAACACAAAGAAGGTGCAAGTCCATCCGACGGATGCCTCCAAGACGGCGCTGATCGCCAACGACCTCAGCCCCACATAGGAAGGCGCGCTCGTCAAATTCCTCCGTGAGCTACTGAAATTACCTGGTGTCTCGCGGACATGCCAGAGTTCCTGTGGAATTCGCCGAGCACGCACTCAACGTCTTTCCAGACACCAAGCCCGTCAAGCAGTCCATCCGGAGACTGTCCGAGCCACGGGCCGAAGCTATCGGCAAAGAAATCATCATACTACTCGTTGTAGACTTCATCAAGGAAATCAAAGAAAGCGAGTGGCTTGCAAATACAGTGATGGTCCCAAAGAAGGACACGGACATCCTGCGGATGTGCGTGGATTTCACATCGCTAAACAAGCACTGCCCAAAGGACCACTTCCCCCTTCCTCGGATCGATCAGATCATCGATTTGACTGCAGGTTGCGAGAAACTCTCCTTCCTCGACGCCTACTCAGGCTACAACCAGATTCGACTCAAGGTTGAAGATCAGGAGAAAACGGCGTTTATCACACCGCTCGAGTGTTCTCATAACACAATGCCCTTCGGGCTAAAGAACGCAGGTGCCACGTACCAGCGATGCATGCAGGCATGCCTCAAGGACCAGATAGGTCGCAATGTTCAAGTCTATGTCGACGACATAGTCATAAAAACCAGGGAGGCAAGGACACTTATCGACGATCTCTGCGAGACGTTCGAGAACCTCGATCGCTACAGGATCAAACTCAACCCCGAAAAGTGCACCTTCGGTGTCCCATCGGGTCAGCTGCTTGGGTACTTCATCTCTCAACGAGGAATCGAGGCGAACCCGAAGAAAATCAGAGCCATCATGGCGATGGAGAAGCCAAAAAATCTCAAGGGTGTCCAGCAGCTCGCAGGACGAATAGCGGCGTTGAGCAGATTCATCAGCCGCATGGGCGAGAAGGCCCTGCCATTCTACCAGCTGCTACGCAAGGCAGATAAATTCGAGTGGACGCCGACGATGCTCAAATCCTCAAACGGCTTCTCTCCACCTCGCCTCTGGTCACGCCAAAGGAGCGAGCCTCACTATACATAGCAGCCACACACCGTGGTCAAGACCGTGCTAGTGGTCGAACGACCGGAGAAGGCAAGACCCACGGGTCCAACGCCCAATCTACTACCTCGCCGAGGTAATCGACGCCAACAAAGCAGAGATACCTCACTACGAAACTCGCCTACGGCGTGTTCATGACGGCTCGACGTGAGCCATTACTTCCAGAGCACCGTGATGGTCGTCAACGACACCCCCGAACAAAGATCCGAATAACCAGAGGCCACGGGACGTGGTCTCAGGGGCATTGAGTTGTCACCCTCGACATCATCTACGAGAAGCGCAATCAAATCTCAAGTCCTCCCGGACTTCGTACATTGGATGGAGCTGGTGCCAGACAACCCGGACATGTCGCGATCATGGACAATGACTGACGGCTCCAAGCGTGAAGCCGAGCAGAGTCATATCGACCTCCAAGGCGACCCGGATGAAGCACGACTCGGATGAAATTCCGAGCCTCGAACAACGAGGTCGAATACGAAGCCCTCATCCACGGCATGAGGATGGCAAAGATCTGCGGCGCAACGCGCCTGGTCATCGACGGTGACTCCAACCTCGTCGTCCAGCAGAAAATGAACGAGTGCGACGCAAACGCCAAGAACATGATCGCGTACCGCGCGCTCTACAATGCACTCGAAGGAGAATTCGACGGCTGCAAGCTTCGGCACATCGGAAGAGAAAGCAACGAGGAAGCCGACAGACTCGCCAACATCAGCTCCACCTGCGCAAAGGTGCCCCCGGGTGTGTTCCTCGAACAGATCTGTGTGCCATCCATCAAGCGAAAATTCCCCAAGGGATCACCCGAAGAAGCAGAACACTCGGGGGCTACGCTGCCCGAAGGACACGAAGGACCCGAGAAACTAGACACAGAGGTCGCTATGGTCAACCTGTTGCAGGTCATGGCAGTCGAAGAAACTTGGATCCGACCGTACCTCCAGTTCTTGATAAACAGAGAACTACCTAATAGCCCGACAGATGCACGGCGCATATCTCGTCGGTCAAAAGCCTTCACCATCATCAATGGCGAGCTGTACAAGCGCAGTATTACGGGTGTACTACAAAGGTGCGTCACCATCGGTGACGGAAAAGCCATCCTCCAAGACATCCACGAGGGCATCTGCGGCCATCACGCAGGAAGCCGCTCCCTTGTCGCCAAAGCTCTATGAGCCGGATTCTACTGGCCAACGGCCATGAGTGATGCAAAGGACATCGTCCGAAGATACAACGGGTCCCAACGGTTCGCCGATAAACCGCACGCACCCGGGTCAGAGCTCAGACCCATACCTATAGCCTGGCCCTTTGCTCAATGGGGCCTCGACATGATCGGCAAACTGCCAAAGTCCTCGAAATGGGGGCACGTTTACCTCCTAGTCGCCGTCGACAAATTCACCAAGTGGGTCAAAGCCATGCTGGTCACTAACCAAAAGGGCAAGACCGCCGTAAAATTCTTTGAATCCATTGTCTATAGGTTTGGCGTACCGCACAGTATCATCACCGACAATGGATCAAACTTCATCTCCAAAGAATTTCAAGACTTCTGCGAAGGCCTCGGGATCAACATCACATACGCCTCAGTGGCTCACCCGCAAACTAACGGGCAGGTCGAAAAGGCCAACGGCCTAATCGGCGCTGGCATCAAGAAGTGAAGGGAATATGCCCGAGAGGCAATAATAAAGTGGTTATTATCGTATTCCTATTTATGATAAATGTTTATTTTACATGCTATAATTGTATTAATACGGAAACGTTAATACATGTGTGTTTAATAAACAAAAGAAAGTTCCTAGTTATGCCTCTCTTATAAACTAGCTCGTTGATTAACAAGATGATCATAGGTTTCCTGATCATGGACATTGGATGTTGTTAATAACGAGGTCACAACATTAGTGTAATGGTGTGATGAACATTCATCCGAAGTATAGCATTACGATCAAAGTCATTGAGTTTATATTGCTATAACATCTACGAAGTGATCCTAATCCTTAGACCATGAGATCATGTCAATCACTAACACCTAAGAGTTTCTTGATAACATCAAACGTCACACCGTATGAGGTGATTATAAAGATGGATTCGTAACTACTAAAGTGTTATGTTGAGGCCCATGGATCGAGAGTGGAATTTGTTCATCCCGATGACGGATAGATATACTGGGCCCTCTCGGTGATATCACATTGGTTAGCTTGCAAGCAAGTGATTTGATCACTAGAATGTTATATCACGAACGAGAAAAGAGTGCATGTCGAAGAGATCAAACTAGGTATGGAGATACCGATGATCGAATCTTGGACATGTAATATATCGAAACAAAGGACTAAGATACTAGCGTAAAAGGTTCCGATCACAAGAAAGTCATCATTGAATGTGGGAGTCAAGATGGGTCTCCATCCCGCTTCCGATTATTGATCTGAGAGGGGTCTCGATCATGTCCACATTATTCATGAACCGTAGGGTGACACACTTAAGATACACCGACATCCAATTGGAGAAAAAGTTTCATGCCGAAAAGAAAAGGAAAGCACAGGAATTTATTTCACTAGACACCGAAACTGTTTCGGTTGAAATTGCCAAACTGGTTACGCATGTGAAATAGAATACTAGCAAGGGTTTTATGTGAATGTTTGTTAATTAAAGTAATTAACAAAATTCTGAATAAATAAATAAAAGAGTTTTATTTAAATGAGAGCTTGCATTAAATTTGGTGGAAATTTAATGCATGTGAGTGGATTTTGAGTGGAGGCTTTTAATGGGAGTGGAGGCTTTTCATTTTGAGTGGAGCTCCACCACATGAATGTGGAAGAGGTGGGGCAGCCCCATGGCTGGGCGCCATGCCCCTTGGGTGCCCTCCTCTCCCTATAAAGGCCCCCTCTCCTCCTCTCACCACACCTCCTCGTGAAGGATCTCTCTCCCTCTAGAATTTATTCCCCATGGTCTCGACTAGCGAGATACATGTTCCAGTGGCTATTCGAAGAAAGAGTTGTGCTTCCGCTGCATCACCGAGCGAGGAGGCGGAGGTTGCTCGGTGCCTCGAACGTGTGTGCGAAAGCACGGATGCTATTGCTTTATGGCGCTTAGGACTTCCTCTCGATCTTGAGATCGGCAAGAGATCGTCTACATCAACCACGAGTTTGGACTCGTTAAGCTTTGTTGGTCTTCAAGGGTATGTTCTCTACGGATATACATCCGCCCGTTGTTTGTATCTAGTAGATAGATCTTGGTACATAGTTGTTCCCATCGTAGGAAAATTTTTGTTTTCTATGCTGCGAACCCTTTAAGAAGCGCCTCATGAGCCCACTCGAACGAAAGGCCGGAGCCTGGACGAAAGAGCTGCCATCCGTCCTATGGAGTTTGCGTACTACGCCAAACAGCTCCACCGGCTACACACCGTTCTTCATGGTGCATGGAGCCGAAGCCGTGCTACCAGCTGAAGTACGCCACCAGGCCCCTCGAGTCGTCGCTTACAGCGAAGCCGAATCCACGGCTGCACTCGAAGATGCCGTCGACACACTCGACGAAGCAAGAGACGTAAAAGAAACCGATCACGGCATCAAAGCAGAGTCTCCGCAACTACCACAGCCGCCGGCTGCGCCCAAGGTCCTTCGTCGAAGGAGACCTCGTCTTGCGACTCAAGCAAGAGCGACCGAAAAAGTTCGAGTCATCATGGGAAGGACCCTACATCATCACCGAGGTCATCCTAGGTGGCGCCTATCGCCTCAAGCACGTGGAGTCTGGAGTCGCATACTCCAACCCATGGAACATCGCGACTTGGCGATTCTACCCTAGCTACCTACCCCTTTACTTTCAATAAGGCTTTTCACCAAGGATATTCAAATTAACAATGTACTTCCTCCATTACGATATAAATAAAGCTAAGTATCTACCAAAATTTCGCTATTTGCAACTTTACTTTATGCTACAAACGCACTCGGGGGCTCCCCCCACCTCACGATTTCATCGACAGAGGATCACATGTGTACACCTGAGTAGCTGGCAACGTCAGGCAAACGAAAAGGACACGTACTCAAACAAAGCACTACGTGCTCACAACAAACAAACCTTTATAACAAAGGGCACAACACGCCCAGTCGAATTATACAAATTTTACATCTATCTCTTTTACAGGTACTACCTATTCTGAAGAATAACTTGAGCACGCTGCTCAAACAAATCTACGACATGTTCGGCATACTGCCTTACAGCCGCATAATGCGGACGCATATCCCACTCGCCACCATCCGGTCGAAGAGGTGGCCCAAGAGCTACAATGCATGATCTACATCAGTCGATGCACTAACAAGGGACAATGCAGCCTTCACCCTTGCGACGAGTGCTGCCTCACCAGTTCTGACACGAGTCACGCTCGAAATCTAGATGAAGGCGGACAGGTTGGCACAGATCCGTGGAAACATCACATGCAGAACCGACGAGAGCGACGTCTGCACTTGGCGAAGCACCCGCGATACTTGGTGAATGCGATCCTGCACCGTTGCCAGAGCTACGACACAGTCACGATCCATCCAGAAGAAACCGCCAGCTTCCATGTCTTGTTGAGTCAAGCAATTGACCCGAACAGCGACACGCAACTTCTCCTCCCTTGGAGCAAGGTTAGCACCTGCGACACTCGCATAAAATAAGACACAAGGCCATCAGGCGCATCCGAAAACTGAGCTGCAGCTCGAAACAAAGAACAACTTACATTGAAGCTCAGACAACCAAGGATTCCGCCATCAAGTATTCCTCTCTGGCTGCACCACGATCTGCCTTGACTTCCAAACATCGGCGTGGCCACGCACCCCAAGCAACTCCTTCTCAAGACAACGAACACGGTCTCGAATAAAAGCAAGTTGTGATGAATCATCCAAAGATGGCCGCTGCCGCGTTGCAAGCGAGGTGTCAATAGGGTCAGCACCCGAAGGAACCTAGAGCAGCAGAAAAGAAAAGGACATAAACATTCAGACGGCGAAGAGCACAACTCAACAAAATGCATTAAGCATATAAAGGCCACTATGTGGCACAATGATTTTTGTTCCTCAACATAATTACATGCAAAAGAAGATTAAAAACTACCCTACAGCTACAACGCCTAAGACGTGGCACCCTGAGTAGCCTCGGAACCGGATTGCCTCGCCTTGGCCTCCCCCTGTTGTCGCAGCGCATACTCGGACAGCAGATCAATGAGATTTGGCCCATATCGCTTGCAGCAAGCAGAATAGGTAGCAAAGGCTAGCTCGGATCCATCCGCGGTTGTCGGCATCCGGGAGGTGATCTTGGGAAGGTCCAGCTCCGCTCCAGCCGCCAAGGCCATCGCCAGCCCGACGGATGCGCCGATGCCCTTCTGCTTGCGCTTGTATCGCCAGGCGCCAAATTACAAAGCCTCCGCCAGTATTAACATCATCAAGGGCAGCGCCCTTGGGGACAAGCTCCTTGTAGAAGCGGCCAAGGACCTCCTTCACCTTGGCAAGGGAATTGACGACGGTGCTGCAGCGATCTTCGACCGCTGCAGTAGCATCATCTAGAGCACTCCCGTGCTCCAAAGCGCCGCGGTCAAACTCGATGCCTGCGGCATCTTAGACAAAAAAGAGAAGGAATGAAGAAAGTAACCAGAAGAATACAATAAAACGAAAAGAAAGGAGCAAAAATAAGGTACTCACCTGAAACAGCCTTGGCAGTAGCCATGAGCTTGCCCGCCACCTCTCTTTCACGCGCAGTCGCAGCCATGGCAAGCTGCTCCTCGCGGTCCGTAGCCTCCTGCTGCAGACGCTCCTTAGCTTCTGCCTTGGCTAGCTCCACCAAGGCGCCTTCACACCAGGCCCCTCGGCCTTCTTCTCCGCTTGACCAAGGATCTTCTTGAGAGCATCAATCTCACGGAGGGAAGTATTATGCTCCTCTGCATTCAAAACATACAAGCGTCAGAAAGCAAGACAATAATGCAAAAAGAAAGAAGCACCAAAGCATACATGTACCTTGAAGCCGTCGAAGGTTGACCTCCAACACCAGGTGCTCCTGCACCAGTCGCTTGGCATCCTGTACAAAAGGCTGCAGGTAGAAGAACTACCAGTAAGGAAAAGGACTTGGGGGCTATGCCCAACATGAAGGAACAAAAGCAAAATTCGCACACGAAAATGCTCGGGGGCTCCTCCCGACGACTCGAAGAAAGAACAAGACAAGAAAGTTTTTCAGACGCTCGGGGGCTCCCCCCATAGCAGGAAACAGAATACTTACATGCTCCGATGGCGACTCCGAAGGCCCGCTCGCAGCCTTCTGAGGCGCAACCACCTGAGTTTCCTGTGGAGAAGGGACCGGCGCAGCACCCTCAGAGGTAGCCACCATCTGAGGAGGAGGAGACGCAACCTTCGACTCTCCCATCATCTCCCGAGCACCATCGTTGGAGGAGTCGTGGGAGGAATGCCTGCACACGAAATAATTAGCACAAGCACAAAAGTCAACAAAGAAAATACAAAGAAGATAAAAGAAACTTACGAGTCCAGTGAGCTCAGGTAGAAGACAGGAGGAGTCCTTCGGGCTCTCTTCTCCCCCTTCTTCTCCTCTTTCTTCTCTTCCTTCTTTTCTTCCTTCTTCCGGCCATTTGGCGGAGTGCGCCACAGCCCGCACAGGAATGGCGTGAATAGGAAGAAGAGCCTCCATGCCCACACCTTTGGACGCTCAAGGCACGAGGGTTCCTAGGAGTCGGAGGAGTCGAGGCATCCAAGACTCGCTGAGCTCCGTGATCGCTTATGCGCGGTGGTCCTCGCCGACGTTGGCATCTTCCGCCGGAGATCGCGCCGATGGCAGCTCGGACATGGAATCCACCAAATCATTGTCCGGAGCATCCGGATATACTTCGGGTACTGGAGGCGACATACCCGACACTTTGAAGCTCTGCACAAGAGAAGAACAATTTGTCAGCAAACAAATACAAAACAATGGAGTCGCAAAAAAGCGCTACGCGCACGGATCTACACCTGTGGAACAGGATGCGACGAAGAAAACGGAGGAGTCAACGACTTCCCTGGGATTTCCTCTCCGGCCTTGAATTTCAGCGAAGAAGGCCTGTCAAGATCTCCTGAGATTTTCTCAAAACCCTCGTCGGATCACGCCGCCAGCATAAAGGAACATTGGGTGCACCCTAGCCGAGTGGTCGCACCGACGCCGAGGAAGGTGCGGATGATATCCACACCATTCACTTCCTTCTCCGGAATCAACTGGAGATCCTCCACCCGACGATATAGCGCCTCTATCTCCGCCACCTCGCCATCCAAGATCTTGTTTTTCCAAGACCTTTTCGGCTCAATCTTCTGGGAGGGGTCGAAAGGAACAAGACCAAAATCTTGCCCAGGCACTACGGAGTCGCGGATATAAAACCATCGCCTCCGCTAGTGCTGGACAGATTCAGACATGGAAAAGGAAAAGAAAAGCAGATTGGGTTTGAGGGAGATGATGCAACCCCCAATGAGATAAACACCATCCGAACCAGATTGCCTCTTTATAGAATAAAGTTTCTGGAAGAGACGAAAGTGCGGCTCGATGCCGAGCCAGCACCCGCAGAAAGTGATGAAACAAGCAATGTGAAGAAGAGAATTGGGCGAAAGTGTAGGGGTTCGTAGCATGGAAAACAAAAAATTTCTATCGCATACAAACAAACAAGCCAAGATCTATCTACTAGATTGTAGCAACGAGTAGATGGAATAACTTACCCTCGAAGATTCCAAAGTGTTTAACGAGAGATTCGTGGGTGATGTAGTCGTACTCTTTCCGATCTCAAGATCGTGTGGACGATCCTTCCGGCCAGTTCGGCAGCGCGCCTCAATCGGTCACACGTTCGGATTTCGACGAAGACCTTCCTCTCCTTGTTCCAAAGAAATGGAGGTTGTAGCACTCTCGCGATTCCAAGAAGACAACGGCGTGGTACCCAAGTAGAGGGAAATCCCAGGCTTCGCCTTGCCGAGCGAGTATGGTGGATTATGAGAGAGGGCTATTAGTGGTCTAGAGATTAGACACACCAATTATAAGGCTCTAAACCATGAGCTAAATCAATTAGAAGCTCTAAACCAAACGGCTCTAAACCGAGATTAGAGGTAGAAACTTGTGTGTCTCAAGGAGGACCGCCTCCTTTTATAGGTGGAGGCTAGGCGCGCCAGGAGGGAGGGAGTCCCTCCCAACTCGGCCTAGGTTGGCGCCGACTTGGAGGAGAGGAACTCCTCCAAGTTGGTTTCAACCTCCTCTTGCTTGTTTCCCACAGCTTGCTTCCCACATTTTCGTGTTTTCCAGTTTCTGTTTAGCCGTTTGACTTTAAACCGGTTTGACTTTCAAGTTTTGGAACAGCAAGAACACTTAGTACATGATGCAATCATTCAATGACACATTCATGTACCCCCGGAGTGGGACAATCCGACCCTTCTAGAACATTCCCGATGAAAACACCTAATCATTCCGAACTCCAAACGGACTTTCCTTATATGAATCTTATTCTCCGGACCATTCCGGATCACCTCGTGATATCCCGGATCCTATCCGAGACTCAACAACATTCGGTCTCTTTCTCATAATACCATAACTACTCAAACAACGTCAATCCTTAAGTGTGTCTCCCACGGTTCGTGAATTATGCGGACATGATCGAGACACTTCTCCAACAATAACCAATAGAGGAATCTGAAATTCATATGGCTCCCACATATTTCTACGATTACTTTGCGATCGAATGAACCACTTACATACGATACCAATTTCCCTTTGTCTCACGATAGTTTACTTATCCGAGGTTATGATCGTCGGTATCTCTGCATACCTAGTTCAACCTCGTATCGATAAGTACTCTTTCTCTCCGTGATATGTGATCCCTTGTGACCCAGTCACATGCTTGCAAGCTAATTGGATGACATTCCACCGAGAGGGCCCAGTATATCTATCCGTCATATGGATGGACAAATCCCACTCTTGATCCATGTGTTTCAACCAATACTTTCCAACACTCAATGCCACCTTTATAGCCACCCGCCACGGTGTGGTGTTTGATGTCATCAAAGCATCCATCCACTAAAGGTGATATGCATGATCTCATGGTCAAGGAATTAGGTTACTATGTATCGTAAAGCATATAGCAATTGAACTATTGAAATGACTTGATCTTTATGCTACGCTTATCAATAGGAGTATGTCCACCATATCATTCTCCTAATGATATGATCCTGTTGTTAATAACATCTCTATGTTCATGATCAGGAAACCATGATCATATATTAACCAACAAGCTAGTTTAACAAGAGGCTTTACTAGGGACTCTTATTTTAGTTTACAAATCACACAAGTATTAATGTTTCCGGTTAATACAATTATAGCATGGTATGTAAACTTTTATCATAAGTGTGAAGATATGATAATAACCACTTTATTATTGCCTCTTGGGCATATCTCCAACAGTCTCCCACTTGCACTAGAGTCAATAATCTAGTTTCAAACCTTTGTGTATATAACACCTATGGCTTTCTGGTGTTGTATGTACACGATTGCTAGTGGTCAACTGATCTCCGGATCTGACACTTCCAGGTCCGTGTGTAATTGCATGTCTTTATGCCTCTCGCATCACTCATTCTCTAATGAGATGGCTTTGTATAAATTTGGTCTTCGTGTGACCTTTAGCTCTTTCGGGTTAAAACATGTTGATAATATTGTCGCACAATATATCTTCATAGTATTATCCCACTGTGAACTACACCTAGTTTGATAACAAACTACTTGACACAAATGCCCTCTTTTGTCGCTAAAACAAGCATCATATACTTAGCCTTTTGTTGTAGTATCTCACAATGTCTTAACTTTGGAACTCATCCAAATCCATTATGGAACTCACTTTCCATTATATTGTGCCACCCTTAGTTTAGATTGAGATAAACTTAATTTGTACTTTGTGACAAAGCTAGTATCAATGTAGTATTTTTACAATGAACTAACCATCTATTTGTCACTTCTACAAATAATATACTCTTAGTTCTTCCAAAAGATCATAAGAATATCCTTACTATTGTCCAATGATCATCTTACGAATCATTCTGGTATATGCTCACAACATTTAGAGCATAGGACATATCTGGATTTGTACATATCACAGTATGATTGATATAAATACTCTTTGTGATTTCACACATCAAGTATCAATCTATACTTGATTATTTGTTTAACTTTACCAAATGTCAATACACTTGAATATATCATCAACATTGAACTCATTCAATCCTTTCTGTGCAACAAGAACCTCTCTTGTAGTTTCTATATTGAACTCATTCAATATCTTGTCTATGCACTTCTGGCACAACCATATTAGCGTCTATTGATGCCAAATATTTGGGTTTCGCCTAAGTCTTTCATCGGGATGAAATTCTTAATATGTGTTAATAAAGATACATCTTTCTAATCAACAATATGTCCTCCACATAATGTATTAGAAATATGTCTTAGCGCTCCCACTTAATTTCTTGCAAACGCAAGCATCTTCATTGTCTCTGATGAAATTAAACTCTTTTAACAGTTTCATCATAGTGAAGATTCCAACTCCGCGATGCTCACTTAAACCATTGAAGTTTGCATATGCTTTTAGCATCCTTTGAATTAACAAAACCCTATGGACCGTGTCATGCACACGTCCTAGGTAACGATTCTATTAGAAGAACTTGTTTTGTTTATTCAACTACCATATAACAAATTATATGTAGTGGTTGCTACATTAATCCGTCTAGACTAAATATTGCTATGAAAGATCAGATCTTGTCATAGTCAACCTTTGAACATTGTTGTGAACTCTTTCCCAACATGTCGACTATTTCATAGATGTGCAACATCCATGTCTATTTATTTATAGATCCAAACACAACCGTAAGGTCTTACACCTTTCTCGAGGGTCCTTCAAGTTCAAAACTTGATTTCTCGTATGGAACTATCACGGATTTTATGGCTTCAAGCCATTTGACGAGTCGGGGCCCATCATCGCTTCTTTGCATGTAGTCGGTTCATTATTCTCAAATAATGATTCAACCTCAAATCTTGATATTTGATTGTTTACCCGATCTACTTGTTTCAATAGGAACTTAGATCTCCGTGACCACAACCTTTGAGGCATCGTGATCCATGAGCATTGTTGCCTCCAAACACTTTTCGCTATGCAACTCGCACATATAGCTAAGATTCTTTTAACCTTATCAAAGTTCTATTGTCCTCCCACTTAACTTTTCACGAAAAAATTCCTTCTCAAAGAAACTTGACGTTCTAAGCAACAAACACTTTTGTCTCCGGTGTTTATGGAGGAATACTTAACAGTTTATACAAAGACAGGTTCATCCGACTTTGGTTGCACACATCTTTCTTATGCATAGCATACCAATGTTTAAGAAAGGACAACTTGGGTTTTATCCCAAACCATAACCCTATATGGTGTCATTTCAACGGATTATGATGAAGCTCTTTTCAGTGGAAAAACGATAATCTCTAAAGCTTTTAATCTTTAAAATATAATGGCAATTTTATGAATTACACCTTCGATCTTACCATGTCAAACAAGGTTTAATTACATATCTCGAACGCTCCATACTCTTATGGTGTTTCGGGAAAATGTAAATCCACGGAATGATTCCTTTAAATCTTAGGTATTATGCTAAACTTGTAACTCAAATATCTTCCTTTATGATCTTATCATAAACTATTTATATTCTTGTTACAATGATTTTGCACTTCATCTTGAAAGTCTTCGAACTTTTCAAATGTTTCATACTTTATCCTTATTAAGTAAATATTCATATATTCACTCAAATTTTGGAGAAAGCATATGAAGTTGAAATCCATCGCTCTTGACTACACATAATGGATTTCATACAACAATATGTACAAGTTCCAATAAGCTAGTCATTCGTTCCCTTTTGGCCTATGAACGAAGTTTTAATTATCTCTAGAAAAGTTTCACAAGCGTCATTTGATCAAAATCAAATAGACTCCAAAATTCCATCCATATGGAGTTTCTTCATGTTTTCTTTCCAATATAATTTAAACTGCGATGTCACTTCCTAAGTGATCTTTCAATCAATTTGTCTTTCGACATTTTTAGCACTAGTTTTATGGATGTGATTTCTCCAACGAGATTTGTGAATCATCCATCTTTTATGGATTACAGCAATTATTTTGAACAACCCTTTTGTTCTCATAATACGTGATAAAACAAATCTTGAAGGCAAGCTTTGATGTTTTAACGAGCAACACAATAACCCTTTATTTGTTCTCGATGAACATCATCACATATTCTTTGCTAATTACTTAGTCCATTGTAGTTCATGAATTGTGTTGTTTATGACGATTCATACCAACAAATTCAGATCAAATACTTAAGAACCACATTGTTTAATAAGCAAAGAATATAGCCATAACACGTATATCATCTATATACTTAAACCGAACAATTCTAGTCTTTTCTTTTACGCCATATACTTATGAGATTCTCTTTCAAGATTTCCTTTCATTTGAAAGAATCTATCAACATCAATTAGTGGAGTCATTCATATGACACATAGTCCAAAGCGTGTATAGTTAAATACCAATGTCTTTGGACTTGCACTTTGAAGTAGATCACCATCATCAAATGTTTGGTGTTCTTTCAAATTCCTTTCTTTAGTAATCTCTTGGTGTAGTAATTATTTTACCTACATCAAATATTCACCCTTATCATGGAATTATCCATGATCAAGCTACTATTAGCTTGTAACGGTGAATCGTGTATAATGTTGCTCTCCAAAAACTTTTGGAGGTTTAGGACAACTAGTGTCTCCAACCTTTGCAAATTCTCATCAAATATGATAACATGACTTTAGCCATATTATACTCTATCATGTTGCAACTAAAACTTCGCTTCGTATATCACAATATCTTCCACAAATCATGGTTTCAAACAACTCTTTCAGATCCTTAGATAACCTTGATATTAGGAGAATCCTTTGAATATCAAGAATCATGGAGACAAACATGATACTTATATACTAACACTTGGAATTGTTACTCTTGATTTAATACTAATTATTAAACTTCATGGAGTAACCGAACTTACCGAAAGTTTGCAATAGGACTTTTAAACTTTAGATTAACACTTCAAAATAATACGATACCAACAGAAAGTAACTAACCAGAATTCTATAGTTCTATCATCTCAATTATAACTAAGCGCTAGGTGGTAAACGGATGCCAATGACTACAACAACTATGCAAATTCACTTTGATTTAGTTTATGATAAATTGAGTTCTAATTAATAATTAAATTAATCTAGGTGAACTCCCACTCAAAACAATATCCCTCACATTGTTTTAGTGATCACACAAACCAAATCCACCACATCAAAACCGATCATCACGAGAGTTGATATAGCTTCAATGGAGAACACTCAACATGTTCATCATATCTAGTATATGACTCATGCTCTACCTTCGTAATCCGTGTTCCCGAGGCCATGTCCATACATGCTAGGCTCTTCAAGATCAAACCTTAGTTGCCGCAGGAGCAAATCTTTCTTGCGCACATTGTATACACTTGTAGAATCTAACACACCCGATCATCACGTGGTGCTTCGAAACAACAAGCTTTAGCAACGGTGCTAACTAAGGGCGAACACTTTATGACTTGAAATTCATGTGCATGAGGGATCATCTTATAATGCTACCGTCGTCTACAAAGCAATACAAGATGCATAAAGGATTAACATCACATGCAATTCATAATGTGTGATATGATATGGCCTTTCTTCTTTGTGCTTCCGATCTCCATCTTCAAGCACGAACATGATCTCCATCATCACCGACATTGCATCAAGGTCAATGACGCTGCTCCATGGTTGTCGTCCACCGGCTTCAACTATTACAACTACTTTGAATAGACACGCGGGTCTTAACATAATTTAAAGACAACCATATGGCTCCTACCGGTTGCCGACTTACAATAAGGAACATTGCATACATCATATATAATCACAATCATGGCCATATCACATCACAGCACACCCCTGCAAAACAAAGTTAGACGCCTCTACTTTCTTTGCATATTTTACGTGGTTTGGGGATTTCAATAAGTGTCGTTCTAACTTACGAACAAGAACCACAACATTGATACTAGTATTGTCAATCACCCGTTGTAAATTGGATCTTAACTATGATAGGAGAAACAGGCACCCGCAAAGCCACTTATGCAATACAAGTTGCATGTCAAGCGTGGAGCAAGTCTCATGAACGAATTCATGTAAGGTTAGCCCGGGCCGCTTCATCCCAACATACCGCAAGATGCAAAGTACACAAGAAGCAATCGACAATAAAAGCATCAACGCCCACAATGACCATTGTGTTCTACTCAGCAATGATCTACATATAGACACGGCTCGATACCACCGTAGGGTTTCGTAGCATGGAAAACAAAAATTTTATCGCATACAAACAAACAATCCAAGATCTATCTACTAGATTGTAGCAACGAGTCGATGGAATAACACCCTCGAAGATTCCAAAGTGTTTAACGAGAGCGATTCTCGTGGGTGATGTAGTCGTACTCTTCCGATCTCAAGATCGTGTGGGACGATCCTTCCAAGTGCTCCAAGAAGGTGCTCCAGATCGGTCACACGTTCGGATTTTCGATGAAGACCTTCCTCTCCTTGTTCCAAAGAAACGGAGGTTTTAGCACTCTCGCGATTCCGCAAGACAACGGCGTGGTACCTAAGTAGAGGGAAATCGCAGGCTTCGCCTAAGCCGAGCGAGTATGGTGGATTATGAGAGAGGGCTATTAGTGGTCTAGAGATTAGACACACCAATTAGAAGGCTCTAAACCGCATGCTAAAGCAATTAGAAGCTCTAAACCAAACGGCTCTAAACCGAGATTAGAGGTAGAAACTTGTGTGTCTCAAGGAGGAGCCCCGCCTCCTTTTATAGGTGGAGGGGCTAGGCGCCAGGAGGGAGGGAGTCCTCCCCAACTCGGCCTTGGCTGGCCGACTTGGAGGAGAGGAACTCCTCCTCCAAGTTGGTTTCAACCTCCTCTTGCTTGTTTCCAGCTTCTGTTTCCACAGCCGTGTTTTCCATAGCCTGTTTTAGCCGCTTGACTTTAAAGCTGGCAGTTTGACTTTCAAGTTTTGGAACAGCAAGAACACTTAGTACATGATGCAATCATTCAATGACACATTCATGTACCTCCCCCAGTGTCGGACAATCCGACCCTTCTAGAACATTCCATGAAAACACCGGAATCATTCCCGAACTCAAACAGACTTTCCTTATATGAATCTTATTCTCCGACCATTCCGGATCACCTCGTGATATCCCGGATCCTATCCGAGACTCAACAACATTCGGTCTCTTTCTCATAATACCATAACTACTCAAACAACGTCAATCCTTAAGTGTGTCTCCCTACGGTTCGTGAATTATGCGGACATGATCGAGACACTTCTCCGAACAATAACCAATAGAGGAATCTGGAAATTCATATGGCTACATATTTCTACGATTACTTATGATCGAATGAACCACTTACATACGATACCAATTTCCCTTTGTCTCACGATAGTTTACTTATCCGAGGTTATGATCGTCGGTATCTCTGCATACCTAGTTCAACCTCGCATCGATAAGTACTCTTTTCTTGTTCGTGATGTGTGATCCCTTGTGACCCAGTCACATGCTTGCAAGCTAATTGGATGACATTCCACCGAGAGGGCCCAGAGTATATCTATCCGTCATATGGATGGACAAATCCCACTCTTGATCCATGTGTTTCAACCAATACTTTCCGAACACTCAATGCCACCTTTATAGCCACCCAGTTACGGTGTGGTGTTTGATGTCATCAAAGCATCCATTCACTAAAGGTGATATGCATGATCTCATGGTCGAAGGAATTAGGTTACTATGTATCAGAAAGCATATAGCAATTGAACTATTGAAATGACTTGATCTTTATGCTATGCTTATCAATAGGAGTATGTCCACCATATCATTCTCCTAATGATATGATCCTGTTGTTAATAACATCTCTATGTTCATGATCAGGAAACCATGATCATATATTAACCAACAAGCTAGTTTAACAAGAGGCTTTACTAGGGACTCTTATTTTAGTTTACAAATCACACAAGTATTAATGTTTCCGGTTAATACAATTATAGCATGGTATGTAAACTTTTATCATAAGTGTGAAGATATGATAATAACCACTTTATTATTGCCTCTTGGGCATATCTCCAACAGAAAGATGATGCAGCTGAGTGCCATAGAGAAAGAGCAGCCCACGAAGGAAGTCGTGGACTGGGAAGGAAAACCCACGAATAACGAAGGCGAGAAGCATAACCCGATACCCAGCGGGGTGACGGGGGATTACCTCGTTGCCGGGGAGTCTGACGGCCTCCCTATCTTGCGGGATCAAGCCCCGCCCGTGAGGCTTGCTGAGGTCACTCTCCCGCGTCTCTGATCACCGCCAATCGTCGTCGGTGACACGGGTAGCGGTGGCGCCTTTCTTTCCTCCGGCGGCACTGGTACCAACTGCAGATGATGACTTCTTTGGTTTCCCCATCGCGCTACGACGGTGCCGGCGGTGAGAGCGCAGAAGGGAAGACGGAAATGTGGCAGGATATTCCAGCGCGCAGCAAGAACTGCTAGAGCACAAGGAGGCAGTGAAAACAAGAATCGATGCGGTGAAAAACAAACTGCAGCTTTCCCCAATGATTATAACGGCGAAGACGATGCACGCAAACCGTCATCAAGAAGACCTAACGCCAACGGATCTGGCCATACACGTGTCGACATCACAACGAACCATCGTTACCACGTCCGCTCACGCGAAATCGAGGAGACGCAGTAATTATCTCCCGCTGTGCGTGACCGGTCAATTCAAGGTCGCAAGTGAGACCCATGTTCGCGGTCAAGTCATCTCGCCAGACGCTTGAGGTCATTGATCGTCGACTGATGTCAAAAGCTATACTAGCAACAACTACAATTTTTGGCTTCAAAGCTAAGAGTACTCACCGAATCTACGATTCGACTAAATACTGGGCTACTCCTATTAGAGGCCGCACAAAAAGATGAATAAAACGAACTATTTCTTGAGTCACGTCGAGTCTACGACTCCACTACGGACTCGGGGGCTACTCCCATAGGATGGATGGATTTAAGCATCCGATTTTTTTTGTGTCCTACGGACTTAACAACTGAACAATGTTAGAACTAAAGTCTCCGCCGAGTTCACGACTCGATGCACACTGGGCTACTCCCATAGGGAGCGTTGGTCGCACACCCTATGAATTCTTCGACTGCGATCCTTCGGATCAGAATGCAAAAACTTTTCGGCAACTCGGCCCCAGCCAACAATAAGTGAGTAAAACATCCTCCTTGTCCACCCGAAACGCCTCCGTGGCGATAAAATTCCGGATGCTGTGTCTGCGACACAAAGGTAAGACCTCGGATATCATCCGTGGCACGGTAACGAACACGATCGCGCCTCGCTAGTAAAAACCGTGTCACAGTGACGCGATGAAAAATCCCGACGGACGCGTTGGGTACATCATTTAAATTTACTAGAATTCCACTCCTGTAAGTCCTCCGCGGCCTGAGTCGAATTGCGCCAGCATACGTTTCGGATTCGAGTCGAGGGACTCGAATCTGAAGAAGATCGTGTTGTTTTGTCCTAAGACTGTTAACTGACCCTGATCCGTCAGGAGAGTCAGGCACACGCATCAACAATCCCTACACACTCAAATCATTCTCTAGCAAACAGAGATAGCCGCACCCGAAAGAACGAGGAGTCCTCAGCCGAATCTACGACTCGACTGAACACTCGGGGGCTACTGACATGGTTATATCCTGCGGGTATGTGATCTTAGCATACCTGGTCCAGCCCAAGGAAGGCCCACGGTAGATGTACGCCGACCCATGAAGATTTTCGGGTGGCCAAGGCCCATGACGCCTTCGGATCCTTGGAGAGCAAGACTAGTGCAGATAGGAAATTCAAAGGGGTAAAACCCTAGAACTTGTAACCGACTAGGTCTATGCCCGGGACCTGCCTGAGTCTATATAAAGGCTAGGAGGGCACGACCTAGATCTCTCTCTCTCTCTCTCTCTCTCTCTCTCTCTCTCTCATACTTTCGCATACACACCTCCACGCCAGATTGCATGTGCGCACCCCTCTAACCTTCGGTTCCGTCATAATCAAGAGCAGACAAGCAGGAGTAGGGTTTTTCCTTCGGGGGCCTGAACCTGGGTAAACCTTGTGTCTCCGTGTTGCTTGTTTGCTAACCGTTCCACGATCTCCAGCATCCCCATCTTCTCCGAAACTCAAGTCCATAACAATGGGCATTGATGAGATTAAACCTCGTCACCCTTGGTCCTCGTCATATACCTGGCGAAGTATTCTGCATGGCAGGCGTTTGCTTAAGCAAGGCGTCCGTTGGGGAGTCGGAAATGGAGCCACAATTAAGATAATGCAGGACAATTGGATTCCAGGGACCAAAGCTGAAATGTTACGTACCTTGACACCTTTGACTGATGACCAGATGGTGGACTCTTTAATGGATGTGGAGGCAAGGTCTTGGAATGAGAATTGTGTTCGCGCTATTTTTGAGGATGATGCAGCGGATCAGATTCTTAGAATTCCCATTAGTCGTCATGGAGGTGAAGATTTCTTGTCCTGTCCGCATAGTGGCTCTGGAGTGTACACAGTGCGGTCGGCGTATCATTTGGCTAGAGCAGAGGCAGCCTCCGTAGCCCGGAGCAGTAAGGGAAGAGGTATGAATTCAGACTCGCAGGCGGATTCAAGTTTTTGGAAATCGCAGTGGGCAGTCAAGGCTCCCGGCAAGATGATCATTACATTGTGGAGATTCGCTCACAATTGCCTTCCAACTGGACAACAATTTCTGCGTCGACATATATCTGTCTCGCCCTTGTGTGTTCATTGTTCTGCGGAGGAGAGCGTCGAACATGCAATGCTTTTCTGTCCCTTTGCGAGAGAGGTATGGTCTGATGTGAAATCTGATTTTGATTTGAACCTGAACCGTAAGTTTTTCACCTCTCCAAAAACTTGGTTGGCTGAATTCTTGTCCAAGTGTTCCAAGATTCAGGGGGTGGTCCTTGCCGTGACCTGTTGGCATCTATGAGATGTCCGTAATAGGATTCGAGAAGAAGGTGGCAATGTTCCTCTGGCTAGTCTGGTAGTGAGGGTCAAAGCCTACGTGGAACTGATTATAAACTATCTTCTCAAGCTGAACACCAACCATAGCCATGAGACCGCCCGAGTTGTCCCTTGGTCTCCGCCGCCGGAAGGTTTGCTTAAGCTCAATGTGGATGCTGCTCTTTTTGCTTCTCTCAAAGGATGGGAGCTGGGGTGGTTGCTCGTGATCACATGGGTACTTTTGTTGCTGCTTTGAGACATAGTCTCTTGTTGCTGCTTTGGGACATAGTCTTCCTGCCGTGGTCAATCCTGAACTTGCTGAAGCTATGGCAATTCGATTGCTCTTTCCTAGGCAAACGAGGAAGTTATGCATGACATTATGATTGCTTCGGTTTGTCTCGTCCAACGCATCAATTCTGGGGAGGTGGATCGCGCTGTGATTCATGACATTAGAGCTTTGGGCTTATGTTTTAGTTGCTCTTTTCGCTTGCCCTGAATCTGTTTTGATGATTTGTTAGCCGCATAATGTGCCCTGAAGCACACGCGTTCTCTCAAAAAACTTAATTTAGCTTTGGTTGGGGTGCACCAGCCCTCGCTGGTAGTGCAACGCTAGGGTAAAACTTAATTTAGCTTTGGTTGGGGTGCACCAGCCCTAGCAGTAGTGCAACGCTGGGGTGACGCGCAACGACCCAAAAGCAGCGAGCTACTTTGGCGGGCCGTCCCCCAAGAAAAATAAATTTAATATCAGTGAGGACGAGGCCTCACATATCAGATATTAAACTGATAAGAACAGATACTACACTTGATCTTAGCCAAAAGGCCGAGAAAGGTATGAGTTGCCAGAGCGCGCCTGCCCCTCCTATTATACCAGCCCTCCCCCTCCTCGGCTGCTCTCGCCAGGCGATGTGGGACTAAAAAAAGTTTCGTGCCGCCGCTGCTGCTGCTCCGCGTTCCGCGAGCCCCGAGACCGAACGCTACAGACGGAAACAGGCCGTGACGCGTTACTGGGTGGGCTCGATGCCGCGGACGGCCCGTTAGCCGAAAGTGATTTCGCTGAGCTGGTTGACTTGTCTGGTCTACTGACGCCGCGAGCGAATCGACGGATTGATTCCCCTCTCTCGCCTATCCGCTCCACGGATCACACCGGCCCGCCGCGAGAACCTGCCGGCGGGGGGAAGCTTGGCCCCGATGAGACCTACCCCGCCGCCGCGTCCGGCTCCCACTTACCAGCTGCTTCTGCTCCTGCTCCTCTTCTCGCCAATCGCGTCGGCTGGTACGAGCAATCCAAACGCGTGCACGAGTTCTCGTGATCTCGCGCGCTTATTCTGTACTTTCCTTGGTATCGGTGGGGCGAATTTTCCATTGAGTCGGCATGTATGTCGCCGAGCTAGTCTCTCTGGATATCTAGTTTAGTTAAGTTTGTCAGCTCACTCTCTATTTTGCTGGATGGTGCTTCAGAAACGGCCGTGATCTGTGTGGATTTTTAGGGTCACTGTCTGAATCAATGACAGGCGCTGTGCGAAGATCTTCTATCACTTATGATTATATTTACAGCTGGAAGCTTCGTGTCCTATTCTTTAGTAGTGTCAGTCTCTAGGCATTTCTGCCGATCATAATGCGGATGAACAAAGGTACTTGCTGTGAAAGCAGTAGCAGGATAGCTTTGGGTTTCTTGCTTGTTTATGAGCCTTGTGGTTTTAGAGTCAAAGGGTGAGTATTATTGTTAAGATAGTATGCAGGAGGTTCGGCGTTGTCTTATACCATTGAGTTGGCGTGTATGTCCCTGAGCAGTTCTCGTTGGTTTTTTTTTTCTGAATCCTTGATTGTTCTATGCTTAGTCGCTGGACAATATGTGTATGTCTGCACTAAGTACTAGTGTCACTCTCTCTCTCTCTCTCTCTCTCTCTCTCTCTCTCTCTCTCTGGATGTCTAGGTTTAATTAAGTGTCTTTATTTGCTAGATGGTGGTTCAGAAATGTCCATGATCTATACCCGCGACAAATCCATGACATGTGTTGTATGATATCAGTTCGTACAGCATACTATAGGAGGATCCGTCATCACTTGTGATTGCATGAAGCTTACATTTTGCTGTTAGAAGCTTTATTGTCTTGCTCTTAGTAAATTTCAGTTTCTTGGCACTTCTGCTAATCACAAGTCAGATGAACAAAGGTACTTGTGAAAGCAGTAGCTGTGAATTACTTGCTTGGATATTAAGCCTTGTGGTTTTGTGTTGGATGGGTGCTTCCAGTGAAGTTAGAACATCATGAAGTTTGTCATTATCTTTGTTGGATGAGAAAATGTGCATTAACTATGATTTGCACAATAGATAATCAAAATTATCTGATGTATACTTGTATTGTTTTTATTTCTTGCTCCTCAGGACAACCGAAAGGTGCATGTGTTTCACCTGGTGGACGGTTCCCGGCTTTCTCATCTGAAGGCAAGCCTCCTGGAAAAGCAGCAAAGGGGCGCAGAGATCTAGCACTATGTAGGATATTCCGCCAGAAGACATGTTGTGATGTGACACAGACGTTTCCTGCCCTGCTTTCATTGAGAAAGCTCTCTTCAACTGGCGAAGGCAGTGGAGAATGCCTTCATTTGTGGGAATTGCTTGAGTGCTCGATTTGTGATCCACGGGTTGGTGTCAGGCCTGGACCTCCTGTAATATGTGCGTCATTCTGCGACATGGTTTTCGAAGCTTGTTCAGAAGCATACTTCTCCATTGATATGAAAACGCAGGTAAACACCAATTGCTGATGATATGTGAGTTATGTCTTAACTGAAACTATCTGGATGTCAAATCATTTAATATAGTGCAAAGTACAATTGCGGTTGCTAGATTAAGCTTGATATTTACTATAGTTTAGTCGATACCTAATCAGTACATTCTGAAATAGTTATTAATACCGCAGAATTTGTTTTTCTTGTGTTTGTCGAGATCCTTAGTAGCTATCAGATCTTTTGGGGTACAATTTCGCAGTTGGATTGCTGATATGCTCCCTTAATGCTACGCCAGGTGTTATCTCCTTGTGGTCTAGGCGACATCCTTTGTGGCAAAGCACATAAGTGGGTTTCTAATGGCACAGAACTATGTCGCCTTGCTGGTTTCTCTGTGCAAGTTTCCAATACCAGTCCTATTGAACTCGATGATTTCTGCTATGGTGGGAAAGCAAGTTTGGATTCCATATCTGATACATGGACATCTTCAAAAGAGAGTCCAACATTACATGATGTGGGCTCTTGGGATCTTGAAGATTTTCGGAGATGGGCGAAAGAAATGCCTGTGGGTGAAAGAATATCGTGGGCAATTGGTGGAATGGTTCTTACAGCAGGCCTTACTTTTATCAGGTATTTTAATATCCCCTTCCCTCTTTTGAGGGGTGAAATTGGTTGTTATGGTATTTGCAGGCTAGAAGTTCTTTTAATCGTGTTTTTGGAAATAGCATGCCTGTATAGATTGTCTGTGCAATGAAAATTAGATTTGTTTGTGCAATATTATAATTTCCTGTCATGGCTCGCTAGACTAGTGCCGGGGTTTAAACTGATTCATGCAAAGGATGAAGTTTGCTCTTGTACACACTCTATTTATATGGAATCTCAAACTCTTTTTTATCTGTGCTGTGCAGCAAAAGAGAGGCCTACAGGCGTCGTCGAAAGCAAGCTTCTGTCGCCCAAACTGTCAGGAATAAATGGAATCGGGAGCTAACCCGCAGCTACTCAAGCAATGCTAGGAAGACATAGGCACCTGTAGCATTACTAATAGATGATGTCTTGGATTTGTATGTATGCCTCTCTGTGGTCATATTCTGATCAACTATGAAGGATAAGGTTGTAGACTGTCCTTATCCTGTTATGTAGATACACGGAGTCACTGGTAGTGGTACAACCACCTTTTGTCATTGCTGTGTGAAAGAAAAGCTGAAGAGGTCTATGAATTGTCCTTGAGATTCTTTCTGAATGCAGTTTTTAGTTTTGCTTGAGTATTTGTATATACTGTTAGAGAAGTTCAAAGAAATTCTTCAGAGGCTATGCTGGAATCATTTTTTTCTACTGATATTCGTTTGCCATGATAGTGACTCATAAATTTCAAACTAGGGCCTGTATACATCTGCACAAAACACTATTTCATGCAAAGTCTGTCCATCTGTTACAAACATGGTGTAGACCATGCATTATACACTCAGTGCTTTGTTCCAAATGGTCCCTAAATAATTCCTATGAAATAAGATATCAAGTAGCAGAGTGGTTCATACGTTAGTGAAGTTCACGTCCCCATAGCCGACCCAAGAATGAAGGAAACCATATTTTTGTATATTCAGTCCTTTCCATTTTTGAATCAAGTTTGGTTAATGAATCTGAAATTTATACCCCAAATGGAACTTTTCAAAGTACGAAAAATATCAATGCAGTATTAGGGTTGTGTAATATGAAGAATCTGCATTGATAATTGGATCCTTCTCAAAGACGGTTCATAAGGTTCCTTCTCAGAGTCCTTCAATAAACAGAAACTGGTGGTCGTATCCCCGTAGAAACACACCCAGAAGCAAATCTCTGAATATTTTATTTGTGGTAGCCAATTTGAATCATGATGTACATGACGATTACAGCTCTAAGAACTATAAGAACCAAGCAGTTATAGAAACCATGGCTTTGTATATATCAAAAAATAATGTTACAACACTAGGGTAGTGACTACCACAGTTTCTGAGCTGTAAACCTCCTTCAAGGTAACTGCTCTACCCATCAGTCACTAACAAGCTATAATAAGAAAAAAAAATCATATGTGGAACCGCTTTTACCAGTAATCACCGCAGGAACATGCCCCTTCACTGAAATGATGGAACCGATTGACGTCTCTGATAATAATCTCCCTTGAAACGATCTTCGAAATGAACTTGAATGCGACGTGGCAATCTCTGCATATGCGAAGGTTCTTCTTGACCCTAATGGGTGCTCCAGCTGGGGTGCTGATCAATGCAAATGCAACGGCCAGCCTCTCACTGTGATGAGAAAGAAGCAACTCCTTTTCGCATCTGTCTACATCATGCAGATCAACATCTGCATTTGGAACATAACCAGCTTTGCTCATCAGATCTCCCAATTCTTCTAGCTTTGCATATATGTCCCTTGCCCTTGGGTGGCTCTTGTCACTGACAATGAAAGTATGCACCTTGTCCTTCAATTCAACCCAGCTCATAGCAGGCTCCTTCTTGACATTGTTGTCTTTCATCAATTTTCTCACCTTAGCCACCTCATCCCACATGCCTGCAGATGCATAGGTGTTTGCAAGCAGCACATGTGTGCCAGACTTCTCTGGCTCCAGGATGAAGAGCTTTTCAGCAGCCAGCTTTCCCAGTTCTGGATCACGGTGTACTCTCGAGGCTGCTAGTAGTGCCCCCCAAACTGCGCCATTGGCTTTGAACGGCATGCTGTTGACAAGCTCCATTGCATCATCTAGTTTACCAGCACGGCCAAGAAGATCAATCATGCACGCGTAATGTTCCTCTGTCCTGTCAATCCCAAACATCTCCTTCATTGAGTTGAAGTATCGCTTGGCCTCATCGACAAGCCCCGCGTGGTTACAAGCACAGAGAACACTGGTCATAGTGATGTGATTTGGAGTAATACGCTCATCAACCATCCTGCGGAACACATCTAATGCTCTTCTCCCATGGCCATGTTGTGCTAGCCCTCCAATCATTGCAGACCATGAGACAACTCCCTTCTCTGGCAGTCCAGAGAAAGCAAGACCTGCATCCTCTATGCTCCCGCACTTTGCATATGTGTACACGAGAGCATTCCCCGCAAATACATCTGACATGAACTGCCTCTTAATCAAGTGAGCATGCACTTGCTTCCCCTGCTCATATGCTGACAGGCTAGCGCAAGCATTCAGGAGGCTACTTAGCACGAAGGGATCTGGCTCGAGACCCTTTCTTAGCATCTCCATGAACAACTTCATTGCATCCTCACCGTGGCCACACTGTGAGAGTGCTGTGATCATGGATGTAAAAGCTATGATATTATCGGAACTGTGTTCTTCAAACACTCTATTTGCATAATGGAGGCAATCACACTTCCAATACGAATCAATAAGACCATTGACGACATGAGAGTCAGAAAGGAACCCTGTCTTCTCTGAAAGAGCATGAACCTGTCTTGTGGCATTGATTGCCTCCAAGTTTGCTGTTGATTTGAGAACAGCAGCAAGGGTAGTCCTATTAACGCCCAAACATTCCTTTCTCATCCGGCAAAAGAGAGAGAGTGCCTCGTCATGGCATCCTTCATGAGAGCAGCCTGAGACCAGTGCATTCCACAAAAGCAAATCCTTTCGAGGGATCCAATCGAACACCTTCCTCGCATCATATAAAAGACCGTACGTTGAATACATATCGATAAGACCAACACCGATATAGTCATCTGAATCTGCGCAGGCTTTGATCATGAAGCCATGAATTTGCCGGCCCAGATTGAATGCACCAGCGCCAACACATGCCTTCAGGATGCTGGACAGCGTGAGCACATTAGGCACCAGCCCTGAAGACTTCATCTGTAGCAACAACTCCAGTGCATGCTGATCATGTCCATGAAGCACGCACCCAGAAATGAAAGCGTTCCACGAGACAACATCCGTCGTCGCTGGTACCATCCCGAAAACCACAGTTGCCATATGAATATCCCCCAGCTTCGAGTACATGTCGACCAACGCATTGGCAGTGAAGGCGTCCTTGTCATACCCTGTCCGTACCACCATGCCATGCACCTTCCTGCCGGCTTCCAAATCCCTACACCCGGTGCAGGCATTCACGACGCAAGAGAACCCATACTCGTTTGGCCGGACCCCAGCCCACGCCATCTCACCGAACGCCTCTACAGCATCGCTGCACCGGTCATTCTTGACGTAAGCCGACATCAGGCCGTTCCACGAGACTGTGTTCCGCTCACTGCTGGCCTCGTCAAACACCTTCCTTGCCTCGTCCACGAAGCCAAAACCCCCGTACATGGCGACGAGCGCGTTGGCCACGAAGATGTCCCCATTGAGCCCAGTGGCCACCGCGACAGCGTGCACCTGCGTGCCCAGCCTGGCATCTGGCGCACACTTAAGCACGATGGGGAGCGCGAACTCGTTGCAGCGGACGCCGCGCGCTCGCATGCTGCGGAAGGCCCCGAGCGCCTCCCGGGGCAGGGCATTGTTGGAGTAGGCGGTGACGAGCGAGGACCAGGAGACGTGGCACGGGTCCGGGATTTCGTCGAACACCCTGCGGGCGCTGCCGGGGAGGCGGCACTTAGAGTAGAAGGAGATGAGGTGGTTGCAGAACACGGCGAGGAGGCCGGACTTGAGGAGGTGGGCGTGGATGTGGGCTCCCGGGAGCAGAGACTGCGAGGCGGCATAGCGGGTGAGGAGCGGGCCGATGGTCTCCGGGCTTCTCATCGGAAGGGCATTCTAACACACAGGGGCGCCGCCGCCGGAAGGATGCGGCACAGAGGCGTTTCTATACCATTTTAGACGAGAGAACCCACATGTCATCTACAGGAGGAATTTTTGGGACTGGACCCGGTTGAAAGTACAGCTGTTCAAAGATATAAAAACAAGATTTCAAGTTTTAAAAATGTGAAGAAAAAACATGCATGTACTTTTTGCGGGTAAAAAAACATGCGTGTAAATACATGAAAAATGTGAAATTTAAATCATGACAATTTCTACGGGAGGGGGTGAGAAGTGATCCCGAGGCGACTCTAAAACTCATCTAGGGTTCCATACCCCTCGCCGCCGGCGTCATCGGTCCGCTCCGTCTCCGATGGTGTTGGGGCCTTAGAAGTGTGGTGAATCATGGCCCTCGCTGACTAAGGGGTTTTCTTCTTTGTTTAACATGTTTTTAGTGTGTTTTTAGGATGATGGTGAAGCGGGGGTGACATCCTAAAACTAGAATAAGGTTCTTTTCGCCATATCCTTGTTCTGTTGGTGCTTCTAGCGTCACGAAGGGCGTGTGGGTTCGTGTGTCCGGCAGATCTCCTAGAGTCTGATCGGTTTCGTGTTCATCAGTATGGTTTCAGGTTAGTATTTTACAATCTACGATAATCATCATTCGTGATGGTTGACGCTCTGGTATGCTAGCACTTTAGAAACTTAGCACGATAACTTTTTATCAGTCTATTATAACAAGTTCTACTACGAGAAATTTTGCCGGTCCACAATTTTAGCTCTTGTCAAACATTCAAAATGTCAAGCATATTCCTTCAGACTGCTTGTCCCTTTCAGTGCAACGGACAACCTCAAATGTGAGGGCAGCAAAACACATGCTCTATCATTCATCAATCTGAAAATATACAGTGGTATTTATTTATTTACATAAGATTTTACAATCATTGTGCTACATAAATCGACCGGTAAATTGGTCGGTTAACTCAACTCTTAATCTTATTTTCTTACAATTTTTTTGCGGTACTTGTGCTATATATCTATTGCTACAATTTTAGCATAACAAGCTAACACCAATTTTGATGTGACAAACCTCAGGCAGTGGTAGCCGTTCCTCTTCAACCTTGTCTTCAAACGGACTTGTAGAAAGGGGAACATAGTGACAATGACGGTGCTAACAACCTGAAAAGGAGAAGACTGAACTTTAAGTTAGATGTCTCGACTATTCACTCTTAAACGAACAACAGAAATTAATGAAGTTAGATGTCTCAACTATTCCTTTGCCTACAGGATTGTCTAGATTCCAACAATTGTTACTAGAGTCCCCAACACGCTGCATCAACAATTAAGTCCTTGATCACCGTAATCGGCTACGATAAAACCAAGCTCGGTAAAAATGAGTGATTAACCTAGCAAGATAAAGAGTTGCCAAAAGGAACCTAGCAAGATAATTGTTGGCGCTGAACGAGAATTCAATTAATTAAAAAATAAGAGAGTTGCCGGTTAATTAGCAAAAAATATGGGCTAAAACCAATCCAACATGCTAACCTTATTAGCGATAGTAGAATTGTATTAGGACACGGTTAACCAAACCGACTAGCTGTATACCAGATTTGTACAACCCATATAAATATACCATGATGGGTCTCGGCCCCAACTATCCGAGCCATACGAAATCATTGTACCCTGTTTACATGGTATCAAGAGTCTAAACTCTTCCCGACGTATCGAGCAAAAATCGGATCGCCAAACTCGCCGCCACATCCAGAACCACCACCACCGCCGCCGCCATGACCTCATCGTCCACGCCCCTGCCATCCCTTGGCAATCCCCCCACCGACAAGCTTACCCGCTCCAATCACCCGATGTGGCGTGCCCAGGTTCTTCCTGCCATCCGCGGCGCCCAGCTTCTCGGCCTCCTCGATGGGACCGATGTCGCGCTTCGATCTGACCGTCGAAGCGACGACGCAGGACACCGACAAGACGGCGAAAACTATGCCGAACCCAGCATACGCCACCTGGCTCGCTCATGACCAGTTGGTGCTTTCCTACCTCTTCGGATCAATCTCTCCGGGAGTCATGGCGCACGTCATGCGGCTCGAGCACTCCGCAGGCGTGTGGAAAGCGCCGGAGACTATGTTTGCCTCGCTGAGCACTTCGAAGATCACGAATCCTCGGATCGCGATGGCTACAACCAAGCGTCTTCAAGACCCTGTCGACGTCTACCTTGCCAAGATGCAGTCCATCGCCGACGACCTCGCTGCCGCCGGCAAACCTGTTCCGGAGGATGAACAAGTGTCCTACATCATGGTGGGACTCGGCCCCGCCTACGATAATCTGGTGGAGGCCTATGGGATCTTGAAGGTGCCACCGATGCTGGAAGAACTATATGCCTAGCTTCAGGCGCACAATGAGCGACAGGTCCTCACACACGGATCTGCCACGACCGGAGGCTTTGAGACCTCTGCAAACGCTGCTTCCCGTCAGCAGCGCCCCCGCAGATACTCCTCCGACGGAAGGGGTGCTCCCCGCGACGACCGCCGAGACAGGCGGGCTGATCGCCGCGACGATCGACCAGAAGGCCGACACGATTACACCCGTGATCAACGGGATGACCGTCCTCCTCGCCAAGGGCGGGGCCGTGGACGTGCGCCCCCAGGAGGGGGGCGTGGACGGGGACGCGCTCGCAAGCGCACGACGCCTTGGGTTGATGTCACCTGCCAGATTTGTGGTCGAGAGGGTCACCCGGCGAAAGACTGCTGGTACCGGTTCACGGATGATGACGACGACTCCTACGACGACAAGGAGGCCAATGCCGCCTCCTATGGTGTGGATACCAACTGGTATTCCGACACCGGGGCTGCTCACCACGTCACTGGAGAGCTCCACAACCTGACCATGCGTGAGCAATACCGTGGCAATGACAGGGTCAACACCGCCAGTGGACAAGGTATGGAGATTTCCCATGTTGGTTCTTCCATTATTCGCAACCCTGTTCAGAATTTCCATCTTCATGATATCCTTCATGTTCCCAATGCCTCTAAAAATTTGCTCTCTGTTCATCGTTTTACACTTGACAATCGGGTTTACATAGAATTTCACCCTTTCTATTTTTTGATCAAGGATCAGGTAACAAGGAGAACAATTCATAGAGGACAATGTGTTGGTGGCTTGTATCCTCTTATTTCATCCTTGGTGTCCTCGTCCCAGATGCATGCTTTCGTCGCCTCCAAACCATCTCAAGCAAAGTGGCATAGTCGTCTAGGTCATCCTTCTCTTAGCATTGTCGGTCAAATAATTAGCAAAAATAAACTTCCTTGCATCGAGGAATCTAGAGTAGAGTCGGTGTGTGATTCGTGTCAAAAAGCAAAGAGTCATCAGCTTCCCTACCCCATCTCCACCAGTGTATCTACAACTCCCCTTCAATTAGTGTTTTCTGATGTTTGGGGACCTGCTCCTACTTCTGTTGTTAGACATGATTATTATATAAGTTTTATCGATGATTGTAGCAAATTCACTTGGATTACCTTGCTTAAGAAAAAGTCTGATGCTCTTGCTGCGTTCACCACTTTTCAAGCCCTTGTTGAACGAAAATTAAATCATAAAATCATTGCTGTTCAGTCCGATGGTGGAGGAGAATATCTCAAATTTCGTAAATTACTCCAAAATCAAGGCATATCTCATCTAGTTTCATGACCGCATGCGCATCAGCAGAATGGTGCTGCAGAACGCAAACACCGCCACATAGTCGAAGTAGGCCTAGCCTTGCTTGCTCATGCTCATATGCCTCTAAAATTTTGGGACGAGGCGTTCCTTACCGCTACCTATCTCATTAATCTTTTACCTAGCCCGGTCATTGATCATGATACCCCTGTCCATCGTCTCCTTGGAACCACACCAAACTATTCTTTCTTGCGTGTCTTTGGTTGTGCCTGTTAGCCCAATCTTCGTCCTTACAACAAGCGCAAACTTGCGTTCCGCTCTACTCAGTGTGTCTTCCTAGGCTACGGTCCACGTCATAAGGGGGTCAAGTGTTTAGAAATTTCCACGGGCCGAGTCTACATATCTCGGGACGTCGTCTTTGATGAGGCTGTCTTCCCGTTCCAGGTCCTCCATCCCAATGTCGGTGCCCTTCTTCGTCAAGAAATTCTTCTCTTAGATCCCTCACTTTATGATTCTGAACATGGGCATGCAATATTGGATGATACTAACGTGGCTAATGCTCCTAATGTTTCCTCTGGTGTTAGTCCTCTTGGTGTCTTGCAGGGTTCTACACGGCGTTCTGAAGCACATGGCGAAAATTTGGGTCCAAACGGAGCTCAAACGAGCTCACAACGCTCACATGAAATATTAACAGAAGAAGACAGCGATGCGGGGTCAGTGTCAGCCTCGGATAACGCGACTGGCAGTAGTCAGCCATCACCAGGCGCAGCACATCAGCACGGTCCCGCACCTAGCACAGGAGCCTCTCCACCGCGCCAATCGTCGGCCACCATGCACGGGACACCCGCACGGTCCCCTGCTCTGACTATGTCTCCAGGATCTTCTGCGCCAACGACAGGTGTGCCCTCCTCCAGCACCGCGCAGCCGGCCACACCAGAGGCCACTGGATCCACTGCGGCCTCTAGCTCTCCTAGCACGGACAGCGGTGGGCAGGAAAATCTTGTCTCTGTCAGCGCCAATTCTGGTGGATCATCTGCACCAAGCCAAACTACGCCACCTGCTGTGGCACTTCGACGCACTACACGTTCTATTAAAGGTACTAGATTTAGGGGTGCGCCTTGGCGCACGCCCTCGTGGCTCTCGCACCAGATTCTATTTAGGTAGGAAAACGATATTTTTGGCCAAATTGTCACGCTATGCTAAGCATTAATACAATCAAAGTTAAGCCATAGAAAATAAGCACACGCATACAATATAGGTTCATGGCATGTAGACAACACCAAATACATTCTTGAAATTGAGCAACGGCTTGGCACGACCCCGTGACCCCCGCACATGTTTCTATCTTATATAGTGCTACTAAAAGGCAGTTGAAAAAACACTCGCATTGGCACCAAGTTTACAATGAATCGTCAGAATAAGCCACACTCCCCTTCGGTTTTAACAAAAATGTTTGCTCATTAGCCTCCTCGTTTGTCAAGGCGGCGTAGGCAGGATTCCGACTCCAACTCCGAGCATTACCATTATTTGATTTCCACCCAGCCATGTTCACCACCCTACCACTATTTTCTGCCCTCTGCCACACCATTTTCCGCATGAACCCAGCTTATAACGGAAAATGGCATTCTCCCAGCTTTTGGGGCACTACTTGTCACCTTTTGCACTGGTAGAAGACTATTATAATGCTATTTTAAGCTCTAATAAATCGATGAAGTGGACACCCGTCTTTCACAATTCACATGGTTACGACAAAGCATTGTGTGAATAGTTCATAGTCTCACATGTTTTTAGAATACAAACTTGTAACAATGAAAAAATTACAAAGATTGAAGACTACATTGTCTGACTCCTCTTTCCGTGGAAAACTACCTCCTATAACAAGCCAATGCATCTGAATTCAAGTCAATACTCATTTACAATGACTCCTATTGATTGCAAAAAACTCTGACACATCATCAGCTACCTAAAGAAGCACTTAGGCATACATGGAGAGCCTATGTTAAATAAAAATTGACTGGGCTTGAGCAATTGGCAAGTCGGCCAAGTCCACGGCCGACCTTCTGCACACAATCAACAAACACCAAATTACATGTAAAAGGCATCAAGTGAACATTAACTATATGATTAACCAAGGCACATGACTAATAAAAAACTTCTGTTGCAGGCAAAGAAAGCACCAACTAAAATCAAACCTAAATGTTAAGATTTGAACTTAACACCAAAATGTTCTACCGCCAGATTAAAGCCTTGCTACACTGAATTTTGTATATAAAAATTGTTGGATCATGAGTTTTCAAAGGCATTTGTATTTGACAAAGGTATGCCTCTGAAAACAAATGCCACCGACATCGATTACATGAATGAAAGTATGGAATCGAATTGGACCTTTTGCCCATTGAAACTAATGATTTGCTTAATTGAGTGTGCTTCAGATCATCCATATTGTTTTTTGGGCGACCAAATGGTCCGAACAGGTTATAGCCAAGTCAGGCAGTGTAGAGTAGATAGGGAAATATATTATACATGTTGATTATGATCTAGCTGTACGGTAATGTCCCATTGAATAAGATTAGGCATAGCCTCTCTTTTGGATAAACACAATTGAAATTTTCTGCAAGGGTGAGATATCGGCACATAAACATTAGGATTTAGTAGAATTTAGGAGAAATGCATGTAATAGACCGCAGATTTATTATATTTTAAGTTCAAATTAGCCTGCAACAAAAAAAGTAGTGAAGTGCCTATACATACTGGATGATCATTGGTGCCATAAAAAGAGCAGAAAAATCAAAGCAAATCATATTCATAGCAGGTCTAAATTCAGAGGTCCTAAGCTTGAATATGGTGTTCTTGGTTAACTCATATGCACTGAAGAAAATACCTTGCCTAGTAAGCAATCAAATGATCTTACCTAGTATATGGAGACACAAAGCGTGAAGAGAACACCCAATACCTGACTTTCATCAAATAGGCTGCGGGCATTGAACTTGTCCCGCGATCCTGGTCACAATTAGTTGAATAAAACATCCATGAGAATTTTTGCACCAAGGCATATAATTGCAATTATAAAAATTTAATCAAAATAAAATACACAACAAAACTTGAAAAGAACAAACTCATCTCCCTTCCTTTGGTCAGTTACTAACATCTCCTTAAATTCTAAAGTAGTACATCTAGAATGTACAAACTACACACTGAGATGGATTGGTCACACGCATAGTCCAATTTTGACGTGCTCTAAAGAACATCTTTGGGAATAATTACTTGCACAGATAAGCTTGTCTACCTATCATGTATCATTGGATACATCTTTGCCAAAATATATACAGCAGGTTCCCTTTTTCCTAGCCATCCTAATCAAAATAGTCTAAAAGGTATTGTTTACAATCTAAATTACACTGCTAATATACATTAAGCACAATTTTATTCATCTCCTCTGACCATAAAGTCTCTATATTTATTTAGATCCCCACCTCTCTCTCATAGTCTCGGATGAACATGACACAACCTACTATCACTGTTCAAATCAACCTGCATATATAAGAAACGATGATGCTCTTTACAGACACAGATTAGAAGCCGATGCAAGATAAAATTATCCACACTTATTGCTGATTGCACCAACAAGTCGACGTGAAGAATAAACTTACTAATAGGACTCTATTTATAAAGTTCGGTTGATAGGAATTCCATACAAACATGAACATATAAATGTGTAATAGCAAGAGCCCATTTAATAAGTAAGCAGTAGCATAGACCAGATCAGCCAGTGCTTTGCTAGCCACTGGATAGCAGAATGTGAGATCACATTGTAGATATATTTAGCATCAAGAATAAAAGGTACAACTTCAAAAAAAGTAGGACCAAACATGCTGGAATCTGATGCAAAGAAAATCAAATCAATTCAACATGTGCAAGAAAGTTAATAATTGGTCACCATAAAAACACAGGGTGATCATGTATTACCCGCAGCTATTGGAGTGTGGCTCAAAGCTATACATGGACAAATAACTACTCACTCCATTCGGAACTTATTTCCAAATAGAGAAGCACGTGTTTCTGTATCATCAATAGAGCTCCCTTTATTGAAGAATATCGTAAACATAGCAGAAGAGTGAACATCTGGATGGTCAATGGCAGTTACCCTCACAGTATATAATAAGTAGGACCCTCATTCCTCAGACATAGCAAGTTCTATACATGTCATTATTCGAATAATGAAAATATGCATGAGATTGAAGTTCTTTACCTATTCCATGAGAACAACGATACTGCATATGTTTGTTTATTAAAGTAGCAGTAGCAGCAGGGAGTCCCACAAATAATATAGGAGTATGTCTTCTAGCGCAGCTTCTTCTCCCTAATCACGTAATAGAAACACAACCATCAGGAAAGGACAAATAAGATAAAAACACAGAAAAATTCAACAATCCAGATTGATTACCTGAATAGTGTCCACCTCTCCTCAGAAATTAATGCCGATTCTTTCAGTTTCAGGCACTCCTATAGTATCTAACACATCATCAAACTTTCTGGTAACTGCTGATTCAGAATCCTATAATTTACAATGTAAGACATGATCACTCTAGTGGAAATGGTACTCAAGGGTGGGAAATTTGTTGAAAAGAAAACCCAACATATGTGGGTAGCGGCTTAACTATTCCTAATTGATTTCTCATGTATGGAGAATAACTAAGGATTTCCTAATCTTATGTACAATTTATATATCAAATCACACAGAAAGTCGGAGTTGAAAACAGTGCTGGACAAAAATAGAATAACAGGGTACCAAGATCATGGCCCGATAAATCTATAATTACTGTCCTTCTCCAGTTTATTTTAATCCAAGGAAGGAAATAACAGTAACAACATATCACCACTCTATGTTAGCCACATCCTGCTAAGTTGCAAATGTAAAAATAAAAAAGGTGAAAATAATTAACAATATACACTTCTCTTCTTTGTGTTCAGTGCAGAGCAAGTGGAAGGGAAAATGGGTGATTCTAGGTTCCCTTTTCTCCATTTATGCATGAACTTATGGGATCATATGATAATAAAACTACAGCAAAAGATATCATGGCAGGCTAGTAGTAGTAGCGCAGTGTTAATACAGAAACGAAGGCCGAAAATGATACCGTGGAGTTGAGCTACAACATGCTTCATTAACAATAAACTGTACATCCTACGATCTAATAGGAAGCAAAACTTTGCCTAAACCTGTGACAATCAAATCGGATCGGAGATTGTACTACAGTCCAAATCAAAGACGATAGAAATTTGCACCGAGCTTAAGCTTGTCTTTTGCACAGAGTTTGAGCTTGTCTTCATTCGAAAGTACGGAACAAAATACATATGTAAATAAACGAACAGCTACAACAATATCTATATAAAAGCCCTTCTATACTGATAGTAGTAGCACAACATTAGCACTGGAAAAGAATGTTGAGCAACTCCTTGTGCTGACACTATTTCTCACAGAAAATACTAATAGTTTAACCACTTGAGATGATAGTTTTTTTTCCAGAAAGTACTAACAATTTTTCCAAACCGTATCCCCAAATGATGCATAACAATAAGGGCATACACTCAACTCTTCAACATCTAAGCGTTCATCTTATTTTATACCAACATGAGAATAAGTCAATCAACTTTCGAATTACATTGAATTTAATCAATTATAAAGATTCAGCAAGGTACCTGTTATTACACGCGTCTTCACACTGACCACATTCCAAAAGTTTGTAGCTGCCGCTGCTGCAATGAAGTTTGACAGGATTTCCATGCATTCAGAATCCGCGCATTCAAACCCTCAACTAAAAAAAGACATGCTATGACTCCTTTCTCCATTAAAAGGTAATTTCAAACCCTCAACTAAAAAATAAGATAGTTTTTTATGCACCGGAGGAATTACCTTAGTTTGTATGTGTATGTAACATGTACGAGCTCATCCATAGTCTGAATTACCGTAGGATATGAAAACTCCATATCTTTGGTGTCCTACAAATGTAAGAAGGAGAACAAAACAAAAGAGTCAAAGCGTCAAAAAGAGAAAAGGAACCGAAAACACCAGACCAATGAACAACAAATGGTCAAATCCTAGATCTTGACAGAGGCAAACACTAATTAAAAAGAAAGCACGCGCGTCGATCCTCCGTCGCAATAGTCAAAGAGCGCCTCACCCTAACCGAACCCGCCATGTAGGGCGCCCATGGCGACGAACGCCGCGACGGGCGATGCGGAAGACGGACGCCACAGCTCCAAAACGACAATGGAGAAGCGGAGGCCGAGGTTGAGAGATGAGCGAGGCGAGCGAGGGAGAGGAAGCGTGGAATCGAACGGAGTCGATCGGATGGAAAGCAGGAATACACCTCCCAAGACGTGCATACCCGACGACTAATGGCGAGCTCGAAACGGCAGCGACGAGAAAACACTATCCTCCCCCCGTGAGAAGATATTGCTCTCCTTGGATACATACATGCAGCCCACTCCCGTTCTAGGCCGCTGACAGCCGGGTATCAAAAAAAGGGGCCCACAGCCAATGAACGGAGTACATACCATGCGGGTACAAATTAGCCGGTCCATATCATGGGCAGCAACTAACGGCGAGGACCCATGCGCGACTCGCCCAACGCAGCAGGTGGCTGTTTGCCCCGCATTTAGTGACACATGCAAAGCGCCCATCGCAATGATTACCATCGAGATGACATATGCGCCCCAATCAGTTTTCTATGTGGAGAAGCAAGCTGGGCAGAGAGGCAGGGTGGGTACGAACAGGGGTGCGTTATACAAATTAAGTAATTACTATTTATCTGGGTAAAATCGTCAAACCAGCAGCCAACGGCATGGATTGCTTTTTAGAGGCCGATCCGACGGTCCAGAGTGATTAACCTCCCTAGTTACCCCATGGGAGGGCATCAATAACACCTTTAGATACATCAGCCTAAAACTTATACTGACGGCACGGTGCGTTGGTGCTTAACAGCCACTACTGAAGAACCATCAAAGTTGGAAGATGCTCTTGCTAGTCAGCAGTGGCACGCTGCAATGGATGAGGAGTATGATGCCCTTATGAAGAACCGTACTTGGAGATTGGTTCCTCCTATGCATGGTAAAAACGTTATTGACTGCAGATGGATATACAAAATTAAAAGAAAGTCAGATGGTACCATTGACAGGTACAAAGCCAGGTTGGTAGCAAAAGGCTTCAAGCAACTTTATGGCATAGACTATGAAGACACTTTCAGTCCTGTTGTTAAGATTGCAACAATCAGACTTGTTCTAGCCATCTTTGTGTCCAGGGGATGGAGTCTTCGTCAGCTCGATGTCAAGAACGCGTTTTTGCATGGTGTTCTGGAAGAGGAGGTCTACATGAGACAACCACCAGGGTATGAGGATCAACATAAACCGAACTATGTTTGCAAACTTGATAAAGCTATTTATGGTTTGAAACAAGCACCTCGGGCATGGTATTCTCGACTGAGTGCTCAGTTAATCAGCTATGGTTTTGTTGCCTCTAAATCTGACACATCTCTCTTTATTTATCATAAACTTCACATCACCATCTTCATGCTCATATATGTTGATGACATCATTGTTGCAAGTTCTTCACAAGCAGAATCGATGCTCTCTTGAAGGATTTGAGGAAAGAATTTGCTAAAAGATCTAGGAGATCTAAATTACTTTCCGGGAATTGAGGTAAAGAAGGTATCTAATGGTCCGATATTAAGTCAAGGAAAATATGCTCGAGATGTGCTCAAGGCATGTTTGCTGTTCGCCAAGGAGGTGCCCACTCCTCTGTCATCCTCGGAAAAGATCTCGGCCAATGAAGGTGAACCATTGGGTCCCGAAGACATCACAAAATACATAAGTATGGTAGGAGCTCTTCAGTATCTCACTCTCACAAGGCCAGATATTTCCTATGCAGTATATAAAGTGTGTCAGTATCTACATGCTCCTACTAATGTACACTGGACAGCAGCCAAGCGAATTTTGAGATATATCAAGAGAACAATTGGTACAGGGATAACGTTCTTGAGATCTGATTCCACATTAGTCAGTGCTTTTTCTGATGCTGACTAGGCAGGTTGTGTGGATGATCGTCGATCCACAGATGGTTTTGCTGTGTTCTTTGGTCCAAATTTAATTTCTTGGAGTGCAAAGAAGCAAGCCACAGTCTCAAGATCTAGTACAGAAGCAGAATACAAATCACTAGCCAATGCAATAGCAGAAGTAATTTGGGTTCAGTCATTGCTTGAAGAATTTGGAGTAAAAGCAAGACAACCACCTTGTTTATGGTGTGACAATCTGGGTGCAACATATTTGTCAGCTAACCCAGTGTTTCATGCTAGAGCAAAACATATTGAGATTGACTTTCACTTTGTCAGAGAGAGAGTTCTGAACAAAGAATTGGAGATACGATTTGTTCCTTCCAAAGATCAAGTGGCGGATGGATTCACAAAGCCGCTTCCTGTACGAATTTTTTTAGAGTTTAAGCATAATCTCAACTTAAGCAAGTTGTGATTAAGGGAGGATGTTAGCGATAGTAGAATTGTATTAGGACACGGTTAACCAAACCGACTAGCTGTATACCAAATTTGTATAACGCATATAAATATACCATGATGGGTCTCGGCCCCAACTATCCGAGCCATACGAAATCATTGTACCCTGTTTACAAACCTGACACACAAAAGATGCAACACGCCCGCCACTGAGAAGAAAACATCATCGAGGTTGCACATTGGTGACATCATTATCACTTCTCCTCAGGCAACTTACTCTGACTCTACCGCAAGCAACCACCGGCAAAGCCAACATCGCAAAGCTTGCGGATAAGCCACGTGAAGATTCATACCAAGCAACCAACCACAAGCGCTGATGACAGTGCAATTATGTTTTTAGGCCAAGCTACGAATGGGGAAACATGCAAGGCTGCCGCCGGAGAAGATCATCGACTCGGACCCTGCCATTGCAACTCTGACTTCATAGCAACAGCAAAACTGAGGCAAAGATGCAGACACACAGAGCCTTATTTATCGATGATCATCATACTTGATGAACAAACATATGATCACTTTCCTTTCTTATCTAGCGCCCCCGCGAGGAGAACGAAGTCACGCCGACAAGTAGAGGACCTATGACCGCGACAACGGCAATGACAAGGTTATACTTTGACGCGGGTCCGGGTGGTCGGGTGGGCAAGAGTATAGCTGACGATGTGCCCACCTTCGGCCACCAGAATCAGAATAAACTACAGACCTTCCACAGACGTGCCCACCTTCGACCACCAGAATCAAAATAAATTACAAACCTTCCGCAGACATGCCCACCTTCGGCCACCAGGATCAGAATAACCGACCGACCTTTCGTACAAGACTGGCCTTGGGGTTCAGATGGGCTGGTCGGCAACATACACTAAGGTATACCCTGTTTAAATTGCAAGAGCTTTCCTATGGTAAAGGAGGGCAATGGCCCCCCTACTCCAGAAAACATGTAAAGATATTTTAATATTTATGCTCAAATTTTAATATTAATCAAAGTTAAAGCATAATCCGTGTTGTTGTTGAGGTGGGCAATGCGGACGGAGGCCATGCCCTAAAACCGGAAGGACAGGAGTGGCCTGGAGAATGCGTTGTTCTGGAGGTTATGGACCTTGAGTGCGTCCAGGCGGGAAAAGGAGACGGGCAGCGCGCCGGCAAGGCCAGAGCTCTGCAGGTCGATGTTTTTGACCCGCTGACGAGAGATAACCATATATCTCGAAGGATGACATGCTGAAAGGAAAACTACAGGCTCACTATTGTAGCCTTGTTGCGACCCCAACCTCACTCGACACCGTTGTCGTTGCTGCAAAATTATTGACACCGTAAACGACTGTAAAAGCGAAACTTTAAAACCAATGCCCCTAATGGGGTTAACGACGTCGGAACAATGCTATCGACAAACCTCTAGGATCTAGGGTTTCCCGAAACCTGCCTCAGGAGGAGGGATGGGAGCATCACCTTGTCGACGTCTTTAAGGACACAAACCTCTAGGATCTAGGGTTTTCCCGGAACCTGCCTCAGGAGGAGGGATGGGAGCATCACCTTGCCGACGTCTTTAAGGACACCTCACTTAAAAAGTGTTGTCATTGCCGGATCCAACAACCGACTGGAGACAAGGCTTTCGACTTTGCTGTATCCGTAGATCTAGGCCGAGACCAGGCCCGCCGTCTACTGGAAGCTCCCACCCGAGCTTCCAAGCAGCTGATGGTAACCACACCGCTGTGGAAGATAGCTGCGCTGCTGATGCCTGATGGTGTTTTTTCTTCATTCTATTTATATTGGTGCCCATGTATATCGAGGTTCAACTTTAAGGTGGGGTATATTGAATTCCTGCGGAGATCCACAAAATCCCAAGCCCAAACTTCCAGAGAACTCTGTTCTGGACTTCTGGAACAAAAATCATTTATCTTATCGCTGCCCCCTCATTGTTGACACACTATCAACATCATTTCGATCACCTTTGGTCACCCGTGTTTCAGCAAATGATGAACAGGGGTTAAAGAACACGTGATCTCAGATAATTCAGGGCAATATATATTTTCATTACCACAAAAAAATATTGTACCAAGATTGCCAACAAACTGTTACATGATGCAAATCTGACGTTCAGGTAATATGGGCTATATCTGTATTACACCTTCATTGCTCAGGAAAATCCTGGCAGGTATCATTTCATTCGCAACCATGGCGACTCAAGGAACCATCTGAGGGAACCGGTTTAATGGCCCCACAAAAGAACCTAAAACTAATCAAGTATCCAGCATGGAGCATGAAGATCTTTAATCTTTATGCGAATGCGCAATGTATTGGCTTGTGTACCTATCCACCTTTGGTCCAGAAGAGCCATACTTTTTATCATAGTATTCTACTAATCCAGAACCGACTAAGGCAACTATCGTTAGAGCCTGTGCGTGCAACCTGCATGGTCAAACAGTTTCTCAGATGACATGACTGTAAGTTCTCGATTTATGGCATGAGCAATCTGATACATGGTAACATGAAAAGGCATGACCTTTTGGTAGGGTTACACCATTTGGAAATCCGAACTTAATAAGGTGCAGGCAAAGTACAAGTATTAAGTATATACAAAAGAAAAGAATATTTCATATCCAGCTAATGGGCACACAGAAAGGAGTTATGATAAAAAAATCAATAGCTGAGATGAAAGTCAGATTCTATAACGAAATACGGTCAACTATACCATTCGAAGAAAAGTTACAAATGGCAGGACGCTAGCATATTGGTTCATCAAGAATTTATGTCGTATTCCTGTGGATCAGGAGACTTCAGCAAAAGGTGCTAACATCACTGCTCTAATTCTCTAACCTTGGCATACGAACTCGTTAAACTTGTGATAGACTAGTTTTCATATGTTTACTCAACCCCCATTAACTTGCCAATTTTGCATATCAAAACTGGAACCATGATTTTCATGCTCCAGCCTGTCATAAACATGAACGACGATTGGCCAACTGTTAGTCAGATGCCAAAATTTTAGTGATGTGCCAAAAATATGCAGTCTGGTCAGTACCTAGTCCGCTTTGGTGCAAAACGGGGTTATAACCAAGCACAGAAAATGTAGCAGCGGAGAACATATTTGAGAGGGTAAGCACCGCATTGACTTGCAAATACATGGGGAGAGAATGGTCTATTTTAACTGGTAACGTTGTGGTGCAGCCATCCATGGTCATATATATACAGCCTCAGGAATTCTAAAATCCAACCAACAACAATGTTTCCTGCCCCAGAAATTCTAGAAATGAGAAGCCACCTAAGTTACTTCACCATATTCCATACAAGCATACCAGTAACCACCTAAATTTGCAAATATCAGAAACCAAAAAAAAAGGATTGCTCACACTAAAAAGTTTATTTTTCACCGTCAATATCAACTTATAAAATATACTCCCTTTGTCCTAAAAAATGTCACAAATTAGTTTAAATTCGGATGTATCTATATACTAGATAGTTTCTAGATAGCTTCTAATTTAGACAAATCTGCGACATATATCCTTTTCAGGACGGAGGGAGTATGTACTTAACCAGTAATACAACACAAATGATGATGTTGAGCACTTGTTAAATTGAAGTACGCATAACATGAATTGCCTTGGGTGTGTCCAAAATGCTGATAGGCCCCTAAACAGTTTCTCAGGAAATAACCGTATACATTAGAAATAATATCAACATTTTCTATGATTTCAGTAATCAATCTTTCTGATGTGGTAATGCCGAAAATTAATATTTTATTGCGGCATCAATTTTTCAAATGATAGTCTTTCAGAAAATCTTCCATTGTGCTATTCTTGTGATGATCTGGCAGCTAATATACAGTTGAGAGAGAGAGAGAGAGAGAGAGAGAGAGAGAGAGGTGCATTAATTAAAAAGGATTGATGTCACATGAGAAATGTGCAAACCTTGCGTGGATGAGCTTGACGCTGGTCTTCATATGGGGCCGCGCCCAGTTGTACGCGATGGAGCTGGTGATCCCAGTAAGCCATAGGCAACCTTTCCTCGCCATTCAAAAATAATAAATAACAAATTATAATGTATTCTGACGATTAGGCCGGAAATAACCTCACAATTGGGGGAAAAGCGTAACAAAATCCCCCAATGGAACCACAATCGAGGATAAAAACGGATAAAATAGAATTTCGGAACCGCTGACAATCGCTGATTAGTTGCAGGGATTCGTCTGATAATCGGAAGCCAACCCAAAATACCTAGATCCGGCAGAGTAAATCGAATCCGGAGGAAAAATTACCAGGTTATTACCTACGGCTCGGAGCTTGTGATCGACGACCCACTTCCGCGCGGACTCGATCTTGCTCGGGGTCTCCGCCATTTGCTTCCCCTTCTTCTGCTCCCCCCCTTCGAACTTTCCAAGTTTAGCGGCTTGCGTTTCTCTCTGAATTTCAGAGTTCTTTCTGTCGTTGTAATTTGGCAAGATTGTCCGCCCCTAGTTATATATGGGGCATATTTGTACTTTTTGCCCCGATAAAGTTAGGAATTCGTTTAGTATCCACACGTGGTCGGATTCCGTTCACATCGCGTTTCCAAGTTGTTTTTTGCTTCAAAGCATGATCGCCTTTCTTGCGACGGAAGAAAGAAGGAAAGAGCGGTGGGTATTTTCTCCCTCTACTTGTTATCTTCTCTAGCAGCATTCTTTTTTAGAGAACTCTACGTATCCATCGGCTCGCTGGCCGCTAGGTTTAGGAAGCTATATCCCGCAAGTTGATAAAATTAATATATCTAAATATTTTTTAGTGTGTAGATTTAAGTGAATCTATATATAAAGACTTCTGGATACGTTTGTTTCACAAACCTAAAACATATTATATTTCCGAACGAACGGAGTATATATCAAAAGTCAAATATATACTAATTTTAAATATAAACTGCACTTGATTGACTTAGAACACCTATGTGCGGGTGTACTCAAGATCTTATTTGCAACCCTACTAACTGTTGCTCCTATCCATTGTGTTGCTCCACCCCTCCCATCCATCCCCAGAGGCCGCTCCTCCTCCGCCCACCCTCTTCCTCCATCTTCGTCGTTCGTTGTGCTGCTCCTCGGCATCATCCGCCTCCTCCCTGACCAGGTCGATGGCGAGAGCAAGGCGGCAACCCATGTCTCTCTCTCACACCAGGCCGACGGGGCGCAACAGCACAACAACCTCTCCCATGGTTCCCATCTTTGTCCCTTCGAGTGTAGATCGATGATGACAAAGTAGACATGGCTGCCATGGCAGAGCTCGGAAGGGAGCAAGCCCTCCACAGGACACCGAGGCGAAGAATATAAAGTCCACCAGTGGATTGGTCTAGAGGTCACTTGATCTATCTCCGACAAACCTCCGGCGTGGAGGATTCGTTGACGGTGAGCTCGAATTGGCTCGGGTGTTGTGTCCATGGCCGATGTCGAATGTCTGCTTAGGGGGATTTTGTTGATGTTCCATACCGTGTTACGATTTCTTGGTTGGTTCCGTCATAGGATCATTATCACTAGGTGCTTGATATTAATCGAGATGTGGCTTAGAGCATCCCCACTCGTTGGGCAAACCCAGGCCGAAATCTAGACCTTTTTTTGGCCGGACGGAACGCGTTTTCGGCCTAGGAACGCCGAGCTTCCCATTCGCGTTCCCAGGCCGAGTTCCCAGGTTCAGCGAAATTCAGTTAAACTCGGCGAAATATGGGCGAATATAGACGGATTTCATTAACTAGGGCAAGGACGCACATATTACGTCGAATTTAATAATTAGGAAAAGGCCGCCGCCGCCGCCATGGTCGATGCCGGACGCCGCATCTACAGACCGAGGCGGGGGTGGTTGCCGGCCTAGATGTGCTCCATGACGGCGGCGAGAGTTTGCCATGGAACGCTCCACCAGCGGCAGCGAAAAGCCATGTTGTAACGCGGCAGCGAGCTGGCGTCAAGTCCGGCGAGATCCTGGAGGCGTCTGTCGGTGAAGAACTGCCTTCAGAAGACCAGGTTGTCAGGATCCTCGGCGAGATCCGGGTCTTGCATGGCGGCGATAGCCGCCTGGATCTCTCCGATGATATCCTCGTCGGACGGCACCGGTGGAATAGGGATCCCGCCGACGCCAGTTGCCAAGGGGAGACGGCGCGGCCAGATAGCCGTGGAAGTGCTGGCTTCCCCACCTGCGGCGGCGTCTGCTGTCACGCCGATGACGCCTAGAAATCTCTCGGCCATGGCTTTTCGACAGAGTTGAGGAGGTAGAAAGGTGCGAGCGTCTGTGGTTCGCTGGAGTTGGGAGCGGTGTGAGAGGCTGTGAGGGAGACGGCGAGATGTACATCTTTTATAGGCCGAGGGCGGGAGGGGTGTAGCGGCGAGGGCGGGAAAAGGGAAACGGCAGGAAGGACGACGGCGACTCGGTTTCTGTCGCTGACGGTCTGGTCCACTTGGCCAATTCGCTGCGTTCGGCGTTCCCAGGGCGTACCCGGGAACCTGGGTTCGGCCTGGATAGTCCGGGCCAAACATATTCTTGGGTACGCGACTAAGCCAATTTTCAGCGTCCAGATTTAAATTCGGCGTCTGAATCGGCGTCCTGGGTAGCCAAGTGAAGATGCCCTTAGACGCTACCTATGTCCTCCACCCACTAGGATTAACTGACTTTATGATGACTGACTTTGACTGACTTTGAGTCACTAACATGTAGACCCTGTATATAATAGGATCCACTTGCCAGTGACTCAAAGTCAGCTAACTTGGAGTCCATAAGGTCAGCCAATCTCTGCCCGGCTCCCACCTCCTCGTAGCGGCTAGAAGTTGGGCAAAGATGAGTTTCTTCTCCTTGTTGTTTGTAGTGTAGTGGGTGTTGCCGTGCTATTCCCTAAATTCTTCCGGCTGAAGTGCCATTTTATTGGCGCTTGACGTTTCTTGTTATGATACACCTCTCCTCCATGTGTACTTTAGAAAAAATATAAAATATAAAACTGTAATACCATAAATTTTTTTATTTATAAAAGAGCACCATCGGAGGGCAGTTTTGCGATAAGCTATAAATAGAAGGTGCGAGATGATATATTTCACGTTGGAACCCGGCCGTCCGTGTATTTTTTTTGTCAAAACTAACTTTTTGAGAAACTTCAACACTAGGCGTATTTTTTATGGCGGGCGACGTATTTTTTGAAGTTCAGTTAAATGGAGCCGAAGTTTAAACTGAAGCCGACCTCCTTCTGTTCGATTTTCTGATGTATGTCTACGCCGACATGTATAATTTCGGCTCTATTTAAAATAACGTCGATTCAAATTTCGAATTAGTTTCGAGAAGCTGACAGATTCCAGATTTAGCAAAAAAAAAAATGCACCGCCCGCAGGGTCGAAGGCACATCAGCTCATATCGTGCATCCCCTTCGGTACATCTGGCCGTACGAACCTTGTCGAGCCGATCGAGCTGGAACGCGCGGCGAAGGCACGACGGCACATGACGGCTTGCGCATGTCCTATGTTTCGTCACGTTCTTCTACTTCCGAGTTTGGACGTAGCGAAGTTGGGTTACGCTTTTCCAGCTTTCTTTTAAACGGAAAAAACTTTTCCAGCTGTTTTGAGTTTGGCCGACGCGTTACTGCAATAACGTGGGCTGGTCGGTGGTATTGTATTTTTTTTTTGCCAAATCTGTCTAAACCTAAAACTTTAACCAAATATGATTTTTTTAAAACTATAATTTTGGAATCTGACCTCTAGGGTGGGCGTCGAAGTTGTATAGGTTGACGCGCACATATTAGAAAATCAAACCGAAGGAGGTCGGCTCTGTTTAAAACGGCACCAACCTTTCTAGGTTGTCCTCCTGTCGTCACGTGTTGGCGCCGACCTGTATAACTTTGACTTCGTTTAAAAAGACGCCGATCCTAGGGGTCAGATTCCGAATTAGTTTCGGGGACAAGTTAGATTCAGTTAAAAATTGTAAAAAAGGTTAGATTTGGCAAAATATACGGTGGTATTCGCCGAGTAGAGCACCACGGAAAAAGATCTATCTGAAATATTGCCATGATTTAAAGAAATTCTCTTAGAGCCTTTTTGGATTGGACGAATTTAAAAAGTTAATTATGAGAAAAAAAACACAAGATTGAAATGGCACGTGTGGCGAATTCCTACGAGCGAAATCACGGCAATTCCTACGAGCTAGTAGTCTAGGTCTGTGCGGTGACCCAGCATACAACTGCATGTGTAGTACACTATAGTCGTTGACATGACACTCACGTAATCGTTTCAGAATATCACATCTCTCAGAGTGGTACAACAGAAACATTGCGGGTCCATATTACAAACATTCAGACATTATTATTATAACAATACTAGAAGTTCAAGACTTCCTGAAGATTCAACTTACAAACTAAAATATAAAGGGCTTGTTTGATTTGTAGGATTTTCATAGGATTCTATAGGATTGAGTTCCTATGGTTTTTTTCCTTCCACCATCGTTTGATTCATAGGAATAGAACCCATGGGATTATTTCCTATGGAACTTTGCCTAGTCTATTTCATAGGAAAATTTCCATTAGGTCTAAGCTCTTGGAAAAATTCCTATGGCTAGCTTTGTGAGTAAGGCTACTTATTTGACCACTCAAACTTCAACCAAATTCCTGTGGCTTTCCTACATTGCCATCAAACACCCTCTTATACCAATTCCCATGGTTCTCATTTTCATAGGGTTCAATGGGACATGCCACACCAATCCTTCATTTTTCCTATCCCTCTATTTTTCCTACCCTGTGAATCAAACAAGCCCAAAGTGTTTTAGCGGAATTTAAAAGTAGCAATTCCGACTAGGAGTTGAGCTCAGCAGCTTATTCTATAGAGTTCATGCTGCTTGGCTCCATTAGTTATTACTAACCAGGGTACTTAGTTGGACTCGTTATCATCAACACCATAGCGGATTTCGTAATCCACTCCTTCAACACCTCCTGACAGATCAGGTTTCTCGTAGAACACATCTTCTTGACATTCAGCTGCATACATTGGCACGTCTTCGGGATCCTCAGAGTCTAAGCAAGAGATCAAAGGAAAGGATTAGTAATAGCGTTACCCGACAAGTTCATTATATGCAAGGTGGGAAGTTTGATGCTTTAACTACCATCTCGGATTATAAAACCTTGGCACTATGCAATTTTTGTAAATCTTTCTTCAAAGATTGATTTTATTATGAAAATCTATGACCATCAGCCTTCACAGGTTGACCAGAACTTTCATGGAGTTCCTTTCCTGCCGCGTTCATAGCTCCTTTCCGGAACAGGGAGTAACAAATTACAGTTTTTACACTCTACAGAGGTGCGTTACTTTACCCATGAGAGATCAACTCCTTGTTGCACAACCGGGCGTACTTTCCCGTCCACAATTCCATGATGTGGGGCCTAGTAGTTGGTCCAAGCCAATCACTGTAGGGTTCGCAGCATAAAAAACAAAAAAATTCCTACGATGGGAACAACTATGAAGATCTATCTACTAGATACAAACAACGGGCGGATGTATATCCGTAGAGAACATACCCTTGAAGACCGACAAAGCTTAACGAGTCCAAACTCGTGGTTGATGTAGACGATCTCTTGCCGATCTCAAGATCGAGAGGAAGTCCTAGCGCAAAACAGCAAGCATCCGTGCTCGCACACACGCTCGAGGCACCGAGAAACCTCCACCTCCTCGCTCAATGATGCAATGAAGCACAACTCTTTCTTGCCGAATAGCCACCGGGAACATGTATCTCGCTAATCCGAGACCATGGGGAATAAATTCTAGAGGGGGAGAGAGATCCTTCACGAGGAGGTGTAAGTGAGAGAGAGGGAGGGGGCTCCTTTTATAGGGAGAGGGGGGCACCCAAGGGGCCATGCGCCCAGCCATGGGGCTGCCCCCACCTCTTCCACATTCATGTGGGTGGACACTCCACTCACTTAAATGCCTTTCAATTCCCTCCACTCAAATTCCCATTAAATTTCCACCAAATTTAATGCAAACTCTCATTAAATAAAACTCCTTTTATTTATTCAGAATTTTGTCAATTACTTTAATGACAAACATTCACATATAACCCCTTGCTAGTATTTCATTTCACATGCAGAAACACTTTCTGCAATTTCACCCGAAAACCCGTTTCGGTATCTAGTGAAATAAATTCCTGCGCTTGTTATTCTTTTCGGCATGAAACTTTTGCTCCAATTGGATGTCGGTGTCTCTTAAGTGTGTCACCCTGCGGACATGATCGAGACCCCTCTGGGATCAATAATCGAGCGGATCGAGACCCATCGACTCCCCACATTCAACGATGACTTTCTTGTGATCGTAACCTTTTACGCTAGTATCTTAATCCCTTTGTTTCACGATATATTACATGACCGATATTCGATCATCGGTATCTCCATACCTAGTTTGATCTCGCATCGACATGTACTCTTTTCTCATTCCGTGATATAACATTCTAGTGATCAAATCACTTGCTTGCAAGCTAATCAATGTGATATCACCGAGAGGGCCGAGCATATCTATCCGTCATCGGGATGAACAAATTCCACTCTCGATCCATGGGCCTCAACATAACACTTTATTAGTTCTGAATTCATCTTTATAATCACCACATGCGGTGTGACGTTTGATGTTATCATGAAACTCTTCCGGTGTTAGTGATTGACATGATCTCATGGTCTAAGGATCAGGATCACTTCGTAAGTTGTTATAGCAATATAAAATCATGACTTTGATCGTAATGCTATACTTCGGATGAATGTTCATCACACCATTACACTAATGTTGTGATCCCGTTATTAACAACATCCAATGTCCATGATCAGGAAACCTTGATCATCTTGTTAATCAACGAGCTAGATTATGAGAGAGGCATAACTAGGAACTTCCTTTTTGTTTATTAAACACACATGTATTAAAGTTTTCGTATTAATACAATTATAGCATGTAAAATAAACATTTATCATAAATAAGGAATATGATAATAACCACTTTATTATTGCCTCTCGGGCATATTCCCTTCAGTCTCCCACTTGCGCTAGAGACAATAATCTAGTTTGAAAACTTTGCGTATTGAACACATATGGCTTTCTGGTGTTCCATATACGCAATTGCAAGTGGTTAACATAATCTACGGATCTGACACTTTCAGGTCCGTGTGTATTTGCATGTCTTTGCGTCTTCACGCATCACTCATTCTCTAATGAGATGGCATCGTATAAATTTGGTCTTTCAGTGAGACCTTTAGTTCCTTGGGGTTAAAACACGTCGATACTATTGCCATACAATATATCTTTAGTGTTAGTGTTGGAGATATGCCCTAGAGGCAATAATAAATGTATTTATTATTATATCTTTGTGTTTATGATAAATGTTTACATTCATGCTATAATAGTATTAACAAGGAAACATTAATACTTGTGTGATTTGTAAACTAAAATAGAGTCCCTGGTAAAGCCTCTTTATAATACTAGCTTGTTGGTTAATAAATGATTGTAGTTTCCCTATCATGAACATTGAGATGTTATTAACAACAAGATCATATCATTAGGAGAATGATATGGTGGACATACTCCTATAGATAAGCGTAGCATAAAGATCAAGTCATTTTAATAGTTCAATTGCTATATGCTTTCTGATACATAGTAACCTAAATTCCTTCGACCATGAGATCATGCATATCACCTTCACCGGAAAGATGCTTTGATGACATCAAACACCACACCGTAACTGGGTGGCTATAAAGGTAGCATTGAGTGTTTGGAAAGTATTGGTTGAGACACATGGATCAAGAGTGGGATTTGTCCATCCATATGACGGATAGATATACTCTGGTCCCTCTCGGTGGAATGTCATCCAATTAGCTTGCAAGCATGTGACTGGATCACAAGGGATCACATATCACGAACGAGAAAGAGTACTTATCGAGAATGAGGTTGAACTAGGTATGTAGAGATACCGACGATCATAACCTCGGATAAGTAAACTATCGTGAGACAAAGGGAAATTGGTATCGTATGTAAGTGGTTCATTCGATCGCAAAGTAATCGTACAAATATGTGGGAGCCATATGAATTTCCAGATTCCTCTATTGGTTATTGTTCGGAGAAGTGTCTCGATCATGTCCGCATAATTCACGAACCGTAGGGAGACACACTTAAGGATTCGACGTTGTTTGAGTAGTTATGGAATGATGAGTAAGAGACCGAATGTTGTTCGGAGTCTCAGATGGGATCCGGAATATCACAAGGAGATCCGGAATGGTTCGGAGAATAAGATTCATATAAGGAAAGTCCTGTTTCGGGGTTGGAGAATGGTTCCGGTGTTTTCATCGGGAATGTTCTAGAAGGTTCCTAATGTCCCAGCACTCAGGAGGAAGGGTACATGAATGTGTCATATCAAGTTGGAATGATTGCATAATGTACTAGGTATCATCACTGAACAAAATAAAGGGTTTAATCAAATCATAGTTTGAAAAAGTCAAACGCCAATTTGAAAAGTCAAACGGTTATTTTGGAAGGTGGAGGGGAAGTAGGAAACCTACTTGGGGAGGAGTTCCTACCCTCCACCGCCGGCCCACTTGGGAAACCGAGTTGGGGAGGACTCCTCCTCAGCGCCTCCTACACCTATATACGGAGGGGCAGGGCTGCCCCTCCAAGACACAACACCTCCACCCCGCAAACCCTAGCCCCGACGCCGCCACCTCCTGCTGCCGCCGCCACCTAGCTAAACCCTAGCCGCCGGCGTTGATCCTCCTTGGTGCGTATAAACCCTAGATCGCCGAGGCTCCCTCTCATAGTCCAACATACTCGCTCCAGCTTAAGGCGAAGCCCTGCGAGATCTCCCCTCTACTTCCAGACGTCTTCAGGAATCGCGAGAGAGTGCTACAACCTCCGTCACTGGAACAAGGGAGAGGAAGGTCTTCGTCGAGTACCAAACGTGTGACCGACTGCGGAAGCGCTGCCGGAACGCAGCGCCGGAAGGACCGTCTACGCGATCTTGAGATCGGAAAGAGTACGACTACATCACCCACGAGAATCCGGTCTCGTTAAACACTTTGGAATCTTGGAGGGTGAGTTATTCCATCGAATCGTTGCTACAATATAGTAGATAGATCTTGGCTTGTTTGTTTGTATGCGATAGAAAATTTTATTTTCCATGCTACGAAACCCTACAGTTAGCCCGTTGCGAACCACACCTTAGTTTGATAACAAACTACTTGACACAAATTCCCTCCTTTGCTGCTACTATAGCAGTCATATACTTAGCCTTTTGTTGTAGTATCTGTCACAATGTCTTAACTTTGGAATTCATCCAAATCCATCATGGAAACTTTCTTTCCATTTCATTGTGCCACCCATAGTTTAAATTGAGATAAACTTAATTTGTATCTTGTGACAAAATCACTGTAACGCTTTACAATGAACTATTTATAATTGTTTGTCACCTCTACACAAATATATTCTTAGTTCTTCCAAAAGATCATAAGAATATCTTTACTATCGTCTAATGATCATTTTATGATTCATTCTGGTATATGCTCATAACACTTAGAGCATAGGACATATCTGGATGTGTACATATCATGGTATGATTGATCAAAACATTCTCGTGATTTCACTCATCAAGTGTCAAAGCACTTGAATCTTGATTCAATTCCTTTCCATGCAACAAGAACTGTTTCTTGTCATTTCTATATTGAACTCCTTCAATATCTCATATATGTACGTTTGTCACAACCATATTGGTGTCACAGTCTATCCACTATAGACATTCATGCTAAATATTCGGGTTTTGCCTAAGTATTTCATCGAAATGAAATTCTTAACCTTTGTCAATAAAAGATACATCATTTCTAATCAACAAGATGTCATCCACATAATGTATTAGAAATATGTCTTAGCGCTCCCACTTAATTTCTTGCAAATGCAAGCAACTTCATCGTCTCCTGATGAAAACTCCTTTTCATCACGGTGAAGATTCCAACTCCGCGATGCTTACTTCAACTATTGAAGTTTGCATGCCCTTTTTAGCATCCTTTGAATTAACAAAACCCTTTGGACCGTGTCTTGTACACGTCCTAGGTAACCATTCTATTAGAAGAATTTTGTTTTGTTTATTCATCTACCATATACCAAATTATATGTAGTGATTGCTACTTTAATCCGTCCAGACTAAATATCGCTATGAAAGATCAAATCTTGTCATAGTCAACTCCTTGAACATTGTCGTAAAATACTTTACGACATGTCGACTATTTCATAGATGTGAAACATCCATGTCTGTTTATTTATAGATCCAAATACGACTGATAGGTTTTTACACCTTTCCAGAGGGTCTTCCAAGTTCAAAACTTGATTTCTCGTGTATGGAACTATCACGGATTTTATGGCTTCAGGCCATTTGACGGAGTCAGGGCCCATCATCGCTTCTTGTATGTAGTCGGTTCATCATTGTCAAACAATAATGATTTACTCTCAAATCTCAGCATTTGATTGTTTTATCCGTCCTACTTGGTTCAATAGGAACTTTAGATCTCCGTGACCACAACCTTTGAGGCACATAAGCTATGAGCGTTATGGCAGCCTCCGGAACGTTTTCCGGCGCTGCGCAACTCGGCACATTTAGCTAAGGTTTGTTAACCTTATCAAAGTTCTATTGTCCTCCCACTTAACTTTTGCGAAAAATTCCTTTTTCAAGAAACTTCACATTTCAAGCGACAAACCCTTTTGTCCTCGGTGTTATGGAGGAATAACCAATTGTTATTCGAAATAACCTACAAAGACATGCTTATCCGACTTCGGTTGTAAACATCTTACTTATGTTTAGTATACCAAAATTTAAGAAATGACAACTTGAGTTTTACCCCAAACCATAACTTCCATGGTGTCATTTCAACTGATCAAGATGGAGCTCTTTTCAGTGTAAAAGCGGTAGTATCTAAAGCTTTAATCTTTTAAAACATAATGGCAGTTTTATAAATAACACCTTTGATCCAACCATGTCAAACAAGGTTTCATTACAAATCTCAAACATTCCATATTCCTATGGTGTTTCGGGAGATGCAAATCTAGGTGTTTTTCTAAACTTGTAATTCAAATAAATCCCTTTATGATAAAATCATAATTCATTTATTTTCTTGTTACACTTGTAACTCAAATAAATCCCATAAGATAAAATCATAAACCATTTATTTTCTTGTTACAATGATTTTCCACTTCATCTTGAAAGTCTTTGAACATTTTTAAATATTTCATACTTCTTTCTCTTTAAGTGAACATTCACTCAAATTTCTGGAGAAAGCATATGAAGTTGAAATCCATCGCTTACGACTATACATAATGGACTACATACATCGATATGTATAAATTCCAATATTTTAGTCGTTCGTTCTTCTTTGGCCTTTGAACGATGTTTTAATTATCCCGAGGAAAGTCTCACAAGCGTCACTTGATCAAATCAAAGACTCTAAAAATCCATGAAAATGGAGATTCTTCATGTTTTCTTTCCGATATAATTTAAACGGCGATGTCACTTCGTAAGTGATCTTTCAATCATTTGTATTGCGACATTTTAGCATTAGGTTTTATGGATGTGATTTCTACAACTAGATTTGTAAATCATCCATCTTATATGGAATACGGTAATTATTTGAACAACCTTTGTTCTCATAATACCTGATTTAAATAACAATAGTTAAAACAAATCTTGAAGTCAAGCTTTGATGTCAACGAGAAATACAAACAATAGTTTGTTTGTTTTCGATGAACATCATCACATATTCTCTTGCTAGTTACTTAGGCCATTGTGGTTCATGAATTGCGCTGTTCCGTATGAAATTTCATACCAACCAATTCGGTATCCAATACCCAAGAACCAAATTGTTTAACAAGCAAAGAATACAACCATAACATGTATATGATCCATATACCTAAATTGGATATTTCCAATCTTTTCTTTTCTGCCAAGTATATTTTATAGATTCTCTTCCAGCATTTCCTTTTCCTTTTAAAAGAATCTATCAACATCAACAATGGCGCCATATACATGACACATAGACCAAAGCGTGTATATTCAAATAATAATACCTTTGGACTTGCACTTTGAAGTAGATCACATCATCAAATGATCGGTATTCTTTCAAAATCCATTCTTTAGTAATCTTTTAGTATAGTAAAAATTTTACATACATATTCTATTCACCCTTATCATGACGACATTGATCAAGCTACTGTAGCTTATAGAGGAAAATCATGAGTATAACATTACTTTCCAAAACCCTTTTGGATGATTAGGATGTCTAGCATCTCCAACCTTCATAAATTCTCATCCAATATGAGAACATATATTATACTCTATCATATTGCAACCAAAACATTGTTTCAGATATCGTTATATCTGCCACACATGATGGTTTCTGAAACAATTCTTTCAACTCCTAGATAAACTTGATATTAAAACAATCAAGAATCGTGGAGGCAAACATGATACTTAAGATACTAACACTGGAATTGTCACTCGCTTAATACCAACTATTAAATTTCACGGAGTAAATAGAGTTTGCTGAAAGTTTGCAATAGGACTTTAAACTTTAGATTGACACTCAACACAATACGATACCAGTTAAGAAAGTATATATCCGAATTCTATAGTTCTATTATCTCAATTACAACTATGCATAAGGTGGTGAAGCAATTCCAATGACTACAACAAATTATGCAAATTCACTTTGATTTAATTTATGATAAATTGAGTTCTAATAATCCAAATTAGAAATGAACTCCCACTCAAAACGATATCCTCATGTCCTTTTGGTGATTACATGAACCAAATCCACTACACCAAGTCCGATCATCACGTGAGTCGTGTAGCTTCAAAGCGAGCATCAAATGGGCATCATATCTACTATATGACTCATGCTTAACCTTTCGTCCGTGTTCCAAGGCCATGTCTCAGACATGCTAGGCTCGCCAAGTAAGAACCTTAGTATTTGCGTGTAATCGCTCTTACACCAAATATGGTCGTGGATCCAAAACACCCGATCATCACGTGATGTCTTGGAGCGACGAAAACATAATCGGTGCATACTAAAGGAAGAACACATTCTTATCTTTATATTTAAATGAGGGATCATCTTATTATGCTAATAAAACGCTAAAATAGCAATATAAGATGCAATCAAACATCTCATGTTAATAAGTGAAATAATATGGTTCCCGCATATGATCTCCATCATGTGCACCGTGGTATGATCTCTATCATACCTTTATGTGTAATGCCAAGGTCTATGGAACTTACACGCTATGTGTGTTGTAAGAGTATCATATCATACTTCTACTTACAACATCACCATATCATAACACTGGCCCAGCAACAATCTAAACTAGACGCCTCTAATTTGTCCATTGCAAGTTTTACGTGGCTTAGGGCTTTCGAAGATAGGACCGTTCTTACCTACGAGCATGAACCACAACGAGGATAACCAAATTGTTGACAACTCGTTGCAAATTAGATATTGACTATAGTAGGAGAGACAAACACCCGCTAGCCACTTATGCAAAACTAGTTGCATGTCAAGCGTGGAACAGGTCTCATGTGCGAGGACATGTAAAGTTTGTCTAGGCCGCTTCATCCCACTATGCCACCAATATGCCACCAATATCCAAAGTATAACTAAGAAGCAATAAAATGATCATCATCGCCCACATACTCATATGTGTACTACCCGTGCAAAGTATCTACGCATAGATCCGGCTCTGATACCACTGTAGGGTTCGCAGCATAGAAAACAAAAAAATTCCTACGATGGGAACAACTATGTACCAAGATCTATCTACTAGATACAAACAACGGGTGAAGGTATATCCGTAGAGAACATACCCTTGAAGACCGACAAAGCTTAATGAGTCCAAACTCGTGGTTGATGTAGACGATCTCTTGCCGATCTCAAGATCGAGAGGAAGTCCTAGCGCCGCAAAACAGCAGCGCATCCGTGCTCGCACACACGTTCGAGGCACCGAGCAACCTCCACCTCCTCGCTCCAGCGATGCATCGGAAGAACAACTCTTTCTTCCCGAATAGCCACCGGGAACATGTATCTCGCTAGTCCGAGACCATGGGGAATAAATTCTAGAGGGGAGAGAGATCCTTCATGAGGAGGTGTAAGTGAGAGAGAGGGAGGGGGCTCCTTTTATAGGGAGAGGGGGCACCCAAGGGGCCATGCGCCCAGCCATGGGGATGCCCCCACCTCTTCCACATTCATGTGGGTGGACACTCCACTCACTCAAATGCCTTTCAATTCCCTCTGAAGGGTTTCGCAGCATAGTAAATCAAAATAATTCTACGGATGCGAATGGGAAAGCCAAGATCTAATCTAGGAGATGCAAACAATGAGGGGGATTAGATGAGATCTTCATACCCTTGAAGATTCGCACAACGGAACGTTCATCGGAACGTGGGTGATGTAGTCGTACTCGCTTCTCCTCCTCGCGATCCGATCCGATCTAACACCGCAAGTGGCGATGCCTCCGAGAGATGCACACGTGCGGCACCTCGACGTCTCCTCCTTCCTCGGTCTAGAAAGTATGGTGGAGAGACGGATTGGATCTACAACGCGACGGCACGGTGCAAGTGGTGGAGAGTTTCGGCAGGCTTCGCCACGTGCGGTGGGAGGGAGAGAGAGGAGGGCAGCAGGGCGGCTAGGGTTTGAGGAGGAGGTGTGGTGGGAGGGTGCGCCCCAGCCCTCTATATATAGAAGGGTGGGCTCCAGCCCTAGACCCTCCCCAAGCCCTAGGCCGACGGCCAAGGAGGGAAGAGTGGGGGGCAAGTTTCTCCTTCTAGAAGCTTCCTAGGGTTTCCCCTAGGTTTGGCCAGGGCCCTATGGGGCCTTGTGCCCCGCCCAATGCGCCAGGCACTCCTCATAGGCCCATACCCCCTCCGGCAGGTGGGGCTACGTTGGTCCCCTCCGAAGGTTCTAGAAGCTTCCAAGATACCACCAATTAACCCAAACAATTCAACTCCAAAACAGCATTGCCAGATGAATCTTATCCTCCTGACTATTCCTAACCTCTCGTGATGTCCGGATCCCATCCGAGACTCAACAAAAACTCATAAACCAATTATCCAATCTATCCTAGCATCGAGACACGTTAAGTGTGTGACCCTTGGTTCGAGAACATGCGACATGATCTTCTATCAATAATCAGCGGGTCCGAAACCCATATTGACTCCCACATTCATCGATGATCATATCGGATGAACCACGATGCCAGATTCAGTCAATCCCATATATATATTCCCTTCGTCTCGCGATATTTTACTTGCGAGATTTGATCGTCGATGCCGTCATACCTAGTTCAATCTCGCTCACGGAAGTACTTTACTCGTTCCGTAATCCAATATCACTTTGTGATTAACTCCTTAACCACATGCTTGCAAGCGGTGTTGATATCGATTACCGAGTGGGCCCGAAGTATATCTCTCCGACTTGGGAGGGACAAATCCCATCTCAATACATACAACCCAACAGGTACTTTCCGATCACCTGAGAGACACCTTTATGATCACCCTCTCATAGGATGACGTTTGATGACCTCAAAGCTTTCTTTCGATACCAGGGAGTTGTATTATCTCATGGTCTGAGGAATACAATATTTGGCATAAGAAAAGCTTCGCAAAGATGAACACGATGACACTATCTAATTGCTCCGCTTAGTTTGGGTCTGTCCATCATATCATTCTCCCAATGATATGATCTCATTATTAATCGACAACTCATGTCTATGGTTAGGAAACCTTAACCATCATTAATCAATGAGCTAGTCCATAGAGGCATACTAGGGACACAGTGTTGTTCACAAACCACACAAGTATTAAAGTTTTCGCTTAATAAAATTCTAGCATGGAATATAAACTTTATCATGAACAAGAATTATAATAATAACATCTTTATTATTGCCTCTAGGGCATAATTCCAATAGTCTCCCACTTGCACTAGAGTCAATAATCTAGTTTACATTTGGCAACAATCTCACACCCATGGCACTAAGGTGCTGATCATGTTTTACACGTGGAAGAGGTTTAGTCAATGGATCTGCGACATTCAGATCTGTATGTACTTTGCTAATCTTCAGATCTCCATCTGCTATATAATCTCGGATTATATGAAACTTATGTTGATATGCTTGGTCTTTGGATGATATCTTGGTTCCTTAGCGAGTGATATGGCGCCAGTGTTGTCACACAATATCTCCAGTGGGTCCAATGCACTTGGAACCACGCCAAGCTCAGTGATGAAGTTCCTGATCCAAACTCCTTCACTTGACGCTTCTGCAGCAACCATGTATTCCGCTTCTACTGTAGATCCCGCGATCACGCTTTGCTTGCAGCTTCTCCAGCTCACAACTCCTCCATTCAAAATATAAGCGTATCTTGTCTGAGATTTAGAATCATCCTTGTCGGTGTCGAAACTAGCATCGACGTAACCCTTTACGACGAGTTGTTCATCACCTCCATAGACTAAGAACATTTCTTTAGTCCTATTTAGGTACTTTAGTCCTATTCACGGCTGTCCAGTGTTCCACTCCTGGATCACTTTGATATCTGCTCGTCAAACTAAGAGCATTAGACACATCCGGTCTAGTACACAACATGGCATACATGATAAAACCTATGGCCGAGGCATAAGGCACTTTGCTCATAGCTTCTCTATCATTTACCGTAGCTGGACACTGAGCCTTGCTCAATATCTTACCTGACAACATAGGCACTGAACCTTTCTTTGCCTTATCCATTCTGAACCTTTTCAGAACTTTGTCTAGGTATGTACTTTGGCTTAAAGCTATCAGGCGTCTTTGTCTATCTCTATAGATTTTGATGCCCAATATATAAGCAGCTTCACCTAGGTCTTTCATTGAAAAACACTTGTTCAAATAACTCTTCACATCGTTAAGCATGTTGATGTCATTTCCGATAATCAATATGTCATCCACATACAAGCCAGTAAAGCGCCACCGAGCTCCCACTCACTTTCTTGTAGATACAAGCTTCGTAGCAATTTGGAACAAATCCAAAGCTCTTGATCACTTGATCAAAACGAAGGTTCCAACTCCGAGATGCTTGCTTCATCCATAAATGGAACAATGAAGTTTGCATACTTTACTAGCATCCTTAGGATCGACAAAACCTTGGTTGCATCATATACAACTCTTCATCAATGTTGCCATTGAGGAAAGCGATCTTGACATCCATCGCCATATTTCATAATCATGAAATGCAGCAATTGCTAATAAAATCCGAATGGACTTAAACATCGCTACGGGAGAAAGTCTCATCGTAGTCAACACCTTGAACTTGTCGAAACCTTTTGCGACAAGCCGTGCTTTATAGACGGTAACATTACCATCCGTCCGCTTTCTTCTTGAAGATCCATTTGCACTCAACGGCCTTTCGGTCGCTAGGAGGTCCACCAAAGTCCATACTTGGTTTTATCATGGATCCCAATTGGATTTCATGGCTTCCACCATTTCTCGAGTCTGGGCTCATCATTGCTTCCTCATAGTTCGTAGGTTCACCGTCTTCTACCAATAAGACAGTCAAGACAGGTTGCCGTACCACTCGGGAGGGCACGCGACCTTGTCGACTGCGACGTTCGATGAGCAGACATCGTCCAAGCTTCATGATCCTTGTCATTAGCTTCCTCTATTGTTGGTGCAGCGGCTCGAACAATTTCAGTCTTGCGCTACTCTCCAATTCAAGAGAAGGTTCAACAACCTCGTCTATCTCTACTTTCCTCCCACTCACTTCTTTCGAGAGAAACTCCTTCTCAAGAAAGGAACCATTCTTAGCGACAAACACTTTGCCTTGTTACGTGATAGAAGGTATACCCAATAGTTTCCTTAGGGTATCCTATGAAGACGCATTTCTCGCTTTGGGTCCGAGCTTGTCCTCAACTTCTTGTAAGCTTCGCATCCCCAAACTTTAAGAAACGACAACTTAGGTTTAGCACCAAACCATAGTTCATACGGTGTCGTCTCAACGGATTGAGATGGTGCCCTATTTAAAGTGAATGCAGCGGTTTATAATGCATAACCCCAAAATGATAATGGCAAATCAGTAAGAGACATCATCGATCGGACCATATCTAATAGGGTTCGATTCCGGTGTTCAGACACACCATTGTGGTGTTCCGGTGGCGTGAGTTGCGAAACGATTTCGCTTGTTTTAAGATGCGTGAGAAAATCATAACTCAAATATTCACCTCCACGATCGGATCGTAGAAACTTAATTTTTCTGTTACGATGGTTCCCCACTTCATTCTGAAATTCTTTGAACTTTTAAAATGTTTCAGATTTATGTTTCATTAAATAGATATACCCATATCTACTTAAGTCATCGGTAAAAGTGAGAAAATAGCGATATCCACCGCGCGTCGAAACACTCATCGGTCCGCATACATCGGTATGTATGATTTACAACAAGTTCGTTGCTCGCTCCATCATTCCGGAGAACGGGGTTTTGATAATCTTGCCCATGAGGCATGGTTCGCATGTGTCAAATGATTCAAAATCAAGAGACTCCAAAAGTCCATCAGAATGGAGTTTCTTCATGCGCTTTACACCAATATGACCTAGACGACAGTGCCACAAATAAGTAGTATTATCACTATCTACTTTGCATATCTTAGCCTCAATGTTATGGATGTGTGTTTCATCCCTTTCGAGATTCAGAAGAAATAAACCATTCACAGCAGGTGCATGACCATAAAAGATGTTACTCATATAAATAGAACAACCATTATTCTCTGATTTAAATGAATAACCGTCTTGCAATAAACACGATCCAGAAATAATGTTCATGCTCAACGCAGGCACATAATAACACTTATTAAGGTTTAAAACTAATCCCGAAGGTAAAACTCAGGAGAGCGTCTGGCCATCACATCAACTCTTGATCCGTTGCCAACGCGCCGTCACCTCATCCTCACAAGCCGCTCTATTCCGTAGCTCCTATTTCGAGTTACAAATATTAGCAACTCAGATTATCAAATACCCAGCACTACAACGAGGGATAGTAAGGAAAACATCAATAAATATACCTTTGATGGTGCCAGCCTTCTTGTCGCTAAGTACTTCGGACGATTCTTCTAGTGACCCTTGTCCTTGCAATATAAGCACTCAGTGTCCGGCTTGGGTCCAGACTTGAGCTTCTTCTCAGCAGGGGCAACGCGCTTGCCGCCGCCTTTCTTGAAGGGCTTCTTTGCACCCTTACCTTTCTTGAAGGTGGGGGTCTTATTGACCATCAACACATGATTATCCTTTTTGATGTCCACCTCCGCAGCCTTCAGCTTTGCGAAGAGATCGGTGATCGTATCAGTGGAACCAATCTGATTGTGAGTCACTACAAAACTTTTGTAGCTAGGAGGGAGTGATTGCAGAACCCTGTCAATCTTGAGCTCCTCTGGAATCTTGCAGTCCAGTTGCTCAAGGCGTTGAGTGTAGCCCGACATCTTTATGGCGTTCTCACTAACGGAACTCCCTTCCTCCATCTTGCAGTTAAAGAATTTCTCAGAGATCTCATATCTCTCAGAACGGGCCTGATTCTGAAACATAGTTCTTAGCTCCTCAAGAATATCAAAGGGCCCGGGATAGTCTTCAAAACGATTTTGAAGGTCTGATTCCATAGCAAACAACATGGTGCTCTTAATCACACCATAATCATCTTTGCACGACTGATAGACAACTTTCTCATGTGTTCCGAGGCCATGTCTGTACATGCTAGGCTCGTCAAGTCAAACCCAAGTATTCCCGCGTGTGCAAAACTGGCTTGCACCCGTCGTATGTGAATGTAGAGTCTATAACACCCGATCATCATGTGATGCTTGGACACGACGAACTTTCGCAACAATGCATACATGGGGAGAACACAGTTTTATCTTGATCTTTAAGTGAGGAATCATCTTATAATGATACCGTCGCGATCTAAGCATAATAAGATACATGAAAGGATAAACATCACATGCATATAACTTTATGTGACATGGTATAGCCAATCTTCGCGCAATGATCTCCATCTTGTGCGTGCCGGCATGATCTCCATCACTACACCATGATTGCCTCCACCACGAATAGCAACTACAACTATTGCTAACTACTTAGCGATAAACTAAAGCTATTACATGGCGTATAAGAAGTTGACTCACGGGTCATACACAATTATAAAGACAACCATATGGCTCCTGCCGGTTGTGTACTCATCGACATGCAAGTCGTGAAACATTACAAAACATGATCATCGCATACAATATACACATCACATCTTAGGCCATACCATATCACAGAAAACACTCCCTGCAAAAACAAGTTAGACGCCTCTACTTTGTTGTTGCATGTTTTACGTGGCTTATGGGAGTAGCAAGCTAAGAACGATTCTTACCTACGGAAAGCAACAACGGTGATATTATGGTTGCCAAACTCCGGTGTTAATCCCATGACAACTATAATGAGAGAAACTGGCATCCATCAGCCGCATGTGTGGAACAAGACACACGTCAAGTGCGGAGCCGGTCTCGCGAACGACGTCGCGTAAGGTTGGCCTGGACCACTTCAATCTCACTATCCCGCGTCATAAGAAGAACATAAACAAGAGGCTTGCAACACAAAACATCAACGCCCACAACAACCATGTTGTGTTCTACTCGTGAAACACATCTATGCATAGATCTAGCTCTGATACCACTGAAGGGTTTTGCAGCATAGTAAATAAAAAAAATTCTACCGATGCGAACGGGAAAGCCAAGATATAATCTAGGAGATGCAAACAACGAGGGGGATTAGATGAGATCTTCCTACCCTTGAAGATTCACATAGCGGAACGTTCGTCGGAACGTGGGTGATGTAGTCGTACTCGCTTCTCCTCCTCGCGATCCGATCCGATCTAACACCGCAAGTGGCGATGCCTCTGAGAGATGCACACGTGCGGCACCTCGACGTCTCCTCCTTCCTCGGTCCAGCAAGTATGGTGGAGATATGGATTGTATCTACAACGCGATGGCGTGGTGCAAGTGGTGGAGAGTTTCTGCAGCAGGGCTTCGCCTACGTGCAGTCGGGAGGGAGAGAGAGAGAGGAGGGCAGCAGGGCGACTAGGGATTGAGGAGGAGGTGTGGTGGGAGGGTGCGCCCCAGCCCTCTATATATAGAGTGGTGGGCGCCAGCCCTAGCCCCTCCCCCAAGCCCTAGGCCGGCGGCCAAGGAGGGAAGAGTGGGGGGCAAGTTTCCCCCTCCTTCTAGAAGCTTCCCTAGGGTTTCCCCTAGGTTTGGCCGGCTGGGCCCTATGGGGCCTTGTGCCCCTGGCCCAATGCGGCCAGGGCACTCCCTCATAGGCCCATGCCCCCTCCCGGCAGGTGGGGCTACGTTGGTCCCCGTCCGGAAGGTTCTAGAAGCTTCCGGTACAATACCAATTAACCCGAAACAATTCCGAACTCCAAAAACAGCATTGCCCTGTATGAATCTTATTCTCCGGACTATTCCGGAACCTCTCGTGATGTCCCGGATCCCATCCGAGACTCCGAACAAAAACTCATAAACCAATTATCCAATCTATCCTAGCATCGAGACACGTTAAGTGTGTGACCCTTCGGGTTCGAGAACATGCAGACATGATCTTCTATCAATAATCAACAGCGGGATCTGGAAACCCATATTGACTCCCACACATTCATCGATGATCATATCGGATGAACCACGATGCCAGGATTCAGTCAATCCCATATATATATTCCCTTCGTCTCGCGATATTTTACTTGCCCGAGATTTGATCGTCGGTACCGTCATACCTAGTTCAATCTCGTTCACAGCAAGTACTTTACTCGTTCCGTAATCCAATATCACTTTGTGATTAACTCCTTAACCACATGCTTGCAAGCGGTGTTGATATCGATTACCGAGTGGGCCCGAAGTATATCTCTTCGACTTGGGAGGGACAAATCCCATCTCGATACATACAACCCAACATGTACTTTCCGATCACCTGAGAGACACATTTATGATCACCCTCTCATAGGATGATGCTTGATGACCTCAAAGCTTTCTTCCGATACCAGGGAGTTGTATTATCTCATGGTCTGAGGAATACAATATTTGACATAAGAAAAGCTTCGCAAAGATGAACACGATGACACGATCTAATTGCTCCGCTTAGTTTGGGTCTGTCCATCATATCATTCTCCCAATGATATGATCTCATTATTAATCGACAACTCATGTCTATGGTTAGGAAACCTTAACCATCATTAATCAATGAGTTAGTCCATAGAGGCATACTAGGGACACAGTGTTGTTCACAAACCACACAAGTATTAAAGTTTCCGCTTAATACAATTCTAGCATGGAATATAAACTTTATCATGAACAAGAATTATAATAATAACATCTTTATTATTGCCTCTAGGGCATAATTCCAACACCCTCCACTCAAAAACCCACTCAAATTCCCATTAAATTTCCACCAAATTTAATGCAAACTCTCATTAAATAAAACTCCTTTTATTTATTCAGAATTTTGTAAATTAATTTAATGACAAACATTCACATATAACCCCTTGCTAGTATTTCATTTCACATGCAGAAACACTTTCTGCAATTTCACCCGAAAACCCGTTTCGGTATCTAGTGAAATAAATTCCTGCGCTTGTTATTCTTTTCGGCATGAAACTTTTGCTCCAATTGGATGTCGGTGTCTATTAAGTGTGTCACCCTACGGTTCGTGAATAATGCGGACATGATCGAGACCCCTCTCGGATCAATAATCAGAAGCAGGATCTGGAGACCCATACTGACTCCCACACATTCAACGATGACTTTCTTGTGATCGTCGGAACCTTTTTACGCTAGTATCTTAATCCCTTTGTTTCACGATATATTACATGACCGATATTCGATCATCGGTATCTCCATACCTAGTTTGATCTCGTTACTGACATGTACTCTTTTCTCATTCCCGTGATATAACATTCTAGTGATCAAATCACTTGCTTGCAAGCTAATCAATGTGATATCACCGAGAGGGCCCAGAGCATATCTATCCGTCATCGGGATGAACAAATTCCACTCTCGATCCATGGGCCTCAACATAACACTTTATTAGTTCTGAATTCATCTTTATAATCACCCTGTTACGGTGTGACGTTTGATGTTATCATGAAACTCTTCCGGTGTTAGTGATTGACATGATCTCATGGTCTAAGGATCAGGATCACTTCGTAAGTTGTTATAGCAATATAAACTCATGACTTTGATCGTAATGCTATACTTCGGATGAATGTTCATCACACCATTACACTAATGTTGTGATCCCGTTATTAACAACATCCAATGTCCATGATCAGGAAACCTTGATCATCTTGTTAATCAACGAGCTAGATTATGAGAGAGGCATAACTAGGAACTTCCTTTTTGTTTATTAAACACACATGTATTAACGTTTCCGTATTGATAAAATTATAGCATGTAAAATAAACATTTATCATAAATAAGGAATATGATAATAACCACTTTATTATTGCCTCTCGGGCATATTCCCTTCAATCACTGCCCCCTTCGCGACCTCACATGCCTCCTTGGTATATACCATGCCCACATCACTACTATGAAATTGGCTATAGGTAATCAGCACATCCGTGGATCACATGGTTGAAGTGCCCCATGGCTAAAACAGGCGTGGCTCACCTATGGGCAGTGCCCTACTAGTAACTAGAACAACCGTGGCGCACATGACCATAGTGCGCCACAGATGTGTGTGGGCCAGGGCCCTGTTGGCCGCACGCCAAACATCCGTAGCGCACATAGGGTAGGTGTGCTACGGTTGTTAGTGTCAACCGTGGCGCACATGGAGGGGGTGCGCTACGCCTAAGCGCATGCCCCTCTCTGCTGTGAAACGGCCAGACACATCTGTGGCGCACTATGGCATGTGCGCCATAGATGTATAAACTTAGTAGTAGGGCACCTTGCCCTAGTGCCCTACGCCTAACTATCCTGCACCAACTCCACCCCCCCTGTGGATCGCCTTTTTAGGTTTTGCAAAAAATAAAAGAAAATGATAAACACTTCAAAAAATTAAATCCTTTCATATTTAGGTAGGTAATGTGGTATAGCTTCTAGTAAAATTAACAAACATGAGTTTTGACTTTATTTGCAAAAAAATTCATGCCACGGTAAAAAGGCCGTAACTTTTAGCGATTTTTTAGATTTTCAAAATTTGAAAAGAGTAAAAAGTTACGGTCAAAAGACCGTTTTTTCCTGCAGAAAAAATGAGGGGCGGCTTACCAGTGGCGCACCACCTAGTGCGTCACGGATAAGCTTGGCGGGATTCAAATTTCGAATCCCCACCCCGCCCTTCCTCCCTTCTCTCCTTTTCCTTTTCCTCCTTCTCATTTCCTTCTTCTTCTCCTCCTTCTCCTTCTCCTTTCTCCTCCTCTTCCTCCTCCTTGCATTGAACATGGTGATGGCGGCGGCCTCCTCCTTGCGATTCCGACGACAGGCATGGCTCCTTCTTCTCCTCCTCTTCCTCCTTGTAGTTCCGACGATGACGAGGCCTCCTCTTCTTCTTCTCCTCCTCCTCATCTTCTTCTCCTCCTCTTCCTCCTCTTCCTCCTCTTCTTCTTCTTCTTCTCCTCCTCCTCCTCCTCTTCTTCTCCTTCTCCTCCTCCTCCTCCTCCTCCTCTTCTTCTACTCCTCTTCCTCCTCTTCTTCTCCTCCTCCTCCTCCTCCTCTTCTTCTCCTCCTCTTCCTCCTATTCTCCTCCTCCTCCTTGCGACGGCAGCGACGGCGAGGTGACGACAATGGCGACTGCACTGGCCGCGACATACACGGCGAAGAGATCCAGATCTGCTTTTTTTGAACTTTGAAATTTATATCCGTGGCGCACAACACCTAGTGCGCCACGGTTATCGTTTCATACGCGTGGCGCACCTGGACTACTTTCCGTGGCGCACTGGCATGTGCGCCACGCCTATCTCGACACAACCGTGGCGCACCAGGTAGTGCGCCACGACTAGGAGATAGCCGTAGCGTGAGGCCCGTGGCTAGTGCGCCACTGATGACCTTTTCAGGTGTGCCACTAAAGGCCGTTTTCCTAGTAGTGCATAATGAATTACAGCAATGGTTTGTACAAACCGTTAGATGCCAGAACTATCGTGGGACGATGAGGGTTCCCACCCATATGTTGCATATCCTCTATGAATTACCAATTAATATGCATGCTACGAGGATAACAGCCACGACCTGCACATTCGGCTTCATGCGAGAGGAAAAAGATACAGTTGACTTCTTTGTCCCATTCCAAATCTCATGGCTAACGCGTAATATACAGCGCTAGAATCACTGATGTCAGGGGTTATTAAGTACCTAAATGTTCATCATTAGTGCAAATAGAACGCTAAGTTCTATTGCTCCATCATATCATCACTTAGGATGATATCTAAGATTTAGTATCTTGAGAAAATAGTGTTTTCTTTTTCTATAGTATAGATGATAACACACAATTTGCAAATACTTTAATAAAGACCCTTCAAAGGACATGAGCAAGTGATGAACTTGCCTTGTGATGGCATCTAGTGAAGTCTAATGCTTGCACTGGACCTTGAGCTTCTATGTCTACAAAAACATCATTATTGCCCGGTAAGGACAATATTTAAAGAAGCAAAATGATTATGCAAAGTAATGTAATGCATCATTTAATTTGATATGCATTATCCCCATTATTAATAAAATTCTTTTTAATAATAAAGGATTTATAAATATTAGTTTTTTATATTTATAATAGAATATTGTATTATTTTATTTTATTTGACTTTTATTGTTTTAATAATTCTTTTAAGAATTATCACTTAAATATAAAAAATTGTTATTAAATATTTGTTTAGTATTTTTATTAAATACTTCAATATTAATACATGGTGAAAGTGATTTTTTATTTATTTTTATCATCTTTCAATAATTTTTTAAAATTCCATAAGGATTATAAAATTTACAAAATTCTTAATAAAATTTATGTGTCTAAAATTTTATTTCTTAATTTATTTGGATAGTGTGGATTATTGTGAATCTAAAAATATTTTACTTATAATTTTTGGACTTTTATTTCATTTTCTAGGATTTAATTAAATTCAGGGGTATTTTGGTCTTTTCCTATTTATTAAAACAGGCCTTAAAGTTTTTTTGGGCTGGCTTAATCTTATTGGGCCCTGGTGGACCATGAGATTTAGTTAAAACAGTCACCCCGAAGGGTTCTGGCCCACTCGGCCCACCTCCTCGCTGCCTCTCACCTCCGAGCTCACTCCTCTCCTCTTCTGCCCCTAGACCCCGTGGTCGGTGATATCGCCACCGGCGATTCCCGCTGTCATGGGTCGTTCTGGTCGCCGCCGTGGTGCAGTAGGAGGTTGTCGACTACGCCCATCATTTCTATCCAACTGGATTTGAGCATGGGTCTCTCCTGCGATGGATCGATGTCGTCCCGAACCTTAGGGTTTGGGGGTTGGCATGGATCTTGGCGCCGTCGCTGTCGTCGTGTGCTGTGGTGATTCACCTTGCCTCTAGATGTGACTATGTCGCCACCGTGGAGCTGTATGGTTCGCAGCGCCCCCACTGGGGGTGCTCCCCGTGCTGCCATGGTCGTCGGCCACCTCTGCTTCCTCTTCTGGTCTTCAGCGAGGACCTTTGGTGAGTTCTTTTCCTCTTCCCCTTGTGCTCTCTCTCTCTCTCTTTGTGCTCGATCATCCTATGCTAGATATTGGTAGTGACCTCTCTGGTTACTGTCTTGTCCTGGTTAAGATAATTTGTTCCATTTAGGGTTCATATCCTGGTGTTGATTATCTATTGGATGAATTAGATCATGTGTTGATGACATGTAAGCATGCTAAATGATTATTAGCTTGAGTCTTGTTGCTTGAGATGAACTATAATGGTTCTGGTGGCCTATTGGATGATTTTATGCTTAGATTTCATATGGTCCAGATGATATAGTTGCTCTGAAATCAATGATTGGTATAGTCGATTGGGTTTGATAACTTATCCTGTCCTTACTTGATTAAGGATAATGAGTATGGTGTGATGTAATCCTGTCCTAGTCTTTTGTCTTGAGAATTCATATGTAGTTTGAGATCACAATGATCTTAGACGGTGAAGGTTTACATAGGAATGTCCTAATTATGATTCTGTAATGTGGAAAATGATTTAGATCGATTGATTGAATCTGTGATGCTGGAATGCTTATGTGATTTATGTAGAATTGTTCTTGTGACACCATCTTTGTATGGCACACAAAATTGATTCTAATCCATTGATTGGGTTGGTTTAAGCTTAAGAGAAGCTTGGCTTTAAATATATGGATCCAAAAGATTAGCTTCTAAGGTGCTACCCTTATCTTAGGGATGTGCCTAGAAATTAAATCTTAGCTATATTTGTGTTCGAATTGAAATATATAGCTTGACAACCAAAGCAATGATGTTGTTCTGAGTTTTGGTTGGATCGTTGTACTTTGCTATTTGCTTTTAGAGTTTAAAATCTCAATGCTGGATTCACCCCACTTGGGTGCTTTCTGAGAGTTTGTTTCATAAAACAACACATGCTTCTGTCTAGATAATATGATTAGATCATGTGATGGTTTTATGATACTCACCACAAAAACTGATGATTATGGAGTTGGGTGGTGATGTTGATCTTGTTTTGCTGAGCTCTTGTGCTTAACCTTGAGCTAGCCTGCTCCTCCTAGCTCCTGGACTTGGTCTTGCTGTCCACCTGATCCTTCCCCCTCCTTATGTCACCATCCTGGTGATGTGATTCTGGCTGTGGTTGATTTGGTTGCTGGCTGATGTGCTTGGTTTAGCTGCTGGCTGCTAAGCTTGATGTGTAGAAGCAAAAGATTGATGTGGTTGTGTGCTTCCCACGACTGTGTTGATGGTTTTGTGTTGCTAGGCTGTTGCTACGGTGCTGACAACACACACCATGCATTTTGGTGTGTGTCCTGCATGTGTGCTTGCTGTGCACTGGTGGATATGCTCTGGACTTGAGAATTACTTTAATCTGATTACTTTTACCTGGCCGGTGAAACTTGCCCCTCCTTGTTGTCATTTGACTTTTTGGCTTAAAATTTATGAAAGATGGATTCTTTCATATTGGTGAAACTTGCCCCTTTTATAAATTACTCAATGATGAATCTTGATCAGTGTACTTCACTGACATGTCTGAGAGTAAAACATTATTAATCATAACTTTCTTTATTTTTTTGTTTGTGTTTGTTTTGTAGGTACCAAACTTTGAAATCAAGACTTTTAGTTTAGGTTTTTATTTTTCTTTGTATATTAGGCAAATGCAATATTCTTATTCCTTTGTAATCTTTATTTTATTCTTTTGTAATCTTAATTATTATTTTGTAATAAAGATTATATTATTATCAATAAAGAAATATTCTTATTCTTTATTTATTTGTTATTGTGAAGTTTGTGGATAATTTAAATAAGTTACATTTTTGTAACTTATTTTATTGAATAAAAATATGAAACAAATATTCATATTCTTATTTTTCTTTCTTTAAATAAAGTTTGAGTTAAATTGGTTAACTCTTAATCAAATCAATATTTAAACATTATTCAAAAATTATTTGAATTATAATTCAAACACTCAAATTTAAAATTCAAATTCATTTCCCAAAACACATAATTCCTCAAAGATCATATCAAAGTTTATAGCAATCATTCTTTAAGGCTAAATCTAATCTCAAAGTATGAAAGAAACCTTGATCACTTTAGGTTTTTATTTGGCGAAAAATTTACCCACATTTTCATAGATGAATGCATGCAACATTCCCAATTCCTAAATATACCCTTCGTTAGTTCCTAAATGCTGGGATGTTACAGTCTGCCCCTGTTTGTGTGGAGCATTTCTCTAGGTCCTCTCGGCCAGATCTGGAGCTTTGTTGGTGTCTTCTTCGTCCCTCCCAGAATCCGGTGGTTGGAGGTGCGGGGGGCGAGGAGAATCGCAATCTCCTTCAATAAGGTTGACTTTTTTGGCAGGTTGGTCACTGGCGACCGTGAGTCGATGGCGTGCTCCTCTGCTCGTCGTGGAGACAAGAGGGGAGAAAGCCTTGACGCTCTTGGTTGTTGTGGGTTAATTTTGCTGCAGGGGAGCTGTACTGCTTCTCCTTGGAGGTGCTCCACGGCGACGTCTTCTATGCCGCCGTACTTCATGGTTGATTGACGACCCCTCCAACCCTCTTGCATCGGCTACGGAGGTCTCCGGTCGTCGTGTGAAGGTCTTGATCAACCTCCTGGCTATGCCACTTCGGAGGCCCTTCGGCTCTGATGTAGTGCGCTCCCGTCTCCCCGACCCAAGTGGTATCGTCCTCGTCGTCGAGATTGGCTGCATCAAGCTCTGTTGCAGTGGATTTGGAGCGGGACCTGATTGCTTTCTAGGTTTTCTTTCTAAGGTCCTTTGTACAAATTGTAAGGGTCCGACTGCATTTGCCTATTTTCTTGTGACCCTCTTGTCAATTGTAAACCCACCGCTGATCAGTAAAGATCTAGGTCCTTGAGGACCTTTCCTTGTTAAAAAAAGCTTCTAGTTGGTACGTTTACCCACCCTCATGTAGAGTTTCTCTCACGAGTTCAACATCACGACTCTATGATGAAAGCTGATGGCGGCCTTGACGATGGATAGTCTGATTATCCTATTCCTGCTGCCATTGTATGGCATGTATGGTCTAACCTGTCACTTCATCACGTAACATCGTGGGAGATCGCCGTCGACTGTTCGGCGTAGTCGCACTATATATCTTTCTCGGCATGGAGCAGCTTCATCCTTTCACTGTATCCAGCACCGATTGCACGAGGCAGTGAGCTTAGCTTTCAGGCGATCGAGCTTCCCCTGCTCTGACGGGATCGCCCTTAGCGGCCACCAAATTAGATCTCACCAAATTAAAGTCTCGCTTGTATAGTTCATTTGAATTTATTTTTTTTGGTTTAGACGTTATCTTAAATTTTATTTTAAACTAAAAGTTGTCAAACAAAATACAAAACGAGAATTTGGTGGGATCTCACTTAACCTTACGATCCACGTGTGCCTCTTCTTGTTTGCCAATATGCAACTCTAGCTGGCAAGTTGCAATGCAGAAAAAGAAAAACAGTAGTATAGTACTACATTGCTACCGGCGATGATCAGTCGGTCAAATCAATTAAGGCTATCCCGGTCAACTCTGTCACACCATATCTTAATTCGCTCCGTAACAAGACATGACACTGCCGTTTCCTTGCTGTAATCAAGTTTTTGCAGGTACGACCAGGAAAAACCGGAGCTGATCGGCACCACATGCGCATAGCCCGTCTCGTTCTCACCGAACTGGTGGGTCGTGGCTGGCAGGCGGGCAATGCGTACGACAAGTCCAGCCCGAACACCCATGTGGATACGCCCCCCACCAGCCAGCCAGCTGGGCCAGTTGCGTTCCCGCCGCCGTCTCTTTATAAAATCGCCACTCGACCTGGACGCACGGGGCAAGAAGAGACCAGCGAATAGCAGCCCCCGGCCGGCCGGAGAGGAGAGAGATGAGCTACTACGGCCAGCAGCAGGCGCCCGTCGGCGCCCCGCCGCAGCAAGGTACGTACAGCCTCCTCCTCCTCCTCCCACTTCTTATCCTAGCTAAGCTCCATCGGCCTCGATCCACTGTTGCTTACTCTCCTTTGGCCGAGAGGTGGACATACAGAATTGACCTTTGGCACATGTGGTGGATCTTGATTCGTTTCTTTTCTTCAGGCTACCCGCCGCCGGGGTACCCTCCGCAGGGCTACCCGCCGCCGCAGCAGGGGTATCCGCCGCAGCAGGGGTACCCGCCGCCCGGCTACGGCCAGCAGGGCTACCCGCCCCAGCAGCAGCAGCAGAACAGCGGGCCTTCTTTCCTGCAGGGATGGTGCGTTAATTCTGAGTATATATTTTGTATATTCTGCTAGCTCGATCAGTTCAGGGCGGATTTGCTTAGAAAGTGAGAACATTAGGAAAAACCGATCGGCTCGGATCTAACCGGGGATGGCGCACGACATGACGCGTGAGCTGCCTTTGAAAATCTGATCGAATTCTAGAGTCGAACGGGGAGGATTAGATCCTACAGCAGATCTTAATTTTGGTAGTGGCACGCGATCAATTTCATTGATTGACAAGATTAAGAGACCGGGGTCTACTAGCTAGGTATTCACCCGAGAAGATATCTGGAATCTATCCCATAATTTGGCAGCAAATCAGCAAAACTGATATCCCATGAATCCAGTATAGTAATTTGATTTATGAGGTAGTAGGAGTCATTTTATTTTAAGCATGACCAATTATTTTCTAGCTCATCCTATAATGTATAGCTGGTACTACCTGGTAGTACTATTGTTTAGAGAACTACGTACGCTCCTTGGTATATTCGTTTTCGGTCCATTGTGCCAATAACTCAAAGCCGCACCCCGCATGCAAAAGCTGGAAAATGTAAAGGGTCTCTTTCCTTCATATGAGTCTCGCAGGACTTTTTCTATGCTGATTGTTTCTCCTAGTAAAGGATTTCTTTGCACTATACTATTTCAAAAGAAAATGTGCATCCACTCAAAACTCTTGGACCATTTTGTTTATGATGTGATCAAAACAAGTCAAAAAATCCTTGGATTTGAATGAATATGACACCGCAATCATGTTCTCTTTCTTCGACTGCTGCGTAGTATAAAATTCAGGAGTGACAGTCCTCTGTTCTGAAGTAGTACAAAATTCAGCCTTCCCATGCAGAGAATGCGACAAGTTCTCTTGCTCGGTTGTGCCAAGTCAGACTTTTGTTCCGATCACATTCCATGAAAGATGCCTCCTTACGACTAGTATTACCATTGACCTGAATGAGCCTGACAGTGAACAGTAATGTCATGCCGATACTGAATCTAGCATAGCTGTGAATTTGCAATGGCAAATTGGCGGTGGATGGCCCTAATAATTATGTTTGGCAAAAAAAACAAGGTGAAAGAAATCCCCTATTTAGCTAGATCAACCCTGATTCTGTACATATATTGCAAATATGGTGGATATGTAGAACTTTGAGGTTACATATCATGATTTGATCTGATCGTGTTTTCTGCAACAGCATGGCCGCCCTTTGCTGCTGCTGTCTCCTAGACGCCTGCTTCTGAGAAGAAAGAGAGACGACGGCCTCAACCTTTGTGTTGAAGAAATGCTCCACTGGGCGTCTGGGCATTAGTATCACATTTTTCTACCCCCTGTTTCTGAACCTGCGCAATGGGGTTATTCGGTTGGCGTGGATTGGACTACTATCATGATAAATGTAACATTCTGATATTTTGCTCTTATTTGATGAAGTTAAAAGATAGTGGATTCTAGTTTTCACAAATAGAGTAGTGATAATTTACTTTTCCCTTCTTGCTCTAGGATTAAGGATGATAATTTTACCCACGGCACGGATACCGCACCGGCATGGGTAGGATATGAACACACTTTTATATCTATGGATAATACACATAACCTATCCATTCAGGCACAGGTATAGGCTTATACCCGTGGGTATACTCATAACCTACCCATTTAAACTGGCATGTAAACCTATATGTAGAATTTTAACCTATGCGGCCGAGCAGTCTAGGACGAGTATGAGATTGCAAGTTCTAAATTTTGATCATTGTCATGTACTCGTATACCTATTTATTGAGTATTGATAGTTATTTTTTTGGGTCAAATATGCGATTGATGAATGGAAAATTTTGAATGACTTTGTACTATTGGATCTACCCGGCGGGTATGGATATAGCTAAAGTTTTATACCCGCGGGTAAGAATATGGGTAAAGTTTTCTGTCCACGACTATAATGGTATGTGTATGGTATTGTTGTACCTTGTCCATACCCTAACCATTGCTACTTGTAAAAAAAACAAGAACCCTGATATGCATTTTCCTAAATGCCTTTACGCTTCATTTAGATGTTTGATTTAGAAGGCTAGGCATTGTATTGGATTGAATGTCCAATATCCAATATATTAATATTGAGATAGAATGCCAATATTTCTGTTCGGATGTGTTAAATATTTGGAAGAGAACTAGATATTAAGGTTGAATACCAAATACTGTTTGGATGGTCAAACCAATGAATTGTAGTTGTCCGAGATATTGATCATTATACTCATATATATACATGTAATAATTGTATGCGACAAACATTCTAGTACTCATGCCTGTTGTCGGAGCTCGAGATGTAGGCGCGACGTTTGACGGAGTTCGGCCGACTCGTCCCCTTCCCATAGAGAAGACATAAGTAAGATGGGAGGAAGAGGGAGAACTTCCGAGAGAGAGGGCCGTGCGAGGGAGAGCGGTGGAGTGATACCTTTGATCCGAATTACGGATGTAGTATAGTTCTTTTTCCCTAGTAGACCTAGGTTTATCGAATCCTCGGAAAGCAAAAAGCAAAGTGAAGTTACTTAAACGGACCTTCGGGAGTTTTAGAATTCCTTTTGTGTTTTCACCGGACCAAGATTTTGCGATCTTTTTGTTGTTGTTGACGATGGAGAGAGAGAGGGCATGGGGCTTTCGGTTTCACCAGTAGCTGTGCAAAACATCTGATGGGAATAAAAGATAATAATAAAGTATACATATAATTGTTAGAGCAATATAATTATATATGGGCAGTGCATCCATAATTATTATTGCCTCTGCAACCGCTTATAGCAATAACCTACTAGTCTCATCCATAGAAGAAAGAGAACTAATGATATGCATAGTGATGTCACCATTAATCCTAAGTAAATCTCTCACATATAGCCGTACTACTCCTTCTGTCACTGGGGTTCCCAACCTGCAGATCAGTCATCACTCACACTCCATATACCTGGATCAATCCTTGGGGTCTTGGGTACCTGACAAGTCCTTAGACTGAGACAAGAGAGGGTACAATAATCATCATGTCATACAAACTAATACATGATCCCATCTATGATAAATAATATGCACAAAAAGTTACATGACTAGGCCGAAGCCCTTATCCCAAGAAGAATTACTCACACAAAGAGATGAAATTAAAAATCATAAACATTGTAATAGAGATCATAAAATTTATAGCAAATAGTCTTACAATATCGTCAATTAGAGAAGAGTTCTACTATTACAAGTGGTGGAATATGGCTATGGTGGTGGAGAAGGGTTTGGAGATTAGATCTAGATATATTCCTCCGGCGTGGTGGCTTCTGGTGGTAGGGAGAGTTGAGATAGAAAAGGAGAAAGGGTTTTCTCGTCATCCGAAGCCTCTTTATATAGGTGTCCCTTCACGAAATTTGTTCTGTTTGACATGGCGATGTCAGTGCCAACTATACGGCCGAAACTATAGAGCGGGAATTTTATTCCAGAAATATAGTTGGTCGTTAAAGGCACTGGATCCACATCACGGCTCATGGTTTCTTTGACATGTTGGAAATCTCGTACCTTTGATTTTAATGTAGTGATTCCCATCATCAAATGTCATTATCTACGCAGGAAAAAATAGGAAGAAATGATTGCATATCCTTTGATCATTAGGCATTAGTGGCAGGTTTTAGAGAGATATTTCATCAAATATATGGATAATATCTAGTTTAAATGCGGACATGGATGGATATATTTCACAGCCATGAACCTCACCAAGCTTAAACTTGATCGTCCTCGAGCAAGAAAACCAAAATAAAAAGGAAACTCAACATTTAAACTGAAATAATGAGATGATGATCTTACTCATGATCGGTAGTCTCATGTTTCCTCCACTTTATTAATCTGAAAAACTTCAGCATAGATAGAGTAATGACAAGCATATCATACAAGTTTCATGAATCCTTATAGCGCAACAAAATTATTGTAAGCATGGATGATTCAAATGAGTAAACTTTATTCCATGTGCTGTAATCAACTCATAAGCTTGCCTTTGAACAATAAAATATAATCATGTAAAATTGAGAGTGTGAGAGTTCGTCACGAAAAGCATATACACTAAAATATCTCAATTCTCCCACATCAATAAATCAAGAATTTTCAAGCACTACTTTTCTATTCATTGTCCTTCAATAATTTCAGTTCTTAAGTAATTGAGAGCATGCCAAAAAAAACATTAGTTTATCGGCCCGTGATGGACACTAGTGTCGTCACTAAGGTTTTTGTTCCTTTTTCATAATGATTACTCATATCAGCCAGAGGAGTGATTCCATCATGAACACAGCTACCCGGGAGTGCCAAGAATCTTACCCATTATAGCATTACTGCTACATATGTTTAATCATCTCATAGCCGAAATCTAGGAGTTTCCTCCATGAAGATCGTTCGTAGGCCAGCGGAGTTGTTTTCATCCCATGAAGTTTGACACGCATCAAGCTATATCATTCTTATGATTTACAAGTCAAACTTTGGCATGCTCACAAAAACTGCTAAACATTAATTCAACTGAACAAATCTTTTCAAAGAGAGTCATCAAGTCAATCATTATTTTCTATGGTGTTGAGTGTCTCTAGGAATAAGCTTTCAAGATTAAACACTACAACACCCAAGTCTTCAATTTGTGAGACTTTTTATTATTTCAGTTGTTTAGCAATTTTTTAGGCAAGACTTTGGTTAACTACAAGAGATGGAACAAAACGTACCCAATTATGTACCCATGCAAACAAATTTTACTACAATATAGAGACTCACTTCACCGATATAACATCTTAACATTTAATATTTAATAGCATGAGTTTCTCAAACTTCAAAAGTGGGGAGTTATAAGGCATACCTCTCATGTTTGGTTCCACTTCTCTCTTTCCTTTTGATTTGTTTCTTGGAAACTCGAAGTCGGTCACTCTCCTGCAAATACATGATAACCTCGAGGTGAAAAGAAAATAAAGAGGGAAAATAAAGATAAATAGAGAAATATTTTTGTTGTTTTTGAGAAGAGGAATTTAAATAATATAAAATTGGCGGCAAAGCTCGGCTTGAAAATCTCTAAAAAATAACTAAAGATAAAGTGTTGGGGAAACCAACACGAGTGCTTATAAACTCAAATAATAAACATAACCTCGGAAATAAAATAAAGCAAATGAACGCCAAATAAAAATAGATAGAAAACCTCCCCAAGCTTAGGCTTTTGCAAGCCCTTCAAATTATTGAGATGGCGGGAAAAATTTATAACTCCAGTCCGCAAATTGAGTTGATAAGTTACTTGTTGTTTCTCGGAGGTTCAAGGCGAGATTATGCATCCCCTCCACAGTCCCTCCAAGTTTTTGAAAGTCTTGATATGTAGCAAACCAGTTCGGTGGTTGCTCCCCTTGATAAGGAACTTCTTGGTCCTCATCCTCATCCGGAATCTCCTTCTCGGGTTGATGTTGTTCAACCTACACATCATATAGCAAATGTCCCTCCTCGATAGAGAATAGATCATTAGGCAAAGGAGTGGGCTAGATACGACCAGCTCCTGCAATATGCAAGTAATAAACACCACCTCTCCTAGAGAGCATTCCACGAGCTTTTAAAGTAGAAAAACCAACATGTCGCTCACCTTGCACTGGTTGCAACTCACCTAGGTCGATGCCTAGGGCGATGACAAGCACGGTGATGATGCCTCCACCTATAAGGGGTCCTTGGCTTTGGGAGGACTGGTGATCCAAATAGCGCACAAGAATTACGCCCAAGTTGAGTGACAAGTTGTTGTTGAAAGTAGCTTTTGCGAGGACCAAGATGTCCTCTTCATTGAGTCTTGTAAATTCATTACGTGCCTGCAAGGTGTTAGCAATGACATAGAAAAAATAGCGGATAACAGGATTTTGAATATTCTTCCCCCTATTGACTCTAGAAGTAAAACTCATTCTATTGTAATAGTGATCTAGGCAAGGGTTTATGTCAGTATAAGGTGCACGTAGAGCATTAGCATCATTGTTTGGTAAACTAAGGCAATTACACCATTCATCAAGTGTTAATGTATAATTGTGGTTCATAAGACCGAAAGAAATAGGGTCCTCTCCTTGCCATGTTATAACGGTGCTTTGCAAAAAACTTAAAAATTCAAGAGTTAACCGGCGATTAGTAGGAACATCATGAAATACAAAGTTTTGCATGTCAACCCTATTGCAAAGTAAATTGAAGTCATTAGAAATACCGAGTTGGTTCAATATGACGGGACAAGCCTACTTGTTTTCCTTCACTTCTTGGTTCTTGATCTTGTTGAAACGATCACGTTGGAGCTTATTTCTAAACTGTATCCCCATACGATCCTAAGATGTAGCAGAAGCCTGAGAAGAATTCGCAGTGGCACGAGTACGCGTTTGGCTCCTTGTGTTCATCTTCTAAAAATAAATAAGAAATACAAAAATAAAACTTTTTGATCCAACAATAATAAGCATATTCCTCATCATAGCACACTAAAAAATCTCCTCAACATAATAATCTAGGCAAGAGAATCATGGCAACTAGTTCAAAGTAGGTCTCACCCTAGATTGATAATGACAATAGATCAGAGATGAATCTGCAAAAAGTAATTGGAGGATCGAAGGAGAAACATACCGTAGATCACTTGTGTACGAGGAAATCGAACGAAGTTGAGTAGGGGTGAAGATCCCTTGAGGTTTTGAGAGAGTTTGAAGGTGAAAGAGAGAAAAAGGATTGAAGTTTTGGTGTTTTGGGTACCTTATCGTGCGTTTAAATGGTCAGACACAACTATACGGTCGCAACTATACGGTCGGAACAATTTGTTTCCGCTGTATAGTTGGTCATGAAACCTTCTGTATTCGGAGAAGAAAAATTGTTAATGGCTCAAATAACTATACGGATGGAATTTTTATTCCCGCCGTATAGTTTGTCGTTAAAGATACTCTATACATAAAAAATCTATTTCTTCAAGAATTACTTTTTAGACTAAAACTTAGCGAAACACCATGTTTTGACAAAAAAAATGATAGACTAAATTGTCGACGAACATTAGCATGTATAAAACAGAAATTTTAGTACCACTGAATCTCTCCTTCTCACTGGAGTTTTCTAGCACTCTTTATTCAACATAAAACTTAAACTAAAACTTAAAAACTTTACTCAAACCTTTATTTCACGTGGGTTGCCTCCCATGCAGCGCTCTTTTATGGTCAATAGCTAACATTCCAAAAATATTAATCATGGTTATCAAGTTCTAATCACCCAAGTTTAGGGCTAACAAAAACTTTTGTTAATTAAAATCAATATAAATGCATGTGTGTATGCGATGAATGCATGAATGCTTGCAATAACTTGTTTGATTGTTATGAATGGCAAGTATTGGTCTAAAGATAGAAACATCATCCTCTAAATCATTTCCAAGTAGAATCAAATCAAAAGAAATTCAAATATAAACAATTTGAGCCAATGGTCATTTTGATCAAAGTTAACCACTAGACCACTTTGAGTGTTTCTAGTCCAAGATTTCTAACAGAAAAAAATCCAATTCTTTTCACCCCATGCTAAACCAAGTACAAGTGAACCCAAGCCCACCTTGCAAACCCACAGAAACATTTTGCAAATCTATGCCAAGGACATTTCAAAATTGAATCTAGTTCATATGGTAAGATCACCATTTCTCAAAACCCAACCAAACCAGTTCACCTTGATAAATCCAAGCAACTAGAGACTACCAAGTTTGTGCCCAGTACACTCACCAAGTTTCATCCAAAAATTTAAATATAAATTTCTTTCGACCATTTTGTCAAACACCTTACAGACACAAATCAATAGGCCAAACTTTAACTGTTTTGAGCAGTGATCTTCGAACCCTTTGGTCCCCTCTTAACACCCTTGTCTCTCCTGAGCCTAGCCAATCCCTAGACCAAAACCCTCTTATCCATGGTGCACAGTGGAGCGCCGCCCATTTTTGGTCGTCGCCGGCCGACAGTGGATAGCGCACCAGGAGCATCGCCGCCCTCGCCCATGACGCGCACCAGACACGCCGCACTCTACCGCCATCCCCTATCCCATCCTCGACCGTAGAGGAGCCCTAGACCACCCTAGCACCGCCAAGCCCTATACCTCTATGCCATGTCTAGAGCGCGCCAGCTTGCCATAGCCGACCGCCTCGCATAGACCATGCCTCGCCCTCGCTGCGCACGCGCACGCGCGCTATGATCACAGCAACCCCGCAGACACCCCCGTTCACCGTCGCATGACCCGCAGCTGCCGCACGCCGTCGCAAACACCTATGTGTCCGTGTAGAGCGCCGCACGTTCCCGACCAAACCACACCGCCACACGCTTCACCTTTAAGCCAGCAACGATCGCCAGGTAACACATCACCATTCCCTAGCCTCAGCCACGCCGCTAGCCGCCTGTAGCATCGTCACCGACGAGCTCGCACCTGAACCGTTTGGTCCCCTCGCTGTAGTATAAATGGAGGCCTCCCCTGCCTCATTTCTCCACAACCCAACACTCACCACTCCTCACTGATCCTCCCCCACTTCTTCCCGGAGCAAGGCGAGCTCTCCCTTGCCAGAATTTGGCCGGAGCCCTCCGCTGCTAGAGGAGAAGGGCGCCGTTGATTTCGACCACCCCAAGACCTGACGTCACCGCCATTCTCTTCGCCATCATTGACAACCTCATTAGCCCCCGTTGCTGACCCTAGCTAGAGCCCAGGTGAGCCTTGTGGCATCCCGCAAAATCACTACTAGAAAATCGCGTTGAATTTGTGCATTGCATCGTCATCATCATGTGTTGGTTGCATAAAACTATTTTCGCAAAGCCCGATTTATTTTCCAAACGCCCCATCTTAATTCAAATGCAAAACCCCGGGCCTCCGGATTGTTTTTGTTTGACTACTATCGGTTTGCAAACGGTGTTATTAAAACAAATAAAAATTATATTATTTTTAGTGGGGCAGTCGAACGGGCCGATTGACCCGAACGACCACCCCAGAAAAATACAAACGGCCCACTCGTAAATCCTAAAACTACCCAACTTCCTACCCAACCCGCTGGCCACATCACCCCAGCCTATCATCTCTCGCCACCTCACCCCTCTCTCTCCCTCACCCAATCCCCCTCCGCCACATCAGCCTCCCTCTCCCCACCTAGGCTAAAACCACCCCACTACTCACCCACCTGTCATACCCAGTCCACTCCTCGCCTGGCCGCGGCCGAGCCACCACCGCCCACCCGCACCTCCCTTCTCCCTCCTCCGTCTCTTCCTCTGCTCCTCCCCAGCCCAGCACACCGCCTCCACCCTCCGCCGCTCACCTGCCTCACGCCTCTCGCACCGACCCCGCCCACTCCGCCTCCACCGTTCCCACTTGCTCCCTCGCTCCTCAGCCTCCCAGCGCCGCCACCGCGTCTGCCCTTCCCCGACGTCGCCGTGCCCCGCCGCACCCTTCCCGACCAGCCGCGCCCTCCCCGCGCCTCCGTCGGCCCACCTCCGTTGCCGCCCCCTCTCTGCCCGGCAAGCTCGCCCGTCTCCCTCGGCCACCGCTGCTGCAGCCCGGCGCCGCCTGCGTCCCGTCCGCCGCCCGGCCCACGCCCGCGACCCCACCTCGCCCGGACGCGGCGCCGCCGCCACCTCGTCCGCCACCAACCGCCCGGCGTCCGCGCCCCTCGGCCAGCTTCGCCGGCGCCAGCGTCGCCGCTCTGCTGGCCCGTTCCCTTCGCCCCAGCGTTCGCCTCCACCGCGCCTCCAGCCCCGCTCGGCCCGTCTGCAGCGTCGCCGCCTCGATCCCCGTCTTTGGCGCCCGGTCTGCCTTGGCCGCCTCGAGGCCGAGCCACCGTCGCCAGCGTGGCCGCGCCAGCGCCCGGCGCCGCCTCGGCGAGCTCGTTATCGCCGTCGCCATGCCTTGCGGCCCAACATCGGTCGGGCTCGCCTGGTGCCGAACGGTTCCGAGCCAAGAACGCCCGGTGCCAAGACCTCCAACATCGCCGGGATGTCGCCGCGGTACCACTGGGAGGATCACCGATGAGAACTGTCACCGTGCCAAGATCTACCGAAAGTCGAATCCGCACGCCAAGCGCTTACAACGACATCGAACCGCTGTTAAGTTCATCCGCGGACAAGACCGACAATTGCGCATGATAACCCAAGAGCGACATGAGGCCCCGACAAGATCCGCTTCCGTTGGCCGGGACCGATTCCGTACCAGGCACTACGCCAAGTGCTCCTTCCCGGACCCGAGCCCCGGTATCGGACAAGTTCACCATCGACCTCGAGGACGCCTGCACGGAACAACAAGACCGTCACACGGACGCGAACCCCAGACCCTGAGGCCCCGAACCGGAAACCGATCCGAAGCGCCAAGACCTCCAACAGGGAACCGACCAGTTCGCCGAGAACCGCACCCGAACCTGAAGCACGACAAGATCTACCCCAGTAATCCGAGAACGCTCCCGCCGAGACTGAACTCCTCCGGAACCCCCAAGATCTTCCGAACCCTGAGACCGACCCCGAACCCCGGAACCCCAAGATCGTCGAGAACCCTAATGTGTGAACCCCTTCCCGAAACCCTATTTTATAACATAACAACAACTTGTTGCATATTGAATTGCCATACTTGCATGCATATCATTGGTTTGGGGGCCTTACGCCGAATCACCTAATAATTAAATATGGGGCCCATATGCGGGCAAATCTAGCCTTATATTGGCCTCATTTAAATTTGTGTAGCGAACCCGGTGCTATTATTTGCCATGTTAATACAACATTTAAATTGCGGGGCTTCTAAATAACATGAACCACCTAATTAATTGTCGGGGCCCTGGTTCCGCTTAATATTGACCTAGTTGCATCGCACTTTTGCCATGTCATACATCATACATGCATCATGCCGATCTTCTGCCGTTGTATTAAATATTGCATCCGGTGTTTATTCTAGTGTTTTGGTTCTTCGCGGATAAGACCGTTGAGTTGATGTGAGCTTCGCCCCGATCTTCGGATGAACCTTCGACAATGTTTTCAGGTGAGCATCTCCCCCTTTCTACCTATCTTACTTTTATAGTCTTTATTCCCTCCTGTTGATCTATTGCTATCGGTGTTGCGATGCTTTAGTCTCCGTACCTGTGATATACCGTGCAGCCCTATATTGCCTTGGACACATCCTATTACCTGTTGTTTGGTAGATAGTTGGACTTGCGCGTCGTAGTCGCTTGCTCTAGTCTTTATGCGTTTATTCAATGCCACAGCTTGTTGATGTATTGCGAATGTTGATGATGGAGATGATCATAGTTTTACTTATCGTTCACTTTAATTTCTGTTTAACAACTAAAATTGAAATAAGCGAGGCATGGGTGGGTGATAGATAATATTTGGTTTCAGCCCACTTGTGTCCGTAAGACCCCGAGTACTTGATACATGTTCCTTGATTTATCGCGCTATCCACATCCGGGAGGTATATGGGACCCCCAGGCGAGCTTGATTCATCTTATTTCTTGGGGCCACAAACTAGTTTGAGGTTTTATTTACGATCCTGTACTTATGCCATGCTACGTATTTAAATTGTGCGAGGAGCACCTTTGTCTTTATTTAGGTAAGCGAGTGATTACGCGGTATCGACAAGCCCAGCCACACTTTGGGTTCCCGATCGCTTCTGACCATTGTCGCAAACATTGAGTCCGTCTCGAAGCTTGCTTACTTCGTTGCGGGATCTACTTAATGGGTGGCCCCCTGAAATATTTCTGAATCCTGTGATTGTTCAGTCGTGAAAGCCTCGTTGGGTTTTGATTTGGTTTTTCAGGTTGATCGGCGTGTGTTGCTATTGGTGCACCCGGCGGGTAAAACTTTACGGCCGTGTCCGCGGATATGGACGACTTGGAGCACAGTATCTCGATCATAGACAAGCATAACTAAAGTTTACTGCTATAAATTTGACTTTATAATGACTAGTAATCAGCTTCACTATCATGGAATGGCTAATTAATACTGCCCACAATTGCTTGTTGGTTTGTCGCTTGCGACAATTGTATCTGACTAGTAAGTATTGCAACTTCTAGCGGAATGGCTGAATAAAAGTACCAACAAGCTGCTGGGTTTTGGGATTATATCATGCTATCATGTCGATTAGTAATTACGCAACTATAACGGAATGGTCAACTAAAGTGCCTTGCTTACTTTATCGGGATGATTATCTAAACGACTAGTAATTGCTGCGATAAGCGAATACATAAAAGCGCCAATTGCGTGAGTTCCTCGGTTGACTTCCTCGTTTGGTCTCGAGGAAACACCGGGATGGGTTTGTTTGGTGTTAGCTTCAAGTTGGATCCGAATAGGTCATTCTTATTCCTCTCGATAACCGGTTGTATCGAGTCTCTATAGGTTGTTTAGTGCATCTTTCTTGCCGCTCGATCCACCATACCTATGTGGCGAGGCCTTGGTCTAGCCTCGCCGGTGTCTTGGCCTCGATCTTGGCTCCTTCTTTTCCTTTGCCCTTTGTCGGCACCCTTTTGTTTAAGAAGGTTTTGAGATCGGCGTCGTTAGCGAGTTACCCTTCCGGCTTGGCACAGGCGGGGTTATGGGCGCCATCGGTTATTCTTGAGGCTCTTAGCCCCATTTGCATCTTGTCCGTGGACGCTCTATCTTTCAAGGTGATTTGGATCTTTGTACATTATATCTATTCTTGACTCATGGAGTCGCGTTATATATATATATATATCATTCTATGGGTCCCATCGAGGACTGTTGTGTAATGTTATTACCGTTTTCCACCCTTGCGAAAGTGCTGGTGAGCACCTTTGAATCGTTTCTATGCGGGTTTGGCGAATTTTGCTCAAACTTGCATAGGTCCGATCGAGGTGTTCAGTGGTATCGAGCCCGGCGGTTGCGATACCCCAAGTCCGACTGTAGGATAACCTAGCTAACGGTAGAAGTAGAAGTGTCAAAACTATTTTAAAATCGGTTGGATAGTTACGGTTAGGTCTGATTTTACTCCTTACCCCTCTATTCTCCTCTTATCTCGGCGTGTTTTGAATCCGCTCTCTTCTCTCTCTTGAGTCCGAGATTTCTCGTGGTTGGGTATCCGTCGTATCTTGAGTTTGCTTCCTCCTTTAGTAGCGGTGTTGCTACATCTGGTCTTCATGCTATCCGAGGAATCCTTTATCTGTGGTACCCTTCTTTGTTCCTTGTTTGTGCCTTCCGGTGTTTTCGGCCACGACATCCTCGCGGATCCGATGCGAGTCGCATCAACTTTGTTCGAACCTCGATTGTCGAGATCTTGATCGATTCCGAGAATGGTTGTACTCTTTTCTACTGATTGTGCGGAGTAATAGTTTGGGTGCGTGATGGATTGGCCCCCATGCCGACTACCCCTTCTATTCGCTTTTGTACATTGAAGTGGACGAGAATGCATCGGTTCCCCCTTTCCGGAAGTTAGAGGTGGCTTTATTTGTGGATACCTCTGCCTTCGACCTTTTGTTTCCGGAGTGTTCCCTCAACGATCACGGACAACGACCTCTTGTTAGTGGTGTCGTGAGGATCTACACGAAGCGAGAAGACGCAGATCGCCGACTTTCCTTCCGGTACCATGAGGCGGATCTCGAGGGCGAGATCCATCGTTAGTGGTGTCGAATTGTGGCATCCCGCAAAATCACTACTACAAAATCGCGTTGAATTTGTGCATTGCATCGTCATCATCATGTGTTGGTTGCATAAAACTATTTTCGCAAAGCCCGATTTATTTTCCAAACGCCCCATCTTAATTCAAATGCAAAACCCCGGGCCTCCGGATTGTTTTTGTTTGACTACTATCGGTTTGCAAACGGTGTTATTAAAACAAATAAAAATTATATTATTTTAGTGGGCGATCGAGCGGGCGATTGACCCGAACGACCACCCCAGAAAAATACAAACGGCCCACTCGTAAATCCTAAAACTACCCAACTTCCTACCCAACCCGCTGGCCACATCACCCCAGCCTATCATCTCTCGCCACCTCACCCCTCTCTCTCCCTCACCCAATCCCTCCTCACATCAGCCTCCCTCTCCCGCTAGGCTAAAACCACCCCACTACTCACACCCACTGTCCACTCCTCTTTGGCCGGCCGAGCCACCACCGCCCACCCGCACCTCCCTTCTCCCTCCTCTGTTTTTTCCTCTGCTCCTCCCCAGCCCAGCACACCGCCTCCACCCTCCGCCGCTCACCGTGCCCTGCGCCGCCCTCGCTCGACCTGGCCGCCCGGCTCCCCGCCTCCCCGTTCCCAAGATGCGGCTCCCTCGCGCTGCCTGACCCGACCAGCGCCGCTGCAGCGTGCGGCCATTCCCAGCGTCGCGGCTGCGCCCGCCTCACCCTTCCGACCCGAGCAGCCCGTCGCCAGCCCCTCGCGCCGCCTCCCGCGCCTCCGTCGGCCCACCTCCGTTCTTGGCGCCCGTGCTCCTGCCTCGGCGAGCTCGCCGTCTCCTGCGGCCACCGCTGCGCCCAGCAGCGCCTGCGGGTCCCGTCCCGCTCGCCCGGCCTGCGCCCGACCCGACCCTGGCCCCACCTCGCCGAGCGGCGCCGCCCGCCACCTCGTCCCGCCACCGCCCGGCGTCGCGGCCCCCTCCCAGCTTCGGCGCGCCCGTCACGCCGCTCTGCTGCCCGTTCCCGCCAGCGCACCACGGCGTTACGCCTCTGCCGCCTCACGCCCGGCCCCGCGTCGGCCCGCAATCTGCCAGCGTCGCCGCCTCGGTTCCCGTCTTTGGCGCCCGGTCTGCCGCGCGTCGCCTCGAGGCCGAGCCGTCGCCAGCGTGGCCCATGCGCCATGCAGCGCCGCCTCGGCGAGCTCCGTTATCGCCGTCGCCATCTTGCCTTGCGGCCCAACATCGGTCGGGCTTCGCTGTGGTGCCGAACGGTTCCGAGCCAAACGCCCGTGCAGACCTCCAACATCGCCGGGATGTCGCCCGCGATACCACTACCGGAGGATCACCGATGAAGCATCACCGTGCAAGATCTCGAAGTCGAATCCGCCCGCGCCAAGCGCTTCTAGCGACATCGAACCGTCAAGTCAAGTTCATCGCGGACAAGACCGACAATTGCGCGCTGATAACCCAAAGGCGACATGAGGCCCGGACAAGATCGCTTCCGTTGGCGGGACCGATTCCGTACGAGCACTACGCCAAGTGCTCCTTCCGGACCCGAGCCGGTATCGGACAAGTTCACCATCGACCTCGAGGGCGCTGCGGAACAACAAGACCGTCACCGGACGCGAACCCCGACCAGGCCCCGACGGAAACCGATCCGGCGCCAAGACCTCCAACGAGGCAACCGACGATTCGCCGAGAACCGCACCGAACACAAGCACGACAAGATCTACCCCAGTAATCCGAGAACGCTCCCGCCGAGACTGAGCTCCTCCGGAACCCCCAAGATCTTCCGAACCCTGAGACCGACCCCGAACCCCGGAACCCCAAGATCGTCGAGAACCCTAATGTGTGAACCCCTTCCCGAAACCCTATTTTATAACATAACAACAACTTGTTGCATATTGAATTGCCATACTTGCATGCATATCATTGGTTTGGGGGCCTTACGCCGAATCACCTAATAATTAAATATGGGGCCCATATGCGGGCAAATCTAGCCTTATATTGGCCTCATTTAAATTTGTGTAGCGAACCCGGTGCTATTATTTTCCATGTTAATACAACATTTAAATTGCGGGGCTTCTAAATAACATGAACCACCTAATTAATTGTCGGGGCCCCGGTTCCGCTTAATATTGACCTAGTTGCATCGCACTTTTGCCATGTCATACATCATACATGCATCATGCCGATCTTCTGCCGTTGTATTAAATATTGCATCCGGTGTCCCGTAAGACCCCGAGTACTTGATACCTGTTCCTTGATTTATCGCGCTATCCACATCCGGGAGGTATATGGGACCCCCCTGAGCCAGAGCTTGATTCAGTCTTATTTCTTGGGGCCACAAACTAGTTTGAGGTTTTATTTACGATCCTGTACTTATGCCATGCTACTACGTATTTAAATTGTGCGAGGAGCACACTTTGTCTTTAGGTAATGGGAGTGATTACGCGGTATCGACAAGCCCAGCCACTTCGGGTTCCCATTTCTGACCATTGTCGCAAACATTGAGTCCGTCGAAGCTTGCTTACTTGCGGGATCTACTCAATGGGGTGGCCCGAAATATTTCCGAATCCTGTGATTGTTCGATCGTGAAAGCCTCGTTGGGTTTTGATTTGGTTTTCGAGGTTGATCGGCGTGTGTTGCTATTGGTGCACCCGGCGGGTAAAACTTTGAAAGCGTGTCCATGGATATGGACGACTTGGAGCACGATATCTCGATCATAGACAAGCATAACTAAAGTTCTTGCTATAAATTTGACTTTATAATGACTAGTAATCAGCACTATCATGGAATGGCTAACTAATACGCCCACAATTGCTTGTTGGTTTGTCGCTTGACAATTGTATCGACTAGTAAGTATTGCAACTTCAACGGAATGGCTGAATAAAAGTACCAACAAGCTTTGGGTTTTGGGATTATATCATGCTATCTATACGATTAGTAATTACGCAACTATAACGGAATGGTCAACTAAAAGTGCCCATTGCTTACTTTATCGGGATGATTATCTAAACGACTAGTAATTGCTGCAACGATAAGCGAATACATAAAGCGCCAAGCTGAGAGTTCCTCGGTTGACTTCCTCGTTTGGTCTCGAGGAAACACCGAGATGGGTTTGTTTGGTGTTAGCTTCAAGTTGGATCGAATAGGTCATTATTATCCCTCTCGATAACCGCGGTTGTATCGAGTCTCTATAGGTTGTTTAGTGCATCTTTTCTTCGCTCGATCCACCATACCTATGTAGGCGAGGACCGCGATTCTAGCCTCGTATGTCTTGGCCTCGATCTTGGCCGCTCCTTCTTTTCCTTTGCCCTTTGTCGGCACCCCTTTTGTTTAAGCAGGTTTTGAGATCGGCGTCGTTAGCGGGTTACCCTTCCGGCTTGGCACAGGCGGGGTTATGGGCGCCATCGGTTATTCTTGAGGCTCTTAGCCCCATTTGCATCTTGTCCGTGGGCGCTCTATCTTTTCAAGGTGATTTGGATCTTTGTACATTATATCTGTATTCTTGACTCATGGAGTCGCCGTTATATATATATACATGCTCATGGGTCCCATCGAGGGTGTTGTGTAATGTTATTGCCGTTTTCCACCCCTTGCGAAAGTGCCTGGTGGGCACCTTTGAATCGTTTCTATGCGGGTTTGGCGAATTTTGCTCAAACTTGCATAGGTCCGATTCTGAGGGTGTTACAAGCCTCGCCGAACCCCCACCGCCGTGTTAGGTTTAGTTCCTCGCCGGAGTAGTTCGCCGTCGACGACGACTCTCAGCCGTTAGATTAGAATTATATCGCAAGGCTCAGTTTCGTAGATACCATTTCGTTTAGTTAGTCTCACTGATGAGTGGGGACACCACTTAAGTCATCCCGCGCGCGTTGTGTGCAGTGGGCCGGCCCATCTAGCTCTCCCGTGTAACCCAGTTAGTTCAAATTTAGACTTTTTAATTTAGTTCAAACCCTAGTTTAGGCAACAACTTTAAAAATCGATTCAGAGAGTTTTACTGAACCAAATTGCATGAAACCAATTTTGTTATAAAGTGTGGCATCCCGCAAAACCACTACTAGAAAATCGCGTTGAATTTGTGCATTGCATCGTCATCATCATGCATTGTTTGCCAAAACCATGTCTGCAAAGCCGTTTTGTTTTCCCAACGCCCCATCTTAATTCAAATGCAAAACCCGGGCTTGTCCGGATTATTTTATTTTGTCTTGCATTGGTTTGCAAAGGACATGTTTTAATCAAATAAAAATATTAAATTATTTTAGCGGAGGCGTCGAGCGGGCGTTTTAGCGACGACCACCCAGGAAAACGGATCGGTCCAACTAGAAATCCTAAAGCTACCCAACCTACCCCTCCACCTCACCCTGCCCAATCCCCACACGCCACCTCAGCACACCCCTCTCCCTCCACCAATCCCTCCCTGCCACCTCACCACCCCAAACCCCCTCCTCTCTCTCCCCCTCTCTCAGCCTGCAGCACAAGCACACACACGCAAGCACGCACCCGCCCCTGCCCCTCTCCCTGCGCCCCGGGCCCCACCCGCGCGGGCCCCAACCGCCAGCCCACACGCACACCCCGCACGCTGTGGCCCAGCCCCACAGGCCCGCCTCCCGACCACCCCGGCCTCCCTGCTCATCCCTCTTCCCATGGCCTCCTCCCCTAGCTCGCTCGGCCGCTCGCGCCCTCCGTTCCTTGCTCGCCTCTCAGCGACCCGCCGCTCCTCACCCCTTGTGCCGGACCCCTCTCAGCGCCTGCGCCCGGCCTCGCCCGCGCCTCCTCCACCAACCTCCGCCCCACTTCTCGGCGCTGCCCGCCGCCCGCTCGCCGCGCCTGCAACCACCCGCCGCCCCAGAGCAACCTGAGCCGCCGCCTCCGGCCTCAACCCCCTGGCTCCCGTCCCTCGCCGCCCGGCCAGCCTTGCCGCCCTCGCCTCAGCACGCCCGGCGTCGCCAAGCCCCCTCCGCCTGCAGTCCCAGGCCGTCGCGAACCGCCTCTCCTCGCCCATCTCCGGTGTCCGCCCGAGCCGTCGCCCTCTCCCGGCGTCATTGAAGAGCCCTGCGAGCCCGAGCCCTCTGCCGAGCCGCGACCCTCGTCGCCCGATCAGCGCCCAGTCGCCGGCGGGCGAGCGCCGCCTCGAGGCGAGCCCGACCAGCCGGCTCGACCCCGCCGCTGCGATCTCCTCTGCGTCCGAGCCGCGTCCTGCTGCCCGTCGTCCGGTCCGTCCGCCCCGGCCATCTTCCGAGCTCGTCCGAGCCCCTGCACCGCCTCGTGTTCCGCCTCCAGCGTGGGCTGCCGCCCTGCAGTGTTCGTCGTCCCGTCCAGCCTGCGTGGGTGCTTGTGTGTGTTGTACTAGGAACCGCCCCCGCAGGCCTCCGACAGGGACCCACAAGATCTGCTGCCCGGACGCGCCACGGATTCGGTGAAACCCGCCAACGCCAAGTCCGCCTCACGAACGCCAAGACCTCCTATCAGGATCCGAAGACTGAACCCGAGCGCCAAGTCCGGACCCGATGACCGACAAGAACGCCACCGGTTCAACAAGCACTTCGCCACGGAGCGCCAAGTTCTCCCTCCCGGATACCAAGACCGCCTCGATGGCGCGGACCCGACAAGACCCTCGCCACGGCAAGACCGACCCCGTGGACCCGAAGACCGCGAACGCGACAAGAACGCCCCGCCCGGAAGAATCCGATGCGCCCCGACGCTGACACAAGTTCTGCCCCGGACACCGAGACCCCGTTGCGACAAGATCTGCCCCGTGACCGAGAACGCTTCCGTCGTGCCCTGAGACCGACCCCCGAACCCCGGATCCCCAAGATCGTCGAGACCCCTAATGTGTGAACCCCTTCCCGCAAAACCCTATTTTATAACATAATAACAACTTGCGCATATTGAATTGTCATACTCGCATGCATCTTATCATGTGGTTTGGGGGCCTTATGCCGATTCACCTAATAATTAAATATGGGGCCCATATGCGAGCAAATCTAGCCTTATATTGGCCTCATTTAAACTTGTGTAGCGAACCGGTATCTTATCTTGCTATGTTAAAACAACATTAAAATACGGGGTTTTTAAACAACTTGAACCACCTAACTAACTGTCGGGACCCCGGTTCCACTTAACATGACCTAATTGCATCGCACCTTTGCCATGCCATCCATCATGCATGCATCATGCCGATCTTCTGTCGTTGTATTAAATAGTGCATCCGGTGTTTCTTCTAGTGTTTTGCTTCTTCGCGGATAAGGCCGTTGAGTTGATGTGAGCTTCACCGATCTTCGGTTGAACCTTCGGCAATGTTTTCAAAGAGCATCTCCCTTTCTACCTATCTTACTTTTATAGTATTTACTTCCCTCTGTTGATCTATTGCTATACGTGTTGCGTTGCTCTAGTTTGAACCCGTGATATTCCTTGCAGCCATATATAGCCTTGGACACATCCTATTACTGTTGTTTGGTAGATAGTTGGACCAGCGTGTCGTAGTCGCTTGCTCCGGTGTTTTGCTTGTCGTCAAGTGCCACAATTGTTGGAGGAATTGCGCATGTTGGCGTTGGAGATGATCATGGTTTACTTATTGTTCACTTTAAATTCTGTTTAACAACTAAAATTGAATTAAGCGAGGCATCGGTGGGTGATAGGTAAGATTTGGTTTCCGACCGCCCACTTGTGTCCCGTGGGACCCAGTTCTTGACACTGTTAGAGATCGAGCGCTAACCACAGTGGGGAGATATGGGCCCCATTGATAATTACGATTTCAAAGTATTGTCTTGGGGCCACAACTAGTTTGAGGTGTTTTACTATCCTGTACTTATGCCATGTTTCTGCTTTAATTACGTTTGTGCGAGGAGCACACTTTGTCTTTTAGGAAGCGGAGTGATTTCGCGGTATGGGCGATCCCGTTTGGGGCGACTATCGCATCGCCATTGTCGCCAAACCCGAGTCCGTCTCGAGACCGGCCGACTCCGTTGCGGGTGTCGACTTCGTGGGGTGGCCCCCAGCTTGCTTTGGGTGCAGGAGCGTCGTGACTTAGGCCCGCCGACATACCGATGGGTGTATGTTAAGCGATCGGCAAAAGGGTCAAGTGCTGTGGATACTTTGGTGCACCCTGCGGTTTAATCTTTTCGGAAGCCGTGTCGCGGTTATGGACGACTTGGAGCACGATGTCGATCATAGACAACTATAACTAAAGTTCTTGTCATAAATTAACTTGTTTCCGATATGACTAGTAATCAGCTTCACTACAACGGAATGGCTAAGAAAAGTACCAACAAGCTGCGGGTTTTGGGTTATCTCATGCTAATTGTGTCGACTAGTAAGTGCTTCAACTATAACGGAATGGTTAACTAAAAGTGCCCATTGCTTACTTTATCGGGGCGATTATTTAAACGACTAGCAAAGTGCCACAACTATAACGGAATAATTAAAGCGCCAGCGTGTGAGTTCCTCGGTTGACTTCCTCGTTTGGTCTCGAGAGCGCCGGGATGGGTTTGTTTGATGATAGTATCGGTTTGGATCCGAATAGGTCTTTCTCATCCCTCTCGATATCCGCCTTGTTGAATCGGGTCTCTATAGGTTGTTTAGTGCATCTTCTTGCCTCGATCCACCATACCTATGTAGGCGAGGGCAATTCTAGCCTCATGGTGTCTTGGCCTCGATCTTGACGCTCCTCTTTTCCTTTGCCCTTTGCGGCACCCCTTTTGTTTAAGCAGGTTTTGAGATCGACGCCGTTAGCGGGGTTACCCTTCGGCTTGGGCGGGGATATGGGCGCCATTGGTTATTCTTGGGCTCTTAGCCCCATTTGCATCTTGTCGTGATCGGACGCTCCCTCTTTTCGAGGTGATTTGGATCTTTGTACCGTATATTTGTATTCTTGACTCTTTGAGTCGCTGTTGTATATATATCTGTTCTGTGGGTCCCATCGAGGACTGTTGTGTAATATTATTACTTTGTTTTTCCACCCGCACGAAAGTGCCTGGTGGGCACCTTCGAATCGTTTCTATGCGGGTTTGGCGAGTTTCGCTAAAACTTGCATAGGGCCGATTCTGAGGGTGTTACATAAAGGTATTCAAATTTTAAATCCAAGACCATTGGATTCAAACCATTTGGACTTATAGATCACCTATGGTAAAAATAAGAAGGCAGAGACTTTTCTGCATTCAAATATTTTTCAAAAATCAACCATAAATGCTTTTGAGTTGATTCCAACTCTCAAAAATCACAATTAACAAGACCTTTCTGATTATATAAAAATATCTAGGTTTGCTTGCAGTAATAATGGACAAGTATTAAAAGAATGCCTCGTAGGCATTTCTAGTCACTTTAATTAACTAAAATAATAAGGTTAAACCTTATTAAATTGTGACACCACTTTAAATCACATTCCTAAGTACTAGAATATGTGGTGATGACATGTGTCAACATGATACCATGTTTTAATTGGATAATATTAAATCTTAAGTAGTTTTCAATGAGTAGAAATTACTTTTCTAAAATAAAATGAATAAGACTAAGCCTTTAATTCATGTGATGATTGTGATGATGCTAGATCGTCCAGTGTGAACCTTTGTGTGCCGAATAGAAGTAGTTAAGTATTATTTGGTGATTGTGTACCTCGTATTTAGTTATAGATGCTAGTATCGACCAAGGATACGAAGAAGAAGGAGACTACTACGAAGAGGAAGCAGAGGAGAACTTCAAACACTGCACTACTCAAGGCAAGCTAAGCTAAACCATGCAAGTCTTACTTGCAAGCCTAAACATACTAGTTAACCTATGCAAGATGCATTAGGCATGCCATGGTTATACCACTTTATTATACCAAATCCCAGTTTTACTTGCAAGCTTTATTCTTTTATTTCTTTATCAAAGTTCTTTATTTACTTCTAGTTAGTGTGTTGTGAGTTTTGAAAAGATATTATAGGTAGCATAAAGAGCATAAAACTTGGCCTAAGTTAGATAGAACTAGATGTCACACTAAGGCATGCGATTAGATTTAGATAAGTCACACTTGATTAGCACCCTCATTAGTGATTACCCCCAATTTAGTGGCTAGTGCTAAGCATAAAACTTGATCACTTTAGATGGGAATACTTGGTGAAAATGATTATGAAAACCTTAGAATGATGAGTCATTCTAATGAAATGTTTTGACATGTGTTATAAACACCAGATAATTTTTTGATGATGAAAATGTTGAGGCATGAGCCTTAGCCCTTTATAAAAATGATGGTTGTGTTCGGATACGATACCATTCCAATTTTACCGTACAACCACAATACCTGAATTGGTAGGGCTTGACTAGAAGTTTATATATCTTAGTATGGGTTCCCTTGCGGAAGAGGTTTGAGATGAGGCTACCTCGTTATAATTGTCCACATGTGCAATTCCCAAGATGACAGATGGTCATGGTTGGGAGGCCAAACTCATAGGGGAGGTGCCTATACTAGGGTGTGTAATTGAAAGGTTAGGATTAATTATCCGCATACAGAGTATGGTGATTCAGGATTGTTCCTGATAGATGTATCGAATGTTGTGGTGAAAGTGTATTACCTCTGCAGAGTGTCAAACTATTCGAGCCGCGTCCGCGGTTATGGACAGTTGGAGTGGCCATATTGTTCCGTCGTCAGATGTTTTCAAAATGACTTGTGAAATGAACTATGACTTTGACTTGACCACAACAGGGTTGTGAACATGAAAATTAAGTTCCCACTTAGGTGTTGTAGAACATTAAACTATTTTTCTTTACTTCTAAACTCAGTTAGAGATAAATCTGGCTTTTTGCAAAACAACCTAGAGCTTAGTATTCCTACTTGAACCATTTTACTTGTTAGTGATAGTTTGCAAGTACTTAAAGAGTACTCATGGCTTTGTCCCTGGCTATTCCTATGGCTAGACTATGAGGAGGACTACCAGGATGATGGACAGCAGGAAGTCTATGACAACTAGGATCATCTCCCATCGTCAACATTGCCTGTGACCCTAAAGATGGAGCTTCGCCCACGCTACTGTTATTATATTATTCCGCTGCATTGGTTGTATTAAGACTGGATCATGAGATCCTTTATTTGTAAGACATTTATTATGGTTTGTAATAGATGATGAACTATGGTACCAATCTATTATGTCTCGCAAAAATGGTAATCCTGGGATTTCGATGTATGGCATAACAGGCATCTGGGATTAAAAATCCGGGTGTTGACACTCACTTAGGCCAGATGAGTGGAACACCCACTCCAAAATAGTTGGCCTTCAAAGTGATGGCCTCCTTCTCATCTTTCTTGGCTTTCTTTTTCCTAGGAAAATGAATAACAGAAGAATCCCATGAAGGCAATTGGAGCGTCATGTTCCCTTCATGTAGATTAATCAAATCCTTAATAGTTCTTAAGAAAGGACGACCTAATATGATAGGAGCGGTAGCATCTTCAGGCATGTCAACAATAAAAAAATCAATAAGAGCAGGACAGCCTTTAATGTACACTAAATTATTTTCTTTAATTCCTACTACTTGTTTGTAGGTAGAATCTGCTAGATGCAATTTTAACTCGGTGATTTCAAAAGAGCAAAGAATTAACTTATTAAAAAGACTCTTTGGAATTTTTGAAACACTTGCACCTAAATCACAAAGTGCAGCTATTTCATTAGTCCCAATTTTAATCTTAATAGTAGGCTCAAATATATCATCAAGCTTAACAGGTAATTTTCCAGCAATTTTCTTATATTCTTCCTCAAGCTCACGTACCTTAATTGCTACCTGATTAACGAAGTGTTGATACATGGCTTCCTCATTTCCTTCACTTACCAAAATCTTTATATTGATCCTTTTTACACGATCTTCAACCGTGTAGTTTGGTGAAGGAGTATTGCTCTAGTCAAATTATTCAGGCTCCTACCTTTGGATACTTATCATCTTGAGGTCTTCTACTGGATTAGGCTCAGCTTTTCATGCAAAATTAGATAGAATGAGAGTTTGACTCTAGGTTATCTTATCTAGTTGTGCTTCAACAATCCTTGTTCTTTCTTGGAGGGCCTGCAAATCATTCCTCAAACTAACAGCTTGGTTAGATAATTTACCAAGCATAGCATCATGGTTCTCTGTTATTTTAACTAGTATATTATTTTGCTCATTTTGTGAATCCATAAAAGATTTAAGAATTTCTTGGAGACTACCATTACTTGATGCCATATTATTATTAGAGTTACCTGAAGGACTAGAATAGTGTTTCTGAAAATTTGGATTATAATTCTTCTTCCAAGCAGGGTTATAATCATTACGAGCTATGAAGTCTATTTCTTCAATATTTGGTTCGGAAGTAGCTCTTACCTGGGTTTTCTTACCTTTGAAGGATAATATGAGTTCATCCAACTTAGCATTGAGTTCTTCATTTTCTTGAGGTGTGACGGAGTTCACCTTCTTCATGTTTGATCTTTCCACAAGCCATTGGGCATAGTTGTCTTGCATATTGTCTAGCAGCTGCTTTGCTTTGGTAATTTGTTTACCCATAAATGTCCCTCCAGCTGCATTATCAAGCATAGACTTAGACACAAGGTTAAGAGCATTATAAAATAAATGGAGAAAATCAATCTTCCATCCCATGGTTGGGACAGTTTCTCATGCATTCTTTCATTCTCTCCCATGCAAGCTCTAGTGGCTCACGCTCTTCCTGTCTAAAACTAGTAATATTATATCTTACTTGCATAGTCTTTGAAGATGGAAATAATTTAGTCATAAATAAAGAAGTACATTACACCCACGATGCAATAGTATTTCTAGGCAAATATAGCAACCATTCTTTTGCTCTTCCTCTAAGAGAAAAAGGAAATAAGCACAATTTGACTGCATCGGGGTCAACATCTTTAATGCGCATCATATCACATATTTTAGTAAAAGTATTTAGGTGCATACCTACATCCTCAACAGAAGAGCCTCCAAACTGATTCTGTTGAACCAAACTTAAATAGTGGGGCTTAATTTTATAACCTTTAGCAGTAATTGCTGGCTGAGTAATAGGAGTACGCAAATAATCATTGTTGGGAGTTGCAAACTCCCCAAGCTTCTTTACAGCCATATTTCCTATGTTTTTGGATTTTCTTAAACAAATACTAATGATAGTAAAAACAAGAATTAAAATACGAACTAATTTATTTTTTGGTTTTTCAAATAAAGACTGAAATCAAACTAACAAAATTAAAAACAACAATTAAAACTAGCAAGGTTCCTATTAACCTCACCAGGGTAGCTATTGCTTCCCCAGCAATGGCGCCAGAAAAAGAGTTTATACATTCGATCCGGATTACGGATGTAGTATAGTTCTTTTCCCTAGTAGACCTAGGTTTATTGAATCCTCGGGAAGCAGAAAGCAAAGTGAAATTATTTAAACGGACCTTCGGGAGTTTTATAATTCCTTTTGTGTTTTCACCGGACCAAGAATTTGTGATCTTTTTGTTGTTGTTGACGATGGATAGAGAGAGGGCCTAGGGCTTTCGGTTTCACCAGTAGCGGTGCAAAACATTTGATGGGAATAAAATATAATAAAAAAGTATACATGTAATTGTTAGAGAAAGATAATTATATGTGGGCAATGCATCCATAAATGTTATTGCCTCCGCAACCTCTTATAGCAATAACCTACTAGTCTCATCCATAGAAGAAAAAGAACTAATGATATGCATAGTGATATCACCATTAATCCCAAGTAAATCCCTCACATACAGTTGTACTACCCCTTTTGTCACTCGGGTTCTGATACGTCGTAAATGTATCTATAATTTTTGATGTTCCATGCTTGTGTTGTATTAGCTTTGCTATGTTTGGTCTACACTTTGAGGTATTTTTTATACATTTTCTAGAACTAACCTATTGACAAGATGCCGCAATGCCAGTTGCCTGTTTTCTGCTATTTTTGGTTTTAGAAAAGCTAAAAATGAATATTCTCGGAATTGGACGGGACAAAAGCCAATCTGCCCATTTTTCCCAAAGCAATACGGAAACACGAAGCGGAGACGGAGGGGGACACCAAGGTGGGCACACCCTAGGGTGGCGTGGGCCCACCCTGAGCGCGCCACCACCAGGTGTGGGCCACCCTAGCAGCCACTGACATCCACCTTTTGCCTATAAAAGCCTCCCGAATAAGAAACCCTAAAACAATCTGGGAGAAATCCACAAAAACTTCCGCGGCACCGACGCCACCGAAGGGGAGATTCGGGGGATAAAAGTCTCTGTTCCGGCACCCTGCCGGGACGGGGAATTGCCCCCGGAGCCATCTCCATTGATCTCCACCATCATCTCCATCGCTGTTGCTGATTCCCGTGATGAGGAGGGAGTAGTTCTTCCTCGAGGCTAAGGGCTCTACCGGTAGCTATGTGTTCATCTCTCTCTATGCATGATCTTATTGTGATCATGAGATTTGTAATCAAGTAGATCTACTCTGCTACTCAAGTGCTTTAATCAATCTCTGGCTATCCCCACGTGTGTGAAAGTGACAAATGCACCGTGTGGCACTTAGGCTAAAGATTAGAAATACTTATCATGAGTTATATTTGGAGTTGGATGTCTTTATAAAATTGTGGTGTTTGAAGGAACCATCTAGCGCTCAAGGTGACAGTGTGGGGTTATCTAGATGGGGATTGCAAACTTTAAGGAGTGCTTTTGTAGCCCTACCGTGGATTAAGAGTTGTCCAACCGGAGAGTGGTTCAGAGTAGTATCATGAAGAGAAGATATTTATATGAGAGTGTCCACTAGTGAAAGTATGACCCCTAGGCCTTGTTTCTAAGCATTGAAACACCGTTTACAACTAGATATGTTACTTGTTTGCTTGCTTCCATCTTTATTTCAGATTGCCTTTAGTCTCTTCCACGCCATCAAAGTCTTTTCTGGCACTGTTACCACTTATAATCATCCATATCACTTGTATTTCACTATCTCTTCGCCGAACTAGTGCACCTATACACCTGACAAGTGTATTGGGTGTGTTGGGGACACAAGAGAATTCTTGTATCTTCATTGCAAGGTTGCTTGAGAGGGATACATTTGACCACTTCCTCCCTGAGTTTGATAAACCTTGGGTAATCCACTTAAACTTGCTACTGTTCTACAAATCTTTGCACTTGGAGGCCCAACAACTGTCTACAAGAATATAAATGCGTAGACATCAAGCTATTTTCTGGTGTCATTGCTGGAGAGGTAAGGTAAAAGGTACTCTTATCCTCTGGCTACTAAGTTATCCTCTAGTACTGTTGCTGGTGTGTGAGTGCTCGAAGTTATTTCCTTTAGATTCTGCAATTATATCTTTTTGTTTCTTGTTTTTATTTTCACTAGTTAGGCTTAATGGAAAACAACAACAAAAATTAGAGAGCTTTTTACTATTTTAACTGAGTTAGAACATAAATAGTCTGAAAAGAAAATTAAAAAACCTATGGAACTTTATTTGCATGCTAATAACAATGTTATTAGTATGAATTTTTTGAACACCATTGTTCCTAATGCTATGGAAACGTCTAAGCTTGGGGAACCTAGTTTTTATGAAAAAGATCTTTTTAGTTTACCAGCTTTAGGGAAGAAAATTTGCTCTTATGATACTTTATCTCCCATATGTACTAATTCTAATGATACTTGTGATATTTTAAATCCACATACTAAAAGTGTCCCTTTTAAAATACCTATTGAAATTGTTGAACGTGTTATGAATAACTACTATTTGGGAGATGGAACTGTCCATCCTGGTGATCATTTACTCTTTATACATGAATTATGCGAGTTGTTCAAGTGTGCAGGTATTTCAATGGAACAAGTTAAGAGGAAACTATTCTCTTTATCACTTAAGGACAAAGCAAGGGAGTGGTATGAGCTACTTGATGATCCTCATCATTTGGAGTGGAAGGAAATTGAATCTCTCTTTTACTCTAAATTTTATCCTCCTCATGAAATTCATAAAGATAAGAATTATATTTATAATATTCGTCCTCATGATGGAAAATGTATTGCCCAAGCATGGGGGAGATTGAAGTCACTGATGCTCTCAGATCACTGTAGAGCTTCGCTTTGAGACCCCAAGAGGAAGGTATGATGAGCACAACAGCAAGTCTTCCCTCAGAAGGAAACCAAGGTCATCGAAGCAGTAGGAGGAAGGAAATGACTCAAAGGTGTTGCTAGCAACTTGGAAACCTGCACACCACAAACTCAAGACTTTGCCCCAATGAAAAATGAAGTTGTCAATCTCACTGGTTTGCTAAAAATAAAGGATTAACTGTTTGGTGTGGAAGGTAATAGTGGTTTGCAGAAAGTAAACAATAGCAGTGGAAGATATATCAATGGTAAAGATTGGACCGGGGTTCATAGTTCACTAGAGGTGTTCTCCTTAAGATAAACAACATAACTGATACGTCCAATTTGCATCACCATTCTATATCATAATTTGCCTCTATTCATTGATACATTTCATATTAAGAGGTGTTACTTATGTCTTTTCATCTGTTTTTGCATGTTGGATGACTCTTGGAGGATGAACTGCCGGAGTCAGCATTCTGATGGAAAAGGCGGTGTTTTGATGCAATTTCGCGAAGATCATAAAACTACCAGAAAAACTACGGAAATCCTATTTTCCCAGAAGACGAAGAATGCCAGAAGGGGAGGCGGAGATGGGCCATAGGAGGCCCACACCCGACAGGCATGGGCCATCCTAGGCCACGCCTACAGGGGGTGTGGCCCACCTGGCCCACCTCTGGCTCCGCCCTCTCGCCTATATCTTCTCCTTGAAACCCTAATACACGGGGGAGCAACCATAGAGAGATTCTGTATCCCTTATTGATGCTCTCTTTTACTTCAAATCCACATCCCTTATGTGAGCATCTTTGAAACTTTCAAGCCTAACTTAAAGGCATTAAAGAAAAGTACGGAGATAACCCAATAGTTTTGTCGAGTCTTGGAAGTTATTACCTCAGTAATAACCGCTCCTTATCCTTTTTGTTTTGTTTTTTTGTGTCAAGTTCAACTACTTTTGAGAAGTAGAGGAGCTGTGAAAGTGGTTGTCCTGGGATAGATTTTTGTGCTGCATTGTAAAAATTCGTGAAGGAGCTCAGTACTTCGGATGGAGCTATATTTTTCTGTGCTTGTTCTCCAAGTTGTTACCCAACTTTCATTAGTTTTGCACTTTTTGATTTGAGCAACATAAGGTTTTAGAAAAAAGCAATATTTACCTGCTGGTCTGTTTTGACAGATTTCTGCCGTCACTTGCATTTGCCTCTTATATTGATTCCCTTCCAGTTTCTTTTGGGCTTTTGGAAAGGAGTTGCTACAGTAGCTTTTGTTTTGATGGTTTTCAGTTGAAGTGTGTACCTAAAGGTTTATTGTTTTTTCTTACACTAATGTTGCCATTGAGGTTTTGTGTGAGATCTTGTAGGAAGGGAATTTTCAGAAGAAGGAGAAAAGGAATCTGCAGAGTTCGTCTTTGATTAGGTAAACATGGTGAAAATAGAAGGTTCGTGAAAACCCTATCTTTTTATATTTTTGATGTTTTTATTACATACAGAAAGTTACGAGATGAAACAAAGGAGGAAACGGAGGCCAGGGTGGCGACACCCACCCCAGGCGTGGGCCCCAGATGGCCGCGCCTGGAGGGGGTATGATCCCCCTGAGCTCCAACTCCGCCTCGTTTTCACACCAGTACCTTCCTTATGCTTTGTAACTTTGTAATATATAACCCCCCAGATCCCCCGAGGTTTGTGCATCATGTTCTCATCGTGTTTTTGTTTCGGTCTGTTTCTGTCAGGAAATCTTCTCAAGTTTAGAGCACCATGGTCTCCGCCAATGACAAAGGCAAGAAGCCTGAGGAAGATGATCCTCAAAACCCCAAGGAGGAGGATATTTTGGTAGGGGATGAAGAAGACATGGAGGGGGACGAGCATCCGGACACCCGTGATATCGTCGCAAGCATTGGAGTGGTGGCAAACCCTACCAAGTTTAGGTGGACAACACGGATGTCTACAGGAGGGAAACCCCCACGTCTTATCTTTGTTCCACGGTCACCTCCTCCACGTACCAAGAATCCTTTTCATACTCTTATACATGAGCAACAATACCAAAAGGTGCCCAAAGGGAACTTGCCCTCGGCTTGGGATCTGCCTCATTCTAACCATGCAGGGGAAGAACACACTAAGAAGGAAGAGTGGGGAAAGAATAACAAGGACTAGGATTCTTGGTCTGACATGATCATGAACCGCATTGAGCATACTTCGAAGTTGACTCGTACTCTAACCTTCGAGATTGAGGATTTGAGGGAACTTATTGAAGAGCTTATCAAGAGAACACCACCACCACTGATGGTGCTTGACGTGGAGCACTTTGTTGGAAACCCCAAGAGCAAGGTGTGATGAGCACATCAGCAAGTCTTCCCTCAGTATAGACCGAGGTTATCAAACCATAAGGAGGGAGGAAATGTCACACAGGTGTTGCAAGCAACACGAAGACCTGCACAACACAAACTCAAGACTTTGCCCCCAACGAATCAGTGAGGTTGTCAAGGTCACCGGTTTGCTGTAACAAAGGATTAAACGTATGGTGTGGAAGGTAATGGTTTGCAGCAAGTAAACAAGTAACAGTGGAAGATGTATTAATGGTAAAGATTGGACCGGGGTCCATAGTTCACTAGAGGTGCTCTCCTTAGATAAACAACATGGCATGGAAGGTAAACAAATTACAACAGGGAAATTGAGAGGAACTGAGCAAGGCATAACAATGCAATACTAGTCAGAAAGATCCTATGAGATTCGATTGGGCAATATGATACATAGACCGCCATCCAACTGCATCTATGACTAGAAGTCCACATTCAGGTTATCATCCGAACCCCCTCCAGTATTAAGTTGCAAGCAACAGACAACTGCTTTAAGAAAAGTGTGTAAGGTAAACAGTCCACATGTTCCATGAACAAGAGACCGTTGTTTTCTCCCTAGTGGCAACAACACATCTACAACCGAAGAGATTTCTGTCACTTCCCTTGGAAACTAGAGGCATGAACCCACTGTCAAGCATAAATACCCCTTCTTGGAGTCACTAGCAACTACTTGGCCAAGATAGCTACTAACAATGGAGAGCATGCAAGATCACAAACAACACAGACATGATAGAATCATAAAGACAAAACCATTAATCAATCCAACATAATAATCTCAATATCCATCGGATCCCCGCAAACACAACATGCATGATTATAGATAGATTAGATCTTGATCATGAACGGAGCTCACAAGATCTATACATGAAAGCAAAAAGGAGGAGATACGACCATCTAGCTACTACATGGACCCATTGTCCAAGGTGGAACTACTCACACATCATACCGGTGAGAAGGCCTTCGGGATGATCTCCCCTCCGGCAGGGTGCCGGGAAGAACTTCTGATCCCCCCGATCTAGGGACGACGGTGGCGGCTGCTACAAATGGTTTCGTGGAATATTGATCGGGTACTTAGGGTTTCTGCATCAGGGGCTTCTTATAGGCGAAGAGGCGAGGCTGGGAGGCGGCCAGAGGGACTACACCCTCCCCAGGCGCGCCCAGGGGGGTCTGGCCACCCTCTGGTGCCTCTCCGTCCCGTCTTCTGGATTCGTGTCCCCCACGGAAAGTTATTGACTTTGGCTTTTGTCTCGTCCAATTCCGACAGTATTGATTTTCTGCCTTTCTGGAACCAAAAATAGAAGAAAACAGGCAACTGACACTGTGGCAACTTGTTAATATGTTAGTTCTAGAAAAGATATAAAAACACCTCAAAGAAAGACAAAGCAAATCAAAGTAGATACTAAACAAGCACGGAACATAAAAAATTATAGATACGTTTCCGACGTATCAACCACCGAAGGAGTAATTCGTCATCCGGTTTAGCATCCCCTTGGCTTGTTCCAAGCTCGGGGGAGTGCCACGGAATCACATCATTACCTTTTATCTTTTACCTTTTTAGTGGATTCATATCTGTGGTAGAGAAGTTATCTTATAGGTTGGTTTGCATGTGGAAGTATCTCTCCTTTAGTTGATTATCTATGTATCCCTTGGTGTGATTGCCTTTATGGAATATTAATGAGAAGTCTCATATTTTACTTTTTTCACTTCTTATTTTAGTTTGCAATCTCTATTATATGATTGATCTTGTTGATCAGTATTGGTATCACGTTGGGAGTATCAAGTAAATCTAAATTGGTTTTGGCAAACCGAGCTCTGGTCAGTAGCAACACTTTCTGAGGTTTGAAAGGAAAAGAGAAAAAGCTTACAGGTATTTTGTATCATTTATTTTCTCTCTTGATTGGCTCATAAGCTTAGTATTCCTTATTTAAGATCTTTTGTGTCTTCAAGGAAGATTGCATGTTTGGCTTTATCACTTGTAGGTTTGCTTGTCTCTTTCAACTCTTTTGCTTGCTACCCAGCCTTGCTAACCAAAAACCTGTTTTGAGAAGGCATACTTCTCATGCATCCAATCCCTTTGAACCAAAACCTGTGCTATTTGTGTCCACCATATCTACCTATTAGCATTATTGCTATTCCAAGCAAATTCTCAAGCTTCATCTATCTTTTGAATTAAAAAGTATTTTGTTATGTGAAAACTAGTTAGTAAAGCTCTCACGAACTTGATGGCACACCTTATTTTCTTGCCCCTAATAAACTTGAACCATTGTGTCATCGAAGTTGTATATGCTTGAACCTATACGTTGGAATTAGAAGAACCGTGTTGTCATGGAGAATGCTTTCAACATTGCACCTGTACATTGTACATAGTTGATATCATGCTCTTTTGTTTGCGGATGTCGTCGGTGTGAAATAAAAGGGGAGCTTGTAAGTCCATGGAGTTATGTATGTGTGTTAGAGAAACGCCTGGGCCGCTAGCCTAAGCCATGCCTAATCATGGTGGAAACTTGCAGCATAACCATAGTGAGCAATCTGTGAAGCATCCTCAATAAAAATCTATGCAAATAGCAAATAAAAAGATTGCTGAGATGCTCACTATCTGCTTGCCTTATCATTTTGATTATAGGATAGCTCCTGTATCATGTGCAAGGGGTACCCCGTTGGCGGTTCTTTATGATACACATGTACTTACAATGACAAGAACTTACCTGTGACTAAAGTTTAGTAGCATGAGGACCGGTCCTCGTACTCAAGGGACATGAGATTGTCAACTTATATTTCGTCAAGCATATACTCCATCTTTGTTCACTTTAACCTTAATCACCTCAAGATGCTTATGATAGGGGCAATGAGGGATCAAGGATAGTAAGTACCATAATATTTTGGAAGCTCTTTATGAACTTGAAATCCATGTTTCCCTCTATGAAGGGCCTTTCTCCTATTTCTAAGTTGAGTAAGTAAACCTACTTCCTCTCTATCTCCAGCAAGCATTTGAGTTGTTGTGTTTTAAGCATTCATATGATGATTTATTCAATCATGTTCTTTATCTTCCTTGTTTGCACAAAACTCTTATCTATTGAGTATTACTTTGAAAGCTATCATTGTGAAAAAACCTTTTATGTTTGAGCAAAGAGTACTTTTGTTGTGAAAACTTGTACAAAAGATTTTTGTGAAACTGTTTGCCAGCTGTTCTCTGACCAAGAACAAAGTTTGCCAATTACAATTATGATTTATATTTATGCATCTCTATTGTGACTCCTGTACTTTTTGCAAGCTAAGTTGTATAATGGTGAGTTGCTTTATTCTATGAGTTGTGTAATGGTAAGTGTGATGCTTCTTGTCCGTATTCTTTTATCGACACTTCACTCCATAAACATGTGGACATGTTCTTGAGCTCGATTTTAAGCTTGGGACAAGAAGGTCTAAGATTGGGGGGGGGGTGATACGTCCAATTTGCATCACCATTATATATCATAATTTGCCTCTATTCATTGATAAATTTCATATTATGAGGTGTTACTTATGTATTTTCATCTGTTTTTGCATGTTGGATGATTCTTGGAGGATGAACTGCCGGAGTCAGGATTCAGATGGAAAAAGAGGTGTTTTGATGCAATTTCACGAAGATTAGAAAAATAACAGAAAAATCATGGAAAATTATATTTTCCCAGAAGACGAAGGAAGCCAGAAGGGGAGGCGTAGATGGTCCATAGGGGGCCCACTGTAGCATCCCAGTTGTATAACAATTGTAATGCTACTTGGTTTAGTAATATAATGGCTACTTCCTACATATAATTGTTGCATCATCATCATATCATGCTCATGTCATCATGCCACCTTGCATTTGAGCATCATACAAAAACCCTTTGTGCTTTGGTTCTTATCTCATATGCATTATTATTTGTATTTGCCTCTTGATATTGTATTTGGTTCTTGATATGTTGTTGAAATGCCCAAGTTGAGTTGGGGGCATATCTTTTATTCCACTCCACTACCCTTTCTTTCACCACCTTACAAATCCACCATCCCATTATCCATAAGCTTGTAATCATTTTTCTTTTGATATTGATCTAGCTCATGGGAGATAGGGTGGGTCCAATTCCACAAATTCTTTTGCTTGGGCCTTACTCCACATTTTGGAATGCATAAGAACAATGCCATGCAAATAATCTTGTTTTCACAAAATAGGCATGGTATTAATGATTTATGCATGGCCCATGCAAGTACCACCTTTTGCTTGTCATTTAAATTTTATTTTTGCATGGATCATCTCTCTTCCCCTTTGCTTGATCTTGTTTGTTTTTGTCCAAACCCTAAGCCCCCCTCTCCTCCAACTTTTCCTTTTGCTTGTTTGTGTGGTCTTGCCATACACCAAAACCATGTGCTTGATCACCTCCCCCTCATCTCTCATCTAACCCCCCCTCTCCTTAACCTTCCCCCTAACCCTAGCTCCCCCATCAAACCCTAAACCGAAGCTACCAACCTAACCCGAGCCTCACCTCACCTCTCCTCTCTCTCTAACATGCAGCCCCACCTAACCTTCCTCTCTCTCCACCCAAACCTAAGACTAACCCTAACCGAGCCTAGCTCTGCCCTTTTTCCTCTCTCCTCTATCCCGCCATGAGGGCCCCCATTGAGCCTTCCCTCTGTGGCCCCTCTGGCGGCCTCCATCTCTCAGCCTAGCTACCCCCCCGCCCACCCGATCCGTGAGGAGGACAAGCGTGCACCGAGGCCACCTTTATCCTCACCACCTCCCACGCCCATCTGCCTCCCTCCCTCTGTCCTTCTCCCCTCGGCCTTTCCTGCATCCCCAGATCCACCGGGCCTGCCCTTCCCCTCTTCCTCTACCACGATCACCACCGTGGCCGGCTAACCTTCGGCCTCCACCATCCCGTGATCCAGGAGGCGCAGCGGAGGAAGCTTGTCGGCAAGGTCGAGGCCCCTCATCGCCCCTGTACCGGGCGTGGAGGAAGAGGACCAGCAGCCCAGTCGGCCTTGCCGCGAAACCCTAGCTCTTGACGCCGAGATCGTTGATCCTCTGCGCCGCCCGCTGACCACACCAACACAACTGCCATGATGGCGGCCTCCCTCACAACCTCGCCTGCCGTCGCCGTCTAGATCGCGGTGGTTCCGAGCACGCTGCACTTGGCCGTCGGCGCTGCCATCTCACTCGCCTCGCGAAGCCTACCTAGGCCCATCCCTCAACTGTCACAAGCCCCACCGCATGTGGTTCCGCCTCTGGCCAGCGCCCGCGTCGGGTTCGACCGCCTCTCCGCGCGTCTTGGCGTTCTGACCCGCAGCGGAAGAAGCACGGTGCACGAGTCGCACTTTGCAGATAACCCCCACCTTTTATTTTGCACCAACGCACTCCTCTAGGCCCACATGTCTGCCTCGTGGCGATTTTGCAAAAGGATCCCGTAGTTTTGATCAACCAACCGCGGTCCACCTCTCTCGGTACCGCAACTGCGGCGTCCGATCAGCGATGGCCCACTGTCTGCGTCGTGACTGGCTCTGCTGGGTGCAAAAGCCTTTCATTCTGTTTCAAATCAAACTATTCAAAATAAATTCAAATTCAAATTTCAATTCTGTTTTTAAATAACTTTTAAAATATAAAACTAAATAATACATATAATATATGTTTTTGAATCAGAAAAATGTGAGGATTTCAAATATGCTATTCAAATTACATTTTGCACATTTAAAAATTCCAAGTTGAGTAAAATTACATAAAATGCCCCTTGACTTAATTAATTAATAACTTTTGTTTTATAAATCCAAATTTAACAAATGATATGTCTAAAATGATCAGCTCGACGAGACCTTTATGTTTATGCATTCCATGTTATGAATTGCAGCATGCATCATATAAATATAATGTAAACAGCAACTAATATGAGGATAAAATGTGGCCAAAACTCAATAAAATGTTTATTTCTTGTATTCTACACCTTACCCATGCCATGCTACATTATTGCCATGCAACTTGTGCATCATTCATCATGGCATGATTTTTTGCTTGTCGCATTTTATTCATATGCTTGCGCACTTTATTTATGTTGGTCCTTGTTTGTTTGGTTCTTCTTCGAATAGACACTGAGCAGGGGATATATCAAGAGAACCAGGAGCACTACCCAGATCCTTCTCTCGCTTCAACTGAGTTGCCAGGCAAACACTATCACATGCTTGCATACATACAGTACCTATTGCCTCTATCTTATTCTTGCATCATTGAGTCGCGATTGCATTAAAATGAATCCCAAGTATTGCATAGCCTTTACTTTTAAACCCCACCAAGCTTGTTCCTCCCTCCCATGAGCCATTACTACAGGAGTTGTTTGAGCCATGCGAGTCGTAGAACAGCATGTGTAGGGTATGTGAGTCGATGGATAACGAGGTACCTAAACAACTTAACCCGAGTAGTAATGGGATAACTAATGAAAGTGGCATCGGTGAGCAATATCTGCTATTTGGTTTTCCTGCTCACTTGTGTCCCGTAGGACCCAGTACTTGATTCCTGTTCCTTGATTATTCGCGCTATCCACATCCGGAGGATTATGGGACCCCACAGGCGAGCTTGATTCATCTTATTTCTTGGGGCCTGAACTAGTTTGAGGTTTTATTTACTATCTGTACTTATGCCATGCTACTCTTTGCTTTATTTACGATTGTCAGGAGCACTGTCTTTGTTTAGGAATTGTGACCGTTTCGCGATATCGACAAGCCCAATCACACTTCGGGTTCCCGATCGTTCTGACCCCCAAACCTTGAGTCCGTCTCGAGTCATTAACTTTGTTGCGGGTATACTTAATGGGGTGGCCCCCTGAAATATTTCTGAATCCTGTGATTGCTTTGTCGTGAAGGCCTCGTTGGGTTTTGATTTGGTTTTTCCGAGGTTGATCGAGTGTGTGTTGATATTTGTGCACCCCTGCAGGGTAAAACTTTCTGAAAGCCGTGTCCGCGGTTGTGGACGACTTGGAGCACAGTTTCTCGATCATAGACAAGCATAACTAAAGTACCCCTTTAATTTGACTAAGTAACTGACTAGTAATTCGTGCAACACTCATGGAATGGTTGATAAAATTGCCAACAGATGGGGGGTTGTTCATCCGCTTCCTCGTTGGTAAGCGAGGAGGAGGATGGATATGTGGATATTACTGTTATAACTGTTGTCATTAATTCACGGACATCCGTCTATCTTTGGTTAGGCGGATGGTTAGCGAGAATCTATAGAACTGTTAGGGTTTATCTTTTCTTTGCAATTCGTCACCCCGGTTGTGTCCCTTTAAAGGCATAAAGACTTCTTGGTACCCCTAGGGTCTCACACGATAAATTATTTGGTTCGGATGAGCAGGTACACTCACAAGATGGATCTTTGGGTGGAGGAGGCGGATGATGTGGGCAGCGATCGTTCGGTGTAGAGATTCCGGAAGCGGGATCTGCGAGATCTGTAGGCGGGATGTGCTTATTTATGGGGCATCTTATGCCGATTTGCTTCTTATCCGTACTCGGATCTTGTTTGCCGCTCACTGATACTACGATGTGTGATGTATGAGGAGATATCCTAAACTATTATATCTATCTAGGACATTTGAATCTTGCCGTATGGCGTTGCTATATTCCTTTCTTTTTTGATGGAATGGCTCGATGTACTATTGTATGGTGGCTTGCATACATACTCATTTGTGTATGTAGTTGATCCTTACTTTTGCCGATTACACCCGTACTTGTCCCGATGATTGGAAATGGTTGGGACGGCGAAAGTCTACACTGTGAGTGGAATTTGGCCCCAGTACTATTTCAACCATTTCCGCTCATCCAGGCTTGTATCTAGGGCGTAATTCACCGAGGTAGTTACAATTGGTATCGAGCCATCCGCCCTTGAGGTCTCGGCCAAATGGTCGTTGTCGATCTAGCAAATATTTTTGGTAGTTATGTATACTAGGGAAAAACAAAAGCGAGAGTAGGACTGCTTCCACTTTTCTTCTTACCCACCCACCCTTTTCTGGTAAGGAAGTGTAACGTTTTCAATCCTCTTCTTAAAAGTTCAAACTAGGATTCACGTGTTCTGGGTTCCGTAGTACCATAGGTTGTGTGTGTGTGTGTAATTCCTTGTCTATCTGTTGCATCCAAGTTGTTATCACAGTCGGCCTTTTGGTTATCAACTGTTGGTACATTCCATACCGACAGGCTTTTGCAAACAGACGCGATCTGTCTTACTCTTTGTTATCCGACGTTATCTTGTTTGGGGTGTTCGTTTCCGTAGTTACTAATCTTTAGGTTCATTGTGAGAAGAAGGGGTTAGGATATGTGTTCCACTTATTCATGTGCGGAGTAATGATTTGAGTGCGGGATGGAGTCGCGACCATACCACTACGCTTATCATTCGCTCTTGTATATTGAATTGGTAGAGTCACTAATCTTGATTCGTTAAGTAATTTTGCGCATCTATTGGTATTTTAATGCCGAAATTTGTGGAAAATTTTTCTTTGATATATTTGTGTACCACACTCCTTTTTTCGTGTGCGATATGCTTAATATCTTCTAGGTGCTTTGAACTTTGTTGATATTTTAATATCATCTTAGTAAATTGTATCCTTTAATCTTGGTTAATTCCATCTTGGTACTATTTTGGATTATTATTATTCTCCATTATAGTCTTGACTTGTGTTTTATATCAACCAGGATGGCTCCACCACGCCGTTCGATGAGGACATACCACACAGGCGGGTTCCGTTGTCAAACATCGCCAATGCCTTGGCGCAATGCAGCCAGAACCAGCGGCGTTTTGAGGAAAGTGTCGGGAGGAATGAGTTTGCTCGCTACCTCCACCTCCCAAGCGAGGAGACATCAAAAGCTTCACGAAGTTCAACCCTCGCCAATTTGATGTTTCGATCGACCACTTGAGGCGATGATTGGTTGCGTGAGATGTCAAGGCTCTTGAGGCTGCGATGTTCTGAGCAAGAATGGGTAAAGTGTGCTACTCACCTTACGAAGGAGATGCAGCTCTGGTGGGAGAATTACACGAAGGCAAGCTGCCTGGTTTTGACCTACTTGAAACATTCCTTTGGAGGCGTTGAAAGAGCGATGTCTGTCGAGAAATTGTCATGGAGAGGATGAAGGAAGTGTTTCTCAACCTCAAGCGAAAGCGATAATGTCAATACCTACATCGAACTTCATGAATCTTTCTCGTTATGGTGGCGATGAGATCTCCGATGACAAAAAGAAGCAAAGAGTTCGACAAGGGCTCAATGCATCGATCAAATATGCAATCACACATGCAAGGCCGACATCTTTTACGGAACTTGACATCTGACTCTGCTTTGGAGGAAGCAAGTAGGCAAGTGTTTGAGGAGTCAAAGAAACACAAGCGTGATGCACCAAGCTCTTGACTATGTCGGCTCCTTCTAAGCGTCGTTTGGGTTCCTAACACCCACCGTCGCTCCGGCTCCACCAAGACACGCAAGCTACGCGGCAAGGCCATCAAACTTCATCACTTTGCTCCCGGGGCTACAACCACCACTACCTAGGCGCTGGCGGAGTCCACAGCTCGTTGCTCCACGTCCACAGTGCTTGTTTCACGTGTGGAGACTCGGACATCTAAATTGGAACCGTCGTTGAAAAACAAAGCTCTTCCTCCACCCTCCAAGATGCGGCAAGCTCTCCTTTGGTTCGTGCACCACCACCTCGGGCTCTCAACATCAACACCAAGCCGGGTCTCACATTCGTGCCAAGCTGTGTCAACGCCGTTCAAGTGAGCATACACCAGGTTGTGATGGGTATGCTTCCGTTAACTCGGTCCTGCGAGTTTTATTTGATTCTGGTGCATCGCATTCTTTTGTTTCGCATAAGTTTGCACAAGAGCAGGATCTGGATAGGGTTCCTTTATCACGTCGTCTGGTGGTACTATCTCATGTTTCAAACATAAGGGCTGCTCATATCAGCCATGGCAATCAAATTGAGATTGGTGGCTCTTCGTTCTCGGCGTCCTTAATTCTTCTGGGCAATTCTGACATTGATGTCATCTTGGGCATGGATTGGTTGACAGCAAATGCAGCTGTGATTGATTGTCTTTGAGCTCGGTTTCTCTGAAGATTCACGAAGGCCATATAGTCTATTCTCCAAGTTTGACTCCTGCTATCGACTTTTCTCTTTGGTGGCTCGAATGATGATGCTATGGAAGCTATTGAGTGTACGATGGTCTGTGAGTTCCCGGATGTCTTTCTGAAGAGTTGCGGGTATGCCTCCGGATCGTGAGGTTGAGTTTGTAATTGAGCTTGAACGGAGCGGCTCCTATCTCCAAGCGGCCTTATAAAATGGGTCTGCTTGAGTTGGCTGAACTCAAGCGACGACTTGATGAACAAGAGAAGTTGGGTTTCATTCAACACGTACTTCTTCTTGGGGTAGCCCAACAATCTTTGTGAAGAAGCGAGGCAGGTGATAGACTTTGTGTTGACTATCGGGCTCTCAATGGTAAAACCATCAAGAACAAATATCCCTTCCGGATTAATGATCTCTTGATCGGCTATTTGGAGTTGTGGTGTTCTCTAAGCTTGACTTGAGAAGTGGTTATCACCAAATCAAGATTCGCAGGAAGATGTTCCTAAAACAGCTTTCACCACCGCTATGGCTGTATGAGTACACGGTCATGTCTTTCGGTCTCCTGCTTTTGCTACCTTCTCGAGGCTTATGAACTCGGTTTTCATGGAGTACCTTGATAAGTTCGTTGTGGTCTATCTGGATGACATCCTAGTCTATTCAAAGTCAAAGGAAGAGCATGAAGAACACCTTGGTGTGTCCTAAACAAGCTTCGTGAGAACCGCTTGTATGCAAAGTTCTCAAAGTGTGAGTTTTGGCTGCCTCAAGTAACCTATCTTGGTCACGTCATCTCGCCAAGGGCATTGCAGTCAACCCGGAAGCTGAAGACAATTGTTGAATGGCTTCCTCCGGTTAATGTCAAAGAAGTGCGGAGTTTCCTTGGTTTGGCTAGTTATTGCGTAAACCGTTCGTAACTTTTCAAGATAGCGAAGCCTCTTACCGATCTCCTCAAGAAAGGAAAGAAATACTGCGGACTCCTGCATGCCAAGCAAGTTTTGAGACACTCAAAGAAGCTCACTTCCACACCGATCTTGGTTCCTCCGGATACATCTAAGCCTTTCCGGATATTCGTGGCGCCTCTTTGCAAGGATTGGGTGAGGTCCTTATGCAAGAAAAACAAGTTGTTGCTTATGCCTCTCGGCAGTTGAAGGCGCATGAGATCAACTATCCTACACATGACCTCGAGCTCATGGCGGTTGTCTTTGCTTTGAAGCTATGGAGGCACTACTTGCAGCAACCGTTGTGAAATCTTTTACGATCACAAGAGTCTGAAGTATATCTTCACTCGGCTGACCTCAACCTTGGCAGAGGAGATGGATTGAAGCAATCAATGATTTTGATTTGACCATCAACTACACTCGGGCAAAGCTAATGTCATGGCCGATGCTCTCACCCATAAGCTTATGTCAACAACCTCATGATGGAAGAACAACGGCCTCTCTTGTGCGAGGAATTCCGTCGGCTCAACCTTGAAATTGTGGAACAAGGGTATCTCCACGAACCTTCGGCTACTCCTCTCTTGGAAGAAAAGATTCGCTCTCGTCGACGGTGATCCGCACCAAAAGATCATCTCAAACTTCAGCTTCAGTATGAGTCCTTCCGTCGATGATCAAGGCACGCTTTTCTTTGAACACCGGATGTTTGTTCCAAACTACCGGGTTTGAGAGAAAGTTCTCAAGGAGGCGCGATTACATTCTATCTATCCACAGCGGCACAAAGATGTACATGGACTTGAAAACACAATATTGGTGGCGGGTTTGAAGCGATATTGTGCCAAGTATGTCTCGAGTGTGATGTGCCGCAGTGAAAGCATCCATCGAAACCTTTGGTCTTCTCTGACCATTGAAACCCCGGAATGGAAATGGGAGAAAGTAGAGATGGACTTCATCACTGGTTTTCCAAGGTCGCAGAAGGGCAACAATGCAATCTTTGTTGTCATTAACGGCTTTCTAAAGTGGCTCACTTCTTCCCGTCAAGGAAACAATTTACGGAATTCGGTTGGTGAGCTCTATATCAGCAATTGTCCCTGTATGGGGTTCCGCTTGAGATCGATTCGCACCGTGGAGCATCTTCACTTCAAGTTACGGAGAGTTTCCAAAATGCTTTGGGAACAAAGTTGAACTTCAGCACAACTTACCACCCTCGATCGCAAGGACAACTTGAAAGGATCAATCGGATACGGAGGATATGCTTCGTGCTTGCGTCATCTTTTGGCATGAAGTGGGAAGAATGTCTTCCTTATCTGAATTCTCTTACAACAACGACTTCGAGAAAAGTCTCGAAGATGGCACCATTTGAGGCTCTCTACGGCCAAATGCGAGAACTCCGATTGGTTGGTCGGTGCGGAGAAAGAATTTGGTTTGGCCACGACATTGTAACTCAAGCGGAGGAGAAGGTGCACATCATTCTTGAAAATCAAGATTGCTCAAAGTCGCGGAAGAGCAATTATGACAGAAGCTTACGGACATGGTGTATGCCCTGGTGATCTCGTTTACCTTCGTGTCACTCCCATGAGAGGCACACACCGCTTTGGTATTAAAGGAAAGCTGGCTCCTAGATACATCGGTCCTTTCAAAATTCATGGAAGAAGAGGAGAAGTTGCTTATGCTCTTGAGCTCCCGGAAAAACTCAACATTCATGATGTTTTCCACATCTCACAACTCAAGAAGTGCTTCAAGGATCCCGGCAGGACCGTGAATCATGAGCTAATCGATCTCCAAGAAGACCTGTCTTATCAAGAACACCCCACAAAAATCCTTGAGACCATGAAGAAGGACTGCAACAAGTCCATCAAGTTACGCAAGGTGCGATTCGCACCATTCCGTTGATGAAGCCACTTGGGAGCGTGAAGATGAGCTCCGTGCCAACTATCCTACCCTTTTTGAGTCTTCTTCTTCTTCCTAGAATCTCGGGGCGAGATTCCTGTTTAGTGGGGGAGAGTTGTAGCATCCCAGTTGTCTAACAATTGTAATGCTACTTGGTTTAGTAATATAATGGCTACTTCCTACATATAATTGTTGCATCATCATCATATCATGCTCATGTCATCATGCCACCTTGCATTTGAGCATCATACAAAAACCCTTTGTGCTTTGGTTCTTATCTCATATGCATTATTATTTGTATTTGCCTCTTAATATTGTATTTGGTTCTTGATATGTTGTTGAAATTCCCAAGTTGAGTTGGGGGGCATATCTTTTATTACACTCCACTACCCTTTCTTTCACCACCTTACAAATCCACCATCCCATTATCCATGAGCTTGTAATCATTTTTCTTTTGATATTGATCTAGCTCATGGGAGATAGGGTGGGTCCAATTCCACAAATTCTTTTGCTTGGGCCTTACTCCACATTTTGGAATGCATAAGAACAATGCCATGCAAATAATCTTGTTTTCACAAAATAGGCATGGTATTAATGATTTATGCATGGCCCATGCAAGTACCACCTTTTGCTTGTCATTTGAATTTTATTTTTTCATGGATCATCTCTCTTCCCCTTTGCTTGATCTTGTTTGTTTTTGTCCAAACCCTAAGCCCCCTCTTCTCCCCTCTCCTCCAACTTTTCCTTTTGCTTGTTTGTGTGGTCTTGCCATACAAAACCATGTGTGATCACCTCCCCTCATCTCTCATCTAACCCCCCTCTCCTTAACCTTCCCCTAACCCTAGCTAACCCATCAAACCCTAAACCCGGCTACCAACCTAACCCGAGCCTCACCTCACCTCTCCTCTCTCACTAACATGCAGGCCCCACCTAGCCTTCCTCTCTCTCTCCACCCAACCCTAAGACTAACCCCTACCCGAGCCTAGCTCTACCCCTTTTCCCTCTCTCTATCCACCTGCCATGAGGGCCCCCCACCGAGCCTTCCTCTCTGGCCCCTCGTGGCAGCCTCCATCTCTCAGGCCTAGCTACCCCCACCTTTGCCGATCCGTGAGGGAGGACAAAGGTGGCCGAGGCCACCTTTATCCTCACCACCTCCACCACGCCATCTGCCCTCCTCCGTCCTTATCCCCTCGGCCTTTCCTGCATCCCAGATCCACCGGGCTGCCCTTCCCCTCTCTTCCTCTACCACCGATCACCACCGTCGCCGGCCAACCTTTCGGCCTCCACCATCCCCGGCGATCCAGGAGGCGCAGGCGGGAGGAAGCTTGTCGGCAAGGTCGAGGGAGGCCCTCCGCATCGCCCATGTACCCGCCGACGTGGAGGAAGAGGACCAGCAGCCCCAGGCCGACGCCGCCCCGACGCGAAACCCTAGCTCTCCGGCCGCCAGCATCGTCGTTGATCCTCTGCGCCCCGGCCTGTACCGACCACACCAACACAATTGCGGTAAGCACCACTCCCTCCCTGACAACCTCCGCCTCGCCGTCGCCGTCCAGATCCGCCGGTGGTTTTCGGCGAAACCTGCGCTTCGTCTTGGCCGTGTCTTGCCATCTGCTCCGCGCCGTGCCTCGCAGAAGCCTACCTAGGCCCATCCCTCAACCTGTCACAAGCCCCACACCACCGCAGTGGTTCCGCCCTCTACAGCGCCCGCGTCAGATTCGACCTGCCTCGCCCGTAGTAGCGTTCCCTCCCTGGCAGCGGAAGAAGCACAGTGCACGCGTCGCACTTTTGCAGATAACCCCCCACCTTTTCTTTTGCACCAACCCGCACTCCCTCTAGGCCCACATGTCTGTCTCGCTGGCGTTTTTGCAAAAAGGATCCCGTAGTTTTGATCAACCAACCCGCGGTCCACCTCTCTCGGTACACGTGTGCGGCGTCCAGTCAGCAGTGGCCCACCTGTCTGCGTCGTGGTGGCTCTGCACAGGTGCAAAAGCCTTCATTTCTGTTTCAAATCAAACTATTCAAAATAAATTCAAATTCAAATTTCAATTCTGTTTTTAAATAACTTTTAAAATATAAAACTAAATAATACATATAATATATGTTTTTGAATCAGAAAAATGTGAGGATTTCAAATATGCTATTCAAATTACATTTGCACATTTAAAATTCCAAGTTGAGTAAAATTACATAAAATGCCCCTTGACTTAATTAATTAATAACTTTTGTTTTATAAATCCAAATTTAACAAATGATATGTCTAAAATGATCAGCTCGACGAGACCTTTCTGTTTATGCATTCCATGTTCTGAATTGCAGCATGCATCATATAAATATAATGTAAACAACAACTAATATGAGGATAAAATGTGGCCAAAACTCAATAAAATGTTTATTTCTTGTATTCTACACCTTACCCATGCCATGCTACATTATTGCCATGCAACTTCTGCATCATTCATCATGGCATGATTGTTTGCTTGTCGCATTTTATTCATATGCTTGCGCACTTTATTTATGTTGGCCCTTGTTTGTTTGGTTTTTCTTCGAATAGACATTGAGCAGCGGATATATCAAGAGAACCAGGAGCACTACCCAGATCCTTCTCTCGCTTCAACTGAGTTGCCAGGCAAGCACTATCACATGCTTGCATACATACAATACCTATTGCCTCTATCTTATTCTTGCATCATTGAGTCGCGATTGCATTAACCTGAATCCCAAGTATTGCATAGCCTTTACTTTTAAACCCCACCAAGCTTGTTCCTCCCTCCCATGAGCCATTACTACAGGAGTTGTTTGAGCCATGCGAGTCGTAGAACAGCATGTGTAGGGTATGTGAGAGTCTGATGGATAACGAGGTACCTAAACAACTTAACCTGAGTAGTAATGGGATAACTAATGAAAGTGGCATCGGTGAGCAATATCTGCTATTTGGTTTTTCCTGCTCACTTGTGTCCCGTAGGACCCCGAGTACTTGATTCCTGTTCCTTGATTATTCGCTATCCACATCCGGGAGGCTTATGGGACCCCCACGAGCGAGCTTGATTCATCTTATTTCTTGGGGCCACAAACTAGTTTGAGGTTTTATTTACTATCTTGTACTTATGCCATGCTCTTGCTTTATTACGATTGTGCGAGGAGCTTTTGTCTTTAGGAATTGTGAACCGTTTTGTGTATCGACAAGCCCCACACTTCGGGTTCCCGATCGTTCTGACCGGCCCACAAACCTTGAGTCCGTCTCAAGTCATTAACTTTGTTGCGGGTATACTTAATGGGGTGGCCCCTGAAATATTTCAATCCTGTGATTGCTTTGTCGTGAAGGCCTCGTTGGGTTTTGATTTGGTTTTTCCGAGGTTGATCGTGTGTGTTGCTATTTGTGCACCTGCGGTAAAACTTCTGAAAGCCGTGTCGCGGTTATGGACGACTTGGAGCACAGTTTCTCGATCATAGACAAGCATAACTAAAGTACCCCTTTAATTTGACTAAGTAACTGACTAGTAATTCGTGCAACACTCATGGAATGGTTGATAAAATTGCCAACGGATGGGGGGTTGTTCGTCCGCTTCCTCGTTGGTAAGCGAGGAGGAGGATGGATCTATGGATATTCTTTATTATAGCTGTTGTCATTAATTCACGGACATCTCTATCTTTGGTTAGGCGGATGGTTAGCGAGAATCTATAGAATGTTAGGTTTTATCTTTTGCTGCAATTCGTCACCCAGGTTGTGTCCCCTTTAAAGGCATAAAGACTTCTTGAGTACCCTAGGGTCTCACCGATAAATTATTTGGTTCGGATGAGCAGTACACTCACAAGATGGATCTTTGGGTGGAAGAGGCGGATGATGTGGGCAACGATCGTTCGGTGTAGAGATTCCGGAGCGGGATCCGCGAGATCGTAGGCGGGATGTGCTTATTTATGGGGCATCTTATGCCGATTTGCTTCTTATCCGTACTCGGATCTTGTTTACCGCTTCACGATACTACGATGTGTGATGTATGAGGAGATATCCTAAACTATTATATCTATCTAGGACATTTGAATCTTCTTGGTATGGCGTTGCTATATTTCCTTTCTTTTAGATGGAATGGCTCGATGTACTATTGTATGATGGCTTGCATACATACTCATTTGTGTATGTAGTTGATCCCTTCGCTTTGCCGATTCGCGCCCGTACTTGTCCGATGATTGGAAATGGTTGGGACGGCGAAAGGTCTACTGTGAGTGGCATTTGGCCCCATACTATTTCAACCATTTCCGCTCATCCGGGCTTGTATCTAGGAGAGTAATTCGAGGTAGTTACAATTGGTATCGAGCCATCCCGCCCTTGAGGTCTCGACCAAATGGTCGTTGTCATCTAGCAAATATTTTTGGTAGTTATGTATACTAGGGAAAAACAAAAGCGAGAGTAGGACTGCTTCCACTTTTCTTCTTACCCACCCACCCACCCTTTTCTGGTAAGGAAGTGTAACGTTTTCAATCCTCTTCTTAAAAGTTCAAACTAGGATTCACGTGTTCTGGGTTCCGTAGTACCATAGGTTGTGTGTGTGTGTAATTCCTTGTCTATCTGTTGCATCCAAGTTGTTATCACAGTCGGCCTTTTGTTTATCAACTGTTGGTACATTCCATACCGACAGGCTTTTGCAAACCGACGCGATCTGTCTTACTCTTTGTTATCCGACGTTATCTTGTTTGGGGTGTTCGTTTCCGTAGTTACTAATCTTTAGGTTCATTGTGAGAAGAAGGGGTTAGGATATGTGTTCCACTTATTCATGTGCGGAGTAATGATTTGAGTGCGGGATGGAGTCGCGACCATACCACTACTCTTATCATTCGCTCTTGTATATTGAATTGGTAGAGTCACTAATCTTGATTCGTTAAGTAATTTTGCGCATCTATTGGTATTTTAATGCCGAAATTTGTGGAAAATTTTTCTTTGATATATTTGTGTACCACACTCCTTTTCAGTCGTGTGCGATATGCTTAATATCTTCTAGGTGCTTTGAACTTTGTTGATATTTTAATATCATCTTAGTAAATTGTATCCTTTAATCTTGGTTAATTCCATCTTGGTACTATTTTGGATTATTATTATTCTCCATTATAGTACTGACTTGCGCATCTATCTTAGTAAATTGTATCCTTTAAGTTGTGGTACTATTCTTCTAGTGGTATCATGTGAACGTCGACTACATGATACTTCACCATTTATGGGCCTAGGGGAATGCATTGTGTATTTGGCTACTAATTGTGGGGTTCTTAGTGGTAAACCTGAACCCCCGTTAGGACACCTTTGCACAAGGGAGTGTAGGATCTCAGAGTTTAAGGCTGTGGTTAAGTTTATATCTTAATTGCTTTCCTGCAGTTGTGGATGCTTGCAAGGGGTTTAATCACAAGTATGAATTAGTCCAAGTAAGGCCGGTACATCAGCACAGGTTCACCCACACAACACTTACAACACCAAAAAAGGGTACTCAGCTATTTGAAGCGAAAGCACTTGACAGAATTCCCATGTGTCCTCGAGAACGTTTGGTCCTTATAAGTATTTCCACCGGCTTGTACTTTGCTAAGAAAGGATTGGGCCACTTGCTGCATTTGTTCGTTGTCTTTATTACTTGCACTTTGTTTCTTTGCTTTATTAGAAAACCCCTAAAAATTCGTTTGCTAAGTATTTATAGAGATTTCCTGCTCCATACCACTAGTCAACACCTTCTGATCCTCGTTGGGATCGACAGTCCTATTTATCAAAAGTACTATGGTACACCCCTGTACTTGTGGGTCATCAGCATCTTGTTAATAGGTTAGTCCCAGAAAACATATAAAAAATACCTCAAAGAGAAGACCAAGCAAAGAAAAGTAGATACTAAACAAGCATGGAACATAAAAAATTATAGATACCTTTACGACGTATCAGTCACTAATGCTCAAATGTTCCATTCATGAGCTCCCTAGTAATATTATTATTAATAATTTTTATGCAAGACTTTCAGGACATTACAAGGACTATCTAGATACCTATTTAGAGGGATCCTTCACAAGTAAGGAGTTCAAAGCTAAGTGGGATCTTCTTGAAACAATTCAAAGCAATACCGAAGATTGGGGTAACGACAAAGGTAAAGAACCAGGTATAAACTATGAGTATGATTGTATTAAGTCTTTCGCTGAAACTGCTGATTTTCAAGAGCTTAGTGCTAAATACGGTCTTGATCCTCAAATTATTGTTAATTATTGTAGAGCCTTTGCTTCCCATATTAATTCTCCTAAATAAAAGTGGGACATGTATCATGAACTTTTTAAGGACACTTGCATGAAAAATGAAACTATTATTAATGATTGCAATAAACATGCTCAAACTTCTGAAAGTACTATTTCTTATAAGCATGTTAATTTTTGTGGAATACATAGAACTTGTGAAAAGAATCAAATCGAAGAATAATATTGTATCACCCACTAGAATGAAAAAACTAGAACATGGTATAAGGCTCTAAATGATCTTGGTAAAAAAGTTTGTGCCCTCTATCCTTTTATTTGTGAACTTTGCTTTGAAGTGGGTCATTTCAATTTTCAATGATCAGGCCATAATAATCCTAAAATTTTGTATTTTGATAACATGATCACTGATAATCAACATGATGAACTTACATTATTTTTGGGGTGTGAAGAGTTATCAAGAAAAACTTCTTTGGTAGACATGAGTACTTTTGATATGAATAGCGTCCTGCATGGTTATCATCTTTATTGTCTTGAGAACTGCCACGCAAATACTTACATACAAAATATTATAAAAGATGATATTTTACCAAAATATGATAGGACTAATATGTGTTTTGTTCTTATTAATGAAAAAGGAGGAATCCTCCAAAGTTTCTTCTATTGTCTCTAACAATAAACTAGGTTATGTGGAGAAGCTTCCTTTCAAGCCTCTCCCTCCTAAAGAGGAGGAGGAGGAGAAGAATAAGAAGAAGAAGAAGAAGAAGAAGAAGAGTAAAAGGAGAGAGGAAACGGTATCTTGCCCTAAGCATATTGCTCATATTATAGTTTTTGCTGATGAGTCTGAACTAGATGATGTCCCTATGCCTGTTACCTATAGTAGTGATCACGATTGGGAAAAGCACACTACTTTTGATATTGAAAATCTCTCTGGTACAAATTCTAAAAATGATGATATTAATAATTGTTGTACTATTAGTACTATACATGTTCCTTCTAATGATGATATGTTTACAAATGAACACTACTTTGGAAGATATCTATTCTATTGCCTATGATGATACTATACCTCCAATATATGATGATTACAATGATGAATATGATATTTTCAGTCCACCTACTATTAAGGAGGAAATTAATTATGATTACAATATGCCTCCTATATTTGATGATTATGGTGATGAGAATAACCATGATAGCTATTTTGTTGAATTTGCTCCCACTATAATTAATAAGAATGACTATGCTTATGTGGAGAGTAATGATTATTATATGCATGTGGCTCATGATAAGAATGTTTTATGTGATAGTTATATTTTTAATTTTATTCATGATGCTGCTGAAAGTTATTATGAGAGAGGGAAACATGGTCTTATGTATCTCAACAATATTAAGTTTCCCCTCTTTATGTTGAAAATCTTAAAGTTGCACTTGTTCGCTTTCCTATGCTTGTTGCTTTGTGCTTTCATGACTTGTTTCTTTACAATATTCCTATGCATAGGAAGTGGGTTAGACTTAAATGTGTTTTGAATTTTCTTCTTGATGATCTCTTTTAATTCAACTCATATTTCTTATGTGAGCATCTTCTCAAACTATCAATGCCTAACTTAAAGGCGTTAAAGAAAAGTACTTCTTGGGAGATAACCCAATAGTTTTATTGAGTCTTGGAAGTTATTACTTCTGTAATAACCTCTCCTTATCCTTTTTGTTTGATTTTTGTGCCAAGAATAACCTCTAATGAGAGAGAAGTAAGATTTGGGGAAGTTGTTGTCCCGAAACAGATTTTTGTGCTTCACTGTAAAAATTCGTGAAAAATCTCTGTATGTCAGATTGACATGTAATTGTCTGAGTAAATCCCCTAGGTTGTTATCTAACTTTTGTTAGTTCTTTTCTATTTGAGCAACAGAAGGTCTTCGAAAAAATCAGTTTTTACCTACTGGTATGTTTTGACAGATTTCTGCCTTTATTTGCATTGGCCTATTGTCGATTTCTTTTTGAGTTCTTTTCGGTGAATTGAGATTTTTGAAGGAATTGCTACAGTAGCTTGTATTTTTAATGAAAATGTTGTTGTTTTGAAACTAAACCCCAAGGTTTATTACTTTTGAATGGACAAATGTTGCTAATGAAGAATTGTGTGAAGGAAATTTTCAAGTGTAGGGGAAGAATGATGTGATGAGATGAAGAATGGACAAAAGATCAAGCTTAGGGATACCACCCCGTGTCACCCCAAATAATATTCAAGAGGTACAAGCGTCAAAACTTGGGGATGCCCAAGGCATTCCCTTCTTCATCAATAAAAATCGCAGGTCTTTCTAGACACTTCGTTTTTATTGTTTCATGCAATATTGTGTTGTTCTTGGAGCGTCTTAGTTTTTGTTTGCTTAGTTTGGTTTAATAAAGTAGTTGGACCCCCACTTTCGTTGTGTTGTTTCAAATAAGTTGATTGGTGTTGGAAAGGAGTAGAAAGTTTCTTGCTTATAGTGGTACAAAAGGAAGCTTGTTTTGACTGTGACTTAGACTTTATCATGTCATGTTATATGTTTATTTGACCATATGCTTAGTAATTATTGTTGTAGCATGGCTTGTGTCAAACAATTGAGATTGCTTAATGTTCCTTGAAAGGATCATGTGTTGTTTTAGCCTACAAAAGCATAATATTGTGGTATTCTCCTTTGGTGCTTTGTTTGAGTTGACTTGGCACATGCTTACACCATGTTAAGACTATGAACCAGTCACCTTAGCCTTTGTGATCATTTAGTTTTTGACTTGTGATACCACTTTATGCTTTGATTGATAATGTTTTGTTGCTTTGCATGATTATGGCCATTATTTCTCTCTTAGTTGATCGCTCTCAGTCTTTTGCTAGCCTCCACTTGTACTGAGTAAGCTCTACTCATGCATCCAACTCCCAAGAAACCAAGTTATTCCAAAGAGTCCACTATAAATTTCTATGCATGGTGTGTTACACCATTCCAAGTATATTCTTGTTTTATCTATCTTCCAAATTAAACTTGTTATGTGAAAATTAGTGATTAAAGCTCTGACAAACTTGACGGCACAGTTTATTTTTCTTGCCCCTAATAAACTTCAACCATTGTGTCATCTATGTTGTATATGCTTGCACTTATAAGTTGGGAATTAGCATAACCATGCTGTCATGAGGAACGCTTTCAACACCTGTAAATATCTACTCAGTTGATATCATGCTCTTTTGTTTATGGATGTCGGCGGTGTGAAATAAAAGGGGAGCTTGTAAGTCCATGGAGTTATGTATATGTGTTAGAGAAATGCCTGGGCCGCTAGCCTAAGACATGCCTAATCATGGTGGAAACTTGCAGCATCACCATAGTGAGCAATCTATGAAGCATTCTTCTTATGAAAAAAGGAGAGAGATGAAAAAAAGAGAAGAGAAAAAAAAGAGGAAAGAAGAGAAAAAAGCACCATTTTCCCATGGTAAATAAGAAGATTGCTGAGATGCTCATTGTCTGTTGCCTTTTCATTTTGATATGGGATAGCTCCTGTGTGATGGGGCAAGGGGTACCCCGTTGGCGGTTCTCTATGATACACATATATTTACAATGATAAGAACTTATCGGTAACTAAAGTTGAGTAGCATGAGGAACGACCCTCGTACTCAAGGGACATGAGATTTCCAACTTATACTTTGTCAAGCATATACTCCATACTTTGTTCACTTTAACCTTAATCACTTCAAGATGCTTATGATAGGGGCAATGAGAGCTGAAAGCTAACAAGTACCATGATTTTTGGAAGCTCTTTATGAAACTTGAAATCTCTGCTTCCCTTTGAAGGGCCTTTCTTCCACTTTTATATTGACTCTCCACCTTCTATCTTCATGCACCAATTAAGAGAGCATAGTTGTCATTCTTAGTTCTATGTGCATTGTCCCAAAACTTATTGATTGATTCATAATGTTGATATTGCTTGTTCTTGAACTATTTGTATCTAGTCACCCTTATGAACTTTGAAGGTGTCCTATGCATTTATGTTTTGCTACTCCATGAGGGACAAGCTGAATACCACTATGTTATATTTTATATATGTGAAACAAACAAACTTCTTTCAATGCATTGTTATTCATGATCTTTGTTCGTATCCTTTCATGTTGCAGCATAGTTGCTATGTCTTATTATTAGAACTTCATCTTTCATGCTCATGTTTAGAGCACTATGATCCCAGCTATCAATGCTTGCAAATGGTTTGATCATGATTGTGATGGTGCATGTCACCTAAAAAATTATTCTTTTTATCACTTACCTACTCGAGGACGATCAGGAGTTAAGCTTGGGGATGCTTGATACGTCGTAAATGTATCTATAATTTTTTATGCTCCATGCTTGTTTTGTATCAGCTTTGCTATGTTTTGTCTACACTTTGAGGTATTTTTATATATTTTCCGTAACTAACCTATTGACAAGATGCCGCGGTGCCACTTGCCTATTTTCTGTTGTTTTTGGTTTTAGAAAAGATAAAAAATGAATATTCTCGGAATTGGACGGGACAAAAGTCAATCTGCCTATTTTTCCAGAGCAATACGGAAACGCGAAGCAGAGACGGAGGGGGACACCAGGGTGGGCACACCCTAGGGTGGCGCGGGCCCACCTGCAGCGCGCCACCACCAGGTGTGGGTCACCCTGGCGGCCACCGATGTCCCCCTTTTGCCTATAAAATCCTCCCGAATCAGAAACCCTAAAACAATCTGGGAGAAAGACACGAAAACTTCCGCAGCGCCGCCGCCACCAAATGGGAGATTCGGGGGATAGAAGTCTCTGTTCCGGCACCCTGCCGGGACAGGGAATTGCCCCCTGGAGCCATATCCAATGATCTCCACCACCATCTCCATCACCGTTGCTGATTTCCATGATGAGGAGGGAGTAGTTCTTCCTCGAGGCTAAGGGCTCTACCGGTAGCTATGTGTTCATCTCTCTCTATGCATGATCTTATTGTGATCATGAGCTTTGTAATCAAGTAGATCTATGATGGTGCGTGACGACGCTTCGTTGGAAGACCCCAAGAGCAAGGTTTGATGAGCACAGCAGCAAGTCTTCCCTCAGTAAGAAACCGTTTATCGAACCAGTAGGAGGAAGGAAACGTCTCAAAGGTGTTGCAAGCAACTTGGAAACCTGCACAACACAAACTCAAGACTTTGCCCCAACGAACAGTGTGGTTGTCAATCTCACCAGTTTGCCGAAAACAAAGGATTAACTTTATGTTGTGGAAGGTAATAGTGGTTTGCAGAAAGTAAACAGTAGCAGTGAAAGATGTATCAATTGTAAAGATTGGACCAGGATTCATAGTTCACTAGAGGTGTTCTCCTTAAACAACATAACTGATATGTACAATTTCGCTAAATAGGTCCAAATATTTAATACCGAAGGCTCAATTTGTACATCTGAACGAAGCGTTAAGTTAAATGATGAAGCAAAATATAAATACATGATCACTGAAACATAAGTTTCGCTAAATAGGTCTAAAAATCAACGTGTGCTATTAAAATCTAAATAAGCCTTTAACTATAATCTTTCTAGCCGAAATCTTAAAGGGAAAATTTCAATGGAATGGTTTCATATCTTTCCCTAATGAAAAGCAATCCCCAATACTCCATTTGAATATGATATAACCAAAGCATATTAGATCAGCAAAACTCAAAATTAATTTTTAATTTTGCAAACCATAACCTAAATTTCCAAATTTAAAACACATGCCATTTTTTCGTAGAAGAAATAGAAACATTGTAAATTAAGTCAAACCGAGAGCTTTGTTCTAAAGTTGCCTAGAAAAGTATGAATAAAGCATGATTGAATATAAAATTCTATTTAATCATTTGCTTCAAGGTGATAGGAGCAAACTAATATATACCCGGTCTCTTCATAACAAAGACGTGCATAGCCCAAAAGAACAAATAAAATATTTCAACAATAAATTGACTATCCAAAGAAAAACGAGGAAACATTCTAAGGTGCATGAGGCCCAATCCATAGACTACATTATCATGTATATTTTTTGGAAAAGGACGTTTTTATTACTTATAGTAATATTTATACCCGGTCTCTGCATAATCAAGATGCACACAGCCACACAAACCATACAACCAGAGAAAAAAATAAATAATAGTAAAATTATAAAGTCCCAACTAAAATGAGAGGCCTCAACTATGGCAGATCAATGCGCAAATCACGCAATCAATCATGTAGGGAGAAAATATCCCTCGCGTGTCCTCCAAACGCGTACATCCCTCCAAAAACAAGTCTCGAAACTCTACACGTTGGAGAATAGTCCATGATCGGAGGATAGTCGTGGCCTGATAAATAACCTACAGAGGAGAAGACACAATGTTATTAAAAACCTTGTCATTTCTACAGAGCCATAGCGACCAAGTAATGGAAAGCGCTCCCACCCTAAATAAAATTTTGTATTTATCATCAACTCCATAGAACCAATTGCCAAAAACATTGGTCACTGAATGTGGAGGAGATAAACCAGAAGCTATTTGGGTGAATGACCATATAGAACGAACTAATTTATAGTGCAAGAATAAATGACGAATTGTCTCATCGTGATAACAAAAAAATGCATTGTGTACTTCCATGCCAATTCCTCTTTACAAGATTATCTTTAGTAAGGATTACATGTTTACGTACATACCAAGCGAATATCTCCGTCTTAAGGGGTATTTTTATTTTCCAAATTTTACTGTTATCATTGACCGGGATATCAGGTTGAACCAGTGCTCTATACAGTGAGGCAACTGAAAATTTACCACTCATGTAATTTCTATTTGAACTCGTCCACCCCATCCAACAACTATATCATGGATAATCGTAATACCAAATTGTTCTAAGATACCAGTCGAGGACCTATAAGACTTCTTCTGAAAAACACATTAGGGGGATTATCTTCCATAACAATGAAAAGTGTGACCCCTTTGTGTCTAGCAATCGAATATAGAGCTGAATATTGTTCGTGAAGAGAAGTATGGCCAATCCACTTATCTTCCCAAAATCTAATCTGTGATCCATCCTTGATATTAAAAGCACCAAAATGGAAGAAATTCTTTTTGGTCGCCATTAGACCCGCCAAAAAATGTGAGTCATCGGGTTTTCAAACCACTTGAGACACAGCTTTGGACCCCACATATTTCCTTCTTAGAATGTTTTGCCAGACACCATCTTCGGTAAGTATTTTGAAAAGCCATTTACCGAGAAGTGCGGTGTTTTTGACTTGCAAATCATGTATACCCAGTCCATCGTATTATTTTGGTCGGCAAACCACATTCCATTTGGCCAGTCGATATTTCTTTTTTCTCATTATCCCCTTGCCAAAAGAATCTTGACCATAAATAATACACTTTCGTCAAGACACCTTTTGGTAGCTGGAAATACGAGATCATATACAGTACCATATTGGTGAGTACCGAATTTATGAGTACAAGTCTTCCGCCAAGGGATAGTAATTTTCTTTTCCAACTATTGAGACATTTTTGGAGTCTTTCCTCAACGAGTTTCCATTTAGCAATTGTGAGACGCCGATAGTGAATCGGTATTCCTAAATAGTTGATTGGAAATTGCCCCTGACCATAGCCAAAAAAAATAGCATATAGGTGGGCCTCATTTTGGGCATCGCAAAACTAATACAAATTGCTTTTATGAAAGTTTATTTTAAGTCCAGATAATTGCTCGAATGCTGATAATATTAATTTCAGATTCTTAGTTTTCTTCAGGTCATGCTCCATAAAAAGGATTGTGTTGTCGGCGTATTGAAGAATAGAGAGTCTTCCATCAACAAGACGTGGAACTAGTCCTTAAATTTGGCCATCAGTCTTTGCTCTCTCAATAAGGATAGCGAACATACCCGCCACTATATTAAATAATAGAGGCGATAATGGATCCTCCTGCCTTAGTCCTTTTTTGGTCTGGAAGTATTTGCCAGTATTATTATTTACTTTGATGGCAACACTATACCTGACACAAAAGATTGTATAAGAGCACGTCACTCCTCTAAAAAACCTTTCATGCGCAGTGTTTGCTAGAGAAAAAATCAATTAACTTTGTCGTATGTCTTCTCAAAGTCAATCTTGAATAGTACGTCATTTAATTTCTTAGAGTGTAGTTCATGGATTGTTTCATGCAGGGTTACTACACCATCAAGAATGTTTCTCCCTTGCATGAACGTCGTTTGAGAAGGTCTAACAACATGATCAGCCACTAAGTTTATTCTAATTGTGGCAACTTTAGTAAAAAAATCTTAAAGCTAACATTAAGCAGGCAGATTGGATGATACTTTTGTATACATTCTTCATTAATAATCTTAGACAGTAAAATTATGTTACCAAAATTTAATCTAAAAAGATCCAGCTGACCAACATGTAAAAACCCAAACAAATTCATCGGGTTCGTCTTGATGACGTTCTAGAATTTTTGTCAACCCTCTTCACTTGGATACATGTCAAAAATATACTTATCGTGCTCCGATCACTAAAGATGGGACCAAATTTTTTTTCTTCGAAATGGAGGTGGAGACCTCTGGCCTCTACATCCAAAGGATGCGCAAAGCATATTTTTATCATATTATTCACCAAAGCCTTGCAGAAGGAATACAAACATCAACCCGAAGCCAGCATAGCTAGACCTACAAAACTGGTGAAGGGATGGCATTGAACAAGACCATATGCCCTGACATCACACCTGCACGTAACCAATTGTCCATTCGTGAAGTAGGATCACAACGGGTCCAACATACCCACATTCTACAAGATGGATCAAGATGGGACCAAGTAGGGAGCCAATGTGCGCAAGAATAAATACCCTAGACTGTAGAGAAGATCTTGTTTTTATCAAACACAACATCATTCCTGCAAAGCAAAAAGGCCCAGCATAGGCTGCCGCTCCAATAAGCCCGTGACACCTATGTGTTTGTAGAGTTTGATTTTCGGGAGAGTATACAACGATACTACTACAACCTAGTGCAAGGTAGTTTGACATTCGAATTGAAGCATGGTCAGTGCAGGATGAGTTAGAGAAGGGAGGTAGCGTTGTCGAGATCGACGCGGGAAATGATTAGGGTGTAGCCGTTGTGGCATACAAGACTAGGGAGTGGACCGACCTGTCTTGACACAACGGGTCACTATTTAGACCAAGGGCAATAGTACAACACGTGCTGCAGCTATAAGCCATATTCATGTTAGCTATAGTCAATTTAATAGTCAACATGTATAATAAACAGAGATAAAAATATACTACTTTGTTAATGTATGGTGCAATTTACACTCTTACATAGTGGTAGAAAGCACGTCTGCGGTGATTCTTAACCAGAGCTCACTGCCTTCTTTCTCTCTCATCCAACTAAGCATAAATATATTATTTTAAGTCATATAGTCTGCTGACTAAACCTTATTGTACTTGTTCTTAATGTCGCCTCTATCGACACAGATATTGTTTGAGACCGACCTACATGACCATTGGCCTTGTATTTTGGGTTCGGGTAAGCGACCTAGTGGGCCGATCTGCCCATTTCCACTTTGACGAGTGGACATAAGAAGCATTTTGTATAAAAAATTTATCAAAGCGATTAGCGTCCACGCTAATAGAGATCACAATAGTTGAGCAAGGCCCATGCGTGGCTTATAATGTACGAGTGGACATAAGAAGCATTTTGTATAAAAAATTTATCAAAACGATTAGTCGTCCACGCTAATAGAGATCACAATAGTTGAGCAAGGCCCATGCGTGGCTTATAATGTACGAGTGGACAAGTGGTTGGGTCTGTAACGACACTAACAAATCACGAAAGGTCGTCACCACCGTGCAACAAGTAGGCTGTCAAGATAAACTACAACAATCAGGGATGGCACCCCGCCGGCTTCAGGGCCGGGTCCGCCCCCTCCCCCTGCCATACCTATTTTGTTTAAATTGTCGGGTCTTATATAAGACCCGTGACCCGGACGGGTTCGGGGCCTCGAGGGGTACCCACCAGCACACAAGACGGGACCGATACCAACGCAGGCGGGATGATGAGATATTGCGATGGAGTTTGTGAAAATGGACGCGTGGGTCCGTGTGTCTTCAGGACTCCATATTCTATCGTGTGCATGTAATGTGTTATCTGCGTGTGTGGGGCCGTGTGGGACATGTGGTTAGGCATAGGATCAGGGCCGTCACCAGAAATTTGGGGCCCCTGTGCGAGATGGAAATGCGGCCATGATTTCTTTAACAAAATATCCATATAAACAATATAACTAAAGAATACTTGATTGGTTTACAAATTTATTGTGTATTATTTCATATAATACATGGAGATATATTAAACTAATTTTCTCCAAGACATAATGTAAAGGATCAATGATGAATTTATTCAGAGTCAGGACGTTAGAGGTGCGATGCGAGTATAAGAAGCAAGCAAGTCAAAATGGGAAACGGGGCAGAATCACCAATCAAGTCTTTGTTGGCAAACAAAATTGTGTGTATTTACTTCCTATATATTACTCCCTCCGTCTCATGTCTCGGGTTTTTAAATTTTTTATGAATTTATATACTAAATAGTGTCTAAATTCAACCAAATTTTGATAAATTTGACACGGAGGAAGTACTATTTGGCAGTACTTGCCGATGTTGAGATCAACCAAGACGATTCAAGATTTCTAGTATAACAAACCAACGGAAATAAAGAACGCACCATGAAATTGAGAGCGTGTTGCATGCTGCCGCCATGTCCCATCCCTGTATAGCGCGGATCACATCTCTATCATGGACGAACGCCGACTGCAGACAAGGAGGCCCTCGCTCGCCAAGGTCAGACCTTTCGTCCGGCGAAATCGATTGATCAATTTGTGCACAAACCATCGCTAGATCTGCCCTATACTACCGCCTATGGTTGGACATCAGGAGATTGGGCGAGCGCTGAGATAGATAAAGGCCAGGATGGCTCGACCGCGGGCCTGAGATTTGCAACATGATTAGCGGACGGGCCTAGATTTGGGGCCCCAAATTTTTTAGGGCCCTGTGCCATCGCACTGTTCATACGTGCTTATGGATGGGCCTGCATAGGATTATTAGGAACACGGTGAAGGCTTAGAACAGGTCTACAGATACGGGTTTGCCACCCCATACCCGCCCGATAGATTTGGCGTGTCTAACTTTTATCAAACTCTCCCCTTTTAAAATGGGTACCCACCGGATTTGCGGGTTTCAGGGCCATTGTCATCCCTAATAACAAGTAGTAGAGCTCTTGTAAGCTGCCACGCTAATACGGACCTTAGTTGTACACCCGTATGATGATGCAGCCGACAGTAGCAAGAAGAATGCAAGATTCGTTGCGGGCCGGCTGACCCTAGCGTACGTGGCATAAGATCCCGCTCGACCTTGCGACCATAGAATATTGAGGCTTCTAGTGATTCGTTGTGAGCGATGCAACAATGTCCATGGTTTACAAAAGTTTCGACGAGTCACTTGTTAATTATCTTGATACATGTCTAGATGTAACTTTCATCTTAGATTGATTTATCATTTCTCATGTATCTAGACATGAAAACTGAAAAGCAAATGATTTGGCTCAATAAACATTCCGGCTACCATGTTTTTTTTTTTTGAACACAAGGGGGGATCACGAAGGATCCCGAGCTGCAATCACAATAAAAACGGTGGGTACATCTTACAAGCAGGGCTCTACAGAAAATAAAAAATACAACACAGCCCTAGCAAATTGCATAAAGGACCTCTGGAGAAAGAATAAAAAGCAATCCAGTCCAAGGTCTTCTCCACCGACGGGGAGCACCCAACGCCGACCGCCTAGACACTGTCGGGGACAAACCACTTGGCAGCGAGAAGGTGGGAACTCCGGCAAGGCACTCGAGCAGGGCCTCAATCGAGGAGGTAGAAGGTCGCCGTCATGGCGCACCCAAAGGCCTCTCGATGGCGAGAAATCGCGGCGGTGATGGCGTCGCAGATAGCTCGACGATGCAGAGATAGCACCACCTTCAAGCGAGTGAAGGAGCTCGTCAGTCGCCTCCACCCTCACCACCACGGCAGCCGGGGACAACGAAGACCAGCAGCTCCACGCCGAGGCCGCTTGAGAGGATAAGGGAGCCACCAGTCGCCTTTGCCTCTCCTTCCTAATCCCCTTACCACCACAAATGGACGGATGAGGAAAAAGAGCGACCGACGAGCTCGACGACCTCTCGGCGCCAAGACACCCGCCAGAGGAATCACTCCGCTGCCTCCAAGATCCCGCCTCAAGCTTCCACCATCTCAATCCCTCGCAACCATTGCGGTCGAGTGAGATGGGAAAACGAGCAAAGAAGGAGAAGGCGAGCGACCACTTTATTGGAAGTGGTGGCCGCCACCACACCGAGCTCCAACCAGGAGCTTGCGCATGAGGACGAACCCTAAAGTGGGGATCCGGTCGCCTAGATCCACCGCTCCACAACCAGGCACAAGGCCCACTACCGGCAACAAGCCAAACAAACCTAACCTAACTACTCCGGCGCCATCTCTGGTCCTACTCCAGCCGGCTATTCCGGCGGAGAGGCACCGGGAGAGGCCCGGTCTCCGGCGAGCTTCACTCAGGAACAGAAGAACGAGGGAGAGGGAGGGAGCGGTGGAGGGGTCCGACTCGTCGCCAAAATATTCCGGCTACCATGTTATCCTAAATATGCATAGACCAAGCGTAAACATTACTTCTCGGTAATAATAAAAGCGTCTATTCAAAAAAAAAAAAAAGCTCTTGGAAGCTGCCGACAGTAGCAAGAAGAATGCAAGATTCGTTGGGGGCTGACCCTAGCGTGCGTGGCATAAGATACTCCCACGTGTGACTTCTTCTCCTACTAACGTTTCTTATGCAGCACCAAAACTAAACAATGAAGAGCAATGGAGACGGAGCTCCAAGGTCTTCCGAGCATTAATAACTTGTAGAGCATCCTCGTGGTCAGACATCATGGCTCTTACTCTCGCTCGATCTTGCGACCGTAGAATCTGCTCCAAAATATCACTAATCACGTACGGCTGGCCTCGAGATCTCTAGCGCCGAGAGAACTTGGACGGTTTAAAACTGAAATTTGCCCTGCTGATCTGCAGATCTCTGCCTCTGTCATTTTAATGCGCGGCTCGAGTCAACTGCAGAGTACACGGGTGCCAAGATGTTCCATCCATTAAAATTTCCCAAGAATGCAGAGCAGAAACCTGAACTATGGCAGGCCACCAAGTGTCCAAAAGGTCTCCAAGTGGACTTGATCTACCGTACATCAATCCCCTAAAGAGCATACACCGCAGCTACCTCGCCAGATGCTCTCCTCTAGCTAGCTAGCTAGCCCAGCCATGGAAGCTCATAGCTGCTGCCTCAACAAGTACCTCCTCTACGGCCTCCTCGTCGCCGGCTCATGGCTCTTGTCCTGCCTCCTCCCGCTCCACCAGTTCTCCCACGTCTCGCTCTTCCGTTACTCGTACCTTTCCTCCCACCGTCGTGCCGGCCCCGCCGGCGCCGTCAGCCTCTTCCCCTCGCCGCCAGCGATCCACCACGATGGCACTAGGTCCTCGTGCGAGGGCCGGCGCGTGTACATGCTGGATCTACCCTCGCGGTTTAATCTTCTCCGGGACTGCGTCGACGGGTCGCCGGCGTTCGAGGACGAGGGCAGCGCGTGCGTCCTCATGTCCAACGCCGGCCTCGGCCCTGTGCTTGCCCCCGTCTCCGGCAACGACAGCGACCGTGTCATCCCCGACAAAGGATGGTAAGCAAGCAACGATAGAGACCGATAATGGTGGTGTAATTCTTGGCGTGCTCTGCTCATCTACGTACGTGTCGACGACTGAAATGCAGGTTCAACACGAACCATCACGCCCTGGAGGTGATCTTCCACCACCGCATGCGGCGGTACGAGTGCCTCACCGACGACCCGGCGGCGGCCACGGCGGTGTACGTGCCGTACTACGCGGCCCAGGAGCTGAACCACCACACCTGCGACGCCAACGCGACGGCGCGCAACGCTCCGTCGGGGGAGTTCCTCCGCTGGCTGTCGTCGCGGCCGCGCTGGGCGGCGCTCGGCGGGCGCGACCACTTCATGCTCGCGTCCAGGACCACGTGGATGCTCCGGCTCGCGCCGGGAGGCGACGGCGCCACGGGGTGCGGCAACAGCTTCCTCGACCGGCCCGAGTGCCTCAACATGACCGTGCTCACCATCGAGTCCAACATCTGGGACCGCCGGGACATGGCCGTGCCGTACCCGACCTACTTCCACCCGTCGTCCGCCGCCGAGGTGGCCGCGTGGCAGGCGCGCGCCCGCGAGACGCGCCGGCCCTGGCTGTTCGCGTTCGCCGGAGCGCGGCGTCCGAACGGCACGCGGGTGCTCCGCGACCGCCTCGTCGACAAGTGCGTCGCCTCGCCGGGCCGCTGCGGCATGCTCGACTGCAGCCACGGCCTCATCTGCCATTCCGCGGAGAGGCTCATGTCCCTCTTCGCCTCCTCCCGCTTCTGCCTGCAGCCGCGTGGCGACTCCTTCATGCGCCGCTCGTCCATCGACGCCGTCGTCGCCGGCTGCATCCCCGTCTTCTTCCACGAGGGGTCCACATTCGAGAAGCAGTACCGATGGCACGAACCGGACAACAACGGCGGCGAGGGCGACGTCGTCAATGGCCTCCGCCGTTACTCGGTGTTCATCGACGAGGACCAACTCCTGGAAGGGAAGGTGGACGTCGAAGAGGTGCTGGGCAGGTACAGTGACGAGGAGGTGGCAGCCATGAGGGAAGAGCTCATAAAGATGATCCCGAGGTTCGTGTACAAGGACCCCAGGGTGAGGTTTGAGGGGGACATGAAGGACGGGTTCGACATCGCCATGGACGAGGTGATGGCGAGGACCACGAGGATAAGAAATGGCGAGGATTTGGGATGGGACGTATAATGTCCATGAATGATATTCAAGAATCAAGCTCAAGCGGGACACAGGAGACTCACGGCATTTGATCAAGAAGAATTGTGGGATAAAGTCGAACCTCCCAAATCTCACATTCTTGATCAAATGTCGTGATTCTATCTGCGAAAATAAATAAAACGGCGCCACTCAAAATCCGTCTGGAAGGATCAAATTCGAGTCGGCATGAAGATGCAATTGCTTCCCTACCTTTGAGCCAAGAGCTAGCTCATCTATTGCAAAAATTCGTGACGCTGGGTCAGATGTTGTCTTGTTTGTACTAGTTTGTTAATGGTGCATAGTTAGCAATACGGAGTACTGTATATCTTGCACATTTGCTATTACTGAATTGATTAAGGAACCCCTGCTCTCACAGTTGTGACCAATCGACTTAGACCATGAGACACCTCCTTTTAGGATGTCCCTTCTCGAGATCGGTTTGGCACGAGGTTCTATTCTGGATCCGATCAAGGACGAGGGTGACTTCAACGAATGGTGTTTGGAGGTTTGCTGATCTATCCATCTGTTGGTGGTGCATACGAGTATATCTTACACATTTACTATTTATGATTTATATTAAGGAACCTCCATCCAAAAATATAAGACACGTTATTCTTTCTGGTCTTTGATATACGACTTTGTTCACTACTATATAATTATAGAAATTGAGAATATATATAGATATTATCACTAGATCCGTCTTGCAAAATTATTTAATTTTATACTTTTTGGTCAAAATTGTAAGTCATCGACCATTGAAAATTAAGGACGTCTGCTGAAGGGTGGATTCCCATTTATTGTGTTTTAGTTAGCTTGGTGGCCGCACCATCCAGGTGTTGGAATAAGGTTCTCATGCCCTATCCCCATTGCATCGGTGTGCCTAGCGCCCATGGAGAGCGCATTGAGTCGTGTGTCCTGCAGATCTTCTAATACTCTATGGTCGCAAGTATGTCTCTTCCAATCTACGATTCTCATCGAGTCATCATCGACGACGATTGCTACTTTGGTCAGGCCTTAGCATGCGAAATTCTCAACTTTCTACTATAACAAGCTTTGCCCGACTTTGGTTAGTGAGGATTGTCGTGGGAATAGTCACGGCAGATGCTGCAATCGGCAGCGAGTAGTAGAACGAGGGGCAAGGGCGGCCAGCCATCTGCGGTGCGATATGAGGGCAAAGACACAGGGTTTTATCCAGGTTCGCCCCCCCCGGAGGGTAAAGACCTACTCCTGCTAGATTGTATTAGGGAGGTGTTACAATGGGCGAACTCGGCGGCTAGGCGGCGAGTCGCTTGGGTGTATGAGGGAATGTATCTCTACTCGCCCTATAGGGAGGTTTATATAGGCTCACCTCCCCTAGGGTTTACATATCTCAACCGATTCACTTAAAGCTTCGGTAGTCGTTTAACCTAATCCGCCTGGGCCTAACGACTACCTGGCCTTCAGACTTCCGCCGCCGGTTCCTCACTGGCTTCAATCCACTCGCTGCTCAGCCCACTCACGGTTCTTGGGCCGGAACGCCCCCGGGTATACCCCAAGAGGCATATCCCATCAAGTAGTCCCCGAGGCCGCCGGCAATTAGGCGTGGGTGGCTGGCAATGGAGTATACGGCTTGAGTTGGCATCCAACAAATCGTCGGCGGGCTCTCATAAAGGAGAAAACCAAGATCCAAGTCGCGGCTTTGGCGAGTCGAGTCAAAACATCGTCATAGTGATTGGGTCGGCGAGTGGCCGAAGTTGGACCGTCGGCGTGGTCAAACTAGCCGTTGGGGTAATCCAACGGTAACCTTTGGCATAATCATCGCGGTAACGGCTCCACGATTTGGCGGGTAACACCCACTATATAAGGGGAATGGCGGCATTGTAGAGCCAACTTCTCACCACTTCTTCCGATCACAGATTTTCCTTCCTCGATCGCGATCCAACCGACCAAATCCTCCGACCCCAACCAACCCTCGCCATGGCCCTTTCCACGAACTGTGGGTAGATCCAAATGCACGAGGGCGCATGGCCTCTTCGAGGAGGCCGGGATCCTGCGAGCCGGTGTTGGCGTATTCCATGCAGCCGGAGAAACGACCCAAACCCGCGAGAGGGAATTCATCTGTTTCACCACCATCTCGGCGGGGCTAGGGTTTCACGCCCCTGTTCTTCCGGCTTCGCCTACTACGGAATCCAGCCTTCAGATCTGGGTCCCCAAGATCGAGCAGCTCGCCATCTTTGTATGCTCGCGAATGCTACTTGGCTGCCGCCCTACTTCCCTTGTGGCAAGATCTGCTCCACAGACGGATCACCATGAGGCAGGCGGCCCAATGCTAGCCGCGGGCGGCTTGACGTTCCAGCTCAAGTCCAAAGCGTCATTCTTCGATCTGATGCTGCCCGCCAAGGCAGCGAGCGACTGGAAGAAGTCGTGGTTCTACGTGGCCGAGGCGAGCCCAGAAGACGAGGTGGCGATCCCGCGGTATTCCGCCAATCGGTCCGAGCCGCGCCATCTCCAAGTCGGCAAGCTCCCCAACGACCAGCGGATGGTCGTCGACGAGATGCTCCAGACCATCCGCGGTCTGAAAAAGAAGGGCCTCCAGACGATAAATCTGTACAACTGCTGGCTCGGGCGGCGGCTCGTCCCGCTCGCCCAGCGCGACCACTACATGTACCAGTACACGGGCCGGGGAGACTCGACGAAGGCCTGCCTCGACGAGTGGAAGCTGGAGGACTACCTCCCAAGAAGAAGATTACCAGCGGTGTACGGATGCGCAGGCCGGGTCGCCCTATACCATAGCGTCCGGCTCCAACGGTAATCACTTTGCTTTGCTCGCAGTCGCAGTTTATGCAGTCGCGGTAATTCTGATTCCATTCTGTATTTGTCGCAGCTATTCCAAGTGGTGGAAGGGTGGCTCCCACCTTCGGACGACGAGAGCTCGGGCTCATCCGCCCAGGACGTAGGCGAGTCTCCGCCTCCCAAGGGCGACGAGGACGACGATGACGAGTCTGAGGAGGAGGTCGCCCCACTGGTGCGAAAGACCCGTGGACAACGACAGCGCGAGATCGAGGCAAGCAGAAGCCTCGAGTGTCACGATGACGACGACGAGCTCCCAGAGACCACCTCGCGCCGTCAAGCCACTCCGTCTAAGAAGAAGAAGGAAAGGGAGGCAAGGGCCCCCCCGAAGAAGAAGACGAAGCCATCCAAGCCGGCCTCGCCGCACTTCGGGCGCAGCTCGATGCTCCCAGCCGCCGGTGAGGACGCGCCACGATGGCAGCAACCGACGCGGGCGATCGAGGAAGTGCCCGCTTCAATGCCTCCGCCATTCGCCCCAGCCTGGCCGGGAGGCTCACTCTGCCACCGCCTCGCAAGGAGGCTCCTGCCGAAGATATCCCAGAGGCTCCAGCTGCGGCCTCAAAGACGAAGAAGCCGTCCGTGTCTTGGGAACGCGACGTCCTGGAGATGGGGCTCAGTCGCCGACTGGGCCCCGAACTGGAAAAACCAGCCGGCCTCCGTACGGGGCTACGTTTTATCCCAGTCGCCAAGTGAGTGCACTCACCCATCCTTGTTTTTCATAGTTACTTCAATTATTTCTGCTTATTCGATTGATGCACAGGACCGGAGTGAAGAGGATGGGCCATCCGACCGTGGCTAAGGTGCCATCCGCCGTTAGCGAGGAGGATCCTTCCCGCAAGAGGAAGGCGGACGAGGTCGTCGTCTCGGCGGATGGCAGCAAGAAGGCCAAGGGTGACGATACCGTCACTATCTCTGATGACACGGCGATTGCACCAGCCGGGCCCGTGACGGAGGCAGCCGCGTCTACAAAGGAGGGCGCTTCCTTGCCTGGAACGGCGGAGGCGACCTCTATTGGAGCGGGTGCCTCTATCGCTACCTTCCCACGCTTCGTGACCAAGGCGGCCACGGCGAGTGGGGCTGCGCCCTCGAGCCACGCTCCTGGGACCGCCGACGCTGAAGTCGACCAACGTCGTGGGCACACGCTGCGGTTTACCGTCCGTGGACGCGATACAACTCCATGGCATGCTTGGCGCAGCCATCCAGGTACATCCAGTCCCCGAGGATCAGGTCGGTGCTTTGCAGCGGCCTGATTCTTATAATTTCTCATCTTTTTATTTTTCGCATCCAGTCCCCGAGTGCGCACGCGCTAAATTTTAGCGGGTGGGCACTTAGGAATTTCTTGATCGCCAGTCCCCGAGTGCGCACTCGCTGAATTTCAGCGGGTGGGCACTTAGGAATTTCTTGATCGCCAGTCCCCGAGTGCGCACTCGCTGAATTTCAGCGGGTGGGCACTTAGGAATTTCTTGATCGCCAGTCCCCGAGTGCGCACTCGCTGAATTTCAGCGTGTGGGCGCTTAGGAATATTGCTTTGACTAACTTTTTCGGTGATGTGCAGGGTCTGCAGCTTGAGTCGGCGGACCGATTGGCCGCGGGCGCAGCGTGGAGAAGGAGCCGCCATCGCCCGTGAAGCGAACAAAGGTCTTCGTGGATGTTGGCGGGCAGAGGAAGCTCGCCAGGGCTTGTCCTCGCCGTGAATTGGTGGCGCGAATCTGCCTGAGTGCCGCTGAACAACGGATCGCCAACCGAGCGCGAATCGCGAAGCAAAGAAGAAGCGAGCTCGGCCGACGGCGAGCTAAGGCCGCCATTGCGGCACCGAGGAGGATCGCAAGGTGTCGGAAGTCCTTATTGCTGGGCTTCAGACGACCATACATCGCTTCAATGCTTCATCACGGAACTCGCCCGCCTACCGCTTGGTGAGTACATCTTCCTTTCCATGGTTGTGTCTTTGTGGTGTCCGTCGTACTCATTATTGTCTTCTACTCGCAGGTCGCATCATCGATAGCGAAGGAGAGGCGAGCTCGCTCGACGCGAGGCAGTGCGTGAGCATGCTCGTCGATTCGGCGACGCTGTCGGCGACGTGCATCCGCGCCTATCTCCAAGAGATATCGCCCACGGAGTTGATTCCCAGCGACCTCGTTGAGGTGTGGAAGTATTTGGAGAAGGCGCCCGCGGTCGTTGAGTTCATGACGCCGGTCGCGCCGCTGGAGCGCCGACGGCATCGAGCCTTGACTCGCCCACTTCCCTCAAGATTTCATCGACGATGTGACGAGTGGATATCCATCGCCGATCGGGCGCGTGGAGCTGTCCGAGGTCCTCAAGTTGCAAGACCGCCGCCACGCATTTAGAACGATTCCGGGCAATGGGCGACCTCCTTCCGCCAGAGACGGTCGTCGCTGAACGACCCCGAGCCGCATCGTGACTTCAAGGTCGAGCAACCTTTCGTGCGGCGATGGCGGGTGAATCGACGACGATCCGTCAAACCCGTACACGGCGTTCATCCGCAATCGCCGGGATGTTGGCGAGTCGTCATCAAAGCCTGCAGAGTAGGATAGTTTGCCTTGTGGCGTTAGCAGCAGGTCTGCCACGCGGGCATATTTTGTAACGTGAAACAATGCAATATCCAATTGAATGAGACGTCGTGTCTATTTTGGTATTTGTTGTGTGTTTGTGATTGATTTTTGAACGAGTCCCCGAGCGCGTCCGCCCTTTTTGTGGGGTTTATCTCGTATATGATATATGTGTTGTTGTCATGTGTTTTGTTGTTTTGGTCGACTCGCCCGAGCTCGGAGAGCCAGTCGCTAGGCGACTCCCTTGAGTGCTCTGTATTTTACCATTTTCCCTTGCGCGAACGGGGTCGGGTGGCCGAGTCCCCGAGCGTGGTACTTGGTTGTTCTAGGCGCGACTCGAGGGTGGTTGAGGACTTAGCGCGTCACTCCTGCCTGGCCCGTGGGGTTAGTCGCGTGGCGAGTCCTGGGCATGCTCTCTTACTTGGCGTTTTCGACCATCGCGATTTAACCGGTCTTCGCCCCGGCGTGGTACTTAGCTGTTCGAGTCGCTATGCCGAGGATGCGGAGGACCAAGGTCGCCGTGAGAAGCGAGGGCGTTGTCTTGGCTCGTAGAACCACCGAGCTAGGCGACTCCAATGGGCTCCGGGTGGGCGTTTTTAATGGATGCAAGACCTGAGGTGATTCAAGGTTTTACACCGCACTACTTAGCCGTGATTTATCGCTGTACCAAAGGTTGACTTCGCAGCTAAGCGTAATTGTTATTACGAAAAGTCTGAGTGGCACAAGTCATGGAGAGTAGGCGCAATTTGCGGTAATCGCTTCTTTTTATTTCATAGCGATCGGAGAGTACATGTGTGGGGTTCTAGGAGTAGAACTTCCGAGGAGGTTTACATTCCATGGTCGCTGACGTCGAGTTCGCCGCCCCGCGACGTTGATGAGGTAGTAGGCGCTGCTGCGGCACGCTACGATAGCGAATGGGCCTTCCCACGGAGGGAGAGCTTGTGCATGCCCTTCTTGTCCTGGATGGGGCGTAACACCGTGTCGCCTTCCGGAAGGTGCGAAGCCACCCGCCGACCGTGGTAGCGCGGAGTCCTCGGTAGATAGCGGTGCGTGACCGCGAGGTCACGGGCTCCGAGTTGGTATATCCCGTCTTGGGCAAGCTCGTCGCAGCCTCAGATAGTGGACGACCGGCGAGTCGTGCTCGAGGTCGGGCATGATCGCCTTCGCGCAGAGACCATGAAGAAGGGGTAAATCCTGCCGATCTATTGACCGAGGTGCGGATCCCCATATGACGAGGGCAACTCTTGACCCAAGACCGGCGGTGCGCTCGAGTGGCACATGGAGTCGCGGCTTCAGCCGTGAAGGATGCTTTGTTGGCCCGTTCCGCCGTTGGATTCCGGTGGCGCGACGCGAGGTCGAGCCGATGTGGTGCTCTTCGCATTCGCCATGGCTCCTTGGCAAAGTTGGTGTCGTTGTTCGTGATGATGCTGTTTGGGAACCCGTAGCGATATATGAGCTCGTAAGGAATTTAGTGGCGGTCTTCCCATCGCATTTCGACTGGCTTGGCCTCCACCCACTTCGTGAATTTGTCGACGGCATCAGCAGGTGGGTGTAGCGGAGGGGCCTTCTTGAAGGGTCCTACCATGTCCATGCCCCACACAATGAATGGCCAGTGATGGGGATTGTTTTGAGCGCCGAGCTTGACGCGCGTCCCGATTGGCGTGCCGGCACCGGCGCATCACCGGACGATATCGGCAAAGAGCGGTGGGCGAGAAGCCATGTCGCATAGCCTTGGCGACTGAGGAGCGGCGGTGGCGCAGGCCGCACACCGGAGTGAATGTCGTGGAGGATCTTGCGTCCTTCACCGGGTTGGACGCGGCGTTGAACACGCCGGTGACGCTGGCTTGTGGAGCTCGCCGTCGATGATGGTGTAGGACTTGCATCGACGGCGATCATCCGGCGTCTCGCTCACGGCGTGGTGCCGCCTGTAGGCGATGTAGGGCTTGGTCCATCGTTCGCTCGCTGACGAAAAGCGACCAAGGCTGCCTCTGGTTGAGTGGGACTCGATGTCGATCTCCCTCGGGGGAGAGACTGATGGCTTGGTGATAGTGTCGAGGAAAACGCCGGCGGGTGGTGCGAGTCGGGCCGACCCGATGCGAGAGAGTGCGTCGGCCTCCTCGTTCTTCCGTCTGTCGATCCACTCGACGGAGTAGCCGGTGAAGTGTCCGCCCAACTTGTCCACTGCCTGGCGGTACGCCGCCATGGTAGGGGAGACGGCGTCGCAGGTGCCAGCGACTTGCCCCGCGACGAGGTCGGAATCTCCGTAGCAGCGGAGGCGATTAACGTTCATCTCCTTGGTGGCTCTCACGCCGTGGAGGAGGGCCTCATATTCAGCCATGTTGTTAGTACAGGCGAAAGTCAAGGCAGAGGATGTAGCGGAGCTTGTCGCCTTTGGTGAAGTCAAGACTATCCTCGCTACAGACCGTCTGCGCGTTTGGAGCCGTCGTGCAAGCTCCAGAATGGAGGTACGGCAGCTTCCGTTGCCGGGCCTCTTCCCGTCGGCGATGAAGTCCGCCAGGTTCGCGACTTGATCGCTTCGTGGCTCGTATTTGATGTTGTGGACGCCGATCTCGACGCCCACTTGGCGACTCCGCCTCGCGCGGCGGATGATGTCTTGCGGTGGTCCGAGGAGACGACCGTGATCGGGTGCTCTGGAAGTAGTGCGGCAGCGCCCGAGCTCAAGACCGCGATACTAGCTTTTGGTATTGTGGGTACGGGCGCGCGACTCGGTGAGGACCTGATGATGTACACCGCCATTGGATCGGGCGCCTTTTCCTTTCTCGTCGCTCGACGACCATCACGGCCGACGACGCTGGAAGCGACATAAACCAGCATGGGTTCTTTTTCGGCGGGGGCAACGAGTAGTGGTGCGGCGAGTAGCACCTTTTTGAGGTCGCGGAGCGCATCGTCCGCCTCCTTATCACACTGGAAGGTGGGGTTCTTGCGCATCAGGCGGTATAGGGGCTTCGCCTTTGCCTGAAGGGGATGAAGCGATCGAGAGCCGCTCGCCCGCCACGGGCGACGCAAGCACTCGGGTTTGCCGAGCCGGGCGATCGTTTCGATCTTCGTGGGGTTCGCCTCGATCCCTCGTTTGGAGACGACGTACCCCAGTAATTGTCCGGCAGGTACACCGACGGTGCATTTTGCCTGGGTTGAGCTTTATCTTATATCTTCGCAGGTTGGCGAATGTTTCCGCCAGGTCGGCGAGTAGGTCGCCTTGGCGAGCGGATTTCACGACCACGTCGTCGATGTAGACGTGGATGTTGCGGCCAATTTGGCTCGCGGGGCATTCTTGCATGCACCGCTGGTAGGTCGCCCCGGCGTTCTTGAGGCCGAAGGTCATGGCGGTGTAGCAGAAGGCTCCGAATGGCGTGATGAACGCCGTCTTCTCCTCGTCTTCGACAGCCATCTTGATCTGGTTGTACCCAGAGTAGGCGTCAAGCAAACATAGCGACTCCGAGCTCGCGGTTGAATTGATTATCTGGTAGATCCGCGGGAGGATGAAATGCTCTTTTGGGCAGGTGTTGTTCAGGTTTGTGTAGTCGATACACATTCTCCAGGTCCCGTTCTTCTTCTCGACCAGGACTGGGTTTGCCAGCCACTTGGAGTATTTGATTGGCCGGATGAAGCCGGGCGGTAGGCTGCACCTCCTCGGCGATTGCTCGACGACGTTCTTCATTGAAGGCCGGCGGCCGCTTGACAGTCGCACTTTGGGGTCGGCGTTTAGCTTGTGCTCACGAGCTCCCTAGGGACACCGGGCATGTCGAGGGTTTCCATGCGAAGATGTCCATGTTCTCACGGAGGAACTCGATGGTAGCGCCTTCCTATGCCGGGCTCATGCCCGTCCCGATTGTCACCGCTCGGCCGGAGTCGCCAGGACCAGCTCACGGTGCGGGTGTCGCCGTGGCCTCAAAGGTTGAGGTGTTCGCGTCCTCCGAGTTGGGCTTCTTTAGTATGGTGGGTCGTTGTTGACCCGGCCACGCATTGGCGAGCTTGTCGGCGTGGTTGGTCTCCGCGATGACGGCGTCCAAGCAGCTCGGCTCCTTTCGCACTCGCCATGTCGGGTCGCCGTGGATGGTGATGATGCCGCACGGCCCGGGGAGCTTCATCGCGTTATACGCGTAGTAGGGTGCTTCCATGAATTTGGCGAACGCCTGGCGCCCCAGGACGCAGTGGTAGGGGCTGTCTAAGGGCACCAGCTCGAAGACGATCCGCTCGGTGCGGAAGTTTGCCGGTGTCAAGGTGACCGCGGCGTGACCTTGCCGATCGGGTACGCCTTCCGACCGGGACGATGCCATGGAACGTGGTGGGTCGTCTCGATCATTGATCGTGGGAGCCGCAACCTCAAGGTGTCGAGGTAGGATGTTGATGGAGCTGCCGCCCATCAATGTCTTGGGGAGCCGAGTCGCCGACCTTGGCTTGACCACCGGGCGAATCGCCCCGGTACTGGCGCGTGGCGAGTGGTCTTGACGGCTCGGTGATGGGGCTGTTCGACCAGTTTAGAAACGGGGAACGCCCACCTTCGCCACCGCGTTAACGGCGATGAAGCGATGACCTTCTTCTCGCGCCGTGTTGAAGCTCGTGAAGGTGTGAGCGAAACCACTTTGCCGAATTTTCCGTCGTTTGGCGGGTCGTTGTCGGGGTCCCGCGCCGCCGTGCCTTCTCGATTTCCACGGCGTGTGGCGGTCGGCGGTGGTGTGCGCGGGCTTCCTTCCCTGCTATGAAACGCACATGGTTGGTTAAGGAGGGCCGCGGGTCGAACCTTGGCTTGTTCTTGTAGTTGTCGCTGTCGGCGTTGTCCTCCGTCGCGGGCGTAGCTCTTGGGCTCAGCGTGCCGGCGTTGGCGACAAGTCGACTTCGCTTCACCGCAGCGCTTGCCGAGGCGCGAGTGCTGCCGTAACGTAGGTCGGATCGGCGTCCGCGTTTGCCGCCTCATGCGGCGTTGACCTCTGACTCGTCGTTAGTTTCTGGTTTGGATCTTCCTGCGTACTGCTTGGCGATCTCAAGGAGGTCGGGATGTTGTCGAGTGTGCGGAGTGTCGCTGAGCTTGGCGACCAGGCTCAGAGCGCACGAGGTCTTGAAGCAATGGATCGGTGTCCGGTGGATGCCGACTGCAGTACCAAAGCTCTTGCCACCATTGGACCCGATTCTTGGTCGACTGGGGTCCCTGGACGCATCGCTCTAGGTCCTCGATAGTGGTGGCGCGGGTGTAGGAGCACTCGAAGTGCCTGACGAAGGCGTCGCGCATCTCCTCCCAGGAGTCGATACTGTCCTGGAGAAGGGTGTTGATCCACTGACTTCACGTCCCTTCCATCATTAGGGAGAGGTAACGGGCGGCTAGCAGGTCGGTTTGGCCTGCAATCTCCATCGCCATGAGGTATGTGTCGAGCAACACAATAACCCTTTATTTTGTTCTCGATGAACATCATCACATATTCTTTTGCTAGTTACTTAGGCCATTGTAGTTCATGAATTGTGTTGTTTCGTATGACGATTCACACCAACAAATTCAGTATCAAATACTTAAGAACCACATTGTTTAATAAGCAAAGAATATATCCATAACATGTATATCATCTATATACTTAAACTGAACAATTCTAGTCTTTTCTTTTACGCCATATACTTATGAGATTCTCTTTCAAGATTTCTTTTACTTTTTGAAAGAATCTATCAACATCAATTAGTGGAGTCATTCATATGACACATAGTCCAAAGCGTGTATAGTTAAATACCAATGTCTTTGGACTTGCACTTTGAAGTAGATCACCATCATCAAATGTTTGGTGTTCTTTCAAATTCCTTTCTTTAGTAATCTCTTGGTGTAGTAAATATTTTACCTACATCAAATATTCACCCTTATCATGGAATTATCCATGATCAAGCTACTATTAGCTTGTAACGGTGAATCGTGAGTATAATGTTGCTCTCCCAAAAACTTTTGGAGGTTTAGGACAACTAGTGTCTCCAACCTTTTGCAAATTCTCATCAAATATGAGAACATGACTTTAGCCATATTATACTCTATCTTGTTGCAACCAAAACTTCGTTTCATATATCACAATATCTTCCACAAATCATGGTTTCTGAAACAACTCTTTCAGATCCTTAGATAACCTTGATATTAGGAGAATCCTTTGAATATCAAGAATCATGGAGACAAACATGATACTTATATACTAACACTTGGAATTGTTACTCTTGATTTAATACTAATTATTAAACTTCATGGAGTAACTTGGAACTTCTTGAAAGTTTGCAATAGGACTTTTAAACTTTAGATTAACACTTCAAAACAATACGATACCGGTTAAGTAGTAACTAACCAGAATTCTATAGTTCTATCATCTCGATTATAACTAAGCGCAAGGTGGTAAACGGATGCCAATGACTACAACAACTATGCAAATTCACTTTGATTTAGTTTATGATAAATTGAGTTCTAATTAATAATTAAATTAATCTAGGTGAACTCCCACCAAAACAATATCCCTCACATTGTTTTAGTGATCACACGAACCAAATCCACCACATCAAAACCGATCATCACGAGAGTTGATATAGCTTCAATGGCGAACAATCAACATGTTCATCATATCTACTATATGACTCATGCTCTACCTTTCTAATCCGTGTTCACGAGGCCATGTCTGCATGCTAGGCTCGTCAAGATCAAACCTTAGTTTCGCATGAGCAAATCTGGCTTGCTCACGTTGTATACACTTGTAGAATCTAACACACCGATCATCACGTGGTGCTTGAAACAAAAAGCTTTAGCAACGGTGCTAACTAAGGGTGAACACTTTATGACTTGAAATTCATGTGCATGAGGGATCATCTTATAATGCTACCATCGTCTACTAAGCAATACAAGATGCATAAAGGATTAACATCACATGCAATTCAATAATATGTGATATGATATGGCCTTTCTTCTTTGTGCTTCCGATCTCCATCTTCTAGCACGAACATGATCTCCATCATCACCGACATTGCATCAAGGTCAATGATGCTTCTCCATGGTTGTCTTCCACCGGCTTCAACTATTACAACTACTTTGAATAGACACGCGGGTCTTAACAGAAATTAAAGACAACCATATGGCTCCTGCCGGTTGCCAACTTACAATAAGGAACATTGCATACATCATATATAATCACAATCATGGCCATATCACATCACAAGACACCGCAAAACAAAGTTAGATGCCTCTACTTTCTTTGCATATTTTACGTGGTTTGGGGCTTTCAATAAGTGTCGTTCTAACTTACGAACAAGAACCACAACATTGATACTAGTATTGTTAATCACCGTTGTAAATTGGATCTTTACTATGCTAGGAGAAACAGCACCCATAAAGCCACTTATGCAATACAAGTTGCATGTCAAGCGTGGAGCAAGTCTCATGAACGATGTCATGTAAGGTTAGCCCGGCCGCTTCATCCCAACATACCGCAAGATGCAAAGTACACAAGAAGCAATTGACAATAAAAGCATCAACGCTCACAATGACTATTGTGTTTACTCACAATGTATCTACATATAGACACGGCTCGATACCACCGTAGGGGTTCGTAGCATGGAAAACAAAATTTTCTATCGCATACAAACAAACAAGCCAAGATCTATCTATTAGATTGTAGCAACGAGTCGATGGAATAACTTACCTCGAAGATTCCAAAGCGGTTAACGAGAGCGATTCTCGTGGGTGATGTAGTCGTACTCTTTCCGATCTCAAGATCGCAGAGACGATCCTTCCGGCGCTGCGTTTGCAAGACTTCCGATCGGTCACACGTTCGGTACTTTCGTGAAGACCTTCCTCTCCCTTGTTCCAGCAAGACGGAGGTTGTAGCACTCTCCTCGCGATTCCGGCAGCACAACGGCGTGGTACCGAAAGTAGAGGGGAAATCCCGCAGGGCTTCGCCTTAAGCCGGAGCGAGTATGGTGGAGTATGAGAGAGAGAGCTATTAGTGGTCTAGAGATTTAGACACACCAATTAGAAGGCTCTAAACCGCAGGCTAAAGCAATTAGAAGCTCTAAACCAAAACGGCTCTAAACCGGAGATTAGAGGATAGGAACTTGTGTGTAGAGAGGAGGCCCGCCTCCTTTTATAGGTGGAGGGGTCAAGGCCAGAGGGAGGGAGTCCCTCCCCAACTCAGCCTAGGATGGTTGGCTTGGAGGAGAGGGACTCCTCCAAGTTGGTTTCAACCTCCTCTTGCTTGTTTCCCACAGCCTGCTTCCTGTTTCCCAGGTTTCTGCTTTTCCACAGTTTCTGTTTTAGCCGCTTGACTTTCAAACCGCAGTTTGACTTTTCAGTTTTGGAACAGCAAGAACACTTAGTACATAATGCAATCATTCAATGACACATTCATGTACCCTCCTCCAGTGCCGGACAATCCGAACCTTCTAGAACATTCCCGATGAAAACACCTAATCATTCCCGAACTCAAACGGGACTTTCCTTATATGAATCTTATTCTCCGGACCATTCCGGATCACCTCGTGATATCCCGGATCCCATCCGAGACTCGAACAACATTCGGTCTCTTTCTCATAATACCATAACTACTCAAACAACGTCGAATCCTTAAGTGTGTCTCCCTACGGTTCGTGAATTATGCGGACATGATCGAGACACTTCTCGAACAATAACCAATAGAGGAATCGAAATTCATATGGCTTCCACATATTTCTACGATTACTTTGTGATCGAATGAACCACTTACATACGATACCAATTTCCCTTTGTCTCACGATAGTTTACTTATCCGAGGTTATGATCGGTATCTCGCATACCTAGTTCAACCTCACCGATAAGTACTCTTTCTCGTTCCCGTGATATGTGATCCTTGTGAGCCACCACATGCTTGCAAGCTAATTGGATGACATTCCACCGAGAGTGCCAGTATATCTATCCGCATATGGATGGACAAATCCCACTCTTGATCCATGTGTTTCAACCAATACTTTCCAACACTCAATGCCACCTTTATAGCCACCCGATTACGGTGTGGTGTTTGATGTCATCAAAGCATCCATCCGTAAAGGTGATATGCATGATCTCATGGTCGAAGGAATTAGGTTACTATGTATCAGAAAGCATATAGCAATTGAACTATTGAAATGACTTGATCTTTATGCTACGCTTATCTATAGGAGTATGTCCATCACATCATTCTCCTAATGATATGGTCCTGTTGTTAATAACATCTCTATGTTCATGATCAGGAAACCATGATCATATATTAACCAACAAGCTAGTTTAACAAGAGGCTTTACTAGGGACTCTTATTTTAGTTTACAAATCACACAAGTATTAATGTTTCCGGTTAATACAATTATAGCATGGTATGTAAACATTTATCATAAGTGTGAAGATATGATAATAACCACTTTATTATTGCCTCTTGGGCATATCTCCAACACCAAGCGAGGTGGGGAGTTGGGCGGCGGCTCTCGCAGAGGCCTGAGAAGGGTGGCGGAAAGGCCGTGCGCCTGGCCGGGGAAGGAGAGTAGGGTGGCGGGGAGAAGAGGTGCGGCGATGGGGCATGATGCGGGAGGAGTCATGGGTAGGTCGCGAGGTGGGAGGCGATGGGTGGTTCGCAGGAGTCTGTGGGAGCGCGAGGATGGGACACGGGGTGGTCTGGAGTGCGTGATGTAGGACAGAGGGGCCATCCGGGGTGTGTCGTGAGGCATGTGGGTTGGGTTCTGGCAGCCGTGTGGGTGGGTTGGGCGTGGTGGTGTGTTAGCGGGCCGAAGCAGGTGAGGGAGTGGGATTAGGGTAGAGCTAGGGTTTGGGTTAGAGATAGGTCTGGTTAGGGTTTGGGGTAGGGATTAGGTTGGGCCGATCAGGGTGGTAGGTGGCCTGGCTTTCGGGACGGGATGCCTCCCCGATCAAAACAGTTGTATTTAATTTATATTTTGTAAATGCTTTTATAAATAATTTTTAGGCAAATAAAAGATCCGACAGTCAACCTTAAACTTTGAAATAATAGGGGGTAATGTAGAAAGCAAAAATAGGGTTTTGGGAAAATAGTTTTTAAGCAAATAGATGCATGATGTTATGATGATGCATAAAATATTATTTAACACGCGATTTTCTAGTAGTGGATTTTCCCGGGGTGCTACACTCATCATTCCATAACTACTCAAACAACGTCGAATCCTTAAGTGTGTCTCCCTACGGTTCGTGAATTATGCGGACATGATCGAGACACTTCTCCGAACAATAACCAATAGAGGAATCTGTAAATTCATATGGCTCCCACATATTTCTACAATTACTTTGCGATCGAATGAACCACTTACATACGATATCAATTTCCCTTTGTCTCACGATAGTTTACTTATCCGAGGTTATGATCGTTGGTATCTCGGCATACCTAGTTCAACCTCGTTACCGATAAGTACTCTTTTCTCGTTCCCGTGATATGTGATCCCTTGTGAGCCAGTCACATGCTTGCAAGCTAATTGGATGACATTTCACCGAGAGGGCCCAGAGTATATCTATCCGTCATATGGATGGACAAATCTCACTCTTGATCCATGTGTTTCAACCAATACTTTCCGAACACTCAATGCCACCTTTATAGCCACCCAATTACGGTGTGGTGTTTGATGTCATCAAAGCATCCATCCGGTAAAGGTGATATGCATGATCTCATGGTCGAAGGAATTAGATTACTATGTATTAGAAAGCATATAACAATTGAACTATGAAAATGACTTGATCTTTATGCTACGCTTATCTATAGGAGTATGTCCACCATATCATTCTCCTAACGATATGATCTTGTTGTTTAATAACATCTCAATGTTCATGATAGGGAAACCACAATCATCTATTAACCAACAAGCTAGTATTATATAGAGGCTTTACTAGGGACTTCAAATTAAGTTTACAAATCACACAAGTATCAATGTTTCCTTGTTAATACTATTATAGCATGAATGTAAACTTTATCATAAACACAAAGATATAATAATAACTACATTTATTATTGCCTCTAGGGCATATCTCCAACAATCATATCATTGGGAGAATGATATGATGGACAGACCCAAATCAAGCAGAGCAATTAGATCGTGTCATCGTGTTCATCTTTGCGAAGCTTTTTCTTATGTCAAATATTGTATTCCTTAGACCATGAGATAATGCAACTCCCTGGTATCGGAAGAAAGCTTTGAGGTCATCAAACGTCATCCTATGAGAGGGTGATCATAAAGGTGTCTCTCAGGTGATCAGAAAGTATCTGTTGGGTTGTATGTATCGAGATGGGATTTGTCCCTCCCAAGTCGGAGAGATATACTTCGGGCCCACTCGGTAATCGATACCAACACCGCTTGCAAGAACGTGGTTAAGGAGTTAATCACAAAGTGATATCGGATTACGGAACGAGTAAAGTACTTGCTATGAACGAGATTGAACTAGGTATGCCGATACCGATGATCGAATCTCGGGCAAGTAAAATATCGCGTGACGAAGAGAATATATATGGGATTAATTGAATCCTGGCATTGTGGTTCATCCGATATGATCATCGATGAGTATGTGGGAGTCAATATGGGTTTCCAGACCCCGCGGTTGATTATTGATAGAAGATCATGTCCGCATATTCTCGAACCCGTAGGGTCACACACTTAACGTGTCTCGACGCTAGGATAGAATGGATAATTGGTTTATGAATTTTTGTTCAGAGTCTCGGATGAGATCCAGGACGTCACGAGAGGTTCCTAATGGTCCTAGAATAAGGTTCATATAAGGAAAGCGGTTTTGGATTTCGAATTGTTTGATTGTTATTATTATACCTAAGCTTCTAGAACCTTCCGAGTGGGACCAACATGGCCCCACTTGTCGGGAGGGCGTGGGCCTATGAGGGAGTGCCCTGGCAAGAGCTGGGGCACAAGGCCCCATAGGCCCAGTGGCCAAAACCCTAGGGGAAACCCTAGGAAACCTTATAGAAGGGGAAAACTTGCCCCACTCCAACCCTGGGGCCGCCGCCTAGGGCTTGGAGGAGGGACAAGGGGCCAGCCCCTATATATAGAGGGCAGGCGCCCCTCCCCACTCCTTCAACCCTAGCCGCCATACCGCTGCCCTCCTCTCTCTCTCCCGATCGCGTGTGGCGAAGCCTGCCGAAACTCCACCTTTACACCACGTCATCGTGTTGTAGATCCAATCTATCTCTCCACCCCACTTGCTAGACCAAGTAAGGAGGATACGTCGACGTTCCCTACGTGTGCATCTCTCGGAGGCGTCGCCACTTGCGGCGTTGGATCAGATCGGATCGCGAGAAGGAGAAGGCTAGTACGACTACATCAACCACGTTCCGTTGAACGTTCCGCTGTGCGATTTCTTCAAGGGTATGAAGATATCATCTATCCCCCCTCGTTGTTTGCATCTCCTAGATTAGATCTTGGCTTCCCCGTTCGCATCCGTAGAAATTTTTGATTTACTATGTTGTGAAACCCTTAAGTGGTATCAGAGCTAGATCTATGCGTAGATGTGTTTCACGAGTAGAACGCAACATGCTTGTTGCGGGCGTTGATGTTTTCTGTTGCAAGCCTCTTGTTTGTGTACTTCTTATGACGCGGGATAGTGAGATCGAAGCAGTCCAGGCCAACTTTACGCGACCTCTTTCGCGAGACCGGCTCCGCACTTGACGTGTGGCTTGTTCCACACATGCGGCTGGTGGATGCCAGTTTCTCTCACTATAGTTGTCATGAGATTTACACCGGATGTTGGCAACCATAATATCACCGGTGTGGATTTCCGTAGGTAAGAATCGTTCTTAGCTTGTTACTCCCATAAGCCACGTAAAACATGCAACAACAAAGTAGAGGCGTCTAACTTGTTTTTGCAGGGAGTGTTTCTGTGATATGGTATGGCCCAATATGTGATGTGTATGTTGTATGCAATGATCATGTTTTGTAATGTTTCACGACTTGCATGTCGATGAGTACACAACTGGCAGGAGCCATATGGTTGTCTTTATAATTGTGTATTATCTGTGTGTCAACTTCTTATACGCCATGTAATAGCTTTGCTTTATCGCTAAGTCGTTAGCAATAGTTGTAGTTGCTATTCGTGGTGGAGGCAATCATGGTGGAGTGATGGAGATCATGCTGGCTCGCACAACATAGAGATCATTGCGCGGAGATTGGCTATACCATGTCACATAAAATTATATGCATATAATGTTTATCCTTTTATGTATCTTATTATGCTTAGATCGCGACGGTAGCATTATAAGATGATTCCTCACTTAAAGATCAAGATAAAACTGTGTTCTCCCCATGTATGCACCGTTGTGAAAGTTCGTCGTGTTCAAGCATCATGTGATGATCGGGTGCTATAAAGTCTACGTTCACATACAACGGGTGCAAGCCAGTTTTGCACACGCGGAAATACTTGGGTTTGACTTGACAAGCCTAGCATGTACAGACATGGCCTCGGAACACACGAACCGAAAGGTTAATCATGAGTCATATGAATGATATGATCGACACTTTGTTGTCCACCATTGAAACCACATCTCTTCTCGTGAAGATCAGATTAGGTGTGGTGAATTTGGATCATGTTCACTAAACAACTTGAGGGATGTTGAATTTAGTGGGAGTTCATCTAGTAATTTGATTAAGTTGAACTAGTTATCATGAACATAGTCTAAATTGTACTTGCAAATTTTGTAGATCAAATGGCTAAGTCCAACTTCAACGTTTTTGCTGAGAAAGAAAAGCTTAAGAACAATGGGTCTAACTTCACGAACTGGTTCATCAATCTGAGAATCATTCTCTATGGCGGACAAAAGGACTATGTCCTTGAGAAAGCGCTAGGTGACGCCCCTGCTGTAGATGCGCCGGCTGATGAGAAAGCTGTTTATCAGTCGTGCAAGGATGATTATGGTGTGATTAAGAGCACCATGTTGTTTGCTATGGAATCGGACCTTCAAAATCGTTTTGAGGAGTTCCCCGGGCCCTTTGAGATTCTTGAGGAACTAAAAACTATGTTTCAGACTCAGGATCGTTCTGAGAGATATGAGATCTCTGAGAAATTCTTTAATTGCAAGATGGAGGAAGGGAGTTTCGTTAATGAGCACGCCATTAAGATGTCGGGCTACACTCAACGCCTTGAGCAATTGAACTGCAAGATTCCAGAGGAGCTCAAGATTGACAGAGTTCTGCAATCACTCCCTCCTAGCTACAAAGGTTTTGTAGTTACTCATAATCCGATTGGTTCCACTGATACGATCACTGAGCTCTTCGCTAAGCTGAAAGTTGTGGAGGTGGACATCAAGAAATAATCATGTGTTGATGGTCAACAAGCCCCCCAGCTTTAAGAAAGGTAAGGGTGCAAAGAAGTCCTTCAAGAAGGGCAGCGGCAAGCGCGTTGCCCGTGCAGAGAAGAAGCTCAAGTCTGGACCTAAGCCGGACACTGAGTGCTTCTATTGCAAGGACAAGGGTCACTAGAAGCGCAACTGTCTGAAGTACTTAGCGGACAAGAAGGCTCACACCATCAAAGGTATATTTGATATACATGTTATTGATGTTTTCCTTACTAGCCCTCGTAGTGCACGGGTATTTGATATCGGTTCGGGCTAATATTTGTAACTCGAAACAGGAGCTACGGAATAGATGGCGGCTAGCGAGGGATGAGGTGACGATGCGCGTTGGCAACGGATCAAGAGTTGATGTGATGGCCGTCGGCACGCTCTCCTTAGTTTTTACATTCGGGATTAGTTTTAAACCTCAATAAATGTTATTATGTGACTGCGTTGAGCATGAACATCATATTTGGATCGTGTTTATTGCAAGACGGTTATTCATTTAAATCGGAGAATAATGGTTGTTCTATTTATATGAGTAACATATTCTATGGTCATGCACCTGCTATGAATGGTTTATTTCTTCTGAATCTCGAAAGCCATGAAACACACATCCATAACATTGAGGCTAAGAGATGCAAGGTACATAGTGATAATACGGCTTATTTGTGGCACTGTCGTCTAGGTCATATTGGTGTAAAACGCATGAAGAAACTCCATTCTGATGGACTTTTGGAGTCTCTTGATTTTGAATCATTTGACAAGTGCGAACCATGCCTCATGGGCAAGATGATCAAAACCCCGTTCTTCGGAATAATGGAGCGAGCAACGGACTTGTTAGAAATCATACATACCGATGTATGCGGACCAATGAGTGTTTCGACGCGCGGTGGTTATCGCTATTTTCTCACTTTTACTGATGACTTAAGTAGATAAGGGTATATCTATTTAATGAAACATAAATCTGAAACATTTGAAAAGTTCAAAGAATTTCAGAACGAAGTGGAAAACCATCGTAACAGGAAAATTAAATTTCTACGATCCGATCGTGGAGGTGAATATTTGAGTTATGATTTTCTCACGCATCTTAAAGCAAGCGGAATCATTTCGCAACTCACGCCACCCGGAACACCACAGTGCAATGGTGTGTCTGAACGCCGGAATCGAACTTTATTAGATATGGTGCGATCGATGATGTCTCTTACAGATTTGTCGTTATCATTGTGGGGTTATGCATTAGAAACCGCTGCATTCACTTTAAATAGGGCACCATCTAAATCCGTTGAGACGACACCGTATGAACCGTGGTTTGGTGCTAAACCTAAGTTGTCGTTTCTTAAAGTTTGGGGATGCGAAGCTTACGTCAATAAGTTGATGCCGGACAAGCTCGAAGCCAAAGCGGGGAAATGCGTCTTCATAGGATACCCTAAGGAAACGATTGGGTATACCTTCTATCACAGATCCGAAGGAAAAGTGTTTGTCGCATAGAACGGATCGTTTCTTGAGAAGGAGTTTCTCTCGAAAGAAGTGAGTGGGAGGAAAGTAGAGCTAGACGAGGTTATTGAACCTTCTCTTGAGTTGGAGAGTAGCGCAGCACCTGAAATTGTTCCAGTGCCGTCTGCACCAACAATAGAGGAAGCTAATGACAAGGATCATGAAGCTTTGGACGATGCTACTACTGAACGTCGCAGGTCAACAAGGTCACGTGCCCCTCCTGAGTGGTACGGCAACCCTGTCTTGACTGTCTTCTTAGTAGACAACAGTGAACCTGCAAACTATGAGGAAGCAATGATGAGCCCAGACTCTAAGAAATGGCTAGAGGCCATGAAATCCGAATTGGGATCCATGAGCGAAAACCAAGTATGGACTTTGGTGGACCCTCCTAGCGACCGAAAGGCCGTTGAGTGCAAATGGATTTTCAAGAAGAAAACGAACGCGGATGGTAATGTTACTGTCTATAAAGCACGACTTGTCGCGAAAGGTTTTCGACAAGTTCAAGGTGTTGACTACGATGAGACTTTCTCTCCTGTAGCAATGTTTAAGTCCATTCGGATTTTATTAGCAATTGTTGCGTTTCATGATTATGAAATATGGCAGATGGATGTCAATACTGCGTTCCTCAATGGCAACATTGATGAAGAGTTGTATATGATGCAACCCGAAGGTTTTGTCGATCCTAAGGATGCTGATAAGGTGTGCAAACTTCAGCGTTCCATTTATGGACTGAAGCAAGAATCTCGGAGTTGGAACCTTCGTTTTGATCAAGTGATCAAGAGCTTTGGATTTGTTCCAAATTGCTACGAAGCTTGTATCTATAAGAAAGTGAGTGGGAGCTCAGTGGCATTTCTGGTACTATATGTGGATGACATATTGATTATTCGAAATGACATTGATATGCTTAACGATGTGAAGAGTTACTTGAACAAATGTTTTTCAATGAAAGATCTAGGGGAAGATGCTTATATATTGGGCATCAAAATCTATAGAGATAGACAAAGATGCCTAATAGCTTTAAGCCAAAGTACATACCTAGACAAAGTTCTGAAAAGGTTCAGAATGGATAAGGCAAAGAAAGGTTCAGTGCCTATGTTGTCATGTAAGATATTGAGCAAGGCTCGTTGTCCACTCTGAAACGATAGAGAAGCTATGAGCAAAGTGCCTTATGCCTCGACCATAGCTTCTATCATGTATGCCATGCTGTGTACTAGACCGGATGTGTCCAATGCTCTTAGTTTGACGAGCAGATACCAAAGTGATCCAGGAGTGGAACACTGGACAGCCGTGAAGAACATCCTAAAGTATTTAAATAGGACTAAAGAAATGTTCTTAGTCTATGGAGGTGATGAACAGCGTCAGAAAAGGTTACGTCGACGCTAGTTTCGACAATCGACAAGGATGATTCTAAATCTCGCACGTGATACGTTTATATTTTGAATGGAGGAGCTATGAGTGGAGAATCAAGCAAAGCGTGATTGGGATCTACAGCAGAAGCGGAATACATGGCCGCAGAAGCGTCAAGTGAAGGAGTTTGGATCAGAACTTCATCATCGAGCTTGGTGTGGTTCCAAGTGCCTTGGACCCACTGGAGATAGTGTGTGACAACACTGGCGCCATAGCACTGGCTAAGGAACCAAGATATCATCCAAAGACCAAGCATATCAACCGCAAGTTTCATATAATTCGAGATTATATAACAGATGGAGATCTGAAGATTAGCAAAGTACATACGGATCTGAATGTCGCAGATCCGTTGACTAAACCTCTTCCACGAGCAAAACATGATCAACACCTTAGTGCCATGGGTGTTAGATTGTTGCTAGATGTAAACTAGATTATTGACTCTAGTGCAAGTGGGATACTGTTGGAATTATGCCCTAGAGGCAATAATAAAGATGTTATTATTATAATTCTTGTTCATGATAAAGTTTATATTCCATGCTAGAATTGTATTAAGCGGAAACTTTGATACTTGTGTGGTTTATGAACAACACCGTGTCCCTAGTACGCCTCTATGGACTAGCTCATTGATTAATGATGGTTAAGGTTTCCTAACCATAGACATGAGTTGTCGATTAATAATGAGATCATATCATTGGGAGAATGATATGATGGACAGACCCAAATTAAGCAGAGCAATTAGATCGTGTCATCGTGTTCATCTTTGCGAAGCTTTTCTTATGTCAAATATTGTATTCCTTAGACCATGAGATAATGCAACTCCCTGGTATCGGAAGAAAGCTTTGAGGTCATCAAACGTCATCCTATGAGAGGGTGATCATAAAGGTGTCTCTCAGGTGATCGGAAAGTATCTGTTGGGTTGTATGTATCGAGATGGGATTTGTCCCTCCCAAGTCGGAGAGATATACTTCGGGCCCACTCGGTAATCGATATCAACACCGCTTGCAAGCATGTGGTTAAGGAGTTAATCAAAAAGTGATATCGGATTACAGAACGAGTAAAGTACTCGCTATGAACGAGATTGAACTAGGTATGCCGATACCGACGATCGAATCTCGGGCAAGTAAAATATCGCGTGACGAAGGGAATATATATATGGGATTAATTGAATCCTGGCATCGTGGTTCATCCGATATGATCATCGATGAGTATGTGGGAGTCAATATGGGTTTCGCACCCACTGTTGATTATTGATAGAAGATCATGTCTGCATATTCTCGAACCCGTAGGGTCACACACTTAACGTGTCTCGACGCTAGGATAGAATGGATAATTGGTTTATGAGTTTTGTTCGGAGTCTCGGATGAGATCCAGGACATCACGAGAGGTTCCTAATGGTCCGGAGAATAAGATTCATATAAGGAAAGCAGTTTTGGATTTCGGAATTGTTTCGGATTGTTCGGTAGTTTACCGGAAGCTTCTAGAACCTTCCGGAGTGGGACCAACGTGGCCCCACTTTTCGAGAGGGGGCGGGCTCACGAGAGTGCCCTGTCAAGATTGGGCGGGGCACAATGCCCCATAGGCCCAGTAGCCAAACCCTAGGGTAAACCCTAGAAACCTTCTAGAGGAAAACTTCCCACTCCAACCCTTGGGGCCGCCCTAGGGCTTGAGGAGGGGCCAGGGCCAGCCCCCTATATATAGAGGGCAGGGGCGCAGCCCTCCTCCCCCACTCCTTCAACCCTAGCCGCCATACTGCTGCCCTCCAGATCTCTCTCTCTCCCGACTGCTCGTAGGTGAAGCCCTGCCACAGAAACTCTCCACCTTTACACCACGCCGTCGTGTTGTAGATCCAATCTATCTCTCCACCCCAATTGCTGGACCAAGGAAGGAGGAAACGTCGATGTGCCCTACGTGTGCATCTCTCGGAGGCGTCGCCACTTGTGGCGTTGGATCGGATCGGATCGCGAGAAGGAGAAGGCTAGTACGACTACATCAACCACGTTCTGTTGAACGTTTCGCTGTGCGATTTCTTCAAGGGTATGAAGATCTCATCTATCCCCCCTTGTTGTTTGCATCTCCTAGATTAGATTTTGGCTTCCCCATTCGCATCCGTAGAAAATTTTGATTTACTATGCTGCGAAACCCTTCAAGAACAATTATCCTCAAAGGCTCAGAGTTATGGGCCCACAAGCAGCGGGAGAGGGGCTAAGCCAGGGGTGGAGACAAGGGGGGCTAGCAGGGGCTAGACCCCCCAACCATCGGCCCCCCTCAATACATAGGTACATATTTTAGTACTAAACTATGTTGGGAATATGCCATAGAGGCAATCATGTATGATGAGATTTCTCATTGTATTCATAAATATATTAACTCGTCCTTGTGTAAACATCTGATGTGTATCATTGAATATGTGATTCGATTGTGGAACTATGCATTCATGTTGTTTGTACTAAATATCATTGGTCATTGAAGTTGTGCTGGACACACAACTTAGACCAATGTGAAAGTTGGCTTGATGACTCGGTTCCACTTGTCATGGGCATGGAGATGCTATTCCAACTTACACAGATTCATCTAAAGAGTTTAGCGAGTCGGATTGACCCATATTGAGGTACAACGAACAAGTTGTCATTTGTATATCTCAATCGATGTAATCTTTAGACCTGAGGTTATTGCATAGTCCGAGTTGAGGATCACCGACTTAGTTTATGTCAAACGCTGATCCGTAACTGGGCAGTTATAAAGGTAGAGTTCGGGTCGACTAAGAATCAAGTTGTGTGATATGAATAACCAAGATAGGATTTTGCCCCTCCACTTGGAGAGATATTCTCTGGGCCCTCTCGTGAGATATGATTCGGAAAGCATGGCCATGCACGACTCGGTTAAGTGTTAACCGGGGCGATCGACTAAGAGTTAGTCGGGTGAATCACTTATCTCGGATCGAGAAGAGAGTCGGACTATTTAAGGGATGACATATATTCACCTATAGTTTGACAAGGTATATCGTGAGGCAAAATGGACTCGGACGTAAGTCGCATTGGAAAGGCAAGTCGTCATGACTCTTTGGTACTTGGGAGTCGGCACGTTCTGCTAGGAGCCGCTACCGACTGATCGATTGAGAGTCAGACTCCAATCGTGTCCAAGTAGTCATGAGCCTGCGGGGTCACACACTTAAGAGCGGGAGCAAGTTCGGATTGGATCTAAACCTGTAATCTGGTTGGGTTGGACCTAAACCTGATTAGGACTGAGTTAGTGAGTTGGACTCACGGTGACTAGTGTTATATGGGCTTTTGTGAATGGGTCGCGCGAGCAGAGCCCACGTTCACTCCCTATATATACTGGAGCATGGCAACCCAGAAAGGTTAATCGTTGTTCGGTTAGGTCATTCTATGTGTTGGAAACCCTAACTCCACAAAGATCCGTACCGTCGTTTGAACCTAGCGATTCGCCGCTCCTCCTTGTAATGCATGGATACCAGCAGAGTTGTGCGATCAGCACCAGACGATCGGATCGTGAGGACTGCACTACATCAATCGACGCTTTTATCGAATCCATCGCTGCGTCTAGTGGTAAAACTCGTGGCCTTCTATCTCAGCTAGATCTTGGGATCACCACGTTAGAGGAAAAAGTTTTTTTATCTCTGCGTGGCCCAACAAACTAATGGTCTTATATGCTTAATTAATACTAAGCCCAAATTTATATAATTTATCATGCTTCTCTATACTGAAAGAGCTAATGAATTTTTTTATTAGTCAACTGTAGTAACATGTCCCAACATTCTTTATTTGTGTAACTAGAACTAATAGGTAGCACCATATGTAATCATTCAGATCAACTGACTGGATGCCTGCCACCCTCGCTCGCTCCTACTCAGTAGCCAGTCGCCACGCGATGCCGCGGCGCCATGCTAGTCAGCTATGTTGTTTGCCAATATGTACTTTTGTTAATCATTATGTAACACCACCAACAAGCATGTTGTGCCATCTAGTATAGAAATTAATCTCCCTCACTCTGATTGAAGGTACCAAATCGTTAATATTTTGTCGATAGATTGCATAATCTATAGTCTAATTGATTAATTTACAAAAAAAAATCGTTTTTTATTTGATGTTTGCTCGGTGATGATGACAACTTATTGTATAATAATTAGAAAATAATAATAAAAAGGTCACCTGCAATGGAATTATTAGGCTTTATACTCGTAGAGATAAAGTTGATCCAATATAAACTAATCTTTCGTATTGTCTAAGATTTAGTGATACATATTAATATCAGTTCTATGCCGATACTTTGATATACTATTATGTTTTTTATCCAAACAGTTCTTTATGTTCGCCTCCCTCAATGTTAACTTCGTTCCTGGGCTAAGCAGTGCAGGGCAGATGGCCTTAGCACATGTGGCATCCCGCAAAACCACTACTAGAAAATCGCGTTGAATTTGTGCATTGCATCGTCGTCATCATGCATTGTTTGCCAAAACTATGTTCGCAAGCCCGTTTTGTTTTTCTAAAACGCCCCATCTTAATTCAAACGCAAAACCCCGGGCCTCCGGAATATTTTGTTTGACCAACAATGTTTTGCAAACGGTGCAATTAAAACTAAATAAAAATATTAAATTATTTTTGGTGGGGCAGTCGAACGGGCCGAGTAGGCCGAACGACCGCCCCAGATTTTTAAAACGGTCCAACTACACCAATCCTAAATCCTAGAGTTACCCAACCTATCCTACCCACACCCCTGCCACCCTCACTCCCAATCGGCTCGCCACCTCACCCTCTCCCTCCCCTCCAACCAATCCCACCAGGCCACATCACCCAACCCCCCTTCTCTCTCTCCTCACAGCCCCCACTCAACTCACCCAGCTCACCCACACCACACACGGGCCACACATGCCCCGGCCCCACCTAATCCCGCCACCACGCTGCACATGCGCCAGCTGCCCCTGGGTCCCGCCGCGGGCCCCACCCTGGCACCCCTGCCCCCACGCACGCCAGGCCCCAACTACCCCGATCCGATCCCCACCCTCCCCGTGCAACACACACCACACGCCTCACGGCCACTCTCCCTCACCCGCCACGCACGCAACCACACCTCCTCGCCCCCAAGATCGCACTCGTGAGCACGACACACGCATGTGGGAACCGCCGCGTCTGCAGCTCGTCCCACCACCCGACACGCCGACGCCTCCTCGTTTCATCTCGCCTCCCTTCCTCGCGACGCCTCGAAAGGCCGCTCGCCTCCGCCCTCAGATCGCCATGGCGCCGCCGCCCGCCCGCCCGACGCCTCGCCACCACCCCACGCCGCCTCTCCCTCGATGCTTCTCCGCCGCCATCGGTCTCTGCCGCCCGCGGGCAGACGCCGCCCGCTCATTCCCGCTGCGCCACCGGCCAGCCTCGACCACACGCCTCCGCCTCACACTGCCTGCTGGCACCTGCTCCACGGCCATTGCCTCCTCCTCCCTTGCTGCCTCCGCCCGCTGGCCCCTCCGCCTCTGTGCCAAGGCCCACCGCCTCCGACCGCCTCCCGACGCCCCTCGCCTCCTTCCTCCTGCAGCCTCACTGCTCCTCCTCCAGCCGCTGCCGCCCGCCGCCTGCCCGCCGCCCATCAAGGCTGCCGCCGCCCGCTGCTCGACCCCGGCGCCGCTCGGCCAGGCCACGGCCTCGGCGTCTCAAGGCCCGCCTCCGCCGCGCCTCAAGCCGGTGCCTCATGAGCTGCCGAGACTCCAGCGCACCTCTCGCTGGCGACGCCCGCCTCCTCCGCCGTTGCATTTCCAACCTCGAATCGCCTCCTCCGCGAGCTTCCTGACGCTTACCGCCGCACCGCCACCGCTGACCTGGGCCCGCCGCCTGCAGGTCTGCGCGCTCGTGTACGTGCGCCATGGGGATTTGCTTATGTTCCTATGGCCGTCGTGATGCACCCAAGTTCGCCAACGCCCATCGGCGCCGGACCCGATGACCGCCAAGCTCGGCACCAAACGTCTAGCCCTTCACCGCGGAACACCGAGGACGCTGACTTGATAACCCAAGATCGACAAGATCCACGCGACGACCGTATCTGCTTCATGGATTCGAGACCAATCCGGAACGCCATGATCGTCTACACGGAACCGAGGACGCCGCGACCCGAACGCCTAGTTCTCCCTCCCGAACCCCGAAGACCGAACCCGGCCCGACAAGTTCTTCCGCTCGGATCCGAGGACACCGAGACGCTGGACCCTCAAGTTCTCCTTCACGGACGCCAAGTACTTTCCCCCGGACGCCAAGTCCGACCCGAGGACCGCGAGTCCGACAAGATCTGCGCAACGACAAGAACGGCACCGACCCGGAAGGACCCGATGCGCCCCGACGCTAGACCAAGTGCTTCGTCCCGAACGCCACGGCCGACAACATGACCCGTAGACCCCGGATGCGCCAAGACCTACCCCTAAGTCCGAGAACGTTTCCATCGACCCCTGGACCCCGAGACCGGACCCTGGACCCTGTCGAACCCCGAACCCCGGAACCCCAAGATCGTCGAGCCCCCTCTAATGTGTGAACCCCTTCCCGGAACCCTATTTTCATAACATAATACAACTTGTCGCATATTTAATTGTCATCTCGCATGCATATCATGTGGTTTGGGGGCCTTATGCCGATTCACCTAATAATTAAATATGGGGCCCATATGCGGGCAAATCTAGCCTTATATTGGCCTCATTTAACTTTGTGTAGCGAACCGGAAACTCATCTTGTCATGTTAATACAACATTTAAAGTGCGGGGTAGCTAAACAACTGGAACCATCTAATTAATTGTCGGGACCCCGGTTCCGCTTAATATGACCTAAATGCACCGCATCTTCACCATGTCAAACATCATGCATGCATCATGCCGATCTTCTGCCGTTGTATTAAATATTGCATCCGGTGTTTATTCTAGTGTTTTGCTTCTTCGCGGATAAGGCCGTTGAGTTGATGTGAGCTTCACCGATCTTCGTGAACCCTTCAACAATGTTTTCAGCGAGCATCTCCTTTCTACCTATCTTACTTTTATAGTATTTACTTCTCCCTCATTGATCTTTTGCTACCGTATGCGATGCTTTAGTTTCGCACTGTGATATACCGTGCAGTCTAAATTGCCTTGGACACGCCCTATTACCTGTTGTTTGGTAGATAGTTGGACTTGCGTCGTAGTTGCTTGCTCAAGTCTTGATGTGTCGTCATATGCCACAGCTTGCGATGTATTGCCGCATGTTGATGTTGGAGATGATTCTAGTTTTACTTATCGTCACTTTAATTTCGCTTAACAACTAAAATTGAAATAAACAGAGGCATCGTGGGTGATAGATAATATTTGGTTTCGACGCCCACTTGTGTCCCGTAAGACCCCGAGTACTTGATACTGTTCCTTGATTTTATGCTATCCACATCCGGAGGTATATGGGACCCCCGAGCGAGCTCGATTATCTTATTTCTTGGGGCCACAACTAGTTTGAGGTGTTTTACTATCCTGTACTTATGCCATGCTACTTTCAGATTTAAATTGTGTGAGGAGCACGCATCGCTTAGGAAGCGGAGTGATTACGCTGTATCGGCAGTCCCGATTGGGGACCTGCCGCATCTGACCATTGTCGCAAACCTTGGGTCCGTCTCGAGCTTGCTTACTCGCTATGGTATACTTCAAGGTGTCCCCTGAAATATTTCAATCGTGATTGTTCAACGTGAAAGCCTCGTTGGGTTTTGATTTGGTTTTTCCGAGGTTGATCGAGCGTGTTGCTATTGGTGCACCCCGCCGGTAAAACTTTCTCAAAGCCGTGTCCGGATATGGACGACTTGGAGCACAAGATCTCGATCATAGACAAGCATAACTAAAGTTTATCGCTATAAATTTGACTTATAATGACTAGTAATCAGCTTCACTATAATGGAATGGCTAATTAATACTGCCCACAATTGCTTGTTTGAGTGTCGCTTGCGACCATTGTACCGACTAGTAAGTATGGCAACTACAACGGAATGGTCAATAAAAGTACCAACAACTGGTTTTGGGTTTATCTCATGCTATCTCAGATTCGAGTAGTAATTGTTGCAACTATAACGGAATGATTAACTAAAAGGGCCCATCGCTTATTTTATCGTGATTATCTAAACTCGACTAGTAAAGTGCCGCAACTATAATCGAATAAGTAAACCGCCAACCGTGAGTTCCTCGGTTGACCTCGATTGGTCTCGAGGAAACACAGATGGGTTTGTTTGGTGATAGCTTCAGTTGGATCCGTTAGGTCATTCTTATCCCTCTCGATATCCGCCGCTTGTATCGAGTCTCTATAGGTTGTTTAGCATGTCGCCGCCGCCGCCGCCCACCATACCTATGTAGGCGAGGACCGAATTCTAGCCTCGCTGTAATCGCCTCGATCGACGCCCTTCTTTTTCCTTTGCCCTTTGTCGGCACCCCTTTTGTTTAAGCAGGTTTTGAGATCGACGTCGTTAGCAGGGTTACCCTTCCGGCTTGGCCTGGGCAGGGTTATGGACGTCATTGGTTATTCTTCAGGGCTCTTAGCCCCATTTGCCTCTTGTCCGTAGCTGGACGCTATATCGTTTCCAAGGTGATTTGGATCTTTGTATGTTATATCTGTAATCTTGACTCTTTGAGTCGCTGTTATATATATCTCTGCTCAGGTCCCATCGAGGACCTGTGTAATGTTATTACTTCGTTTTCCACCCGCACGAAAGTGCCTGGTGGGCACCTTTGAATCGTTTCTATGCGGGTTTGGCGAATTTTGCTAAAACTTGCATAGGTCCGATTCCAAGGGTGTTACAGCACACGCGCTGGTCAGCAGGCTTAAGCTATTTAGTAATACCAAGGAAAAATTTACTGACGAAATCGCGGTGCGAGGCATTACCGCTCCTCGATAGTTCAAGCTGGACTTGGCAGAGCCCTTATCATGGGTCCGCAACCCGCCATTTTTTGAGGAGTTAAATCCATGGTTAGTCATTGAACTTGCTTAGCAAAGTCAATACGGTCATTGTACAACGGGAATACCAATTTACGGTCATCGAACTTGCGTCAAAGCATCACTAGTGGTCACCGCAGGCGCCGTAGAGATGTATTTGACGATATGGTGCCAAGTGGACCCACTGTCAGCCTCTATGTGTGTTTTATTTGCAAAAAACCCCTTTGATTCTAATTTACTATCCTGTAGGACCCAATGTCAGCCCCACCCACAATTTTCCTCCTCCCTCTTCGTCCCCACGGCCAGCCGCCAATCCTCCTTGGCGCCGCTCCTACTCTGTGGCCTCCAAATTTCGGGCGAGGCGCGAGGTTCTGGCCGCCACCGCCACAAGCAAAGATAGTCTACTCAGCAAGACGGCGAGGGGCAAGGCTCGCTTGGAGGATGGGCGACGCGCCGGGAGAGAAGGGGCAACCACAAACGAGGAGGAGGGTTGATGCGTGGTGCAGAAGCAGCCGCTCGACACCATGCCTGCAAAGAGAGCGTGCATGCTTGCGCCCCTCGTAGTCCGTGTGTAGGTTGGGGATGGATGCGGCGGGGACCACCTTCTCGAGATGCGCCATGGCGGAGGCCGCTCCCTGCCATCCCGCTTCTACTCCGGAGTGGGACATGCGTGGAATCTTGTGCATGTGTGCTCCATAGGCGGCGGTGCCTTACAGGGGGTGGGGGAGCTCGCATCTGGTGTTGCGGGAGCATCTGGCCGTCCTTCCCGTGTCCACCAGCCGGAGCGACGGCCAAATGCGAGGCGTGGGCAGAGGTCGCTGTCCGTGTTTCAGACCTCTCCTGCGTCCTCGGCACCGAAGAAGGCCAATCACAAGACGACGGCTGCCATCCCATTGTGTGCGTGGAGGGGATGGCGTTGGGGATGGGGATGGCCGAAAGGGGTGACGAGGATTGGCGGATTGGAAGAGAAAGGGAGGAAGAAGGAGAAGATAAAAGGGAGGAATCTTGCGTCGACGTGTGGAGGCGGGGAGCATCGGCGGCGGCGGCGGTGGATTTTTCGGGAGACAAGACATGTTGGGGGTGGAACAGATACAGGACCAAGGAAGGGAAGACCGTTTTGCAAAAAGGCCCTCCTATAACTGGTTATTCCTTATGTATATATTAAATTAACTGACAGTGGGTCCACTCACCGCCACATCGTCAAATACATCTCTACGGCGCCCGCGGTGACCAGGAGTGATGCTTCGACGCGAGTTCGATGACCGTAAATTCGTATTCCCGTTGTACAATGACCGTATTAACTTTGCTAAGCAAGTTTAATGACTAACCATGGATTTAACTCTTTTTTGAGTTGCCGTCCAAACCTCCATCCTCGTCGGTCCTTATCTTTTTGGGTTCCTCACTGGGTTAAGACCAGGCGGTGTTGTTGATACAATTGTTCGAATACTACCCATGTTATCATGACATGTGAGTGTTCCTTCTGAGGCAGTGTTTGGCGGTGGATATTTTTTTTTTTTTTGAGAACACGGTGGCATTGTTGTGATTCACCTGCCTGGGCTGGACTACACTCCAGTCCCGCGACGATGCTCCCACCTGGGCCCAACTAAGGCAGACGAGGGAAAGGTAGTGTGGCCCAGGCAATCGCTGCCCGTATCGCGCTGCGCGCAACAGGGGCGAGAGAGGGGGGCGCGCCGGAGAGGCAGGAGGAGCCAAAACAACGAAAACCCTCGTCTCGAGCTCGAGCTGTGGTAGGGTTTACCTGGTCTGGTCTAGCCGTCCAGGTGGGGATGGGAGGAGCCTCCCCGGCGATAAAGCCGATCGGCAAGTCGGTGGTGCACCGGATTTGCTCCGGCCAGGTCATCTTCGACCTCTCCTCCGCCGTCAAGGAGCTGGTCGAGAACAGCCTCGACGCCGGCGCCACCACCGTCGAGGTCAGCCTCAAGGCCTACGGCGAGGAGTGGTTCAAGGTCGCCGACAACGGCAGCGGCATATCGCCCAGCAATTTCCAGGCAACGCACCAAAAGACGAAACCCCCCCTCATTTCTAATCTCGCTGCCAGATTTTGCTGTATTATTACTCCACTTGCTCCGCAGTTCTGCTGTCGTTGGTTGCTGACCGAACCATGCTCCTCCTGTTGCCTTCCCAGGCGCTCGCTCTGAAGCACCACACCTCCAAGATATTGGATTTCTCTGATCTAAACTCGGTCGCCACCTTCGGGTTCAGGGGGGAGGCATTGAGTTCCCTCTGCGCATTGGGGAAATTGACGGTTGAAACGAGGACTAAAGAAGAGCCGGTGGGGACACATTTGGAGTTTGAGCACTCGGGCGTGGTGAGCAGCGAGAGGAAGATTGCACGGCAAGTCGGGACCACTGTGACCATAGAGAAATTGTTCTCCACTTTGCCGGTTCGGGGCAAGGAGTTCAGTAGGAATATTCGGAAGGAGTATGGGAAAGTAATCTCCTTGCTGAATGTGAGTCTTGCTTCTTCTTTTTTATTTGTTCGTAGGTACTGGATGTAATTTTTTTGCATGTTGAAGCCTAACTCACACACTTATTTAGTAGGTACTACTTCTCTAGTGTTTTTCTTGCCGGAGTAGATTGTTCTCTTACGGTAGATGCTGAGATTTAATTTCTTTTTGTCATCTTCAATTACTAATTGATGAGTTTTACCTGCTCTAGGCGTACGCCATAATTGCCAAAGGGGTCAGATTACTTTGCACAAATATTGTGGGCAAGAATTCTAGAATGGTGGTGGTTAAAACTCAAGGAAGCAGTTCACTGAAAGACAATATCATTACGGTATTTGGTTTGAACACTTTCAAATGCCTGGAGCCCTTCAAGTTGGCCATCTCAGAAGACTGCCAGGTAGAAGGTTTTCTTTCCAAACCTGGACCTGGCAGTGGTCGCAATTCAGGAGATAGACAGTTCTTCTATGTAAATGGCCGACCTGTGGACATGCCAAAGGTCACCAAGCTTGTTAATGAGCTGTATAGAAGCTCAAATTCCAAGCAATATCCTGTTGCTGTCCTAAATTTCTGCATTCCAACCACATCTTATGACGTGAATGTCGCACCTGACAAGAGAAAGATTTTCTTCTCATCCGAGCATACCATTTTGCTATCTTTACGGGAGGCTATTGGAAATCTGTATAGCCCTCAACAGTGCAGCTTTTCCATCAATCACATAGAAGATGCTGAGAAGGAAAAGGATCCTGCCATTGTTGAACCTAATGAATGCACAGCTTTAATAGAAAAGGAGAATGTTTCATCTCCCGAAAATGACAGCGACACGGATGAAACAGATAGTGATGATAAGGATCCACCAGAGAACCAGAAAGTGTCTTCTTCTGTGACTACACTGCCTAGGTTACTTACTGGAGCTACATCCAGGGACATGAGCCCCTTGCCGAGGGGCCCGGCCGCTCAGGTTGATAGATCTCCTTCGCTTTCAGCCTTCTGGTATGAACAGCCAAAAAAATCCCATGGTAGTTATCCAGTAAGAGAAAATCATGCTAGAACAAGGGTTGCTGCTAAATCCTCCCCATCAAGTACAGCCCAGTCTTCTCTTATGAACTTTCTATCAGTAAACAAGAGGAAGCATGAAGACAGTTGCGATCTTATTTCTGAAGCTCCAGTGCTGAGAAGGGGGACATGCTCAGGACAAGTGAGACAAACAAGTCTAGAAGCAAATGCACCTGGTATTGCAAATGCCAACTCACTTCAGGAAACTAACCTGTTGCAGTGTCATTCTCCGCAATCATTTGTACCTAAGCGGACAGAAGTTTCATCACAGCATTCAGAACCATCAAATATTGTTTCTCGTATTACTGAAGCACCTCTCCTCGATCCATGTGGTGTTCACAATACAGAATCTGATTTGGTAAGGAAGAGTTTTTTCGCAGTGAGACAGTTATTTCCATCAGATTTCTGTAGGAGACTAGGCTACCACCATGATCCTGTATTTTTGTTTCTCTTCTTCCAATTTTTGCCCTCAACTGATTGCTCCTTAGCATATTCTTCTGAAGGTGAATTTCTGCACTGTTGTGCTTGCACTTTTGGTAACTCCTTTTCAGTTCTGTATGATATCTGGGTATCTGTTTTCGGAATAACTTCTCTCATTAGCTAAGTTGTGTTCTGCCACGAGTCGTTAGTTTCTTTGGAAAAGCTTTTGATGTGTTATCAGTTCATGGGACTGACTGTACAGTGAATGCTGCAAACCTGCAGGATGGACAGAATGGTCAGCGCCTTTCAAGTGGTGTTCCTACTCAACATTCGGAAGATATTGAACCTCAAAGTAGACCGTCCAATATTCCTTTACCTGTTGCTCATGGTCATGATGATGGCACTTCAGGGTGTTCTACATCAGTATCATATCCGGTTATGCAATTTACAGTTGCCGAGCTTAGGAGAAGAAAACACAGGTTTATGATATCACATAAAAATGGAGACAGTTGTTCCAAGAAAACTACAAGGTAACACTTCTGCTATTTTATGAATTAGATTTGTTGTCATCAGGAATTGGGGTTTTGACTAGTAAATCTGCCCTAGGTGTTATAAAGCCGCAACACTGGATAATTACGTACCAAATGACGATGAGGGAAAATCGAACTATTTAGCTGCAGCCACCAATGAGTTGGACAGGCTTTTCAGCAAAGATAATTTTGGAGAAATGGAGGTTCTTGAAATAGCTCGATGTTTTTAATATTCTCGTTTATTTTCTAAGATTGCAAGTGACATTGTATTTAATATACCATTTGTTTTATGGATGAAAGTCCTCCTGCTACCTACCTGATGACTGGGTCTAGTTACCTTGCAAGATTTTTTTCCTTCTGAAATGCCATATTAATATCATTCTGATGTATTCAGTGATTGGGAGCCATTACAAATTTTAGCTATCATGGTCTGTGAAATTGGATATATTCATGTCCATTCCGTCCTTTTGGAGTGGTCTTACATAAAATTTGCCATGTGCTGTATCCAGAGGGCACTTGATCTATTGTATAGTTTGCTAATGTTCAAGGCCCTGCCAAGTACCATAGGTCATGTTGTTGCTACAACTTAGAAGTACCTTGCAAGATATGGACTGTATATTGTTTTTCAATAAATCTGTTAAGACCTTGTTGTTTATGTACTTGAATGTGGCATACGCATTCATTTAAAATACGTCGAAACAATAAATATATTGTGTTGTATGCAGTTGTACTGTAGAGTACTAACTATCTCGTTTTCAGGTTGTTGGGCAGTTTAATCTTGGTTTTATCATTGGAAAGCTGAACCAAGACCTGTTTATTGTAGATCAGGTACCTCTACATATTTTTCAGTATAACAGTGACACAATCGTACAAATCCCTGGATATATATAGCACCTCTCAAGATACCTCATCTCTGTGATTTTTTTTGTCAGCATGCTGCTGATGAGAAGTACAACTTTGAGAGCCTATCACAGTCAACAACCTTAAACATACAGCCTCTTCTTCAGTGAGTAAGCAAAACCCAGCATTTTTCATGTGTTACTTTGTATGTGGAACTTCTCAAAATGTATCGGTGGTTTAAGGAATAACTTCAGAATGTTAACGTGGGTTGATCTGTATCTGTTATATCATTTTTTTTCACTTGTATTAGGGGGGTATTTCTGACCGTGTTCTCACGCAGGCCACTGAGACTTGAACTATCACCCGAGGAAGAAGTTATCGTATCTATGCACATGAGCACTATCAGGTACATTTGCTTGAGTCCTACCTCATTTTTGGCTGCTCAAAAGGTGGATCAAACAACTGGATATGTAGTACTCATCAGTTGCCTGTTTGATCAAAAGTTTGTCATAGTTAACATTTATTATGCAATTCTTGAAAGAACGCGCAGTCTTTTGTTCAGACACTATCATAGCTCAGGGAATCAAATTTGTATCAACGATTCCCACCCAACTCTGGAATGACTATTCCCTCTCTCCATTAACATATCGAAGGGCCTCTTATCCGTCAACCGCACCTTAATAGCTCAGACTTCCAAGCCTTGCTGGATGATGCAGAAGGGCCAACAGAGGTCCAGCACGAGCATCAATTGAATAACCAACTCTGCGCCCCACTGCCGCTACTACTTGAAAGCCAACAAATACACTTGCTCATCCAAGTATCAGTTTTCAAATCCAATATTTCTGTATGCAGTCTGCCGATAAGAACATGACTGTGAATTACCACTAGGGGTGGGCCTGCTCGAAGTTTGTACTCCCTCCAGTTCCTTATATGTTTGTCATTTGGAACATCGACATCTTGAAACCACAACTTTGACTACTAATTTCTATCAATCATACTTTGTGAAATCCGGTTAAGTTACATATTGTGAAAGTACTTTTGGCACAGATATATACTTATGATTTTCAAGCATTCAAATATCCAATCAATAATTTATTTGTTTGACCTTACCTATGTCCGGAATGGCAGCTAATACGGAACTGGAGGGACTTATGATATACTCCCTCTGTTTCAAAATATAAGATGTTTTTAGCCTTTTCCTAGAACACATGCATCTAGACGCCTTTTAGGTGTAAGTTCACTCATTTTGCTCCGAACCTACATACTAAAAGGCACAGATACGTGCATATCAGAGAAAAGCTAAAACATCTTATATTTTGAAACGGAGGGAGTACATTCATTGGTCTATTTTCTTTTTATTCAAAAAGTTTGCTCCTTTTATTTTGTAATGAAAATATCAATTCATACATGACGATTTTTCAATTGCACCAACTAGGTGTAGTTTGATTGCTCAATGCATAACCTTATTTTCCATTAAGTACATACCATATGGATTCTGGAGTTATACATGCTCCCCATCCCTTCTGTTGGCATGTCCTAATAACAAAAACACATTGTATCTTCTAAGTTCTAATTAACAGCATTTGGGACTGATTAAATTGGTGCTCTTATTTCAGGAAAAATGGCTTTGTTTTAGCAGAAGATTTGCATGCTTCTCCTGGTAATCATTATCTTTTGAAAGCTGTTCCCTTCAGTAAAAACATTACCTTTGGTGTTCAAGGTAAATACTTATTCTCATATGTCCGAAACATACATTTACGCTTCTAAAGAACTCAGAATTTGAACTTATTTTCGTTTCCCTTGATTTAGACGTGAAGGAGCTGGTCTCCATGCTTTCTGACAGTCAAGGCGAATGTTCAATAATTAGTAGCTACAAGGCAGATAAAACTGTTTCTCTTTGCCCTTCGAGGGTTCGTGCTATGTTGGCTTCACGGGCTTGCCGAATGTCTACCATGATTGGCGATCCACTGACAAAAGTTGAAATGAAGAAGGTAATTACGAAAATCAGGTTGAATGGACCTGCAAAACAAACTGTAAACAAACTCCTAAAAAATAGGCGGATTTATTCTAGTGGCTGTATGCGATTCCTGTTCAATTTCCTTTGGTCTGACCGCAATCTAGAAATATGTATCATTTTAAACAATTAATTTACCAATGATGACGGGCCTGTTTGCTTTTTCACTTCAGATACTTAAAAATCTAACAGGGCTAAGATCCCCTTGGAATTGCCCGCATGGGAGGCCAACGATGCGCCATCTAGCAGACCTGAACTCTATAATATCTGAAGGTAAAGGATTAACCAGTTCACTCTTGTGATTTCTGTTTACACAATGGTTTATTGCAATGCTATTATGTGCAAAATGTGTGGTTGTGAGTTCCAGTATTTACTGCTCTTCTGTTTAGTAAAGGATTATCTCTTGGTTTTGCAGAAACAGATTGAAGCGGTGTTCACAAGTTCACCGAGTAGAAGGAAGGAACTTGCGCTCTCCTGGATTTTACTGGCAACTACGCCGGTTTCATTCTCTGCAAGCATCATTCCATCCTCGAGGAACGTCGCAGGATCCACTGTGACGTTTTGGTCACCGTTCAGTTGACGGGTCGATGGCTTGTTTTGGGTGTTACCGAATGGAAGAAGGTTGCTCGCTCCTGCCAACAGTTTGTGCTTTGAGCCTGCTTGGTTTGCAGCCAAAGTTACCAAGCATTTGGTTTGAATTCGATTGTTTCGAGCGTTGTCTTATCAGGGTAGGGGGTAGGTTAATCTTCATGCTACCCTCTTCATGTGGTAGATAGGTAACATTTGACCAATGTGACGCTCGATTGTTGTAACAAAAAATATGCATGTTCAGGGTGTTGGTTGATCCGTGCATTCTTTCGTTGGATCTGCTCTCCGTTTTTGTAAAAAAAAACTTGTACTTCCTCTGTTTCAAAATATAAAATGTTTTTAGGTTTGTAAAGAAAATGTATCTAAACTTTTAGTGTATAGATTCACTCTAAACCTCAGTGAATCTACATATTAAAATAAGTCATATATTTGCTTCATAATTGCTTCATAAAGCTAAAACATCTTATATTTTGAAAACTCGGAGGGAGTAGTTGAGAAATAGGACAGTATATTAGTACCTGTCTCATTTTTTTAAGTAGAAATTTTGATTTAAACGCACCCTACACGATCTTAATTTGCAGAACTGGGCACGACTGTCAGTGACAGGAGCTTTATTGCCACGCCCATGGACCCACCGTCGCGGATACCGAATAGGCAGGCCGCCCTCTTTCCCTTCTACTCCTTCCACCTCCACACCCGCACCTCTTCGAGCTGAGTGAAAGCTCCAAAACCCTAGCTATGCAGAAGCAGACGGGCAAGTCCGGTGGAGGCGGCGGATCCTCGTCGGTGAAGCGCGGCCGCCCGTTCGGAAGCACCACCGGCAGCGGGGCTGCCGCTGCCGCTGCAGCGGCGGCGGCGGCGGCGGCGGGCATCGGCGATCCGGCGGCGCCGACCGCCCTCATCGGGCCCTCCCTCCAACTCCTCACCGCCCTCTCCGGTGAGTTTCTCCCTCGCCTCTTCTGAGCGTCAAACCGAGGTTGCGAAGGATTTTAGGGCACAATGGTGGAACCACGCTGCGGACCCGTGCCGAACCCCTCGAATCGACTTGATGTGGGGAAATTAGGAACTCTCTACTCTAGGAATGCCGTGACTAATTTATGTGCCTGCTATTCAAACGAAGACACATCATGATAGGAGAAGAGAGGGACGCTTTGAGTTCAGGGCTGGTTAGCTGCGGTTACTTATGCCTTGTGGGAGTCTTCTGTTGGGAATGTCGTGCAAATCATATGCCTTCCCAACAGTGGCGGACCCAGGAATTTATCAAAGCCTGGGCGCGCCACAACGCAACGGAATTTTCTCTCGAACAAATAAGCATCATATAGAGGGAATATTGTTTTCAAAATATAGTTCTAATGCAAAAAAAAAGCAAATACAATACACTACAAGTTCACAAAACTTTCAAGTGTTCATTCTTGAGCTTGTTACGCAATTTGGATTTGATGCTCTTCATTGCCAAAAAAGCCCTCTCAGCCAATGCCATTGACACTCGTAATATGTATGAGAAATTTTTCTCTCATATGAACTTATTTTAAAACGGTCTAAACACCTTTTAACCCCACACATTTTTTCTTATATGAAATTTATTTTCACCCTCGCGAAGACTACCGGAACATGTTCTGGAGATAAGATGGTGAACAATACCGCAACCTCATGAACATTTTTGGAACTTCTGTACATTTTATTTCAAACATGAACATACTTTTGAATATACATGAACTTTTTTAAAATATTAACAATTTTTTGTAAGGCATGAACATTTTTGTTGCTATGACCGAAGCTTTTTTTAATACACGAAACATTAATCATAGATCCTGGAACAATTTTATTCCACATTTTTTGGAAACATAACTCTACAATACGTGGCAGTACGATAATAATGATAAAGTATAAACCTAATATTTATCGGTAATTGTTTGTTTATGGGGACCCAATCAAGCATTGGCTCGCTGCCTTGCTTTTTCAGAGGACAAAACGATTCATTTTATGTGTGCAAGTCACGACCCGAGGCCCACTGGTCTACTGTGCACATCGCCAGAGCCCACAGCTAGACGAGTTTGCCGATTGCAAGAAAAAACATCTGATTGATTTTGCCCCTAGCCGATCAAGATTTTCTAGCTCAAATTGTTCTCGCGCAGGCGGCGAACCCGGGCAGGCGCCGGGCAACAGGGACGCTGCGTCCGCCCGTGCTTCCCAAGTAGGTAGGTTAGCTGATAATGAACTATGTTTCAGCACAAAAGCGTACAGTTTGCAAAGCTGTATGTTGCTGAAAAACATAAGCACTACACTAACTAGCAAGATTACTGACCGAGCTGAGGCTGCTCTACCTATTATAGATGCGTCTTTTGATGAAGATCCATACAATAATCATGAACTGAAACTTTTTTTTGACAGAAAACTTTCTTTTCTTGGTTCAAAATGATCAGGGGGAAGTTGCACATGATGGTCAAACACTTTGTGGGAATTACGTATGTTCACTAGTGATGTTTGACCTCATTTATCTCTTCCGCATACAATACTTTGGTAGGATTTACTGCCAAGATTTGATGGTTTCAATTCATTGCGGGGACATGATTACTCAGAGCATTGCAATGATAATCCTGTGGGTTGAGCTGCTTTACATAATTTTGTTTTTGGATACCTGTGTTTTTGTCAATCAAGATTAAAGAGATTTCTTGTGCTTGGACATATGAGATGAAATGTGACAGGTCAACCGTTCAATAACAGGACCTATCTACGTTGGATGTACCCAGAGTAATATTATATGTTATATATCTTCTTTTTCCGAAACAGCTAACAAAGCAGAACATAGCAATCACAAACTGAACCTGTATGATCATTATTTTTCACGTTTTGACATGTGCTTGCATGAAAAAAATGTGAATGTGAAAGGTCTCGAGCATGGGCTATGGATGCATTTACATGTGCTGTTATTTTGCCTAGCTTTAAATCATTTTCTTGGCTGAGTAACTGAGGAATTGTAGCGTGGTATAACCTGTGACCTCTTGTCCCACTGCCCCTTCTCACAAATGCATAAGATTTAGCCTTTATTGTTCCACTTTACTCAGACAGGCAGGTTTGTGTCCTGGTAAGTAGTTTTTTTTGTACCATTCAATTCAGATGATACCTTACTTCTGTGCCATGAGCTTGAAATGCATGATCTGTCTTTCTATGCCTAATGGTTACCAGCATGACTATTTGGCAGAAAGGAAGTTAACTCTTTTGTTGTTGTAAATTGTTCAGATCAGAATAACAAAAGAATTGTACTTGCATTGCAAAGTGGGTTGAAGAGTGAGATACTGTGGGCATTGAACGCCCTCACAGTACTCTCATTTAAGGAGAAGGATGATCTCCGTCGGGATACTACACCACTTGCTAAAGTTCCTGGGCTCTTGGATGCTCTCCTTCAAGTTGTAGGTGCTTATATCCCTTTCTCTCCAGTTCGATGTGGCATGCACTCTATCTGAAACTTTATAGTCCTCCAGGTTCTCAATTCCTTTGTCATCAACTGATTTATTACCTGCATTGTAGTTCATTTAAAATAATTGATCAAGCTAGCATAATCATTACAAATATTAATCAAGCTATCACTTAAAACGATTAATTGAGCTAGCATCATTGTTTGCCATTAACATTGAAGAAATGTGATGATCTCATGCAAATTCTAGGACTTAGCATCAGTGTCAAGTGTAGCTGTAAAGAAAAATTATAAAGATACGTTTTGTTATTTACGCCTACAGTTTATCAATTGGCTGCCAAAGAAATCTTTGACTCCTAAGGTTCTTGCACAAGACTGAGTTTGTGCAGTCTGCTAATGAGTGTCTTTATTGAATTTCAGTTCACAAAAATGAGGAATGCTTTCGGGTTATATACAATTGTTAGTCTTTTTCTTGGCATTCTGTTTGATTATTTGTCGTCTTTTACAGATTGATGACTGGCGAGATATCGCAATGCCTAAGGACCATACAAAACCACCAAGAGCGAGAACTTTGGGTGCCAATATAACACTGTCAGGCTTTGGTCTTGAAAACATTGGACAAGTCTACTCGGATAGTGTCACGTATGACATTATTGACCTCATCAAGATCTTGATTACCCATCTCACTTTTCATGATTCATGTGACATACTTATGTTCTTTGAAATACGATCATTTCAGTCCTTTAAACGATGAACCGAAGATAGAGGGCTCCACTATCACAAAGAAGAGATCTGCAGGATTTTTGTTTGATGAAGATGGTCTGTTCAATATTGATGATGAAGGGCGGACAGAGAGGCAACAGTGTGCTGTTGCAGCCTCCAATATAATCCGCAATTTCTCTTTCATGCCAGAAAATGAGACTATCATGGTTCAACATAGACATTGCTTGGAGACTTTATTTCAGTGCTTGGAAGACCAAAATACAGGTAAAGTTTCAAACTACTATTCTCATCTGGTTTTGGTGCCCATGCATCTGTGTAATGTTTCTTTTGTTCAGTTCGTCTATTTGACATGTTCAAATTGATTTGGAATTGACTGAATATATTTATTTTTGAATACGACCGAATAGGTTTGTGCCAATATTATTCTTGTGTTGTCCATGTCATTTTATAACTGTACCTATATATGTAAACTGCATTTTAGCTGCAGGTGCTTTCATCTGAATATTGACTCTTTTATGTCACCTATTTAATTTTGTGATAGGATTTATAGAGCAAACTAAAATTGCATTAAAGTTGCCATTTCTTGTTAATATATTAGTTTGGTTAAATATACGAGCTATTTATCCTAGGGTTATGTGTTGATAATACAGTTCCATTGTTTGCAACAAATACTACTATAAGATTCAACAAGCTGTTTTTTGTGCATTTCTATCGTCTTACAGAAGATGATGAGCTCATAACAAACATGCTGGAGACCCTTGTCAATTTGGCACCTGTGCTGGACCTGCGAATCTTCAGCTCTTCAAAGGCATCATTTATTCCAATTACGTGAGATAGAAGTTCCATCACAAGTGATGTTCTTACTACAGTATTTCCCTCCTGTATTGTTCCTCATTGTTTTCCTTCATTTTTGCCAAGACAGTGAGAAAAGTGCAGTTCATGCCATAATGGGCATGCTCGACTCTTCAATAAAGGCATGGCATTGTGCTGCTGCTGAATTGATTGGGAGGCTAATAATTAATCCAGACAATGAATCGTTTCTTCTTCCTATGATTTCACAGGTAAATCCTTGGTTTAGCAGACTTCTCTATTTACTGTTATATACTATATAGATGCTTCTAGATGAAGCTTACGTTGCTAAACTTGATACAGATATACAAGAGGTTAGTCGATCTGCTGAGTGTGCAAGCAGTCGATGCGCAGGCTGCCGCTGTTAGTGCGCTCTACAATGTATCAGAAGTGAATATGGATTGTAGGCTGAGGCTCGCTAGCGAGCGATGGTAAATTCTGCTTCATTTAATCACAGAGCATACTAACATTGGAGCAGCAGCAGCAGCATAATTTCTAATTTGTTGTTTCGATGTCTGGATTGAATCAGGGCTGTCGACAGGCTTCTAAAGATCGTGAAGGCACCACACCCGGTTACCGAGGTTTGCAGGAAAGCGGCAGTGATATTGGAGAGCCTTGTCTCCGAGCCTCAGAACAGGATGCACCTCCTCGTCCACGAGAACACGTTTGCCGAGATCCTGACATCAGAAGGGAAATACTCCGACACGTTTGCTCGGATCCTATACGAGCTGACCGCGAGGCCGAGCAACAAGGTGACTTCCGGGCAAGCTATCTGGGGAAACATTAACTGACGCATGTGCTGACCCCTCAACATGCTGTTAAAATCTAGGCGCAGGTGATGTAGCGGGTGCTTTTGTGTTAAAAATATCATTTGAGTTTCTGACTGCATGTAACAAAGCCACTAGCTGTATTTAGCTCCGTGATGTGTTTGTGTTCGAACTCCGTTGGGATGCTGAAGCCTGGACTGGGTCGTAGTAGAACATAGCATGTGCCTGTGATGTATCCTGCTGGAATTGAGGTATCAAAATATAATAACAGTACTCATCATTTCCTTAACACTGAAGCATGTTTCCAGGGATGCTTTATACTGAAGCTACTGCAAGTCTTTTCCCGGAAGCTATGCGCTTTGTGTTAAATATTTGGAGGATAACTGCATACGAACCTGTACTCTTTGTTATTTAAATTATTTGTTTTTCTGCAAGAAAGAGGAAACTTTGTTGACCGCTGGGAGAGCACGGTACAATTAAGGCCCCGCTTGGAAGTCACGTGTGTGTTTTACTGCTCCGTTTTTCTCACGGGCGGATTTAAACGTACACAGTCCATTCCACATACGCTTGGTAATCTATTTGGATATGTCAGTATTTTGACTGGTAATCACATAAACATAAAGCTAGTCCTATCAGACTTCATAAAAATTGAATCTTTAAACATGCATCAATACAGTATACACGAGCAACTCCCGTTAACTTGCATAAGAACATCTCAAGTCATATTTTAACACGTATCCATGAATACAAACTTCACTTTGATTATCGATCCTCATTGGCTGGTCAACAGTCTTAAACCCGGATGGACTTCTGAAGACTTGAACTTGGCATCCTAAATAAAAGAAAACAATAGTAGAAAATAAAAAAAACAATAGTAGGAAATCAAACAGTAGAAAAGAACAAAACAACTTGTTCTATGATTATCGATCCTCATTGGCCTGATAAATAAACAATACTAGGAAATCAAATAAAAAACAACAATCTGGCATGATAAATAAACAACAAGTTTGTTCTACATTGGCATGATAAATAACAATCCATATAGTTTTCTACAATAAGCTTGTTCTACAATATGTCAAACATTTTGCCGCTGTTTTAAAGAAACTATTGCACCGCTTGTTTGTAATTCCTTAGCACTGAAAAACATACTTCTGCAAACCTCAATAAGCCAATCGAAACAGAGAGAGTATAAGATAACTCCCAGATTATTCGACAAAGTCCAGAGACTATTAATCAACTAGTAGTACCACTAGAAAAATAAGCTTACATATTGACAAGGTGTGAACTGCCCAAATTTTAAGTCTATTTATTACTAACAATACTCCATCAAACCTCAAACAGAAGCTATGTGCATTGCAGCAGTTTAAAAAACACAGAGAACTATAGAAGTAACTGCATACCAATGAAGAAATTTCTCACAATTTAGATCACGATTGCAATAACCCAATAAGTTGCAGAAGGCAGGGAATAACATTGACAGTAATAAATATGATCACACCAGGACACGAAAAGGTTCAACAGGACATGTATATGCGACTATGAGAATACACCAGTTTTTTCCTAGAGAAAATAAAATACAACAGGTTGCAAGACAGGAAATATAATGGACTCTCGCCATAATATTTCATCATAAGAAAAGGCAATGAACTACTTACATGGAGGTGACTGAATTCCCAGCTTCCCAACCTCCTTTTTCAACCATAGACCACGGAGTCTTGCATCATAAGAAAGAAAAAACTCTCTATTTGATGCATCTTTGAAAACATCAGTGGCTAGGATCTTCATCTCATCAGACACATCAATCATGTCATTAAGTACTTCCAAGCATTTTGGAATGGAGTATTGTTTTCCTAATGCTTGTTCTTTCATTCCTGCTTGTTCTCTCTTGAGTTTAACAAACTCTGACATTGTTTCTTCAATGCGTGGGACTGGGACAGATGTATGACTCCTATGCTTTCTAGCTCTTACTGATTGTGCGCCACCATTACCACTTCTTGAATCCACTTGATCAAAGCTCATTTGCACATATTCATCCTCCTCGCCACCTTGAAGGTTAAGTTCATCATCATTTTGAGACTGATAAGAAAGACTCCTTCCACTAGCACTCATTCTTTCAACTTCACTGAACCTGTTTTGCCCTTCATCCTCAAGTGTGTCATTGTTTGTCCTTTGACTTGTCATAGCACTAATTTTTGGAGCCACATTTCTACTAGTGCTCTGCCTCTCATCACTTTGACGTTTCCTACTAGTGATATATGGAGGTTGGCTAGAAGTCATGCAATGTTTCCCTTGAGCAATATTACCTTCATAAAGCAAATCCAAAGGCATCAAAAAGGAACTCCTTGCCTCAAGCCTGAACTTTGGGTCCTCCTGCAAAAGCAAAGAATGAGTGGAATAAGACATTAGACAATATTTTTAAGATATAATAGATAAGGCAATAATATACAGTAACAACATTGATATAACTTTAGTATTCAACATATGTAAACAAGCATACCTCAACTATTTCCTCCCATTTTTCAGGTGTGGTGTTTATCATGCAACCGTTGAATTCCATGATATGCCACTTCTATTGACAATGGATTTGACAACCTTATACTCTTTCTTCATTTGACCCTCTTTGTCTTGAACTTGGGACTTAACAAACTTTGCTTCTGGAAAGTGGTCGTTCAAATCTTTGACAATTCGGTTCCAACCTTCAGAAGTCCATCCATTTTGACCACGGTAGTGAGAAAAGTTGTACTCTATAAGTACATCCACAAGTCCCTTCTCATACTGAGATGTCCATCTTGCTCTCTGTGCCATTGTAACCTAGGAAACACAAACAAAAAAGTTATTGCAACTAGTAGTCTACTACAGTTAACTAGTCACTACCACACTTTTTCTCCTAACAAACGTAATGAGCAACTACAGAAGATGATTTCCAGTTAGAAAGTGTGGAAGCTTATCTACTGTTATTTTGTTGGCCTTTTATTGTTTGACAACATGGCAGGTACTCATATAAAGACTGTCACTAACCAGGAGAATCAAAAAATTCACTAATCAGGATGATAAGAAATATTTGTATATCAATAATGAATCTAAATAAGAGCAATCTATTCAAATTTCCTCCATAATCTAACTATTTAACTCATAATAAACAGTAGCAAAAAGTAGAGATAGATAGTTATAGATCATAAACAACCAGAAGAAAAAATTGGGGTCGGATTGAGTTATTCAGGACACGAAAATTTTCAACAGGACATGTATAGGAGACTATGAGAGTACACCAGTTTTTTTCCTAGTTTCAGTATAGCAAAGCATGATCTGGTCATTCTGTTTCAGTTTAGGAGATGCATAATTGAAAGGTGGTGTTCTCTAGAACACGAAGAATCCCATCTATATTTTGGTTGGAGCTAGCTATTGGCTATTGAGTAGAACCGTGTGTACTTTGTGCTATCACCCACTACCTATCATTGTAAATTGTCCATGGAGTTATTAAAAATACAAATTAAATTCTTTCCTGATAGCTATTCAATGGTTTGTAGCTTCGTTTAGACTTCAGACTAATATATCAAAAGCTGAGTTAAATCTGGGTATGACTAGCAAATCATGCAACTTCTTACTGTAATATACTCTTCATTAGAAGCTGGACATGACAACATTTTTTGATACGAAGACGAGCACCTGTGGCGCCCAGGTCCTGGCTTACTTCCTGGAGTAAGTATATCACCCAGCTCAGAACCAAGTTGGTAGCAGTATATCATTCAACTCAACTAAGAAAGAACCCAACCCAACTTGTTTCCCATCCTTTTATGCATCTCTCGGTCCTGCACGGGAAAAGCACGGCGAGCTTTCGGGAGATGGGCAAAGAACTGGTGCACGCGGCGGGAATCCCTTCGTTCCCGGCGTCGTGCTCCATCCAACCGCTTATGAACCGCGACGGCCCGGCCTATAAGGAGATCCTGAGTGTGAGCATCATCTATGGATCGCCCATCATCATCGTCAACACCTTCCACTCGCCGTGAATCGCTTCACTTTTCGAATCTACCGTGAATCGATACACTTTTCGAATCTACCGGTGAACTGCCCCACTTTTGCACAAATCAACATCAATAGAAAGCAGATGATCGAGCTCATACCTTGCTCGCAAATCTTGCGCACGGCCGATTCGGACCTTGCGCCACGGACGTCGATCGCCGCCATGCCGCTGGGCCGCTTCCGCCACGCCCGCTTAAACCTTGTGCCAACAGCTCGACAAGCACGCCGCCCGGCCAGTCGCCGCCGCGCTAGGGTTGGGAACGGGCTTCCGTGTGGCGCCCCGCAAAACCACTACTAGAAAATCGCGTTGTTTTTGTGCATTGCATCATCATGACCGCATGCTCGTGTCATCACGCCTGCATCGTCATGTCTTCATGCATATGTTTGTCTAAAACTATTTCCAAAAAATTGTATTTGGTTTTCTACAAATAGCCTCCTCTCCTTTTCAAATATCAAACCCCGGTCATTCCGAATATTTTGATGTAAAAACTAATTGCAAAATATTTTGTCTTAAATATAAATAATAAAATATTTTATTTAAACCCCTGGGAGGCATACAACCGGCCAGGCCCAATAGGCCCAACCGGAGCCCACCTACAGCCTAGATTTCTAAACCCTAACCCTAATCATCTAAGCCACCTACCCCCCACTCCTACCCCAACTCCCGCCAAGACTTATCCACACGCTGCACTTCCCTCTCTCATGAAAGCCTCGATCCCACCCACCTGCCATACAACCCCGCTGGACCCATCTTCCCGCTCCCGGCCCCACCCCCACGTTCTCACGCTCGCTCCTCTCTCTCTCTCGCCTTCTCCTCTCTCCCCCACGATTCTCGCCCCGCCCGACCTCCCTCTTCTCCTTCCTCTTTCCTCTCACGCGTTGCCCCGCCTCCCCTGTCTTCCTCACACGGCCTCCGGCGACCACCTTCACCAAGACTCTCCCGCCTGTCCCAACCTCATCCCTGGTTGCCTCAAGGCGCGCTTCACCGCCGACGCTGCAACCTCCACCGACCTCGCTCCCTCCGGCCTCCACATCCCCACTGAAAGGCCCGCCGACCCCACTCGCTTCCTCCGCTGTCGCCTCAGATCAACCGCTGGCCAAGGCTCATGCCGCCAGCGCTCATGGCCCGCCGCTCCTCAAGGCCTGCAACCAATCACTGCCTGCCATTGCCGCTGGCCGGCCTCGCTGACCTCGACGCCTCATGTTCGCCTTGGCCACAGCTTGCCAGCCTCCTCCTCCCGTGTCTCCTCCGGCCGACGCCTGCTGCTCGGCGCCTGACTCGCCTCTGGCCTCTGCCGGCTGCGCCCGTGCCTCCGACCTCGCCTCCGCCGGCCTTCCCTCCTCCGCTCCTCGTGCCACGTCGACAAGTTTGCCTATAGCCCTCTTCCGCCGGCCTCGTGCTCTAGCTGTTCGAGCGTGTCAACAGCGCAGCACCTCCAACTGCCCTGCGAGGTCGCCTCCGGCCACTCTGTGCTTTGCCGACCCTTGTCTTTTCTGCAGGTTGGCAACTTGATGTGGCACGTGCACTTTTGCCTGCCGTTTTGTACCAAGTTTTGTCCAAGGCCAGCCTTCGTATGTACAATGCAAAACAGTTGCAGATCAACGACCCAAAACCCCGATGCCTCGACACGGCTCATGGAGGACACCGTCATGGAAACCGAAGACCCCGTTCACGGATTCGAAGGCCGAACCCGATGACCGCCAAGATCGCCACCGGGACAACAAACACTCCACCGCGGACGTCAAGGCCTCCTTCCCGGACCCGAAGACCATCGGTCAAGTTCACCCCCGACAAAAGACGGGCGACAAGTTCTACTTCACGGGCACCGAACGTCAAGATCGCCTTCCCAGGAAACCGCAAAACATCCCTCCCGGGGAATTGAAGACCGCATCCACGGGACGCCAAGGCCAGCCCGATACGCGGTCCCGACAAGATCTTCGCGACTACAAGAACGACACCGACCCGGAAGAATCCGATGCGCCCCCGGCACCAGACCAAGTACTTCCTTCCGGAACGCCAAGATCTACTCCGCTATCCGAGAACGTTTCCGTCGAACCCTGAACCCTGAGCCCGGAACCCCGAACCCCGGAACCCCAAGTTCGTCGAGACCCCCTAATGTGTGAACCCCTTCCCGAAACCCTATTTTATAATATAATACAACTTGTCGCATATTAATTGTTCATCTCGCATGCATATCATGTGGTTTGGGGGCCTTATGCCGATTCACCTTATAATTAAATATGGGCCCCATATGCGGGCAAATCTAGTCTCATATTGGCCTCATTTAAATTTGTGTAGCGAACCGGTGATATATTCTGCCTTGTTAAACAACATTTAATTTGCGGGGTAGATAAACAACATGAACCTATTAATTAATTGCCGGGACCCCGGTTCCGCTTAACATGACCTAATTGCATTGCACCTTTGCCATGTCATGCATCATACCTGCATCATGCCCGATCTTCTGCCGTAATCTTAAATATTGCATCCGGTGTTTATCCTAGTGTTTTGCTTCTTCGCGGATAAGGCCGTTGAGTTGATGTGAGCTTCGCCCCGATCTTCGGTTGAACCTTCGATAATGTTTTCAAAGAGCATCTCCCTTTCTACCTATCTTACTTTTATAGTATTTATTCCCTCCGCTGATCTATTGTTATCGTGTCGCGTTGCTCTAGTTTTCGACTGTGATATCCCTTGCAGCCTTATATTGCCTTGGACACATCCTATTACCCGTTGTTTGGTAGATAGTTGGACTTATGCGTCGTAGTCGCTTGCTCTATTGCTGCGGGTCGTCAAGTACCACGCTTGTTGGAGTAATGCCGCATGTTTGATGTTGGAGATGATCATGGCTTTACTTACCGCTCACTTTAATTCCTGTTTAACAACTAAAATTGAAGTAAGTAAGAGGCATCGTGGGTGATAGATAATATTTGGTTTCGATCACCACTTGTGTCCGTGGGACCCAGTACTTGATACTGTTCCTTGATTTATCACGCTATCCACATCCGGGAGGATTATGGGACCCCTGAGCGAGCATGATTCATCTTATTTCTTGGGGCCACAAACTAGTTTGAGGTTTTATTTACTATCCTCACTTATGCCATGCTACTATCAGATACGTTTGTGCGAGGAGCACATGATCATTTAGGATCGGGACACGTTTTGCGGTGTCGACAAGCCCAGCTTTGGGTTCCCGATCGCACGTACCGTCCACCCAAACCTCGGGTCCGTCTTGAAGTCAGCTAACCGTTCTTGGTGTACTCAAGGTGGCCCCCAAATATTTCTCAACTGATTGCTTTGTCGTGAAAGCCTCGTTGGGTTTTGATTTGGTTTTTCCGAGGTTGATCGAGTGTGTGTTGCTATTTGTGCACCCCGGCCGGGTATAACTTTCTGAAAACCGTGTCCGCGGTTATGGACGACTTGGAGCACAGTATCTCGATCATAGATAAGCATAACTAAAGTAGTGCTATAAATTTGACTTTATAATAACTAGTAATCAGCTCCACTATAATGGATTGGCTAAATAATACTGCCAACAATTGCTTGTTTGGGTTGTCGCCAGCGACCATTGTACCTGACTAGTAAGTGTCGCAACTACAACGGAATGAGTAAATAAAATTGCCCACTGCTTATTTTATCAGGATGACTATCGATATTTGACTAGTAATTGCTACAACGATAACTGAATAAATAAAACTGCCAACGGTGTGAGTTTCTCGGTTGACTTCCTCGTTTGGTCTCGAGGGGGACACGTCAGGATGGGTTTGTTTGTTGGTAGCATCAGGTTGGATCCGAATAGGTCTTTCTTACCCCTTTCTGATAGCCGCCAGTTGTATCGAGTCTCTATAGGTTGTTTAGTGCATGCTGCCGCTGCCGCTTCAGTCCACCATACCTATGTAGGCGAGGACCGCCGAATTCTAGTCTCGCCGTCTTGGCCTCGATCGACGCTCTTCTTTTCCTTTGCCCTTTGTCGGCACCCCTTTTGTTTAAGCGGTTTTGAGATCGACGTCGTTAGCGGTGGTTACCCTTCCTATTGGCTCGCAGGTTATGGACGCCATTGGTTATTCTCCAGGGCTCTTAGCCCCATTTGCATCTTGTCCGTAGCTGGACGCTCTTTCGTTTTCAAGGTGATTTGGATCTTTGTATATTATATCTGTATTCTTGAATCATGGAGTCCTGTTGTATATATATCTGTTCTGTGGGTCCCATCGAGGACTGTTGTGTAATGTTATTACTTCGTTTTCCACCCGCACGAAAGTGCCTGGTGGGCACCTTTGAATCGTTTCTATGCGGGTTTGGCGGGTTTCGCTAAAACTTGCATAGGTCCGATTCTGAGGGTGTTACATCCCGTCTGCTGTCGCGTGTAATTGGGTCGGAGCCCCGCACGTCTGTGAAATTTCCGTCTATAAACGGGCCGGAAACGATTCGGAAGGAGAAAGAAAACGCCCAACCAAGTGCCAATACTGAGAACGGGCCGTATTTTAATAGGCTCCGACTAAAACAATTGTTTTGGACTAAATTACAGTGAAACAAGCATGGCCTTATGGCCCTAAGGGGTGGCAAATGGCCACACTGCAATGCAGCCTGTAATGTTATCCTATATATAAAATAAAAAATGAACACATAGTTTACATCACTTCAACTTGGTTGGTTATTTAAAAAGTTCAAAGTAGGCAAAGCTGGAAAGGAAAACAATACACATGTCGCGGAACTAGAAGACGTGATAAGTATAAGTGTGGATTTTTTTCTTCGAATATAAAAGCTTCAGCTTTTAACAACGCATCCGTGATGCCTTTGGCAGCAGCCCGCACATGCAAGGCAACAAGCTCCTGTTTTCTTTGTCAAGATTATAACCTGACTACCTGAGCAAAATATGGTGGAGAACCTGGGTACCAGCTCACCTGATTTAAGAGAAGAACGAAAATGATTAAATGTTTGAAAAAATAATAATTCACGTACATACATGTCACCTTGATACTTTCTTGTGCAAATTTTCAAGAAAAATACGACCATATGTGACCTACACAAAACAGAGAAACTGTAATTTTATTATACCGTGAATAGTGTATGTCTATTCCTTATATTAAAAATAGTACTATAATTTTTCATTTTGTGTAGGCTACATACTTTTATATTTAGGTTCAAACTTGACATGCACATACCTACGTGATTTATGCCATATTTTCTTAAAATTTTAGTACTTTTCCAATTTAATTATCAAAAACGGGTTAGGCACACCCAAGAGTTATAACTTAGTCGCCAGACTACCGAGAGCTATTTCGACCGGTCCTAAATTTTGCTTGTCTATTAGTTCAAGTGACGACTGAATACCGTTAGCCACGCAAAGATATTTTTATGGATAACATTTTCATTATGTTAACCAGAAATATAACGACTACAAAGGACACATCCAAATCTAGGAAGCTGTTACCATGATTACAGAAAAAAGACCACGAGAGAACTTACATCCAAACTCACCAGCAAAGAAAACATAACCCTAACTACACACCAAACAAGGAGAACTGAGGTCCCCCACCTCTCGCCGTTGAAGCAAGACGTAGGGGAGGGAACAACTTCTCTCACCGGCGGGAGGTGTAGATCTTATCGAGAGAGAGGAGAGGTTGGGGGGAGGCGGCAATCGAGGAAAAAACCTCAAGATTCCTATGTAGGTTTGGTGCACAAACATTGCAACCATTTCAAGCAGACAAAGTAAACTATTGACAAACCGCAAGCACCACACACGAGGAAGGGGGACACATGAGGTGTCGTGGTTGCATGTACAAATAGAGAGGTTACGACAACTAACCATATGTAAGGTGGCTACTAGTAGTGTTTGTACTCCTGGTCAGCAGTGGTGCTAGGAGCCGATGGTTGTGATGTCAATGTATCACAATTTCTTAAAGATCTAAAAATGTTGTATAAAACAAAAAAAATGCAAGAGGTTTTTGCTAAATCTATGATGCCACTTGGCCCCAAAAAATGAGCGTAGCAGAACATCATGTGTATCCATCTAGAAAAATTATTACTTTAGTGTAAGCCGACACACAAGGGTGGAGGACGGAAACAATGTGAGATAGGACAAACTCCAAAAAATGATGTAAATACAAAAATAGTCTCGAGACACTACTACATATGATCCAAACATAGTTGGTTAATGCAATCGAAATAGTAACATATTTGAGTATAAGTAAAACCAGAAAAACATACCAACTGTGAAGCTTTAATGACGTATAGAAATCCTAGGAAATGACAAAAGCAAAACTATTCTTTTTCAAAATCTTCTACAATTTTACCGATAAATATTTTCATCCCTTGCTCGATGTAGCATATCATAAAGAAGCAATCATGGAAATCTTGTTGCGTAACTCGGGCTTGATGATCTTTGCCATCAAAGAAAGCCTCTGAACTCTTGTTGTCGTTATCCGTAAAATCAATGTCAGCTCAACAAGGCGGTAAACCGTATGAAACATGATGTTTCATTTAAATATTCATATAATCTCCAAAGTATTCAATTCTCCGCATATAAATAACAAATATCTCCAAGTTATATTATATATACTAATGCTCGTAATAATATAAATCTCCATGATAAATCTCTTTATGCCGAGAAATCTTATTCACATTGAACCTATAAAGTGAGTCACTTGTTGGAGATATGCCCTAGAGGCAATAATAAATGTAGTTATTATTATATCTTTGTGTTTATGATAAATGTTTACATTCATGCTATAATGGTATTAACAAGGAAACATTGATACTTGTGTGATTTGTAAACTTAATTTGAAGTCCCTAGTATAGCCTCTATACTTCACTAGCTTGTTGGTTGATTAATGATTGTGGTTTCCCTATCATGAACATTGAGATGTTATCAACAACAAGATCATATCGTTAGGAGAATGATATGGTGGACATACTCCTATAGATAAGCGTAGCATAAAGATCAAGTCATTTCAATAGTTCAATTGCTATATGCTTTCTGATACATAGTAACCTAATTCCTTCGACCATGAGATCATGCATATCACCTTTACGGATGGATGCTTTGATGACATCAAACACCACCGTAATCGGTGGCTATAAAGGTGGCATTAAGTGTTCGGAAAGTGTTGGTTGAAACACATGGATCAAGAGTGGGATTTGTCCATCCACATGACGGATAGATATACTCAGGGCCCTCTCGGTGGAATGTCATCCAATTGGCTTGCAAGCATGTGACTTGGTCACAAGGATCACATATCACAGAACGAGAAAAGAGTACTTATCGGTAACGAGGTTGAACTAGGTATGCAGATACCGACGATCATAAACCTCGGATAAGTAACATATCGTGAGACAAAGGGAAATTGGTATCGTATGTAAGTGGTTCATTCGATCGCAAAGTAATCGAGAAATATGTGGAGCCATATGAATTTCCAGATTCCTCTATTGGTTATTGTTCGAGAAGTGTCTCGATCATGTCCGCATAATTCACGAACCGTAGGAGACACACTTAAGGATTGACGTTGTTTGAGTAGTTATGGTATTATGAGAAAGAGACCGAATGTTGTTCGGAGTCTCGGATGGGAGCCAGGATATCACGAGGTGATCCGGAATGGTCCGGAGAATAAGATTCATATAAGGAAAGTCCCGCTTTGAGTTCGGGAATGATTCCGTGTTTTCATCTGAATGTTCTAGAAGGTTCGATTGTCCAAGACTCGGGGGAGGTACATGAATGTGTCATTACTTATTGGAATGATTGCATCATGTACTAAGTGTTCTTGCTGTCCCAAATAAAGGATTAAATTGAATCCTAAATGAAAAGTCAAATGTCCTTTGAAAGTCAAACCGCCAAAACAAGAAACTGGAAACAAGCAAGAGGAGTTGAACCAACTCGGAGGAGGAGTTGGACTCCTCCAGGGCGCCAGCCCTAGGCCGAGTTGGGGAGGGACTCCTCCTCCCCGACGCGCCAAGACCCCTCCCATAAAAGGAGGGGGCTCCTCCTAGAGACACACAAGTTTCACCTCTAGATCTCCGGTTTAGAGCCGTTTTGGTTTAGAGCTTCTAATTGCTTTAGCCACGGTTTAGAGCCTTCTAATTGGTTTAGAGCCTTCTAATTGGTGTGTCTAATTACTAGACCACTAATAGCCTCTCTCATAAGCTCCACCATACTCGCACCGCTTAAGGGGCTCCATGGATCTCCTCTACTTCCTGTACCACGCCAGTCTTTACGGAATCGCGAGAGAGTGCTACAACCTCCATTTCCTTGGAACAAGGAGAGGAAGGTCTTCGTCACCGAACGCGGTGACCGATCATGAGCTTTAACGTGGCTGGCCGGAAGGATCGTCTACACGATCTTGAGATCGAAAGAGTACGACTACATCACCCACGAGAATCCGCTCTCGTTAAACACTTTGGAATCTTCGAGGGTAAGTTATTCCATCGACTCGTTGCTACAATCTAGTAGATAGATCTTGGCTTGTTTGTTTGTATGCGATAGAAATTTTTTGTTTTCCATGCTACGAACCCCTACATCACTTGCGTCAAGATAAGAAATTCTGAAGCAACTCTAACGGTAACTTATCAAAGTGATAGTCAAAATCGGTTGTAATAGAGTCTATAGAAAAATAAAATTTATCCACACACTAAAATTTAATCAATAATGACCTAGTGTCTTCTCCATTTTAATATTTTTTCACATATTTTGTTACCATTTCATGCATACTTAGGATCATGATATCATTTTCTACGCAAATTCACATCTTTGCTCTAAACCATGATTTATCCAATTGAGCAAGCATGTCATCCTATCCTTAACCAAAGATATTAACTAAACTACTACAATAAGAATTTTAGATCTATAAAATATACAAAGCGAAAGTAGAATCATAAAACATAACTCGTCACGTAATTATAGTTGTTTCGGTCACACACCATAAGGTGGCCAAAATACTCTCATGTCCTCCTTAAATATCATATCTAGAACATTGTTTAGAGTCGGGGTTTATTACATTGGGAATTTTCTATTGCAAAAAAAAAGTTGGTTTAAAACTAGACTACTCCTAGTCCTTATTTCACTTCGAAATCAGTATCGCGTTGTGTTCACTAAAACAAACAATAACTTTCTTATATGAAGTCTATTTTTTCAAGATATGACCACTCAAATAGTTCAAAAAAACACGCATGTAAATCTTTTTGCCAAAAATACTCTTGTGTCCTACCTTGCCCTACCGGGAGCTCCGCCCCTGCCAACATAATCTCCAGTTTTAAGAGGATGATGTGTGAAGACGTGATGATTTGTGTGTGGGCATGTGTTTGGCGTTCTAATAAGAAGTTATATAAATATACATTCGTATACACCTTAAAACAAAATGGAGAGGGCATGTTTTCAAACAAAGAAAATAAATGGGGAGAAAACATGGCCATCGAGATGTTTCTTCCTCCGTTTGCCACCCGCTCCCTTGACCACGGCACACGTATCACAAAGGAGGATCCATCAATCCTCTTCCTCACAAAAAAAAATAAAAAAAAAAATTCGCCTTGGGAATTGGAATATCCCCACCTCTCTTCCCAGTCCCAACTCCCACCATTTCTCCTCTGCTCCCCACCTCCAAGCTCGCTTGCTCGCACCAATGGCCAGCTCCCGGCTCGTCCCCCTCTTCGTTCTCTTCCTCATCGTCCCCTCTATCCGCGCCGCCCCCAACGCCACCGCCGTGGTGTCCAGGATCGCATTCGGCTCCTGCGCGAACCAGAGCGCGCCCCAGGTGCTCGACGAAACGCGCACCGCACCGCCCGCTCTCGACCTTCTCGGCTTTGCCTTTGTTCGAGTGTAGTTGATGGGGGGTTTGTTTGCTCTTCTTGCCTCGCAGCCCGTGTGGGAAGCTATTGTGGGGTTCGACCCGCAGGTCTTCATCTGGCTCGGGGACAACGTCTACGGGGACAACAAGCGCCCGTCCCGGGTGTTCGGGAGGGAGCGGACGGTGGGGCCCTGGAGGAACCTGCCGCGGTTCTACCCGGCGACGGAGGAGGAGCTGCGGGGGAAGTACGAGCTGGCCAAGGCCATTCCGGGGTACGCCAAGCTGAGGGAGAGGGCTCAGGTCAGCTCCTGGTCCTTTGCCGCATTGAATTGCTAACTGTGGTCGATTGCGTGTCTACTCGGTAGTCGATTGCCTGTGTACTCGGTGGTCGGTCGTCGATATTGGTAGTTTTTTTTTTGTTTCTTTAGGGTGGATCAGTTCCTGTCTGCTCTGTTTCTTGATGGCAGCCTCTTTTGTTGGTAGTGACTTGACTTCACTGGCTTGTGAGATTTTGTTTCTCTATAGGGTTGAAATACCACTGTTTTGTTCGTTATCTGTGTCTGGAAGTCCAAAATGGTTGTTGGAGCTGGGTGGGGAGGTTTCTTGGTGTTTTGTGGGTGTATTATTATGATTACCGATTCTAACCTGGGCACTTCCACACTTGCATTGTCCAATATCATGAAATACAGATATGTTGACGGCATTCCACGGCCGTGGAGCTCAATTTTCTGCTACAACAGAATAGTACTTGTTCATTTTACTTCTCAATGCCCATGTTTGACAGTTTTCGTATCTGCTGTGCACATGAAGATTCTTGCAACATTGAGGACTTGGTATCACTACCATTCGCTATAATTTGCAGGTGGTTGGAACATGGGATGACCACGATTATGGATTGAATGATGCAGGAAAGGAATATAGTGGGAAAGTATTTAGTCAAAGACTTATGTTAGATTTCTTGGATGAAGCTGAAGACAGTTCACGGTATATATGCAGGGTTACTTGAGTTAGTTATGTCTTCTGATATGCGATCCTTGCTTTGTAAATGATGGTAGTCTAGTATGCGTTCGTTTTTGTTATTTCTTTATGATATTTCTTGGTAATCTGTTTTCCGTAGCATATTCAGATCTTCTATGGCTACACATTCCTGCGTAGGTTTCAGGATCTTCACACCTACTCTTGTAGGCCATCAGAAACCTCATAGTACTCTATCTCGCTTGTTTATGTAGGAGGAAACAAGCTGGTGTTTATGCCTCATACATGTTTGGTCCTGAAGGAAAACGGGTAAAGGTATAGTCTATTATAACATGTGCAACTTTTCTGTAATTTTTTTTAGTTTTTGTTGTCAAAATCCTGTTGGAATAGCATCTCTCCGTAGGTGTACACAAACATGTTGGTGATCTTTCCAGTCTGTACCATGTCCCCCCTTGCAATCAAGTGCCATTAAATAGTAGTTTCGAAATAAATCATTTTAGCTCTTGTAGTTGTCTTTCCAACAGTTTCCGCTGCCTTATTTATATTTCTTAAATGAAACCCACATCACTCTTCATGATTTTGTATTAACTGCTGCCCAAGGTTTGTAACAAACTTTCAATTCACAGTGAGGTTCGTTACAACTTGGTAGTGTGTGAATCCAGATTTGTTTGATGTTGATTTTGCTTTATATACAGCTATATGTATTTTGTCAAGTTCACTGCACAGTTAAACACGCATCAGCTATTGAGTTTACAACTAGTATAAAGTAGCAACTTAGCAGAAATTATGAGCAACGCATATAAGTTTTGAGTTGTTGACAACTGGTACATGCTCTAAAATGGTATCAACTCAGTCAAAATAACCAATATGAACTATCATGCCTCCAAATTCCCTGGCATATTCCGTTTCATCATTAACCTTATGCGCATTAAAGATGTTCATACATTATTACAGGTAATTATGTTAGACACTAGATATCATAGAGATCCACTTTTAAGTGATGGGACTATACTTGGAGATCCTCAGTGGCAGTGGCTGGAGAGGGAGCTGCACGGTCCTCAGTCAGAGATAACCATCATTGGATCTTCAATTCAGGTATATATGCATTCTCACTGGTCCCAGAAAGTAGACATAGGGTAAACTCTGCTGGTTGTGTATGATGCTCTTCTTCCAGGACAAGTGAATATAGGATACTACTAAATATGAATCTGACCTAGGATCGTGACTGCCGACTGGTCATCGTGAGACCATGTTGCAAACTTGCAATGTGTATTAAAGCATTAGAAACATGCAGAAACTTAGTGTGGTATAGGGAGTAATCTTTGTACACTTGCAACAGTTTTATGGCACGTGATGGTATTCGAATAAAATCTAACAGGAAGAAGAGTGGCTTCTATGATTGTGGTGAGAGAATTTAAATAATGCGATCTTTGACCTTCTTAGCAGCCGCTGAATGAGTGTCGAAGAATCCTGTTCCTTTTCACTGCCCCCTCCTTTTTTATCTTGCCTTTTACACTTGTATGATATGTTCCAGTTTTCATTGTAATAGCTGTATATAACATAACTATCTACAGGTAGTGTCCAATCTTTCTGCCACCACTGGACCTTTGTTCTATGTGGAGTCTTGGGCACGCTTTCCAAGGCCGCGAGGACGGCTTTTTCGACTGATCGATAGCAGTAAGGTTGCTTACTATTACTTTATAAAAAAGTCCTCCTTTGGCATATTCACTAATTAAGTAGTTGTCATATTTTACCAGTTTTCCTTCATTTATGATCTATGTAAAGTATTCTGGTACTAGAAAATGTTGCCCAGTTTGATCGCAGATGTCATTGTAGTATGTTGTGAAGCTATAGACTTACTCGTCCTACAAAGGGGTGTTAGAATATTTGTCCAATATACTATCTAAGATGAACATTGGCCTTATTAATTTATGGAACTTGTGCTGACTCTGCAGAGAAATGGGGTGCTGTTTATCAGTGGTGATGTTCATTTTGGAGAAATTGCCCGTTTTGACTGTGGTGCTAAATATCCATTGTATGATATTACCTCAAGTGGTCTTACCCAGTCTGTTGAGAATTCTGTTCCAGAAATATTTCAGTCTGTTATGAGACTTCTGGCTTGGCTGACACCAACCCCCATGCGAGTCTTCAGCCCTAACTGCCGTCACAAATCATGCTCATATGGTACGCTTTATTTCCCTTTGTTTCCTCACGTTTTATTTTCCTTCTAAAAGATGCGGCTTATAAAGCTAAAACGTCAACATGAATCATGTGAACTTTAATACTAAGAATTGTCAGCCCCTATCTAATTTATTTTCTTCTGTTTCTGGATTGTGCTTGAACTCCTTCATCGGTTGGTGTTCTGTTATTGTATCAATCAGGTCAACCAAATTTTGGAGCAATTGAGATAGATTGGAACGCAGTACCTCCACAGATTAAAGTCGAACTAAGAGATTTAGAGGGCAATTCTGTTGTTGGCGTGGAATTCCCTATATCTGAACTTAATCCATCAGATGTGCATCCGAACAAACAACACGGACATTCTTTTGAGCGGCATTGCAGTCTCGAGAGTGAGCTTCCATGGTTGGTACGGCGCCGCCTCGCTCTGCTGTTCTTTGGCTCCATTGCTGGTATCGTATTCACAGCTATGTCAACATTTCAAACCACAGTATCTCACTTTGCAACACTTAACTAGTTGTATGTGTTCATGGTTTTCGGATGTCATGTGCAGTTTTTGTCGTGGCTGTGGTGCTGCTCGGAGTCGCCTGCTGTTCAGCTACTAATATGGTCACTAAGCACAAGGTGGCGTAGCTAGACAGTACGAGGAGGACGGAGGCGGAGGATTCGGGTCTGACTGACTACGGATGGAAATATTACTGAATTAGACACTGACCAGGGATGTTGACGGGCTAAGGATCACTATGGCATTTCAATGTAAATATAGCATGATGTGCGTACACAGGATGACTATGGCATTTCAATGTAAATATAGCATGCTGTGCAGCGTGCACATCACGGGCTGGATACTTTTACGTAGGTATGATGAATTTCTGTGTAGTACCTTGGACTTGGAGAAGTTGTGACATGAAATTTCATTTGGTTGATGATGAATTGATACATACTGTTTTCTGTGCCTCTTGCTTTGATATTGATGATGATGGGATGTCTACTTGGGTAGACTTGTTGCCGTCTGAGTCTTCCTGATCGAAAGTAGTTCTTGTGTCTATATATCTTGCGCCCTTGTCTGCAAGTTCCATGGTGTCTCGCTCGTGGGGTTTATCCTTTCTCTTTGTCCGTTGCGAAGACAAGGAGGAGACATCATACCTTACATTATTCATCTAGTCGTCATTGCCGGCTGTGCTATACGATGAGTCATGGCATGTGCCGATGTGCGTGCAAATGTTGCTCTCAAATCACGTTTTACAAAACCCAAATCGATCGCGTGCATAAAACCGGGCGCTCATACTTATATTATATGCACGCGCTACACGATCCAGTGCAGCAGCAAAGAAGATGATGGCGGGGATCCCGATCATCGACCTGCGGCTCCAGGCGTCGCCGGAGGAGGCCGCGCGGCTGCGGGACGCGGCCCGGCGCCTGGGCTGCTTCCGGGTGACCGGCCACGGCGTGCCGCGCGCGCTCCAGGACGACATGAAGGCCGCCGTGCGCGCGCTGTTCGACCTCCCCGACGCCGCCAAGCGCCGCAACGCCGACGTCATCTCCGGCAGCGGCTACGTCGCGCCGAGCGAGACGAACCCGCTCTACGAGGCGTTCGGCCTCTACGACGCCGCGTCCCCCGCCGACGTCGACGCCTTCTGCGCTTCCCTCGACGCGCCGCCGCGCATCAGGGAGACCATACGGAGGTACGCGGAGAAGACGCACGGACTGATCGTGGACGTCGCGGCGAAGTTGGCGGCGAGCCTCGGCCTGGAGCCGGAGGATGCGGACCGGTCGTTCCAGGACTGGCCGTGCCAGTTCCGCATCAACAGGTACAACTACACGGCGGACACCGTGGGGCAGACCGGCGTGCAGGTCCACACGGACTCGGGCTTCCTCACGGTGCTCCACGAGGACGACCGCGTGGGCGGCCTCGAGGTGGCCGACCCGGACACCGGCGAGTTCGCGCCCGTGGACCCCGTCCCCGGCACCTTCCTCGTCAACCTTGGAGACGTCGCCACGGTACGCGGTACAATAGCACACGTATGGACTGGTCCGTATGTGATCTGCGTTTTGATCGATCGCGTCGTGCGTGCTGTGTGTGTAGGCGTGGAGCAACGGGACGCTTCACAACGTGAGGCACCGCGTGCGGTGCGTGGCGGCGGCGCCGCGCGTCTCCATCGCGCTCTTCCTGCTTGCGCCCAAGGACGACGTGGTGCGCGCGCCGGACGCGTTCGTGACGGCCGAGCGCCGGCGCCGGTTCAGGACCTTCGGCTACGACGACTACCGCCGGCTTCGGCAGTCCACCGGGGAGCACGCCGGCGAGGCCCTGGCGCGCTTGGCCGTGTGATACAGCTCGAACTGTTCATTGCGGCGAAACAGTCTTTCTCCAGAGCAGGAAATGAAAAATAAATAAAAAGAGTTGGTTTGGTTGGTTAAGTGGGCGAGCCGATGCTACACGAAGTGGGCTTCAGAGACTGAAGCCTAGAACATTCCACCCTGCACAACTGTTGTGCTACTAAATGCCACGGCCCGCTAGGTGCCGTCTCCGTGTAAGCCCACAGGCATCGTATCCGGGCTTCTGGGCTGAGGAATGAATCCCCAGACAGGTAACACCCCCGCCAGCCGAAGCTGGCAGCCTGGAGCCAGGTCAACAACAGATCCCCCTCTCTGCCATCCTTTTCACGTCCTCAACATGCGCGCGCGCACGCACACCCCTCGACCAACGGCGGCCTGCCACTCTTCAAAGCACCCGGGGGTCCGTCTGCTCAACACCCAGCGAGCGACGCAACATCGGCCGGGCCTTTTCTCTAGGCATATTTCCGCACACCGTTGGGCTGCGCTGCGCTTGACGGAAAGATCGTCGATACCGGGGCCTTTTCATCTGCCGCTCTGACACGGGCTTCAAGCCCACAACCAACCAAACCAACTCTTTAGCCCTCCTGCAGCTGGAGTGACGAGCGCGCGCTGCCACGCTCGGCTGGTGCGGGTGTGGAGAGTTGCTTATTTAAGCTGGTGTAACCGCTCCTCGCTTAGCGAGGTGGGACTAATCATGGGATGGATGGATTCTTCAGCGCGCGAGAGACTGAGGAATCGCTTGGCTGCGCGTTTTTTTTTAGAGAAAACTGCTTTATTTAACACAAAACAACCATTCTATTTTTTTGCGGGTAAAACAACCATTCTATTTAGGTGGTAAGAACATCTCCTCTCGCATTCCTGGAAGGGACTCCCTGGACCGGTATTTTTATCCAAACAACGAATTTTCACCCAATTGTGTTTTCAGACCAAACCCAATGCGCCGAGTGTCACATGAAAATGCTAGATGAAGCTGAATTGGTGGGGAGAAAAAACCGTGCTCGTGGCCCCGTCCTATTAGCGAGTGAAGACGATTCGTTCTCGTCGCTTTGCCTCGACTCCCATGACGGACCGCCGAAAAAACGGCCATCTGTCCAGTCGCCCACGCAACGGCATAATGGCATGCCATCTCCCGTCCTTCCTATTTCTTGTCCTCGCCGCTACACACCTCCCGCTCTTATCGCTCTTTCCTCAACTGGCTATAAAGACGACAACCTCGCTGTCTCCGGAGCACCTAGCACCACTCCTCTATTTCTCCCCCAAATCACCAAGTTCCAGGCGAAAGAGAAGCTCGGCGCAGGCGATGGCGATGGCGGAGAGATACCCTGGCGACGAACGGCTTCGGCCGGCGTTGGATGCAATTGTGGGAGGCTCGGCTCTTCCATGACGCCAGCTATTCAGTGCCGCCGACATGGAAGCTGAGCGCGGGCGGCATATGCCCGTGCTAGAGGGGCAAGAATGGATCGACAAGATCTAGGTGGTGATCGTCGACATGGATCCCGACGAGGCAGAGCACCCCGAGAACCACGTCTAATGGGACCCGTTCTTCCACGAGCGATGGGCGTGCGTGTTGGCATACCACGAGGGTGGAGGCCCGACGCCGGTGCACAACAACGCCGAAGGCTGGCATCTCTAGCAGAGTGTGTTGGGCCGCACCCTCGCCGTTGTCCTCGAGTACATCACTGTGGGAAACCCGCGCGACTGGGCTACCCGCCGCACTCGCCGCCGTCCTTTTTGCGGCGGGTGGCCTCTTGGACGTCGAGGAGGATGGCCGGCGTGTCAGCCTCGCGCTCCTCTGGCTTAACGCCCAACAACTCGTCGCGCTTCATGGTGCCGCTCCGTCCGATGAGATGGGAGCCGATGTCTCCGATGCACTTGTGATATTTGTACCATTCGTATCTATTCAAATTTATTTATGGGTCATGTCTCAACATGGACGGACACCGTAGTGCCTTCATGGTCTAGTTTCAGTTCTAGAACCAATAACAACATTAAAAGTACTTTTGACAAACAATAAATTTGTGCTTCCATCAGCTTTTCAACAACTATGGTCCAAACAAACACACACTATGTTTAAAAAAAAACCTAAATGGGCTAAACAGTGTCGGATGGCCTGCCTAATCTAAACGGACTGACGGACGGCGCCTATTTAGCCTGCTAGGCCGTTCATCCTAATAACTAAGGGAAAAAAGGCCAGGAGCTCGTAGCGACCAAACAGTGCACGCTGCCATGCCCTTCGCCATCGCCAGGCCAGCCGCTGACGGCCCGCTCGTCGCCGCCACCCTCTACCCCGCTCTCCACCCAATGCCTCCCCTTAGTCCCATCTACAGCGGTACCATCCCGGCTCTCTTGCCGTCACCGCGTGTTGAGAAACATGGGCGTGGCGGTGGAGGTAGATAAGATTCCGGCAGAGGAGGAGGACAAGAACCGGGCAGCGAAGGGGGACAAGAACTGGGCAGCGGAGGAGAACAGGTATACAACACCACAGGTCTGCTTTCATGGTTTCTCCTGCCCCTGCTTGTTGATTCCACAAATATAGTTTTCACCTGAGCCTGTTCTGTCATGTTTGTTCTGAATCTGTGGTCCTTGTACTGTTTTTCTGGTTCAGCTCTAGCTGAAGGAGTGAGGGTTAGTAAACAGACTTTGTTCAGACGAGAATGGAACAAAGAATCTGAATGTTTTTGTACAATTCACTCATGTGCTGCTTCCGATTTACCTCTTATTAATTTTGTGCACTCCATAATGCTCTCAGTTCGTTACCAAATGAAACACTAACTAATTTTTTGTACTATGATCAACTGCGTGTACAGTTGAAGTATTGTACAGATCTTTGAAATATACCACCGAAGTTAGAATGTTTATCAAGAAGAAAAATCTCTTTTTCCATAAATAAAGTTCCACCCCATGTAGTCTGTACTATGTATCTCTCTCTTCTAGTGCAGAAAAAACATTTGGAAATTATTTCTTTACCTCAAGGCATGAGTAGAAATGACTGTTCAGGGTCCAAGTTTCAGTATGTGCAGTCATAGAAAATTATGCTTACTACAATGGGATAAAAACAGTGTATTCGTGCCTTGGAAGTATTGCTTGTTAGTGTTTATTTAATTTATTTCTTGCAGTGAAAGGGCTGCTAGTCATGTTCTTGTCACAAATTCAGTCCCATTTAGCTCTGCATTCAGTCTAAAATTGCTATTGCTATTTCTCTCAAATTCCACTAGTGCTGGACAACTGAATAGTCTCAAATTCCTTTGATTTAACCACTGACCTTTCCTTCGGTTATGGCACGTCTGCTTTTATATGCCGAATCTATCAATCTCTGGAGCACATCGTCCTTGACGTGCTTAAGATTGGAGCTCTTACGTGACCTTACAATCTCAGAAAGAATCTCTCCAGGATTGCTCCATGCTCTGTCACGCCGGCGGTTTGCTGGAGTCGGGATGTACGGAAACATTAAACTCACAAATTTCAAACCCATCTCGATCTCATGAAACAATGTGCAGAGCTCGCCGAACATCTTCTCCCGGACTTCTTTTCCGACAAGGCACCGACTTGATATTAACATGAGCAGCTGCTCGAGTTCAAATTTCAGATCGACTACCCCTTGTTCTCCCCATTTTGCGAAGTACTCCTGCCTAATATAAATACATGTTTGTTCTAGACATGTTTGTTACAAATTCAGTCCCATTTAGCTCTGCATTCAGTCTCAAATTGCTATTGCTATTGCTCTCAAATTCCACTAGTGCTGGACAACTGAATAGTCTCAAATTCCTTTGATTCAACCACTGACCTCTCCTTTGGTTATGGCACGTCCGCTTTTATATGCTGTATCTATCAATCTCTGGAGCACATTGTCCTCGACATGCTTAAGATTGGAGCTCTTACGTGACCTTTCATGAAACTCACAAAGTTCAAACCCATCTCGATCTCATGAAACAATGTGCAGAGCTCGCCGAACATCTTCTCCCGGAGCTCTTTTCCGACAAGGCACCGACTTGAGATTAACATGAGCAGTTGCTCGAGTTCAGATTTCAGGTCGACTACCCCTTGTTCTCCCCATTTTGCGAAGTATTCCTGCCGAATATAAATACATTATCGTACATTGTGGTTTCTCTATATAAACTCAAATTTCAGATCGACTACCTAGAACTTGTGCTTAGCGGGAAAAATAATAAGAGCCAATGTGGCTTGGCTATTTACCTCCACTTCTTCAAGCATGGGATCAACATGGTTCCTCAGCTGAGCTGGCTTTAGAGCCTCAACAAAGAAACCATTCTGCTCCGTACACGTAGTGTAATCCACATCAAAGGCTGTCTCTTTGCCAAATATGGGCATGGTGAACTCGTAGATATCTCCATGGGTAACCTCTGTCTCCAGCCCTCGGAAGAAGACATCGGACGCCTCCCGTCCAACCAAGAAGGCCACTCTTTTTCAAAGAAAACTAACAGTGCACACACTGCCAAACTTGTTATACAGACAATGCAATGTAGCCACAGGGCCCTCTGTGCAGAGGGTAGCTAGGAGTCTTAGAAGAGCGATGCCCTTCACCACAGGTGGAGGTGGTTGCGTACCACCTATCGTTGCGGGATCGAAGGTAGTTCTTCTACTTGCAATCTTGGTGATTATGGCAGCAATGGCAAGAAACGCCACGGCGCTGATTGTGGAGTACCATTATTTCGATTGGCAAGATGTAGCTAGCTAGCTTGTTGCAGGTAACAAAAGCTCAGAGAAAGACACACGAAAGGCATACCTGAATCAATAATTCAATACCAACCTTAACTCCTCCAAGCTCGTACGCACTACACTGTCAAAAGAGCGCATCATGCAGTCACCAGTCAGGCAAGTGCTTCCTGAATGCAACTTGGAGTATATACAAGTACACGCTTCGTTTCTCCAAGCGCGAATCTTGGAGTGTCGGTTTAAATTATGGATGCAGCACGTACGTCCAAGCGTGACGCTTAGACAACACGAAAACCCAGCAGATCTGGTCGCCTATATATTGGATCAAGTCTGTTGAACACTCGGCCTCTCGGGCCTCAGCTTAATTATTGAGAAAGGGGACTGGCTTATCCATTGCCCGACCTCGTCATCTTCCGGGGGACTCCATTGCAGGTTCAATTTGTTATTCTAGAATAGTCTGAATGCTGATTTTTTGTATTTTCTTTTCTTAGTTTAGAGCGTTTCAACTTATTTTATTTAGAAAAGACCATAGAAAATCAAGTTTTTTCCCCCAATATTCTCTAGGAAAAAATTCACGGGAAACAATCAGACAATTTAGCACTATATTCATTGGTAGTAGTATTTGTCACATACATGTACACAAAATTACAAGTATGGTACCGTAGAATATCATAGGAAACAAAGCACCATTTGTACCGAATGACTAACTAAATGCAACAAACTAATTTGCATGCAAGTACACCCCATGGATTGGGTCTTTATGCATGTGATTTAATGCCCTTGCTCAGTTACAGAGGGGTGTGATGGCTAGGAGTACATTACTTTTCACACCAAAATGTTGATTAAGAACAAAAATTTAACCTGCGATGTAGATTAGAATGGAACGGTTGGAATAGCTCATTATGTTGTTGCACATGCGTGGCTGATGTTGGAATAGCTCATTAAATTAAAATGGAATATTGGAATAGCTCGTTACGTTGTTGCCCAGGCGGCTGATGCTGGAATAGCTCATTAAATTAAAATGGAACGGCTGGAATAGCTTGTTATGTTGTTGCACATGCGTCTGATGTTGGAATAGCTCATTGAATTAAAATGGAATGGTTGAATAGCTCATTAATGAGGTTGGAATAGTTGAAATAGGTCATTAGATTAAAATGGACGCATCTATTGCTGTCATGTTGATCCTGCCAGAGCTCGAGGCTGATGTTATTGTGCACATGCGGATGATATCTCTTCCAATCATGAATTGGTTTGGCCTCATCTATTGTTGCCGTGTTGATCGATATCCTGCATACACTGATGTTTTTGTGCGCACACGGAAGAAATCTCTTCCAATTCATAAAGTGGTTGGTTGTTGGCCGTATGAAATACCGCTGGTTATATATAATGATCTTATCTTAGATAGATTCAATAATTTTATTCGTTGGGTCTAAGTCTGATAGCTAGGAGTATCACATAAGGGCATGTATAATGGGGACGCTTAGAACGGACGCTAAGCTAGATTCTCTGGTGGTTAGGCCTGAATCTCATCTGATTCCTGGATATTTCCTTGCGTCGACGTTTAACCAGGCGTCGAGCGCTAGGACTCCTTTTCTACCGCACGACCCAGCTCGGTAGCTATCGCTAGCTACCCAATCAAGCGACGCGCATTGGGAGCCTAGACGGTTAGCTGATAATCTGATTTTCTGGTATTTTTTCGTTTTCATCTAAGCATCCAACGAAGCGTCTACCGATGTAAATGCCCTAAGGAGCCCGATGTGTGGAGCGTGACGGAAGGAGCTATACGTGCAGTCTGAAGCACATAGAAGGAGACACTAATTAATGTGGACAGCGAGCTGAGAGAGGATGCAATACTAGATCGTTGTAGATCACATCATGAAACAGTGCACGCTGAAGCCTAATAAAAGCCTACCCCCTCGCTTTGCATCTCATTCTCATCCCTTTGTGCACCATGGGCACCCTGCATAGCGTCCTGGTGTCCTACCCCGAGGTCTTGATGGCCACCATCTCTTTCTTGTGCCTAGCCCTCTTCTGCCTCATCCTACAGTGCCAGAGGAGCATCGTCCCGGTGAACTGGCCTGTGGTCGGGATGCTACCTTTCATGGTGAGGAATATGTACAATGTTCACGACAAGGTCGCAGACTTCCTCCCTGAGGTAGGGTGCAACTTCATGGCCATTGGTCCGTGGTTCCTGGACATGGATTTCTTCATGACCTGCGACCCAGCCACCTTGAACCACTGCTTGAGCACCAACTTCAACAACTACCCGAAAGGCTCTGAGTTCGTGGAGATGTTCGATTTCCTAGGAAATGGGATCATCGTGTCGGACTCTGAATCCTGGGAGTACCAGCGCCGTATGGCGATGCACAACCTTGGTTCCCATGCCTTCAGGTCTTTCTCATGTGCCACCATCAGGAGGAAGGCTGCCACAACCCTGCTACCCTACCTCGACGACATGGCTAGGCGCGGATTGGTGGTCGAGCTGGAGGGCGTCTTCATGAAGTTCTTGCTCGACGTCACCTACACCAATGCGTTCGCGACCGATCTTGACGGCCTATCGATGTCTCTCCCGATCCCTGCCTTCGGCCAAGCCACCAAGGCGGTGGAGGAGGGGGTGCTGTTCAGGCACGTCGTGCCACAGAGCTTGTGGAAGCTCATGAGGGTGCTCAGAGTGGGTAGCGAGAAGAAGATGGCCAATGCGAGGATGGTGATTGACCGGTTCATCTACGAGGAGATCGCCAAGCGCGGGGGGAAGGGGGCACATCATGTGGACAACGAAACTAGCAGCCAGCTGGGACCAGGAGACCTGCTGTCCATGTACATGAAATGGCCCATGGATCCCAGCACGAGCGAGCAGCGCAGGACGCAGTTCCTGCGTGACACTGTCCTGGCGTTCATCTTCGCCGCCAAGGACCTCACTGCTGTCACGCTCACCTGGTTCTTCTACATGGTGTGCAAGCACCCGCGTGTCGAGGCGAGGATCCTCCAGGAGATCAATGCCCTCCAGCTGCAGAGCACCGCTGCTGGGCCGGGGAACCTCTCCGTCTTCGACGTTGACATGCTCCGGCCTGCTGTGTACCTCGAAGCTGCATTTCTAGAGACACTCAGGTAACAGGAGACGCAGTTTCCCCTTCCCCTCACGCATGCTGCTTGTTGTTCAACCAATGCATATTTTTTCTTTTTGATAATGGACGCTTTATTACTCAAAAGTTTAAATATTACGCCCGGTCTCTATATAATTGAGATGCACACAACCACTAAAACAGTCTAAAAACAAGGCGAAATACAAGAACCAATGCATCTGATCAACAAGGAAGGGCACCACATGTGCTAATTTATTTCAGGTTGTTCCCGGCGTCCCCATTCGAGGAGGTGGAAGCCCTTGACGACGATGTCCTGCCCAACGGCAGCAAGCTAAGCAAGGGTACAAGGATCATCTTCTCGCTCTACGCCATGGGGAGGCTCCAGGGAATATGGGGCGAGGACTGCGCGGAGTTCAGGCCTGAGAGGTGGGTGTCCAAGAACGGGCGCCTCCGTCACGAGCCAGGCTACAAGTTCCCGGCCTTCAACGCCGGGCCAAGGACCTGCGTGGGGAAGAACCTTGCACTCGGTGACATGAAGATGACGGCTGCTTGCATCATATGCAACTTCAAGGTCGACCTGGTGGAAGGCCATGCTGTGGTGCCTGAGAGCTCCATCGTGCTGCACACCCGGAACGGGCTCATGGTTAGGCTCAAGAGGAGAAGGTAAAGCTGCTTCTTACTTGAATTTTACTGCTATCTTTGCAGAATCCATGCATGGGATAGATGCAATAAAGTAATGGTGCAAAGCCATCTGTTTGTAGTGTTGAATTTTCACCATGTGATGTGAACAAAATCTTGTGCTGATTGGTGTGATGGTATTTTAGTTAATTTCATGTAAGAATGTTATATCCATGTACTTATGAATAATATGTATCATATATGTGTGTATCTAACCTATCGGTATCGCTTCTGTCTGGTAGAAAAATGTCCTTGCAAAGTTGAGTAAGTGATTCTTGGATATATGTTACCTCAACCTAGAATGTGGTTCGGAGGTTATTCAATTTTTTTACTGGAATTCGGGGGTTGTTCATCAAAATTGTATATTTTTCTTCACTTCAATTTGTTTACTATGTCCCCGTTCATGTTTCTCTTGTGCCTCCACTATATCATCTACCAGAATGCATTGTTGCAGCACAAACCAAAGTTCATACCTTTCCTTTGGCTATCCCTAGTTTGTAACTTTTATTTATAAAGAGGCTGACACGCAAGCTCTACAACAACACAATATCTAGAATTAGTTGAGACACTGAAAAATCACATAACCAAATTGTTGAAAAAAAGAGCAAATAACAAAGGTTTGAAAGGAAACTCCAAATGGAGCTCAAGCTACAGGGAGCCTGACTCTGTTCGAAGTCTAACAAATTATTTATTTACATTTTAAAAAAATCTGAATAAATATGATTACTTGTCTGGCTAAAAGTGTCCGGCAGCAAGAAATCACATGGCTGGCAGCGCACCTCCTAGGAAGATAACCTGAGCACGTGCCTGTAATACAGTTTTGCATCTACCAAGTTATCATCATGTGCAATTAAGTAAATTTTAGACCAGGAAGTTGTTCACATTAATATCCTTCTCTAGATCAATGCTCCATAAAAAGTATGTATGGTATCAACTAGTGGCGCACACCCCGTCTGACTCATCGGTCTCGCGATGAGTTGTCTATATCTTCATGGTCCCAAGCTCGTGGACGCCAAGTTCTTGTCTACCACAGAAAATGCAGCTATCATCCACCGGGGTATTTTGGTGTTTCAGACGATGTCCAGTAGGAAGACAGTCGTGCGTCATACGCCACAGAATGTTGGAAATATGCCCTAGAGGCAATCATGTATGATGAGATTTCCCATTATATTCATAAAGTTATTAAGTAGTCCTTGTATAAACATCTGATGTGTATCATTGAATATGTGATTCAGTTGTGGAACTATGCATTCATGTTGTTTGTACTAAATATCATGGTCATTGAGGTTGTCTGACACACAACTTAGACCAATGTGAAAGTTGGCTTGATGACTCGGTTCCACTTGTCATGGGCATGGAGATGCTATTCCAACTTACAGACTAGGCTAAAGTTTAGCGTTTAGCAGTTGGATTGACCCATATTGAGATACAACGAACTAAGCTGTCATTTGTATATCTCAATCAATGTAATCCTTAGACCTGAGGTTGTTGCATAGTCCGAGTTGAGGATCACCGACTTAGGTTCATCAAACGCTGATCCGAATCGGGGCGTTATAAAGCGGTTCGGTCGATCGAGAATCAAGCTGCGTGATGTGAATAACCAAGATGGGATTTTGCCCCTCCACTCGGAGAGATATTCTCTGGGCCCTCTCGTGAGATATGATTCGGAAAGTAAGGCCATGCACGACTCGGTTAAGTGTTAACCGAGGCGATCGACTAAGTGTTAGTCGGGTGAATCACTTATCTCGGATCGAGAAGAGAGTCGGACTATTTAAGGGATGACATATATTCGCCTATAGTCTGACAAGGTATATCGTGAGGCAAAAGGGACTCGGACGTAAGTCGCATTGGAAAGGCAAGTCGTCATGACTCTTTGGTACTTGGGAGTCGGCACGTTCTGCTAGGAGCCGCTACCGACTGATCGATTGTGAGTCGGACTCCAATCGTGTCCAAGTAGCCATGAGCCTGTGGGGTCACACACTTAAGAGGAGCAAGTTCGATTGGATCTGAACATATAATCTGGTTGGGTTGGACCTAAACCGGATTAGGACTGAGTTAGTGAGTTGGACTCACGGTGACTAGTGTTATATGGGCTTTAGTGAATGGGTCGCGCGAGTAGAGCCCACGTTCACTCCCTATATATAGTGGAGCAAAGTAACCCAGAAAGGTTAATCGTTGTTCGGTTAGGTCATTCCATGTGTTGGAAATCCTAGCTCCACAGCAGTCTAGCCGCCGTAACGAACCTAGCAGTTCGCCGCGCCTCCTCCTGTAATGTGGATACCAAGCGGAGGTGCCGCGTGCGATCGACCAGACGATCGGATCGTGAGGACTGCACTGCATCAACTGACCCGCTTTATCAGTAATCCGCAACCGCGCGTCTAGTGGTAAACCTCGTGGCCTTCTACCTCAGCTAGATCTTGGGATCACCACGTTAGAGGAAAATTTTATTTTATCTTCACGTGGCCCAACACAGAACAATATTCATCTTGTTCGGAGCTTGAATAGACCAAAGGGACTTCCAATTTTTCGTATCAGTAGCTCGATCGGAATTGCACTGTACTCTGATGAGAGAAGAAAACTTTACTTCGAGCCAAATTATAAGTTGAACGAACCATTTTCTGCTTCAGTGAAGCAATTGCGTGATTTAAAAGGGGAATTGAACATACAGAGAGTCGGGGATCGGGGAAAATATCGCAGGGGTCGCCCGCACGTATTACATGGTGGTTAATCTCGCTGGGCATAGAAGTGATCTAGACTCATCGAGACCTAAGCGATTGGTGGCTTTGCGATCACTTGTTTATTTTCCAAGATCCTTAGGATTTAGGGTTTAGGGTTTAACATATCGCTCTCCGAATGGAACTCTTAAAACATCTATACCAACTTTGTCAGTTCCTTAGCATGTAGGATTACAGGTCCCCTAGGTACAACTATTTTCTTTTTAGACACTTTAAATGATCCATGAGTTTGTAATTTCAGATTTTATACTATTGTGATTTAAAAAAATTTAAACGCTGCAATAAAAGGCTATGTATATCAATTGATACAGAGACCGCGGTATACCTAATTTGGTACAACTATTTCCATTACCATCCTAGAGTTCCTTCCCTATATGTTGCTAGGAGGCCGTGCGTCTAGAAGTTTCCACATGTACTGAGTATCTTGTACTCCGTACGTTACTTCCGCACTAATTTATCATCAATACAAATGGATCAGGCATTAGCTACAAAAGTACGGAGTACAAACCGCCCCATATATATAGCGTAGAGACGACATAATTTTTGATAAGAAGAGACGCAAAAGACATGAGAGACCCAGGGAGTGAGAGTGACCCATTTTTCTTTCGCTACGATGGAATCGCCGGAGAGCTCAAAGTCGTAGGTAGAAGTGGGATGCGTCGGAATCTAGTTATTTGCAAGATATTTCAGATAAGAAGATGGTTATCCAAGCTACGTGGTCTACTGCCAGGTAGCGACCTGAGCATCGCGCACAGGAGCACTTGTCCCGCTTGATGGTCAGACTCGTGACTAGGACACTCACCAAAATCTCGAGGCCACCCTCCTGAACATGCAAAGGAAGGCCACCCTCCTGAACATGCACGTCCCACTAGGTCCTCTTGAGCTAACTTTTGATTTTGTCGAAGTTCCAGGCAGATTCGTCTCGACTCCTTGCTCCACCCACCAAGCTACCATCGTTTTGAAATCGTGAGCATCTTGGTGCAGTGCGTCACCGCTAGGGAGGTCTGGAGTTTATGTGGACAGCGGACTGGCCTGCAGTTTCAGCACCCCACGCCCGGTTGCACGCTACAGGAATGGTGGCTGCTCGAGCGTCAAGGGCTGGCGGCTAGGACGAAGAAGGACTTCGACACACTTGTTTGCCTCACCTGCTATGGGTTGTGGAAGTTGCGAAACGCCTACTGCTTCAACAACATCCGTCTGTAACACTCGGCGGCGAGGCTTGCAGATATGATCGGAGAGGAGTATGATCTTCTTCATTGTATTAGAGATCGAGAGAGAGAGGGAGCCCTAATGATAGCGCGAGAGTAGGCTTTAGTTCTCTGGCTGAGTCTCTGATTCCCTGTGGTTGTACGGGGATCAGCTCTTGTACATATTATTCCGCCTTCTATAAAATTAAGGTACGCATTCGCGTACTCTCGAAAAAAAGAAATCGTGAGAGGAAAAAACACCCTGACCCCTCGCGCTCCTCTCGTCCTCCCCAAGGCGAGGGGGCGCTGCCTTCCAGCCCTCCAGTCCAGGCCCCCCTTCCTCCTCTTTCCCCGTCACCGCCGCCGGCAGAGGCCGCCAGGAGCAGTCTGGGGAGCGCCGGCGACGACGGGCTGACTTCACACGCGTGCTTGGAGGCGGGAGACAGGGCTCCTTCTTCCTGGCGACGACGCGTTTAGGGCGGAAGAGGCCTGGCTCCGGCCGGACGGTGGCGACGCAGTGGCCCACCTGTAGTGAGGCGGGGCAACACAACATGGCGGAGTAGCAACCGACGGTGGGGCGGCGTTGACTGCACATACGGCCCATATCTAGGCCCTTAGGGCCCGATCTGGTCGGGGCTGGTGGGCCTGTCCTGCTCACCAGTTGTTCTGCAGGCAGCGGTGAAATAGCTTGTGTAGGGCTTCGCAACGACGATGACTGACCAGTTGCAGCGTGGTAGCGGGCTTTACGGCCCGATCTAGGCCTGGTCGGACCCTATTGGGACTGGTGTGTCTCTGTGGAGACTTTATGGGTCCCCTGGGCCCGACCGGACCTAACAGGGATTGGTGTGCCTTGAAGCCACGTCTGGTCGACTACCGCCTTTGGCGGCGGAGAAAGTTCCCTTCCGCATGGTTGTGGTACTGCTGGCTTCGTTTCAATTTTTTTTTGCCTTTGTCATGCAGGCCTTGTGGCGGTAATCTGGGTGATACGATGGTGGAGGCTTCGTGATCGGAGTGGCGCATGATGCTGGGCGTCGAGTTTGGTGGTGTCGAGGCCTCGCCCTCACCCTCGCAGGTCTCCTATGCAACGGATCATTCGGGGGTTGTGGATAGGGTAGTTCAGGAGAAATCCTTGTAGGCTCGCTGACACCAACACGGTGCCGCCCTTGGGTGGCACCATTCCTTCCTGGAAGGCGTTGTGGCTACCCTACGCTCACTCCCCTCTGCGTGCCGGGGGAAACCCTAGGATCAGACTCTGGTCCGGGCAACAGTGTTGTACCTTTCCTTCTTAAAGGTGTTGCTTGGTACTTGACGATCCGCTGCTAGGAGCGTGGTGATACTTCTCCGGAGGGCGCAGCGGTCACGGGTCACCGGCGTTTAGTTGATCCGCCTTTGTCTCCATTTTATTTCTTCTTTGTTTCTTTTGGGTGTGTGTGGGTGCTGCTTCCCCAGCATGTTCTTTCATTTCGAGACTATCATGTTTGTATTTTGTTGGTGCTATATTAATATAGCGGGGCGAAAGCCTATTTCGAGATATATCATCGTTTTCTTCCTGAATGCTTCCACTGATATGTCGAATTATTAGTGCAGTAGAGAGTATAGCATATGTACTCTGTATGATTCTCTTACAAAATCAATCAGACTACTTTGATACACTTCAACTTTTTTAAAATAGAGAGCGAAAACCTAGCTATGCATCAATCGATACACGTAGCCTTATTTATTGCAATGTTCGAAACGAAAGTTAAAATATTCATGAATAAGAGAGGACTGAGACATGTATCAAAAATCTAAAAATGAAAAGCAACACAAGCTATCCATTTTGGAGTCTACTAGTATGACAGTAACCAAGTAGCCTGAAAAAAGTCTTGTGAAACCATCAACAACCAATTGCATCCAGTATCCATAGGCTCCCCTTGATCCAACGGGAGAAGTTAGAAACATAGTTGTATCCAATACACCGTCAGTCGAATAACCTATAAAAATAGTATTCATTTATTTAATAAAGATAATATTATTTCTGGACGTCTAAATGGAGCAACATAAAGCTGACACTCCAATATGTATTCTATCTTTATTCATCTTATCAATCCCATTTAGCCAATTTTCAAACAATTTTGTAATATTGGATGGTGAAAGTATGTTATATGTGAAGAAAATCATGCGCCAAATAATGCGAGCAAATGAGCATGAAAGAAAGTAGACTCCATTGAGTTATAGAAACAACACTTTTGACATCCATTCCATCCGCGCTTAGTCAGGTTGTCTTTAATGAATAAAACTTTATTCTTAAGAAACCAAATTTATATTTTAGTTTGAAGTGGGACTTATAATTTCCAAAGGTACTTATATAAGAATATTGTATGACCATTCATTTGATTTAGATACATAGACTTAACAGTAAAGATACTCGTGGTAGTCAATTTCCAAAAAACAATTATCAGTATTATCGGTGAGGTGAACCATCATTAAACACTGACATAACTATAACTAGCATGTCCATTTATTACAACTCAAACCTCTCTAACAGCAATTTAAGAGGTGTTTGAACAAGGACATTTTCCACCAAGAATTTTTTCCTTTGAACAATATTGTATAAGGATGGGTACTATTGTGCCAATGATGTATCACCTAATCAAAAATCTTCCCCAAAGCGAACACTTCTGGTGCTTGACATGGAGCACTTCGTTGGAAACCCCAAGAGCAAGGTGTGATGAGCACAGCAGCAAGTCTTCCCTCAGTAGAGACCGAGGTTATCGAACCAGAAGGAGGAAGGAAACGTCACACAGGTATTGCAAGCAACGTGGAGACCTGCACAACACAAACTTAAGACTTTGTCCCAACGAACAGTGAGGTTGTCAAGCTCATCGGTTTGCTGTAACAAAGGATTAAACGTATGGTGTGGAAGGTAATGGTTTGCAGCAAGTAAACAGGTAACAGTGGAAGATGTATCAATGGTAAAGATTGGACCGGGGTCCATAGTTCACTAGAGGTGCTCTCCTTAGATAAACAACATGGCATAAAGGGTAAACAAATTATAGCAGGGCAATTGACAGGAACTGATCAAGGCATAACAATGCAATACTAGACAAAAAGATTCTATGAGATTCGATTGGGCAATACAACAATATACATAGACCGTCATCCAACTGCATCTATGAATAAAAGTCCATCTTCAGGTTATCATCCGAACCCCCTCCAGTATTAAGTTGCAAGCAACAGACAACTGCCTTAAGCAAAGTGTGTAAGGTAATGTTCCATGAACAAGAGACCATTGTTTTCTCCCCAGTGGCAACAACACATCTACAACCGAAGAGATTTCTATCACTTCCCTTGGAAACTAGAGGCATGAACCCACTATCGAGCATAAATACCCCCTCTTGGAGTCACTAGCAACTACTTGGCCAAGATAGCTACTAACAATAGAGAGCATGCAAGATCACAAACATGACAGAATCATAAAGACAAAATCATTAATCAATCTAACATAGTAATCTCAATATCCATCGGATCCCCACAAACACAACATGCATGATTATAAATATATTAGATCTTGATCATGAACGGAGCTCACAAGATCTATACATGAAAGCACAAGGAGGAGATACAACCATCTAGCTACTACATGGACCCATAGTCCAAGGTGGAACTACTCACGCATCATACCGGAGAATAAGGCCTCTGGGATGATCTCCCCTCCGGCAGGGTGCCGGGAAGAACTTCAGATCTCCCCGATCTAGGGACGATGGTGGCGGCGGCTACAAACAGTTTCGTGGAGTTTTGATCGGATGCCTAGGGTTTCTGCATCGGGGGATTCTTATAGGCAAAGAGGCGAAGCTGGGAGGCGACCAGGGGTGTCTGGCCACCCTGGCCCGCTTCTTCGTCTCTCCTCTGGACTTCGTGTTGCCCACGGTAAAATATCAAATTTCGCTTTTGTCGTGTCCAATTCCGAGAATACTGATTTTCTGCCTTCCTGGAACCAAAAACAGAAGAAAACAGGAAAATGGCACTGTGGCAACTTGTTAATAGGTTAGTTCCAAAAAAGATATAAAAACACCTCAAAGTGTAGACAAATAAAAGCAAAGTAGATACTAAACAAGCATGGAACATCAAAATTTATAGATACGTTTCCGACGTATCAAGCATCCCCAAGCTTAATTTCTGCTCGTCCTCGAGTAGTTAAGTGATAAAAAGAATAATTTTTGAGGTGACATGCACCATCAAAACCAAGATCAAACCATTTGCAAGCATTGAAAGCTGGGATCAAAGAACTCTAAACATGTGCATGAAAGATGGATTTTTAACAATAAGACAAAGTAACTATGCATGCAACATGAAAGGCTACAAACAAAGATCATGAATAACATGCATTGAAAAACGTTTGTTTAACATACAGAAAACATGGCATAGTGGCAATCATCTTGTCCCTCATAGAGTAGCAAATAGATGCATAGGACACCTTCAAAGTTCACAAGGGTGACTACAAACAAGTAGCACAAGAACAAGTAATATCACAATATGCATCAATCAATAAGTTTTGGAACACTACACATAGAACTAAGAATGACAACTATGCTCTCTTAATGGTGATGCTGCAAGTTTCCACCATGATTAGGCATAGCTTAGACTAGCGGCCCAGGCGTTTCTCTAACACAAAATACATACTTCGTGGACTTACAAGTTTCCTCTTTATTTCACATCGGTGACATCTATAGACAAAAGAGCATGATATTAACTAAGTACAAAGTACAAGTGCAATGTTGAAAACGTTTCCCATGACAACATAGTTCTGCTAATTCCAATGTATAAGTGCAAGCATATACAACATAGACGACACAATGGTTAAAGTTTTTTAGGGGAAAAGAATATAAAGTGTACCATCAAGTTTGTGAGGTCTTTAATCACTAAGTTTTCACATAACAAAATAGTTTTTAATTGGAAGATAGCTGAAAACAAGAATATACTTGGAATGGTGTAACACACCATGCATAGGAATTTATAGTGGACACTTTGGAATAACTTGGTTTCTTGGGAGTTGGAAGCATGAGTAGAGCTTACTCATACAAGTGGAGGCTAGCAAAAGACTAGGAGCAACCAACTAAGAGAGCAATAATGGCCATAATCATGCAGAGCGATAAAACATTACTAATCAAAGAATAGAGTGGTACTACAAGTCAAGGACTAAATGATCATAGAGGCTATGGTGACTTGTCATATTCATAACATGGTGTGAGCATGTGCCAAGTCAACCCAAACAAAGCATCAAAGGAGAATACCACAATACTATGCTTTTGCATGCTAAAACAACGCATAATTTCTTCAAGGCACACTAAGCAATCCCAATTGTTTGGAACAAGACATTCTACAACAATAATCACTAAGCATATGGTCAAAAAAACACCTAGCATGTCATGCTAAAGTCTAAGTCACAGTCAATGCAAGCTCCTCTTGCACTTTCAAGCAGGAACTTCCTACTCCTTTCCAACACCAAGCAACTTATTCGAAAAAACACAGCGCGAACGGGAGTCCAAACTACTTTATTCAATAAAAGTAAACAAACTAAGCAAATCAAACGAAAACTAAGACGCTCCAAGAACAACACAACTGTGCATAAAACAATAAAAACGAAGTGTTTAGATAGACCTGAGCTTTTTATTGATGAAGAAGGGGATGCCTTGGGCATCCCCAAGCTTTGACGCTTGTACCTCTTAGATATTTCTTGGGGTGACACCATGGTGGCATCCCCAAGCTTGAGATTTTGTCCATTCTTCATCTCATTACATCATTCTCTCTCTATACCTGAAATTTTTCCTTCATACAAAACTTCACATGATCTTCATTAGCAACATTAGTGTATTCAAAAGATAATAGACCTTTAGGCAAAGCTTTGGAACAACAAGTCTTTTCACTAAAAACACAAGATACTGTAGTAACTCCTTCAAAAAGCTCAATTCCCCAAAATAGAACTCAAAAAGGAATCAATAAGAAGCAAATGCAAATAATGGCAGAAATCTGTCAAAACAGACCAGCAGGTAGAAACTGATTTTTTAGAAAATCTTCTGTTGCTCAAATCAAAAGGTATTGAACTAACAAAAGTTAGCTAACATACTAGGGGATTTATTTGTAAATTTTCAGCTCAGTCCGAGTTACAGAGACTCCTCATGAATGTTTATGGTGGAGGACAGAAATCTGTTTCGGGACATCAACTCCCCAAATCTTACTTCCCTCTCATTAGAGGTCATTCTTGGCACAAAAAGCAAATAAAAAAGATAAGGAGAGGTCATTACTGAAGTAATAACTTCCAAGACTCAAGGAAACTCTTGGGCTATCTCCCAACAAGTACTTTTCTTTAACGCCTTAAAGTTAGGCACAAGAAGCAAGAAGAATCAAGTATTTTCAAATGAGGCATTCACCCTCTTGTTCTTTCCTTTCTTACCTTTCTTCTTCTCTTTAGGGAAAATATGGTTGCTTACTGGAGAAGAAAAATGCATAATGCCTTTTCCCACATCTATTATTGCTCCAAGGTGTTTCAGTAGGGATCTTTCAAGTGTAATCTGTTCTTTGCCTACACATTCAATAACAAGATAATCAGTAGACACCATTTTTCCTGAGATTTTTGTAAACTCACCTTCAGCTATTCCAATGGGTAATAAAGTGGCATTATTTGTAAGAGAGATTTTCTCTCCTCCTTCAGAAAGCCCCCAAAGACTCAAAGAATCATCAATATCTTTAGGCATGAGGCAAAATTCAGACATGATATCACAACGAGCATCAAAAAGTGTAGTATTTATAGATACTTTGATTGTGGGAAACCACTTTGAAGGCTTAGAATTTATTGGAACATAATCATGGTAAGCCCTAAGCGTGTGATAACGATTATTCATAGCAGCAATACCGGTCTCAAGAGTGTTCAACCTAGCAAAAATATTTGTGAACGAGGAATCAGACTTTCCAGGTGTACCATAAATCATAATCAATTTCTTTATGGCATCTAAAGCTTCATCCTCAGTACATAGCAAAATATCTTTATCAGCCACAACATCCAAAGCATATCTATAGTGAAGAGCAATACCACGGTAGAAACTATCAATAACCAAGCTAAGACTAATCTTAGTCTCAATTTCCCTCTATAAAGTGGAGATTCTAGACCAAGCTTCTTTAAAACTCTCTTCACTTTTTTGCTTAAAAGTGGAGATCTCTTCCATAGGTGAAATAAAGATTGGTCCAAAACCAGAAATGGTAGCAACTAGAGCAGGAACTAATTTTTTGTGTTTTTGAATAGGGAAAGCAAACCAAACTAAACTATTTTTTTTGGAGTTTTTGAAAAGAGGCAAACAAAACCAAGCAAAAGAAACTAAGCAAACTAAAAACAAAGTAAAGATAAAGGAAGTGAAGGACTCCCCTTGTGAAGACGTCCTTGGCCTCCAAGAACGGCGCTTTAAAACTTGTTGGTGGCGTGGAGCACTTCTGGAAACCCCAAGAGCAAGGTGTGATGAGCACATCAAAGTCTTCCTCAAGAGAGACCGAGGTTATCGAACCGTAGGAGGAAGGAAACATCACAGTGTATTGCAAGCAACGCGAGACCTGCATAACACAAACTTAAGACTTTGTCCCAACGAACAGTGAGGTTGTCAAGCTCACCGGTTTGCTGTAACAAAGGATTAAACGTATGGTGTGGAAGGTAATGGTTTGCAGCAAGTAAACATGTAACAGTGGAAGATGTATCAATGGTAAAGATTTGACCGGGGTCCATAGTTCACTAGAGGTGCTCTCCTTAGATAAACAACATGGCATAAAGGGTAAACAAATTATAGCAGGGCAATTGACAGTAACTGAGCAAGGCATAACAATGCAATACTATACAAAAATATTCTATGAGATTCGATTGGGAAATACAACAATATACATAGACCGCCATCCAACTGCATCTATGACTAAAAGTCTATCTTCAGGTTATCATCCGACCCCCCTCCAGTATTAAGTTGCAAGCAACAGACAACTGCTTGAAGCAAAGTGTGTAAGGTAAACAATCCACTTGTTCCATGAACAAGAGACCGTTGTTTTCTCCCCAGTGGCAACAACACATCTACAACCAAAGAGATTTCTGTCACTTCCCTTGGAAACTAGAGGCATGGACCCACTATCGAGCATAAATACCCCCTCTTGGAGTCACTAGCAACTACTTGGACAAGATAGCTACTAACAATAGAGAGCATGCAAGATCATAAACAACACAAACATGACCGAATCATAAAGACAAAACCATTAATCAATCTAACATAGTAATCTCAATATCCATCGGATCCCCGCAAACACAACATGCATGATTACAAATAGATTAGATCTTGATCATAAATGGACCTCACAAGATCTACACATGAAAGCACAAGGAGGAGATACAACCATCTAGCTACTACATGGACTGTCACATCCCAAAATTTTCCAAATTTCGTAATGTGAAAAATAAATAATTGTTGAAATTTAGGAGGAAAAGAAACTTTTTGATTACAAATAGAAACTTAAAATCCCATCTTGAACAAACTTTGATTAATGTTTGAATCCAACTAAATTCAAATCAAGTGGAATGCTTCCTTCATAAAAGCATCTTGAAATTTAAACACTTGGAAATAAACCAAAACTCTAAAACCCCAATGGAATAAAATCATTTCCAAGATATCTCTAAGCCTAGTTTTGATCCATATAAAATTTTGTCAACAAACATTTATAAATGATCAAGAATGACAAATATAAATAATATAAAACCATATGAATTGGTTTCATTTAATTTGGAGCCATAGATAAAATCTTATGAACTTAATAAGATAAGGAAATTGAATTTCCAAAGCTAATAAAGAACCTATCTAAAAATCCATACCAAATGGTGAGAAAATAATCCTAAAGATATTTAGAAGGATAAATAAATATTTAATAAAAATATACAAATTGGAATCACCAAGTTTGGATCTATAAATAAAAAGATATGGATTTTATAAGATAGAGAAATAAATATTAAATGAGGAATATTTAAAGACCAAATTAAATCTTGGCCTAATCCATAAGCAAATGGAATGAATATAATCCAAATCCAAATAAAATAAAAGGATAAAGAATTTTCCAAATAAAATAAAGTGGCATTAACCAAATTCTATTTCTATTTGAATAAAAACAAATCCCTAATAAGAATGATTATTTTAAAATCATGGGAAATAGTATTTGGAGTTTACCCAAGTGAATTATAAGTCATTTAATTAACTTAAAATGGAATCAAAGAATTCACCTAAATAAGATTTATGGAATTAAAATTATAATTGATTTCATTGGAATAAAAAAACAAATACCCATTTCAAATGATTTATAAATCATATTAAATATATTCTAAATAATTCAAAGTGAATTATTTGACACCCAAATAAATAAATAAAACCTACTAAAAATATTTGAAAAAATTTATATTTCAAATGGAGTTTAAAAAACATTATTAAATATTATTTGAATTAAAACAAGGGCCTATTTTAATTAATTAAATATGCCCTAAAAAGAATAAATATAATATCCTAAATTTGACTTTAAAATGTATTAATAAACAGTATTTGATTATACTCAAAGTTTGGTTGAAGTTTGAATTCTAATAGTTGTTTGAAATGTTTAAACAAAATCAAAACAGATAAATAGAAAAGGAAAAGGAAAAACATTTAGAACAAAAGAAATGAAACGAAGCAGCCAGCCCAGCAGTCCAGCCCACTCCCTCTCACCCCGCAGAAAACGATTCGCACTCGCAGACGAACCCACTCGGTCACTGACTGCCTGGACCCACTTCTTTTCTCTCTCACTCGCTGACGCCAGGCCCCACCGCCAGCTCTCCTTCGTTCTCATCCGTGCGCGAAGACCACGCCCTCCCGGCCGTTTCTGCCGTTAGATCCTCGGAGTAAATTCATGGTAATGGCTCGACGATTAATCCTCGCGATCACGCTCGATAAATCCCCTCTCTCTTCTCTCTCTTTCCCCTCAAACCCCGCTGCCAGAGAGCCACCAGGCTGCCTCGAATTTGCCTTCCACTGCTGCGGCCTCCGACGAACTCCGACAGCGATTCCGTCCATCCTCCACCGCGCCTTGCCCTCTCGACCACGCTAGCTTGTTCCCCATCAACCACTGCATCTCCCAGTAGTCTCAGCTTGCTCACGCTTGACCCACAACATCGGCAACGACGACAGCTGAGCATCGCCGTCGTCTGCCTCGACTCCGGCGAGTCCTCCTGGTAAGCATAGACTCCCCCTTGCCCTCCTTTAGATGCACACAAGTCCGTGACTCGCGTACGAAGATAACCGCATCCTCTGTCCGCTCTCCCATGCCCCGTAGCAACGTCCCCGACGACGACAGACCGCACCCATCACCAGGAGCAACTCCGGCGAGAGATTGCCGACCCATCCGTGCGCCCCCTGCCCTGCGACAACCACGCTGAGCATCAGTACGTCGTGACGATTCTGGTGAGCATATCCCCTACTCCTCTCGCTTCCTGTTCTTGCCGTTACACCGTAGCCAGAACGCCGCCGCCGCGCGCCACCGTCGGGCGCCGCCAGGTTTTGGTCAGTGTAACTGGAACCGTAGGATGAAGATCCATCGACTACGATAGATCCACTTAAAGCGAAGAGGTATGCTGATCTGTGCCGCACGTTTCAGTTAGATCTAACGCTCCACGTTGACGATCTGAGAGAAACGGTATGGACGAATCAGAACAGTTCACGTGGCCCTGCCTATTGGTATAAAAACAAAATTGATCTATTTGATGTTTAAATTTGTAAAATCTATAACTTTTGATCCACACATCCAAATTTTGCAAATTTTATATCAATGGAATCAGCAAGACAAGTAATTTCAAACCATGCACTTTGTTTAGTAAATTTCTTCTATTAAATTGGTTGTTTTTACAGAAACTTGTGTAGGCATATTTTGAATATAAAATTCATCCTAAAATTATTTTTGTGATAAAACCTTTGGGAAAATGGATTGTTTTGAACCTACTGACCATATAAAACAACTTGTGGAGTTAAAAGTATATTTTGTGAAGTTAAAAGATGAATATTTGATTTAGAACATTTCTAGTCAAATAAAAATAATGTTATTATAAAAATGCTTTTTGGAGAAAAAACTTTGGGAAATGTTTTGATTTAAACTCTCTGACCCCAAAAACCAATTTTTAGAATTAAAAATGTATTTGGTGAACCCTATAAAAATTATTGCTTTGCTAAAAGCATTTTCAACTACATAAAATATTGATTTGGTTTAAAAATGGTTTATAAGTAAAATCTTTTGCAAATGATTTTGCCACTTTTATAAAATGACCAATAGGTGTTTTAGAATGTTTATAACCTATTAGAAACCACTTTTCCAAATAAAACAATCTTTAGCATGCTTGCATGCATTGTTTTGTTTCTATTATTTTATGTGATGTTTGCTTGAATGGTAGATTTAAATTGTGCGTTGCTTGATTGAATTGTAGTGGAAATTGAAGAGTGTGAATATTTCAAGGTCAAGGAGTGAACTTATATTCTCTACCAAAAAGGCAAGTGATGCTTCATACTTTGTCCCATTATTTTCACTATGCATTGGTGATATTTCTAAGTAGGACTTGCATGGAATTTTTGCTAAGTATAAACTATGCCATGGGAAATCCTAGTAGATAAAACCTTAGTAGAAATTTCCTAAGTTAGGATTCCTACTACTATCATGCTTAGCTTAGCTAGTAGAAAACAAGGGTGGATTATATTCATGCTATGGAATATTTCTAAGTCAAGGACTTGTGTTTTGTTTAATAAAACAACTAAGTAAATGAATCACCTGGGTGGAATGGAAGGAATGGTCTGTGTTGAGTGGTTACACAAGGACCATTTCTATGGTTTACCTTGTTTATCACACTTGTGGATGGCCACCCAGGAACAAAGAGATTTGAGATGTCAAATGTTGAGAAGCTTCAAGTGCAGCCACTTGGCATTATGCGCTCTGCCTGGATCATATAAGTTGCAATAACTTAGCCAAATGGACAGTTGGTGGTAGGGGATTGATAGGTTGGAGCGCGTCCATTCTGGTCTAAGGGAAGGCTTCTGAAAGATCTTGTCTTGGTGAAACCAAGTCTTGTGGGGAAAGTGCACCACCTATGCAGAGTGTAAAATCTAAGTACTTAGCCATGTCCCTGACAAAGGACAATTTGAGAATCAAGACATGGAAGCTATCAAGAATCTCCTCATCCCAATTTCTAAGTTAAAAACTTGTGGTTGAACAAGGGTTGAAGGATCACCAATTTCTATTGGGAGATGCCTTGGGTGATTTTGACAAACAAAAACTTAGTGTTTTCAAATGTATTGACCCTTGTGGCTGTAACTTATTATGTTGCAGGTTTGTTTGATGTTAGTGAAGTTTATTGATTAGGATTACAAGTCTACAACCAACATGACTGCTTGTGGCACTTTGAAGATGAAGGACCCCATGCTATTGTTATATTCTGCTGCATTGTAATGAGATAGCCAAATGATACTGTTGGAGATATGCCCAAGAGGCAATAATAAAGTGGTTATTATCATATCTTCATACTTATGATAAATGTTTACATACCATGCTATAATTGTATTAATAGGAAACATTAATACTTGTGTGATTCGTAAACATAAAAGAGTCCCTAGTAAAGCCTCTTGTTAAACTAGCTTGTTGGTTAATATATGATCATGGTTTCCTGATCATGAACATAGAGATGTTATTAACAACAGGGTCATATCATTAGGAGAATGATGTGATGGACATACTCCTATAGTTAAGCGTAGCATAAAGATCAAGTCATTTAATATAGTTCATTTGCTATAAGCTTTGTGATACATAGTAACCTAATTCCTTCGACCATGAGATCATGCATATGACCTTTACCGGATGGATGCTTTGATGACATCAACCACCACACCGTAACTGGGTGGCTATAAAGGTGGCATTGAGTGTTCGGAAAGTATTGGTTGAAACACATGGATCAAGAGTGGGATTTGTCCATCCATATGACGGATAGATATACTCTGGGCCCTCTCGGTGGAATGTCATCCAATTATCTTGCAAGCATGTGACTGGCTCACAAGGGATCACATATCAAGGGAACGAGAAAAGAGTACTTATCAGTAATGAGGTTGAACTAGGTATGCAGAGATACCGACGATCATAACCTTGGATAAGTAAACTATCGTGAGACAAAGGGAAATTGGTATCGTATGTAAGTGGTTCATTCGATCGCAAAGTAATCATAGAAATATGTGGGAGCCATATGAATTTCCAGATTCCTCTATTGGTTATTGTTCGGAGAAGTGTCTCGATCATGTCCGCATAATTCACGAACCGTAGGGAGACACACTTAAGGATTCGACGTTGTTTGAGTAGTTATGGTATTATGAGAAAGAGACCGAATGTTGTTCGGAGTCTCGGATGGGATCCGGGATATCACGAGGTGATCCGGAATGGTCCGGAGAATAAGATTCATATAAGGAAAGTCCTGCGGAGTTCGGGAATGATTCCGGTGTTTTCATCGAATGTTCTAGAAGGTTCCGAATGTCCCAAGACCGGGGAAGGGTACATGAATGTGTCATTGTATATTGGAATGATTGCATCATGTACTAAGTGTTCTCGCTGTTCCAAATAAAGGATTAGATTGAATCCTAAAACTGAAAAGTCAAATGGCCAGTTTGAGAGTCAAACGGCTAAAACAAGAAACTGAGGGAAACAAGCAAGAGGAGGTTGAAACCGACTTGGGGGAGGAGTCCCTCCTCTCCAAGCCGGTGCACCACCTAGGCCGAGTTGGGGAGGGACTCGCCTCCCTCCCCTTGTCCTCCGGCCCTCCTCCACCTATAAGAGGAGGGGCAGGGCCTCCTCCTCTAGACACACAAGTTCCTATCCTCTAATCTAAATCCTAGCCCTAGACTCCGGTTTAGAGCCGCTTTGGTTTAGAGCTTCTAATTGCCCTAGCATTCGGATTAGAGCCTTCTAATTGGTGTGTCTAAACCCTAGACCACTAATAGCTCTCTCTCTCATACTCCACCATACTCGCTCCGGCTTAAGGCGAAGCCTGGGATCTCCTCTACTCCTGGTACCACGCCAGCCTTGGGAATCACGAGGAGAGTGCTACAACCTCCGCTGCTGGAACAAGGGAGAGAAGGTCTTAGTCGAAATCGAACGTGTGACCGATTACGGAGCGCTGCGAACCTTAATGGCGGAAGGATCGTCACGTGATCTTGAGATCGGAAGTGTACGACTACATCACCCACGAGAATCTGCTCTCGTTAACCGCTGGAATCTTCGAGGGTAAGTTATTCCATCGACTCGTTGCTACAATCTAGTAGATAGATCTTGGCTTGTTTGTTTGTATGCGATAGAAAATTTTGTTTTCCATGCTACGAACCCCTACAAAGGGTATCGAGCCGTGTCTATATGTAGATCTGTTGCCCGAGTAGAACACAATGGTCATTGTGGGCATTGATGCTTTTATTGTCGATTGCTTCTTATGTACTTTGCATCTTGTGGTATGTTGGGATGAAGCGGCCCGGGCTAACCTTACATGACATCGTTCATGAGACTTGCTCCACGCTTGACATGCAACTTGTATTGCATAAGTGGCTTCTTGGTGCTGTTTCTCCTAGCATAGTTAAGATCCAATTTACAACGGGTGATCAACAATGCTAGTATCAATGTTGTGGTTCTTGTTCGTAAGTTAGAACGACACTTATTGAAAGCCCAAACCACGTAAAATATGCAAAGAAAGTAGGCGTCTAACTTTGTTTTGCGGGGTGTCTGATGATGTGATATGGCCATGATTGTGATTATATATGATGTATGCAATGTTTCTTATTGTAAGTCGGCAACCGCATGAGCCATATGGTTGTTTTTAATTTATTAAGACCCGCGTGTCTATTCAAAGTAGTTGTAATAGTTGAAGCGGTGGAAGACAATCATGGAGCAGCATCATTGGCCTTGGTGCAATAGCGGTAATGATGAAGATCATGTTCGTGCTTGAAGATGGAGATCGGAAGCACAAAGAAGAAAGGCCATATCATATCACATATTATGAATTGCATGTGATGTTAATCCTTTATGCATCTTGTATTGCTTAGTAGACGACGGTAGCATTATAAGATGATCCCTCAAGCACACAATTTCAAGTTCTTAAGTGTTCACCCTTAGTTAGCACCGTTGCTAAAGCTTGTTGTTTCGAAGCACCACGTGATGATCGGGTGTGTTAGATTCTGCGAGTGTATACAACGTAAGCAAGCCAGATTTGCTTATGCGGAAGCTAAGGTTGATCTTGACGAGCCTAGCATGTACATATTGTTGGAATTATGCCCTAGAGGCAATAATAAATATGTTATTATTATAATTCTTGTTCATGATAAAGTTTATATTCCATGCTAGAATTGTATTAAGCGGAAACTTTAATACTTGTGTGGTTTGTGAACAACACCGTGTCCCTAGTACGCCTCTATGGACTAGCTCATTGATCAATGATGGTTAAGGTTTCCTAACCATAGACATGATTTGTCAATTGATAATGAGATCATATCATTGGGAGAATGATATGATGGACAGACCCAAACTAAGCGAAGCAATTAGATCGTTTCATCGTGTTCATCTTTGCGAAGCTTTTCCTATGTCAAATATTGTATTCCTTAGACCATGAGATAATGCAACTCCTGTACCGAAGAAAGCTTTGAGGTCATCAAACATCATCCTATGAGAGGGTGATCATAAAGGTGTCTCTCGGTGATCGGAAAGTATCTGTTGGGTTGTATGTATCGAGATGGAATTTGTCCCTCCCAAGTCGGAGAGATATACTTGGGCCCTCGTGTCGATATCAACACCGCTTGCAAGCATGTGGTTAAGGAGTTAATCACAAAGTGATATCGGATTACGAACGAGTAAAGTACTTCTGTGAACGAGATTGAACTAGGTATGATGCAATCGACGATCGAATCTCGGGCTAGTAAAATATCGCGAGACGAAGGGAATATATATATGGGATTGATTGAATCCGGCATCGTGGTTCATCCGATATGATCATCGATGAATGTGTGAGTCAATATGGGTGCCTGCAGACCCATGTTGATTATTGATAGAAGATCATGTCGCATATTCTCGAACCGCAGGTCACACACTTAACGTATCTCGACGCTAGGATAGATTGGATAATTGGTTTATGATTTTTGTTCGAGTCTCGGATGGGATCCGGGATATCACGAGAGGTTCGAATGGTCCGGAGAATAAGATTCATATAAAGGCGGTGCAGTTTTGGAGTTCGAATTGTTCCGGTTAATCGGTATTGTCTGGAAGCTTCTAGAACCTTCCGAAGGGACCAACGTGGACCCACCTTCGGGAGGGGCATGGGCCTATGAGGGAGTGTCTGGCCGCATTAGGCCGGGGCACAAACCCCATAGGGCCCAGCCGATTCTAGAGAGATTTGACTCGTTTAAATCTGGGATAGAATTTCTAGATAAGGGAGAGTTTAAATCGTTTAAACTAGAGATAGGATTTCTAGATAAGGGAGAGTTTAAATTGTTTAAACTAGAGATAGGCTTGGAGGAGGGCAAGGGCTGGCCCCTCTATATATAGAGGGTGGTGCGCCTCCCCACACACACACCTTCCTCCAAGCCCTAGCACCTTGCTACCTTCTCTCTCCTCCCGACTGTTTGTGGCGAAGCCTGCAGTGAAATTCTCCACCATATACACCACGCCGTCGTGTTGTAGATCCAATCTATCTCTCCACCATACTCGCTGGTCCGAGGAAGGAGGAGGCGTCAAGGTCTTTGCCGTGTGCATCTCACGGAGGCACCGCCACTTGTGGTGCTAGATCGGATCGGATCGCGAGGAGGAGAAGCGAGTCGACTACATCACCCACGTTAAGCGAATGTTCCGCTGTCGAATCTTCAAGGGTATGAAGATCTAATCCAATCTCTCGTTGTTTGCATCTCCTAGATTAGATCTTGGCTTTCCCTGTTCGCTCGTAGAAAATTTTGATTTACTATGCCGAAACCCTTGATGGTATCGAGCTAGATCTATGCGTAGATGTGTTTCACGAGTAGAGCAACATGGTTGTTGCGGGCGTTGATGTTTTTTGTTGCAAGCCTCTTGTTTGTGTTCTTCTTATGACGCGGGATAGTGAGATTGAAGCGGTCCAGGCCAACCTTACGACGTCGTTCGCGAGACCGGCTCCGCACTTGACGTGTGGCTTGTTCCACACATGCGGCTGGTGGATGCCAGTTTCTCTCACTATAGTTGTCATGGGATTAACATCGGAGTTTGGCAACCATAATATCACCGTTGTGGCTTTCCGTAGGTAAGAATCGTTCTTAGCATCTACTCCCATAAAGCCACGTAAAACATGCAACAACAAAGTAGAGGCGTCTAACTTGTTTTGCGAGAGTGTTTCGTGATATGGTATGGCCCAAGATGTGATGTGTATATTGTATGCGATGATCATGTTTTGTAATGTTTCACGACTTGCATGTCGATGAGTACACAACCGGCAGGATCCATATGGTTGTCTTTATAATTGTGTATGACCTGCGAGTCAACTTCTTATACGCCATGTAATAGCTTTACTTTATCGCTAAGTAGTTAGCAATAGTTGTAGTTGCTATTCGTGGTGGAGGCAATCATGGTGGAGTGATGGAGATCATGCCGGAACGCACAAGATGGAGATCATTCTTGCGAGGATTGGCTATACCATGTCACATAAAGTTATATGCATGTGATGTTTATCCCTTTATGTATCTTATTATGCTTAGATCGCGACGGTAGCATTATAAGATGATTCCTCACTTAAAGATCAAGATAAAAACTGTGTTCTCCCCAAGTATGCACCGTTGCGAAGTTAAATCGTGTCCAAGCATCACGTGATGATCGGGTGCTATAGACTCTCGCTCACATACAACGTGCAAGCCAGTTTTGCACACGCGGAAATACTTGGGTCTAACTTGACGAGCCTAGCATGTATGGACATGGCCTCGGAACACAAGAACCGAAAGGTTAAGCATGAGTCATATGAATGATATGATCGACACCGTTGTCCACCATTGAAACCACATCTCTTCTCGTGATGATCAGATTAGGTGTGGTGAATTTGGATCGTGTTCACTAAACAACTTGAGGGATGTTGAATTTAGTGGGAGTTCATCTAGTAATTTGATTAAGTTGAACTATTTATCATGAACATAGTCTAAATTGTACTTGAAAATCTTGTAGATCACATGGCCAAATCCAACTTCAACTTCAACGTTTTCTTTGAGAAAGAAAAGCTTAGGAACAATGGGTCTAACTTCACCAATTGGTTCCAATCTAAGAATCATTACTGGCGGACAAAAGGACTATGTCCTTGGTAAAGCGTTAGGTGACCCCCTAACAAGCTACCGGTGATGAGAAAGATGTCTATCGGCATAAAGATGACTATGGTGTGATTAAGAGCACCATGTTGTTTGCTATGGAACCGGAGCTTCAAAATCGTTTTGAAACCTATCCGGGCCCTTTGAGATTCTCGAGAGCTGAAAACCATGTTTCGACTCAAGCCCGCTCGAGAGATATGAGATCTCGAAGTTCTTTAGCGCAAGATGGAGGAAGGAGTTCCGTTAGTGAGCACGCCATAAAGATGTCGGGCTACACTCAACGCCTTGAGCAACCGGAATGCACGATTCGGAGGAGCTCAAGATTGACAATTCTGCAATCACTCCCTCCCGGCTACAAAAGTTTTGTAGTGACTCATAATCAGTTGGTTCCACCGATACGATCACCGAGATCTTCGCAAAGTCAAGGCTGCGGAAGTGGACATCAAGAAGGATAATCATGTGTTGATGGTCGCAAGCCCTCCTTTAAGAAAGGTAAGGGAGCAAAGAAGCCCTTCAAGAAGGGCGGCAGCGCAATGCCCTCGCCGAGAAGAAGCTCAGTCTGGTCCCAAGCGGACACCGAGTGCTTCTATTGCAAGGACAAAGGGTCCTTTGGGCGCAACTATCCAAGTACTTAGCGGACAAGAAGGCTGGCACCATCAAAGGTATATTTGATATACATGTTATTGATGTTTTCCTTACTAGCCCTCGTTGTAGTGCACGGGTATTTGATACGGTTCGATTGCTAATATTTGTAACTCGAAGCAGAGCTACGGAATGAGCGGCTGCGAGGGATGAGGTGACGATGCGCGTTGGCAGCGGATCAAGAGTTGATGTGATGGCCGTCGGCACGCTCTCCTTAGTTTTACCTTCGGATTAGTTTTAAACCTTAATAAATGTTATTATGTACTGCGTTGAGCATGAACATTATTTCCGGATCATGTTTATTGCAAGACGGTTATTCATTTAAATCGGAGAATAATGGTTGTTCTATTTATATGAGTAACATCTTTTATGGTCATGCACCTCTTGTGAATGGTTTATTTCTTCTAAATCTCAAAGGGATGAAACACACATCCATAACATTGAGGCTAAGAGATGCAAAGTAGATAGTGATAATACTACTTATTTGTGGCAATCGTCTAGGTCATATTGGTGTAAAGCGCATAAAGAAACTCCATTCGATGGACTTTTGGAGTCTCTTGATTTTGAATCATTTGACACATGCGAACCATGCCTCATGGGCAAGATGATCAAAACCCGTTCTCGGTATGATGGAGCGAGCAACGGACTTGTTGGAAATCATACATACCGATGTATGCGGACCGATGAGTGTTTCGACGGTGGATATCGCTATTTCCTCACTTTTACCGATGACTTAAGTAGATATGGGTATATCTATTTAATGAAACATAAATCTGAAACATTTGAAAAGTTCAAGGAATTTCAGAATGAAGTGGAGAACCATAAATGTAAAGATTAAGTTTCTGATCCGATCGTGGGGCGAATATTTGAGTTATGATTTTCTCACGCATCTTAAAGCAAGTGGAATCGTTTCACAACTCACGCCACCGGAACACCAAGAATGGTGTGTGAGCATGAATCGAACCCTATTAGATATGGTCCGATCAATGATGTATCTTCTTGATTTGCCGTTATCATTTTGGGGTTATGCATTAGAAACGCTGCATTCACTTTAAATAGGGCTCCATCTAAATCCGTTGAGACGACACCGTATGAACTGTGGTTTGGTGCTAAACCTAAGTTGTCGTTTCTTAAAGTTTGGGGATCTGAAGCTTCGTCAAGAAGTTGATGCGGACAAGCTCGAACCCAAAGCGGAGAAATGCGTCTTCATAGGATACCCTAAGGAAACCATTGGGTATACCTTCTATCACGAACCGAAGGCAAAGTGTTTGTCGCAGAACGGTTCCTTTCTTGAGAAGGAGTTTCTCTCGAAAGAAGTGAGTGGGAGGAAAGTAGAGCTAGACGAGGTTATTGAACCTTCTCTTGAATTGGAGAGTAGCGCACTGAAATTGTTCCAAGGTCCGCTTTGCACCAACAATAGAGGAAGCTAATGACAAGGATCATGAAGCTTGGACGATCTTTTCTTGAGCGTCATGAGTCGACAAGGTCGCGTGCCCCTCCGAGTGGTAATGCAACCTGTCTTGACTGTCTTATTGGTAGAAGACGGTGAACCTCGAACTATGAGGAAGCAATGATGAGCCGGACTCGAGAAATGGCTGGAAGCCATGAAATCCAATTGGGATCCATGAGCGAAAACCAAGTATGGACTTTGGTGGACCCTCCTAGCGAAAGGCCGTTGAGTGCAAATGGATCTTCAAGAAGAAAGCGGACGCGGATGGTAATGTTACCGTCTATAAAGCACGGCTTGTCGCAAAAGGTTTTCGACAAGTTCAAGGTGTTGACTACGATGAGACTTTCTCTCCGTAGCGATGTTTAAGTCCATTCGGATTTTATTAGCAATTGCTGCATTTCATGATTATGAAATATGGCGAGATGGATGTCAAGATCGCTTTCCTCAATGGCAACATTGATGAAGAGTTGTATATGATGCAACCCGAAGGTTTTGTCGATCCTAAGGATGCTAGTAAAGTATGCAAACTTCACGTTCCATTTATGGATGAAGCAAGCATCTCGGAGTTGGAACCTTCGTTTGATCAAGTGATCAAGAGCTTTGGATTTGTTCCAAATTGCTCTGAAGCTTGTATCTACAAGAAAGTGAGTGGGAGCTCGGTGGCGTTTACGCATTGTATGTGGATGACATATTGATTATCGGAAATGACATCAACATGCTTAACGATGTGAAGAGTTATTTGAACAAGTGTTTTTCAATGAAAGACCTAGGTGAAGTTGCTTATATATTGGGCATCAAGATCTATAGAGATAGACAAAGGCGCTGATAGCTTTAAGCGAGTACATACCTAGACAAAGTTCGAAAAGGTTCGAATGGATAAGGCAAAGAAAGGTTCGATTACTATGTTGTCGTAAGATATTGAGCAAGGCTCGGTGTCCAGATGAAATGATAGGAAGCTATGAGCAAAGTGCCTTATGCCTCGGCCATAGGTTCCATCATGTATGCCATCTTGTGTACTAGACGGATGTGTCCAATGATCTTAGTTTGTGACGAAAGGATATCAAAGTGATCCGAGTGGAACCTTTGGACAGCCGTGAAGAACATCCTAAAGTACCTAAATAAAACTAAAGAAATGTTCTTAGTCTATGGGGGTGATGAACGACTTGTCGTAAAGGTTACGTCGATGCTAGTTTTGACACCGACAAGGATGATTCTAAATCTCGACAGGATACGTTTATATTTTGAATGGAGGAGCTGTGAGTGGAGAAGCTGCAAGCAAAGCGTGATCGCGGGATCTGATGAAAGCGGAATACATGGCTGCTGCGAGCGTCAAGTGAAGGAGTTTGGATCAGAAACTTCATCATTGAGCTTGGCGTGGTTCCAAGTGCATTGGACCCACTGGAGATATTGTGTGACAACACTGGCGCCATAGCACTCGCTAAGGAACCAAGATATCATCCAAAGACCAAGCATATCAACCGCAAGTTTCATATAATCCGGGATTATATAGCAGATGGAGATCTGAAGATTAGCAAAGTACATACGGATCTGAATGTCGCAGATCCATTGACTAAACCTCTTCCACGTGTAAAACATGATCAACACCTCAGTGCCATGGGTGTGAGATTGTTGCCAAATGTAAACTAGATTATTGACTCTAGTGCAAGTGGGAGACTGTTGGAATTATGCCCTAGAGGCAATAATAAATATGTTATTATTATAATTCTTGTTCATGATAAAGTTTATATTCCATGCTAGAATTGTATTAAGCGGAAACTTTAATACTTGTGTGGTTTGTGAACAACACCGTGTCCCTAGTACGCCTCTATGGACTAGCTCATTGATCAATGATGGTTAAGGTTTCCTAACCATAGACATGATTTGTCAATTGATAATGAGATCATATCATTGGGAGAATGATATGATGGACAGACCCAAACTAAGCGAAGCAATTAGATCGTTTCATCGTGTTCATCTTTGCGAAGCTTTTCCTATGTCAAATATTGTATTCCTTAGACCATGAGATAATGAAACTCCCTGGTACCGGAAGAAAGCTTTGAGGTCATCAAACGTCATCCTATGAGAGGGTGATCATAAAGGTGTCTCTCAGGTGATCGGAAAGTATCTGTTGGGTTGTATGTATCGAGATGGAATTTGTCCCTCCCAAGTCAGAGAGATATACTTCGGGCCCACTCGGTAATCGATATCAACACCGCTTGCAAGCATGTGGTTAAGGAGTTAATCACAAAGTGATATCGGATTACGGAACGAGTAAAGTACTTGCTGTGAACGAGATTGAACTAGGTATGACGGCACGACGATCGAATCTCGCTAGTAAAATATCGCGAGACGAAGGGAATATATATATGGGATTGATTGAATCCTGGCATCGTGGTTCATCCGATATGATCATCGATGAATGTGTGGAGTCAATATGGGTGCCTGCACCCGCTGTTGATTATTGATAGAAGATCATGTCCGCATATTCTCGAACCCGCAGGTCACACACTTAACGATCTCGACGCTAGGATAGATTGGATAATTGGTTTATGAATTTTGTTGAGTCTCGGATGGGATCCGGATATCACGAGAGATTCGGAATGGTCCGAGAATAAGATTCATATAAGGCGGTAATTTTTGGAGTTCGAATTGTTCCGGTTAATCGGTATTGCACGGAAGCTTCTAGAACCTTCCGGGGGACCAACGTGGCCCCACCTTCCGGGAGGGCATGGGCCTATGAGGGAGTGTCCTGGCGCATTGGGGCACAAGGACCCATAGGGCCCAGCCGATTCTAGAGAGATTTGACTGTTTAAATCTCGGGATAGAATTTCTAGATAAGGAGAGTTTAAATCGTTTAAACTAGAGATAGGATTTCTAGATAAGGAGAGTTTAAATTGTTTAAACTAGAGATAGGCTTGGAGGAGGGCAAGGGCTGGCCCCCTCTATATATAGAGGGGTGCGCCCCCCACACACACACCTTCCTCCAAGCCCTAGCAGCCTTGCTACCTTCCTCTCTCCTCCCGACTGCTTGTAGGCGAAGCCTGCAGAAATTCTCCACCATATACACCACGCCGTGTTGTAGATCCAATCTATCTCTCCACCATACTCCTTTGGTCCGAGGAAGGAGGAGACGCCGAGGTGTTGCACGTGCATCTCACGGAGGCACCGCCACTTGTGGTGCTAGATCGGATCGGATCGCGAGGAGGAGAAGCGAGTACGACTACATCACCCACGCCCGACGAACGTTCACTGCGAATCTTCAAGGGTATGAAGATCTAATCCAATCTCTTTCGTTGTTTGCATCTCCTAGATTAGATCTTGGCTTTCCCTCTGTTCGCTCCGTAGAAAATTTTGATTTACTATGCCGCGAAACCCTTCACAGACATGGTCTCGGAACACGGATCACCGAAAGGTAAAGCATGAGTCATATAGTAGATATGATGAACATGTTGATTGTTCGCCATTGAAGTTGCATCAACTCTCGTGATGATCGGTTTTGATGTGGTGGATTTGGTTCGTGTGATCACTAAAACAATGTGAGGGATATTGTTTTGAGTGGGAGTTCACCTAGATTAATTTAATTATTAATTAGAACTCAATTTATCATAAACTAAATCAAAGTGAATTTGCATAGTTGTTGTAGTCATTGGCATCCATTTACCACCTTGCGCTTAGTTATAATTGAGATGATAGAACTATAGAATTCGGTTAGTTACTTTACTGGTATCGTATTGTTTTGAAGTGTTAATCTAAAGTTTAAAAGTCCTATTGCAAACTTTCAAGAAGTTCCTTACTCCATAAAGTTTAATAATTAGTATTAAATCAAGAGTAACAATTCCAAGTGTTAGTATATAAGTATCATGTTTGTCTCCATGATTCTTGATATTCAAAGGATTCTCTTAATATCAAGGTTATCTAGGATCCAAAGAGTTGTTTCGTAAACCATGATGTGGAAGATATTGTGATATCAAACGAAGTATTGGTTACAACATGATAGAGTATAATATGGCAAAAGTCATGTTCTCATATTTGATGAGAATTTGCAAAAGGTTGGAGACACTACTTGTCCTAAACCTCCAAAAGTTTTGGGAAAGCAACATTATACTCACGATTCACCGTTACAAGCTAAAAGTAGCTTGATCATGGATAATTCCATGATAAGGGTGAATATTTGATGTAGGTAAAATATTTACTACACCAAGAGATTACTAAAGAAAGGAATTTGAAAGAACACCAAACATTTGATGATAGGTGATCTACTTCAAAGTGCAAGTCCAAAGACATTGGTATTTAATTATACACGCTTTGGATTATGTGTCATATGTATGACTCCACTATTGATATTGATAGATTCTTTCAAACAGAAAAAGAAATATTGAAAGAGAATCTCATAAATATATGGCAGAAAAGAAAAGACTAGAATTGTTCAGCTTGAGTATATAGATGATATACGTGTTATGGCTATATTCTTTGCTTATTAAACAATGTGGTTCCTAAGTATTTGATACTGAATTTGTTGGTATGAATCGTCATACGAAACAACACAATTCATGAACTACAATGGACTAAGTAACTAGCAAAAGAATATGTGATGATGTTTATCGAGAACAAATAAAGGGTTATTGTGTTGCTCGTTAAACATCAAAGCTTGCCTTCAGGATTTGTTTTATCAGGTATTATGAGAACAAAAGGGTTGTTCAAATAAATTACCGTAATCCATAAAAGATGGATGATTCACAAATATCGTTGGAGAAATCACATCCATAAAACTAGTGCTAAAAATGTCGAAAGACAAATTGATTGAAAGATCACTTAGGAAGTGACATCGCCGTTTAAATTATATTGGAAAGAAAACATGAAGAAACTCCATGTGGATGGAATTTTGGAGTCTTTTGATTTTGATCAAATGACGCTTATGAAACTTTCCTAGAGATAATTAAAACTTCGTTCATAGGCCAAAAGGGAACGAATGACTAGCTTATTGGAACTTGTACATATTGTTGTACGAAATCCATTATGTGTAGTCAAAAGCGATGGATTTCAACTTCATATGCTTTCTCCGAAAATTTGAGTGAATATATGAATATTTACTTAATAAGGATAAAGTATGAAACACTTGAAAAGTTCAAAGACTTTCAAGATGAAGTGCAAAATCATTGTAACAAGAATATGAATAGTTTATGATAAGATCATAAAGGAAAATATTTAAGTTACAAGTTTAGCATAATACCTAAGATTTAAGGAATCGTTCCGTGGATTTGCATTTCCGAAACACCATAAGAGTATGGAACGTTCGAGATATGTAATTAAACCTTGTTTGACATTGTAAGATCAAAGGTATAATTCATAAAACTGCCATTATATTTTAAAGATTAAAAGCTTTAAAGATTACCGTTTTTCCACTGAAAAGAGCTCCATCATAATCCGTTGAAATGACACCATATAAAGTTATGGTTTGGGATAAAACCCAAGTTGTACTTTCTTAAACATTGGTATGCTATGCATAAGAAAGATGTTTGCAACCAAAGTCGGATGAACCTGTCTTTGTATGTTATTTCGAATAATCATATAATCCTCCATAACATCGGAGATAAAAGTGTTTATCACTTAAAACGCCAAGTTTCTTTGAGAAGGAATTTTTCGTGAAAAGTTAAGTGGGAGGACAATAGAACTTTGATAAGGTTAAAAGAACCTTAGTCAGAGCAAAGCAGAGTGCAATGAAAAGTGTTCCGGAGGCAGCAACAAAGCTCATGGCTCACGTACCTCAAAGGTTGTGGTCACGGAGATCTAAGTTCCTATTGAAACAAGTAGGTCGGATGAAAAATCAAATACCAAGATTTGAGAGTTAAATCATTATTTGACAATAATGATCCGACTACATGCAAAGAAGCGATGATGAGCCCTGACTCCGTCAAATGGCTTGAAGCCATAAAATCCATGATAGTTCCATACACGAGAAATCAAGTTTTGAACTTGAAGGACCCTCGAGAAAGGTGTAAGACCTTACAGTTGTGTTTGGATCTATAAAGAAATAGACATGGATGTTTTACATCTATGAAATAGTCGACATGTTGGGAAAGAGTTCACAAAATGTTCAAAGGTTGACTATGACAAGATTCGATCTTTCATAGTGATATTTAGTCTAGACGGATTAATGTAGCAACCACTACATATAATTTGTTATATGGTAGTTGAATAAACAAAACAAGTTCTTCTAATAGAATCGTTACCTAGGACATGTGCATAACACGATCCATAGGGTTTTGTTAATTCATAGGATGCTAAAAGCATATGCAAACTTCAATGGTTGAAGTGAGCATCGCGGAGTTGGAATCTTCACTATGATGAAACTGTTAAAGGAGTTTAAAAGTTCATTAGAGACAATGAAGATGCTTGCATTTGCAAGAAATTAAGTGGGAGCGCTAAGACATGTTTCTAATACATTATGTGGAAGACATATTGTTGATTGGAAATAATGTATCTTTTATTAACACATATTAAGAATTTCATCCCGATGAAAGACTTAGGCAAAACCCAAATATTTGGCATCAATAGACGCTAATATGGTTGTGCCAGAAGTACATAGACGAGATATTGAATGAGTTCAAATATAGAAACTACAAGAAAAGGTTCTTGTCACACAGAAAGGATTGAAAGAGTTCAATGTTGATGATATATTCAAGTGTATTGACATTTGGTAAAGTGAAACAAATAATCAAGTATAGATTGATACTTGATGTATGAAATCACAAAGAGTATTTATATCAATCATACTGTGATATGTACAAATCCAGATATGTCCTATGCTCTAAATGTTGTGAGCATATACCAGAATGATTCGTAATATGATCATTGGACAATAGTAAGGATATTCTTATGATCTTTTGGAAGAACTAAGAGTATATTATTTGTAGAAGTGACAAATAGATGGTTAGTTCATTGTAAAAGTACTACACTGATACTAGCTTTGTCACAAAGTACAAATTAAGTTTATCTCAATCTAAACTAAGGGTGGCACAATATAATGGAAAGTGAGTTCCATAATGGATTTGGAGGAGTTCCAAAGTGAAGACATTGTGACAGATACTACAACAAAAGGCTAAGTATATAACTGCTATTATAGCAGCTAAAGAGGGCATTTGTGTCAAGTAGTTTGTTATCAAACTAGGTGTAGTTCACAGCGGGATAATACTATAAAGATATATTGTACGACAATATTATCAACATGTTTTAACCCCAAAGAACTAAAAGTCACACCAAAGGACCAAATTTGTACGAAGCCATCTCATTAGAGAATGAGTGATGCGTAGAGACGCAAATACATGCAATTACACACGGACCTGGAAGTGTCAGATCCGGAGATCAGTTGACCACTAGCAATCGTGTACATACAACACCGGAAAGCCATAGGTGTTGAATACACAAAGGTTTGAAACTAGATTATTGACTCTAGTGCAAGTGGGAGACTGTTGGAGATATGCCCAAGAGGCAATAATAAAGTGGTTATTATCATATCTTCATACTTATGATAAATGTTTACATACCATGCTATAATTGTATTAATAGGAAACATTAATACTTGTGTGATTCGTAAACATAAAAGAGTCCCTAGTAAAGCCTCTTGTTAAACTAGCTTGTTGGTTAATATATGATCATGGTTTCCTGATCATGAACATAGAGATGTTATTAACAACAGGGTCATATCATTAGGAGAATGATGTGATGGACATACTCCTATAGTTAAGCGTAGCATAAAGATCAAGTCATTTAATATAGTTCATTTGCTATAAGCTTTCTGATATATAGTAACCTAATTCCTTCGACCATGAGATCATGCATATCACCTTTACCGGATGGATGCTTTGATGACATCAAACACCACACCGTAACTGGGTGGCTATAAAGGTGGCATTGAGTGTTCGGAAAGTATTGGTTGAAACACATGGATCAAGAGTGGGATTTGTCCATCCATATGACGGATAGATATACTCTGGGCCCTCTCGGTGGAATGTCATCCAATTAGCTTGCAAGCATGTGACTGGCTTACAAGGTATCACATATCACGAAACGAAAAGAGTACTTATCAAGAACGAGGTTGAACTAGGTATGCGAGAGATACCGACGATCATAACCTTGGATAAGTAAACTATCGTGAGACAAAGGGAAATTGGTATCGTATGTAAGTGGTTCATTCGATCGCAAAGTAATCGAGAAATATGTGGAGCCATATGAATTTCCAGATTCTCTATTGGTTATTGTTCGGAGAAGTGTCTCGATCATGTCCGCATAATTCACGAACCGTAGGAGACACACTTAAGGATTCGACGTTGTTTGAGTAGTTATGGTATTATGAGAAAGAGACCGAATGTTGTTCGGAGTCTCGGATGGGATCCGGGATATCACGAGGTGATCCGGAATGGTCCGGAGAATAAGATTCATATAAGGAAAGTCCCGTTTCGGAGTTCGGGAATGATTCCGGTGTTTTCATCGGGAATGTTCTAGAAGGTTCCGGAATGTCCGGCACTCCGGGGGGGAAGGGGTACATGAATGTTCCATTGTATATTGGAATGATTGCATCATGTACTAAGTGTTCTCGCTGTTCCAAATAAAGGATTAGATTGAATCCTAAAACTGAAAAGTCAAATGGCCAGTTTGAAAGTCAAACGGCTAAAACAGGAAACTAAGGGAAACAAGCAAGAGGAGGTTGAAACCGACTTGGGGGAGGAGTCCCTCCTCTCCAAGCCGGCGCACCACCTACCCAGCCCCTCCACCTCACCCCCTCCAATCCCATGTCGCCACCTCACCCTGGCCCAATCCTCCAGCCAACCACCACGCGCCACCTCACCCCTGGCCCCTGCCCCGCCACCCACTCCACCTGCCGCCAGCCACCTGGCCCCGTCCCACCTCCCTCATCCCCGCTCCCTCCTTGGCGTTTCCGCCCTGGCCCACCAACCCCGCTAGCGACAACCGTCCTGGCCCACTCCACCTCAATCCCCACCCGCCGCTGACGCCATCCCGCTCCTCCCAACCGTGCCTCGCTCGCTCCTGACGGTGCCTCCCTCTTCTCCTCCCAGGTCGCCCCTCTCCCGGCTTGTCCTGCCGAGGCCGCCGATCGCTTCTCAAGCTCCTTCTCGCCGTCGCCACGAAGCTCGGCAGACGCTTCCCCTTCCGCCGGCCGCCCTCCCTCTTCTGGCCCCAAGCTAGCTCAGATCCCCGCCAGCACGCCCTCGACGCGTCCGAGCGCCGCCGGTCGCCTTCTCCATCTCTGCCTCGCCATGACCCTCCGTCGTTGTCGAGCCGCGTCGCCAGGGCCTCCTCCGTCCATGGTGCCCCATCGCCTGGTCGTCGTCCGAGCTCTGCCGCCGTTCGCGTCGCCGAGGCACCACCGCCATGACCGGTGTCGTAAGCTTCCTTGCCTGCACCCGTGAACCTCGCGTCGCCCGCAGTTCCCACCGTCTGCCAGCGTCCCCTGCTGGCTCCCTCGCGCCAGCGAGCTCGCCGTCACGCCGTCTCCCCGAGTGCGCCTCTCCCCGCGCCCGCTGGAGACCACCGGCTCCCTCGCATGGTGTCCCGTCGCCAGACGCCTTCCTGGCCGCTACCTCCTCCCGGCCCGGCCTCCACGCCCTCCCCGCTCGGCCATCTCCTCCACGCCGTTGGACGAGCTCGCTCAGCCGTGGTCGGCTCCTGCCACCTCGAGGCCTAGCTCGTCCCCGACCCCGTCTGCGAGATGGCCGCCTACAACCGTCATCCGACCTCTAGCACGTCTCGACGCCCTCCTGCAACCAGGTCTTCTGCACCAAGCCTGTAGCACGCCCGCAGAGTGTTCACCTGAATGTCCAAACAGGATTGTGCATGTTGAATTCCACACCACGGTTCCAACTGATACCCCGTCGAGATCGACCGTGTGAAACTCCAAGATGTTGTCCAGGCCCACATTGTTGACTCGTCCAGTCGCCCCAGAATGATGACAAGACCCCGTCAACAAACATCGACGCTTCGGGGGAACCACCGGCGCCGAACCCGGCACCGGCAAATGAAGTTGAAACCGCCAAGCTCTCCATCCTAGAAAATCAAGATCCCGGACCCAAAGGCGCCGAGACCTCGAGTGTGCCGACACGGATTCGAAGACAAACCCCAATACCTTCGCCCCACCAATGTGTGACTCCTTTCCGAGCCTTATTTTTATTAAATGATATATACCTTGTTGCATATTAAATTGTTCATGTCGCATCTATATTGTGTGGTTTGGGGGCCTTATGCCGATTCACTTAAATTAAATATGGAGATCATATGCGGGCAAATCTAGCCTTATATTAGCTCCATTTAAATTTGTGTAGCGGACCGGTAACTTATCTTGCCCTGTTAATACAACATTTAAATTCCGGGGTATCTAAACAAATAGAACCATATATTTAATTGTCGGGACCCTAGGTCTCGCTTAATATTGCCTAATTGCATCGCATCTTTGCCATGCCATACATCATACATGCATCATGCCCGATCTTTTGCCGTAGTATTAAATAGTGCATCCGGTGTTTGTTCTAGTGCTTTGCTTCTTCACGGATTAGGCCGATGAGTTGATGCGAATGTTGACCCGATCTTCGGATAAATCTTCGGCAATGTTTTCAGGCGAGCACCTCCCCCTTTCTACCTATCTTACTTTTATAGTATTTATTCCCCCCTGTTGATCTATTGCTATCTGTGTTGCGATGCTCTAGTTTTCGTACCCGTGATATCCCTTGCAGCCTTATATTGCCTTGGACACATCCTATTACCTGTTGTTTGGTAGATAGTTGGACTTATGTCGTGAGTCGCTTGCTCAAAGCTTTGCGTGTCGTCAAGTACCACGATTGTTGGAGTATTGCCGCATGTTTAATGTTGGAGATGATCATGGCTTTAATTATTGTTTAATAACTAAAATTGAAAGTAGGTAAATGCAGAGGCACGTGGGTAATAGACAATATTTGGATTTAACCTCTCCTTTGGTGTCCGTGGGACCCCGAGTTCTTGACACTGTTAGAGATCGAGCGTGCTAACCCATTGGGGTGTATGGGCACCCACATCGATTAGTACCTGATTTCAAAGTATTGAATTGGGGGCCACAAAGTAGTTTGGAGCTTTATTACTATTCTGTACTTATGCCATGCCTTACTGCTTTATTTAAGATTGTGCGAGGAGCACCTGTACTGTTTAGGTAAGCGGAGTGTTTTTGCGGTATCGACAAGCCCAGTCACACTTTCGGGTTCCCGATCGTTTCTGACCAGCGCAAACCACAGGTCCGTTCGAGGCCAACCGTTCGGGTAGCTTAGTGGGTGGCCCCATGTACTTGCTTTGTGCAGGAAACATCATGACTTAGGCCCGTCGACATACCGATGGGTGTATGTTAAGCGATCGGCAAAAAAGGGTGTGTGTGGATACTTTGGTGCACCCTAGGTTTAATCTTTTCAAAAGCCGTGTCCTCGGTTATGGACGACTTGGAGCAGTTCTCGATCATAGACAACTATAACTAAAGTTTCTTATAATTTGACTTGTATCCGATATGACTAGTAATCAGCTTCACTACAACGGAATGGCTAAATAAAAGTACCAACAACTTTGGGTTTGGGATATCTCATGCTAATTGTATTTGACTAGTAAGTGTCGCAACTTCTAGCAGAATGGTTAACTAAAATTGCCCACTGCTTATTATATCGGGATGATTATCTATACGACTAGTAATTGCTTTAACGATAGCTGAATAGATAAAGCCAACGGTGTGAGTTCCTCGGTTGACTTCCTCGTTTGGTCTCGAGGAAATACCGGGATGGGTATGTTTGGTGGTAGCATCGAGTTGGTTCGAATAGGTCTTTCTTATCCCTCTCGATGGCCAAGCGGTTATATCGAGTCTCTATAGGTTGTTTAGTGCATCTTTGCCGCTTGATCCACCATACCTATGTGGCGAGGACCGAATTCTAGTCTCGCCGTATTGGCCTCGATCTTGACGCTCTCTTTTTCCTTTGCCCTTTCGGCACCTTTTGTTTAAGCAGGTTTGAGATCGGCGTCGTTAGCGAGGTTACCCTTCCTTTGGCGGGGTTATGGACGCCATTGGTTATTCTTCAGGGCTCTTAGCCCCATTTGTATCTTGTCCGTAGTCGGACGCTGTAGCATTTTCAAGGTGATTTGGATCTTTATATTGTATATCTGTATTCTTGACTCTTTGAGTCGTTGTTGTATATATATGTTTTATGGGTTCCATCGAGGACTATTGTGTAATGATATTACTTATTTTTCCACCCGCACGCAAGTGCCTGGTGGGCACCTTTGAATCGTTTCTATGCGGGTTTGGCGGGAAGCGCTGAAACTTGCATAGGGCCGATTCTGAGGGTGTTACACATTGCAAAGGGAATGTTAACTTATTTTTTACATCTTCTATGGATTTCAGAACTAACATTCCTCTAGTTATCTTCGGGCACACGAAATGCTAGGAGTTTTCCGCAAATGGTCATCCCTAGAAAAGATGAAGAGTTTCTTCTTGATGACATATTCCCATAACACAATCAGGCAGCACAAAATTCTTTCTCCCTGGTAGATTTTGAGTGTTCAGCTTCTCATGAAGCAGTAACCAAAAGAATACTTTATGCTTAGGTTGACAATAGTTATTTGAGACCCATGAAAAGTGTGTGTGTGTGTGTGTGTGTGGTGGTGGTGGTGGGGGGTAGTTCTAACTCCCATTTCCTTATATTCCTTTTGAGATGAAAAATGTGAGCCCCAAATGTAAGACCAAATATCCACTTGTCCTTGTTGGTCAGAGGAGCTAATTGTTGGAGATATGCCCTAGAGGCAATAATAAATGTAGTTATTATTATATCTTTGTGTTTATGATAAATGTTTACATTCATGCTATAATAGTATTAACCGGAAACATTAATACTTGTGTGATTTGTAAACTAAAATAGAGTCCCTAGTAAAGCCTCTTCATAATACTAGCTTGTTGATTAATAGATGATCATGGTTTCTTGATCATGAACATTTGAGATGTTGTTAATAACAAGGTCATATCATTAGGAGAATGGTATGATGGACATACTCCTATAGATAAGCATAGCATAAAGATCAAGTCATTTTAATAGTTCAATTGCTATAAGCTTTACGATACATAGTAACCTAATTCCTTCGACCATGAGATCATGCTAATCACCATCCTTTGGAAGGATGCTTTGGCGACATCAAACACCACACACCATGGGTGGCTATAAAGGTGGCATTGAGTGTTCGGAAAGTATGGGTTGAGGCACATGGATCAAGAGTGGGATTTGTCCATCCATATGACGGATAGATATACTCTAGGCCCTCTTGGTGGAATGTCATCCAATTAGCTTGCAAGCATGTGACTGGATCACAAGGGATCACATACCACGGGAACGAGAAAAGAGTACTTATCGGTAACGAGGTTGAACTAGGTATGCAGAGATACCGACGATCAAAACCTCGGATAAGTAAACTATCGTGAGACAAAAGGAAATTGGTATCGTATGTAAGTGGTTCATTCGATCACAAAGTAATCGTAGAAATATGTGGGAGCCATATGAATTTCCAGATTCCTCTATTAGTTATTGATCGGAGAAGTGTCTCGATCATGTCCGCATAATTCACGAACCGTAGGGAGACACACTTAAGGATTCGATGTTGTTAAGTAGTTATGGAATGATGAGTAAGAGACCGAATGTTGTTCGGAGTCTCGGATGGGATCCTGGATATCACGAGGAGATCCGGAATGGTCCGGATAATAAGATCCATATAAGGAAAGTCATGTTTGAGTTGGAATGATTAGGTGTTTTCACCAAGAATGTTCTAGAAGGTCCGAAGGTCCCACTCCGGAGGAAGGGTACATGAATGTGTCATGACAATATGGAATGGTTGCATCATGTACTAGGTCACTTGGCTGGGCAAAATAAAGAGAGAAATCAAATCCAAGTTTGAAAGTCAAACGCCAATTTGAAAAAGTCAAACGACAAGTTTGCTTGGTGGAGGGAGAGTAGGAAACCTACTTGGGGAGGAAGTCCCCTCCCTCCACCCGCCGGCCAAGGAGTCCGAGTTGGGGGAGGACTCCCTCCTCCCAACCGGCCACCCTCCACCTATATAAGGAGGGGTAGGGCGCCCCCTACCCATCACACTCAAACCCTAGCCCCAAGCCGCCGGCCTCCTCCAAGTCGCCGCCACCTAGGGCCTCCTCTAACTCGGCGAATTAGGGTTTACCCAAACCCTAGCCGCCGGCCAAGCCCTCCCCTTGGTGCCCTCTAAACCCTAGATCACCAAGGCCTCTCTCATACTCCACCATACTCGCTCCAGCTTAAGGCGAAGCCCTGCGAGATCTCCCCTCTACTTCCGACACCACGCCGTCGTGCTGCCGGAATCGCGAGAAGAGTGCTACAACCTCCGCTGCCTGCTGGAACAAGGGAGAGGAAGGTATTCATCGAGCATCTGAGCGATGTGACCCGGACTGAGCGCTTGGGAATCTGGCCGGAAGGATCGTCTACGCGATCTTGAGATTGGCAAGAGTACGACTACATCATCCACGAGAATCTGCTCTCGTTAACCGCTTTGGAATCTTCGAGGGTGAGTTCCTCTATCGAATCATTGCTATAATCTAGTAGATGGATCTTGGATTGTTTGTTTGCATGCGGTAGAATTTTTTTGTTTTCCATGCTACGAACCCCTATAGTGGTATCAGAGCCGTGTCTATATGTAGATCTGTTGCACGAGTAGAACACAATGGTCATTGTGGACGGTGGTGCTTTTATTATCAATTGCTTTTTGTGTACTTTGCATCTTACGGTATGATGGGATGAAGGAGCCCGGGTTAACCTTACATGACATCGCTCATGAGACTTGCTCCACGCTTAACATGCAACTTGTATTGCATAAGTGGCTTTGCGGGTGCCTGTCTCTACCATCATAGTATAGATCCAATTTACAACGGGCACTTGATAGTTCAAGCATCAACGTTGTGGTTCTTGTTCGTAAGTTAGAGCGACACTTATTGAAATCCCCAAACCACGTAAAATATGCAAAGAAAATTAGAGGCGTCTAACTTTGTTTTGCAGGGGTGTGCTGTGATGTGATATGGCCATGATTGTGATTATATTTGATGTGTGCAATGTTCCTTATTGTAAGTTGGCAACGGCGAAGCCATATGGTTGTCTTTAAATTCTGTTAAGACCCGGTGTCTATTCAAAGAAGTTGTAATAGTTGTAGCTGGTGGGCGACAACCATGAAACGGCGCCATTGACCTTGGACGCTATACGGTGATGATGGAGATCATGTTCGTGCTTGAAGATGGAGATCAGAAGCACAAGAAGAAAGGTCATATCATATCACATATTATGAATTGCATGTGATGTTAATCCTTTATGCATCTTGTATTGCTTAGTTAACGACGGTAGCATTATAAGATGATCCCTCAAGCACACAAATTTCAAGTTTTAAAGTGTTCATCCTTAGTAAGCACCGTTGCTAAAGCTCGTTGTTTCGAAGCATCACGTGATGATCGGGTGTGTTAGATTCTGCGAGTGTATACAACGTGAGCAAGCCAGATTTGCTCATGCGGAAGCTAAGATTTGATCTTGACGAGCCTAGCATGTACAGACATGGTGTCGGAACACGGATCACCAAAAGGTAAAGCATGAGTCATATAGTAGATATGATGAACATGTTGATTGTTCGCCATTGAAGCTACATCAACTCTCGTGATGATCGGTTTTGATGTGGTGGATTTGGTTCGTGTGATCACTAAAACAATGTGAGGTATATTGTTTTGAGTGGAAGTTCACCTAGATTAATTTAACTATTAATTAGAACTCAATTTGTCATAAACTTAGTCTAAACTATTGCAAATATGTTGTAGATCAATGGCGGCCCCTACCATCAATTTTAATGCGTTCCTAGAGAAAGAAAAGTTGAAAAACAATGGAAGCAACTTCGTGGATTGGTTCCGCAATTTGAGGATTGTCCTCAATGCTGGTAATTTGACCTATGTCTTTGGATGCACATTGGGTGACCCGCCTGTAGCTACTGCTACCGATGAAGTAAAGAATATTTACCTCACTCGGAAGAATCAGTACTCCATAGTTTAGTGTGCTATCTTGTATGGTTTGGAATCGGAGCTTCAGAAAAGGTTTGAGAACCATGACCCACATGATATTGTCCGTGAACTCAAAATGATATTTGAGGCTCACTTGGCGATTGAGAGTTATGAGGCTTCTGAAAAGTTCTTTAACTGCAAGATGGAAGAGGGCAGCTCCATCAGTGAGCATGTGCTTAAGATGTCTGGGCACGCAAACAAACTCCAAAGTTTGGGTATAGTGATTCCTAATTCGTTGGGGATTCACCGTGTCCTCCAATCACTACCACCAAGTTACAAGAACTTTGTGATGAACTACAATATGCAAAACATGGACAAGACGTTGCCAGAACTCTTCTCCATGTTGAAATCTACAGAAGTGGAGATCAAGAAAGAGCACCAAGTGTTGGTCAATAAGACCACCAAATTCAAGAAAGGCAATTCTAAGAAAAAAGGGAAACTTCAAGAAGGGCGGTAAGAAAGTTGCCGCACCGGCGAAGAAGACCAAGGCTGGGCCTAAGCCTGATACTGAGTGCTTTTACTGCAAGGGAGAAGGTCATTGGAAGCGGAATTTCCCAAAGTACTTGGCGGATTTGAAGAACGGCAACATCAAGAAGAAAGGTATATCCGATATACATGTTATTGATGTGTATCTCACTAGTACTAAGTAGTGCACAGGTATTTGATACTGGTTCGGTTGCTCATATTTGTAACTCGAAACAGGTGTTGTAGAATAAACGGAAGCTAGCGAAGAACGAGGTGACGATGCGCGTTGGCAATGGATCAAAGGTTGATGTGATCGCGGTCGGCACGCTACCTCTTCATCTACCATCAGGATTATTTTTATACTTAAATAATTGTTATTTGGTGCCTGTGTTGAGCATGAACATTATATCAGGATCATGTTTATTGCGAGACAGTTACTTGTTTAAGTCTGAGAATAATGGTTGTTCGATTTATATGAGTAATATGTTTTATGCACATGCACCTTTGATAGATGGTACATTCTTATTGAATCTCGATTGTAGTAATACACACATAAATAACATTGAGGCTAAACGTTTGAAATTGAGCGATAACTCGACCTATATGTGGCACTGTCGTCTTGGTCACATTGGAGTGAAGCGTATGAAGAAACTCCATTCCGATGGACTTCTTGAATCACTTGATTTCGAATCACTTGAAAGATGTGAAGCATGTCTGATGGGTAAAATGACTAGGACTCCATTTTCTGGTATGATGGAGCGAGTTGTGGACTTATTGGAAATCATACATACCGATGTGTGTCGACCACTGAGTGTAGCATCGCGCGGTGGTTATCGTTATGTTCTTACCTTCATGGATGACTTGAGTAGATATGGGTATATCTATTTCATGAAACATAAGTCCGAAACTTTCGAGAAGTTTAAGGAATTTCAAAGTGAGGTAGAGAATCAACATAACAAGAAGATTAAATTTCTACGATCTGATCGTGGAGGTGAATATCTAAGTTACGAGTTTGGCGAGCATTTGAAGAAATGCGGAATACTTTCACAATTGACACCGTCGGGAACACCACAGCGCAATGGTGTGTCCGAACGTCGTAATCGAACTCTCTTAGATATGGTTCGTTCTATGATGTCACTTACAGATTTACCGCTATCGTTTTGGGGTTATGCATTAGAAACATCCCCATTCACTTTAAATAGGGCACCATCTAAATCCGTTGAAACGACACCGTATGAATTATGGTTTGGGAAGAAACCTAAATTGTCGTTCCTTAAAGTTTGGGGTTGTGAAGCTTATGTAAAGAAGTTACAGCCGGACAAGCTTGAACCCACAGCGGAAAAATGCGTCTTCATAGGATACCCGAAGTAAACTATTGGGTATACCTTCTATCATAGATCCGAGGGCAAAATCTTCGATGCCAAGAATGGATCCTTTCTAGAGAAGGAATTTCTCTCGAAAGAAGTGACTGGAAGGAAAGTAGAACTCGATGAGATTGTTGAACCTTCTCTCGAACTTGCGAGTAGCGCAGCACCGGAAGTAGTTCCTGTGGCGCCTACACCAATAAGAGAGGAAGCTAATGATGTTGATCATGAAACTTCGGTTGAAGTTACTACGAAACCTCGAAGGTCAACGAGAAATCGTACCACTCCTGATTGGTATGATCCCGTTATGAGTGTCATGTTGGTGGATAACACCGATGACCCTGCGACGTATGAGGAAGCAATGATGAGCCTAGATTCCAATAAATGGCAAGAAGCCATGAAATCCGAGATTGGATCCATGTACGAAAACCAAGTATGGACTTTGGTGGACTTACCGGATGGCCGGAAGGCTGTCGAGAACAAATGGATTTTTAAGAAAAGCAGATGTCGATGGTAATGTTCTTGTCTATAAAGCTCGACTTGTCACAAAAGGGTTTCAAAAATTCAAGGAGTTGACTACGATGAGACTTTCTCACGATGGCGAAGCTAAAGTCTGTGAGGATTATGTTAGCAATCGCTGCATATTATGATTATGAGATATGGCAGATGGATGTCAAAACGGCGTTCCTCAATGGAGACATTGATGAAGAGTTGTATATGATGCAACCCAAAGGTTTTGTCAATCCTAAAGATGCTAATAAGGTATGCAAACTTCAACGGTCCATATATGGATTGAAGCAAGCATCCCGAAGTTGGAATCAACGTTTTGATAAGGTAATCAAAAGCTTTGGTTTTATACAAACTTATGGAGAAGCCTGTATTTACAAGAAAGTGAGTGGGAGCTCTGTAGCATTCTTACTACTATATGTAGATGACATATTGTTGATTGGAAATGATGTATACCTTCTTAATAGTGTCAAGGATTATTTGAATAATAGTTTTTAAATGAAATATCTTGGCGAAGCAGCTTACATATTAGGCATAAAGATTTATAGAGATAGATCGAGACGCCTAATATCATTGTCACAAAGTACATATTTGGACAAGGTTCTAAAGAGGTTTGGAATGGAAGATAGCAAGAAAGGGTTCTTGCCCATGTTGCCCAATATGACCTTGAGTAAAACTCAAAGTCTTGCAACGGCAGAAGATAGAGAAAGGATGAGTAAGACTCCCTATGCTTCAGCCATAGGATCTCTTATGTATGTCATGCTATGTACTAGACCCGACATTGCATATGTTGTTAGTTTGACTAGCAGATATCAAAGTGATCCATGAGTGGATCATTGGAACGTGATCAAAACATCCTTAAGTACTTGAGAAGAACTAAGGATATGGTTCTTTCTTATGGAGGTGATGAACATTTCGTTGTTAATGGTTACACCGATGATAGTTGGAACACCGATCCGGATGATTCTAAATCTCAATATGGATACGTATTTACTTTGAATGGTGCAGCAGTTAGCTGGAGGAGTGCAAAGCAAAGCGTTGTGGCGAGATCTTCAACTGAATCGGAATACATAGCTGCTTCGGAGGCTTCACAAGAAGTGATATGGATGAAGGAGTTCATTCTGAGCTCGGTGTGGTTCCAAGTGCCTGGACCCAATGTCTATCTCTTTGATAACATGGGCGCCATAGCCAATGCGCAAGAACCAAGGTCACACAAGAAGCTGAAGCACATCAAGCTACGTTTCACGCTATTCGAGAACATGTCCAAGATGGTGACATAAAGATTTGCAAAGTACACACATATCTGAATGTGGCGGATCCGTTGACTAAACCTCTCCGAGGGCAAAATGACCAACACCAGGCCATGGGTGTTCGGTATATTACCATGTAATCAAGATTAGTTGACTCTAGTGCAAGTGGGAGACTGTTGGAGATATGCCCTAGAGGCAATAATAAATGTAGTTATTATTATATCTTTGTGTTTATGATAAATGTTTACATTCATGCTATAATAGTATTAACCGGAAACATTAATACTTGTGTGATTTGTAAACTAAAATAGAGTCCCTAGTAAAGCCTCTTCATAATATTAGCTTGTTGATTAATAGATGATCATGGTTTCTTGATCATGAACATTTGAGATGTTGTTAATAACAAGGTCATATCATTAGGAGAATGGTATGATGGACATACTCCTATAGATAAGCATAGCATAAAGATCAATTCATTTTAATAGTTCAATTGCTATAAGATTTCTGATACATAGTAACCTAATTCCTTCGACCATGAGATCATGCTAATCACCATCACCGAAAGGATGCTTTGATGACATCAAACACCACACCGTAACTGGGTGGCTATAAAGGTGGCATTGAGTGTTCGGAAAGTATGGGTTGAGGCACATGGATCAAGAGTGGGATTTGTCCATCCATATGACGGATAGATATACTCTGGGCCCCCTCGGTGGAATGTCATCCAATTAGCTTGCAAGCATGTGACTGGCTCACAAGGGATCACATACCACGGGAACGAGAAAAGAGTACTTATCGGTAACGACGTTGAACTAGGTATGCAGAGATACCGACGATCAAAACCTCGGGTAAGTAAACTATCGTGAGACAAAAGGAAAGTGGTATCGTATGTAAGTGGTTCATTTGATCGCAAAGTAATCGTAGAAATATGTGGGAGCCATATGAATTTCCAGATTCCTCTATTGGTTATTGTTCGGCGAAGTTTCTTGATCATGTCCGCATAATTCACGAACCGTAGGGAGACACACTTAAGGATTCGATGTTGTTGAGTAGTTATGGAATGATGAGTAAGAGACCGAATGTTGTTCGGAGTCTCGGATGGGATTCGGGATATCACGAGGAGATCCGGAATGGTCCAGAGAATAAGATTCATATAAGGAATGTCCTGTTTCGGAGTTCGGGAATGATTCCGGTGTTTTCACCAGGAATGTTCTGGAAGGGTCCGGAAGGTCCGGCACTCTGGAGAGGAAGGGTACATGGATGTGTCATGACAATATGGAATGGTTGCATCATGTACTAGGTCACTTGGCTAGGCAAAATAAAGAGAGAAATCAAATCAAAGTTTGAAAGTCAAACGCCAATTTGAAAAGTCAAGCGGCAAGTTTGCTTGGTGGAGGAGAGTAGGAAACCTACTTGGGAGGAAGTCCTCCTCCACTCCGGCCAAGGAGGCCGAGTTGGGGAAGGACTCCCTCCTCCCAACCGGACACCCTCCACCTATATAAGGAGGGGTAGGGCGCCCCCTACCCATCACACTCAAACCTTAGCCCCAAGCCGCCGGCCTCCTCCAAGTCGCTGCCACCTAGGGCCTCCTCTAACTCGGCGAGTTAGGGTTTCCCCAAACCCTAGCCGCCGGCCAAGCCCTCCCCTTGGTGCCCTCTAAACCCTAGATCACCAAGGCCTCTCTCATACTCAACCATACTCGCTCTTAAGGCGAAGCCTGAGATCTCCCTCTACTCGACGCCGTCGTGCTACCGGAATCGCGAGGAGAGTGCTACAACCTCCGCTGCCTGCTGGAACAAGGGAGAGGAAGGTCTTCATCGAGTACCGAACGTGTGACCGACTGCGGAAGCGCTGCCGAAATGCAGCGCCGGAAGGATCATCTACGCGATCTTGAGATCGGCAAGAGTACGACTACATCATCCACGAGAATCTGCTCTCGTTAACCGCTTTGGAATCTTCGAGGGTGAGTTCCTCTATCGACTCGTTGCTACAATCTAGTAGATGGATCTTGGCTTATTTGTTTGCATGCGGTAGAAAATGTTTGTTTTCCATGCTACGAACCCCTACACTAATTTGTTCACAAATGTTTTTCATTAACAAGAACTCTTTATATGCCTGTTTTGACATTGGCAATTGGAACACGTCCTCAAGGAACTCAAGTTGCATCACCTGCTTTAATGTATGTTTTTCTTACTTGCAAAGAACTGAAGATGAGGAAACTGATGACTAAGGCAAAACACTTCTAATTATTTATAGGTCATATGACACTTCTCATTATGAAGGTAATAACACTGAGTAGTCTATTCCACCATGTGTTGAACCAAGCACAACATTAGTTGTAAAAAATCACAACTTTTCAATATAGATGTGGTATATATGTTATTAGTTTAAGTTACTATGCACTATGAATAGCCTATAGTCCAATAGACACTTCATCATTTATGATCGATAAATAACTATTCCACCATGATCTTTAATACGTTTGAATTTCAGTATCAACATACTTCGTTATATTCCTCTAGAAGCTATAGCAAGGGCCATGATCAAACTAAAAGTATCTTAACAAAAGTTTAACGTCTTTTAAATTATAAAAAGCAATACCGAGGGTCTCAATAGCTTTTTCATTTTTTTATAAAGTAATAGTACAATATTATTTGAACAATATCACCTAAGCCGTAGTAGATCCACCACCCCAATCACAATCTAAAACCAAACAACTAGTTCAAAATTTATACTCCCTCTGTTTCAAAATATAAAATATTTTAGGTTTATGAATAAAATGAATCTAGACTTCTTTTAGTGTGTAGATTCATCCCAAAGTTAAGTGAACCTATATACTAAAACAAGTCTAGATTCATTTTCTTCACAAACCTAAAACATCTTATATTTTGAAATGGAGAGAGTATTTATAAAAGTCCGCTATCTTTTTGGAAGATGCTTTTTAATCTTTTTGTAATCTATCTTGGCTTTGATTTGTCATGGCTAGTCCGCGACACTTCCTAGTGGTGTAGGAGTCTAGGCAAGTAAAAGGATGAGAATGTACAACGCATGGAGTGCACGTGACGACGAGAATACACTTCCAATAAAGAAAGGGTGGGTGGATGTTGAAAATTCACTATGTTTAATGGTTGACCATCGCATATATAGCCTAGAGAAGACATGGTCATCGACAAGATGAAACGCAAAGAAGTGAGCGACCTCGAGGAGTGAGCGAATGTTCTTTCGTTATAATAGAGTTACCAGATGAGCTCAAAATTGAAAGTGGAAGTGGGATGCATCAGAATTGCACTTATTTGCAACTTATGTCACATAAGAGCAAGGCTACCCGATATCCTAGAAATCTGAACTGCGCTCTGTAGCGTGGAAGTTATAAAACCCTAGAATATTTGTTGTATTGCAATGATCCTTATGGGGGTTTATATAGAGTTACACGGGATAGGAAGACTTGGAGTACAAGATGTAGAGACCTGGTCTATCTCTAGTCATACACGTATACGTACTCTAACATCCCCCTCAGTCGGAGCGGGAGTGAAGTGGACGCTTGTGATTGGATTTGAAGTCTTGTGCTTCCGTCGTCTTCACCTCCTTGGCATCATCACCTGCGTGTACATGATCATGGCTGGCACCTAAGGACGGTGAATGCGTCCCCTTATAGTGCCTCTCTTCCCTCCCGCATCTGAGGAGTGGCGTGGGCCTTAGTGGCATGAACCTTTGTTGGAGTTCTTAAGTTGCTGTGGACGTTGTTTTTGATATCGAGGTAGCCTGTTGTGATGTATCCATGGTTGAGGTTGTCGTGGTTGTTGTAGCTGTGCCGAAGGCGCAAAAAAATGCACAGTTTGTGTCATAGGGTTTTAGGTTTTTTTGCGGCAGCGGCAGGAATCTGCGGCGGCGGCGAGTTTTGAGCGGCGGCGGCAGGGATCTGCGGCGGCGGCGACAAGGATCTGCGGCGGCAGCGGTGGATTTTTGGTTGTCGGTTTTTGTAAGCGGCGGCCGGGGCACAAGGCAAGCGGCAGCGGCAAGGTTTTTTTGGCGGCGGCGCATAGGATCGACGGCGACGGCGGGTTTTTAACCAGGCGGGCGAGGCGATTGTGTGATCGCCCTAGCAGAGCGCCAGACTGTGGTGACGGCGGGTTTTGAACCACGTGATGTAGACCTTGGCGATAACTTTTGTTGGCGATGTAGAACTCGCCAAAAATCTTGATGTAGTCGTACAGCTTGACGTAGATGTTCGGGTCGATATAGTCTGGCTTGATACAGTGCTGATTTTGATGTCAGTGTAGCAACGTCTTAAAACAGTGCAAATCTTGATGGCTCGATGTAGATGAAGTTTATCCAAAGCAAGGCATAATCGATGTACTCGGCTTGGTGTCCTCCTTCTAGTGCACATTGGATCACACATGGCTTTATTGTAACAGCCAAAGGACTCCGCGTGTCGTGGACGCGCATGCAGCTCACAACACGGCTCGTGTACCGGCCGCCTCCGCGTGCGTGGGCTGCTGCAGCTCCTGTTGCGTGGTGATTGGGACTTGCTGGTGCAGACGGCAGCGCCTCATGTGGCACGCAGACAGTGGACGACGCGATGTCGTTGGCGTAGAGTGTGGTGCCGTCGGAAGAGCCTAACGCCGTGGAAGATTGGATCTTGCACCGATTTGCGTCCTGGATAGGAGCCATGCATGCGCTGTAGCCGATGGAGATCGGCCAGGATCCCATGATTGTGCGGGGGCAATTTAGACGAAAATAACCCAAAAAAATAACAATTTAACGAAATGAACTCTGGTCAAAAGAAATTAACGGAACTAACCCTTTTTGCAACGCCATACGTTCTGGCTGCGCCGTTACGCCTGGTGCCGCGCACCTGCCAGCGTGGCGTCTCGTGGGCCCCGGTCCCGCTAGTGCGGCGTCTTTGTAACACCCTCAGAATCAGACCTATGCAAGTTTTAGCGAAACCCGTCAAACCCGCATAGAAACGATTCAAAGGTGCCCACCAGGCACTTGCGTGCGGGTGGAAAACGAAGTAATAACATTACACAACAGTCCTCGATGGGACCCACAGAACAGATATATATAACAGCGACTCAATGAGTCAAGAATACAGATATAATATACAAAGATCCAAATCACCTTGAAAATGATAGAGTGTCCAGCTACGGACAAGATGCAAATGGGGCTAAGAGCCCTGAAGAATAACCAATGGCGTCCATAACCACCTGCCAAGCGGAAGGTAACCTCGCTAACGGCGTCGATCTCAAAACCTGCTTAAACAAAAGGGGTGCCGACAAAGGGCAAAGGAAAAAGAGGCGTCGATCGAGGCGATGCAGCGAGGCTAGAATTCGGCGGTCCTCGCCTACATAGGTATGGTGGACTGAAGCGGCGGCGGCAGCATGCACTAAACAACCTATAGAGACTCGATACAACTGGCGACAATCAGAGAGGGGGTAAGAAAGACCTATTCGGAACCAACCTGATGCTACCATCAAACAAACCCATCCTGGTGTTTCCCCCTCGAGACCAAACGAGGAAGTCAACCGAGGAACTCACACGGTTGGCAGTTTTATTTATTCAGTTATCGTTGCAGCAATTACTAGTCAGGTGTACATAATCATCCTGATAAAATAAGCAGTGGGCACTTTTAGTTAACCATTCCGTTATAGTTGCATCAATTACTAATCAGATACAAGTAGCATGAGATAAATCCAAAACCCAGCAGTTGTTGGTACTTTTATTTAGCCATTCCGTTGTAGTTGCAATATTTACTAGTCAGGTACAATTGTCGCAAGCGACAAACCAAACAAGCAATTGTGGGCAGTATTATTTAGCCATTCCATTATAGTGAAGCTGATTACTAGTCATTATAAAGTCAAATTTATAGCACTACTTTAGTTATGCTTGTCTATGATCGAGATACTGTGCTCCAAGTCGTCCATAACCGCGGACACGGCTTTCAGAAAGTTTTACCCGGCCGGGGTGCACCAATAACACACGCTCGATCAACCTCGGAAAAACCAAATCAAAACCCAACGAGGCTTTCACGACAAAGCAATCACAGATTGAGAAATATTTGAGGGGCCACCCTTGAAGTCTTACCATAACGTAAGCTAGCTCGAGACGGACTCAAGGTTTGGGTGAGCGGTGAACGATGGGAACCCAAAAGCTGGGCTTGTCGACACCGCGAATCGTGTCGATCCAAAAGCAAGACAGGTGCTATCTGTCGCACAATTTAAATAAAGCAGTAAAGCATGGCATAAGTACAGGATGGTAAATAAAACCTCAAACTAGTTTGTGGCCCCAAGAAATAAGACTGAATCAAGCTCTGGCTCAGGGGGGGTCCCATAATCCTCCCGGATGTGGATAGAGCGATAAATCAATGAACAGGTATCAAGTATTCGGGGTCCTACGGGACACAAGTGGGCGTTCGGAAACCAAATATTATCTATCACCCACCGATGCCTCTGCTTACTTACTTCAATTTTAGTTGCTAAACAGTAATTAAGGTGAACGGTAAGTAAAGCCATGATCATCTCCAACATCAACTTGCGGCAATACACCAACAACTATGGCACTTGACGACACGCAACAGCACTTGAGCAAGCGACTACGACGCGCAAGTCCAACTATCTACCAAACAACAGGTAATAGGATGTGTCCAAGGCAAAAAATAAGGCTAGGGATATCACGAATCGAAAACTAGAGCATCGCGACACGGATAACAATAGATCAACAGGAGGAATAAATACTATAAAGTAAGATAGGTAGAAAGGGAGATGCTACTTTGAAAACATTGCCGAAGGTTCAACCGAAGATCGGGTCGACACTCGCATCAACTCAACGGCCTAGTCCGCGAAGAAGCAAATCACTAGAAGAAACACCGGATGCAATATTTAATACAACGGCAGAAGATCGGCATGATGCATGTATGATGTATGGCATGGCAAAGGTGCAATGCAATTAGGTCAATATTAAGTGGAACCAGGGGTCCCGACATTACTTAGATGGTTCAAGTTGTTTAGCTATCCCGCAATTTAAATGTTGTCTTAACATGGCAAGATATGGTACCGGTTCGATGCACAAATTTAAATGAGGCCGATATGAGAATAGATTTGCCCGCATATGGGCCCCATATTTAATTATTAGGTGAATCGGCATAAGGCCCCCAAACCACACAATATGCATGCGAGTATGACAATTCAATATGCGACAAGTTGTTATTATATTATAAAATAGGGTGTCGGGAAGGGGTTCACACATTAGGGTTCGGCGATCTTGGGGTTCTGGGGTTCGGGGTCGGTCTCACGGTTCAGGGTTCGACGGGATTGGTCTCGGATATCTGAGGTAGATCTTGTCGCATCCGGGAAGCCGGACTTGGTTTGGTGTCGGGGCGCATCGGATTCTCCTGGTCGCTGTCGTTCTTGTCGTCGGGCAGATCTTGTCGGTTCCGCGCTTCGGATTCCGTGAGGCGATCTTGCCGTTCCGTGTAGGCGTTCTCGAGGTCGATGGTGAACTTGTCCGGTACCGGGGTTTTTCGGAGATCTTGGCGCGGCGCCGGGTACGGAATCGGTCTTCGGATCGGGGCGTCGGGGCTTTGGTTTTCCGCGATGGCGGCCTTAGCGTTCGGGCTTCAATGTCGATGACGGACTTGACACGGCGTCGATCGTGGACAACCATCTTGGCCAAACCGATGGCGGCTTCGCGAAGGACTTGTCGATGAGGAAGTTCTTGTGGTGTCGTTTTGGGGCCTCGGAGCTAGACGATTACACGGGGAGCTTGCGTCGGGGTGACCTTTGGTGACTTCAGGGGTCGTATGCCACAGGATACATACGCGGTACACGCACTTGGAGACAAGCACTACACACAGGAGCATTGAGGCTAACCGACATGTTACCAGGTTCATGTCCCTTAGAGACATAGCATCGAACACCATCTGTGCTGGCCGGAGCAGCTCGCTCCCGGACGAGCTCTCTCCGCAGACCGATCGAGGTGGTTGACGACGAGGGCGTCGGGATGGCGGTGTGGCTCGACGGAGGGGCCCGCAGAGGAGCGGCTCGGTGGAGGGGTTTGGCGCGTGGTTGTGGTCGGGCGGAGGTCGGGACGCAGTGGCGGAAGGCGGCAGCGGGCGTGCGGCGGCCTGTGAGCTCGGAAAGCGGGCGAGCTCGGGCTCGGCGAGGAGGAGGAGCGGCGAGGGCGAGCTTGAGGGACAGCGGGAGGCTCGGGCACGAGGACGGCGGAGGCGGCTTGCTGAAGGAGGGAGGGCGGCCAAGGCGTCGGCGGAGGAGGACCCGAGGCGGGGAGCCAGGCGGCAGCGTCTGAGCTCGGCAGCTGGAGGAGGCGCGAGGCGTGAGCGCCTTGGCGGGAGATCTGTGAGGAGGCAAAGCGGCGCGGAGAGGCTGCCGGGTGGAGCCAGTGAGGAGCGAACCAGGAGGCGGTATGGGGAGGAGCCGGGACGGTGGTGAGGAGACCGAAGCCCGAGTCGCTTGTCAGGTCGTCAGCGCGCAACGCCTTGACAGGAGGAAGAGAGGCGGCCGCGAGGAGAGGAGAAGGCGAGGAAGGAGCGCCGGGGTGGGCTGGCGCGTCTGGGAGTGGAGAAGAAGGGACCGCGGGGGAGAGAGGAGAGGGTGGGGGCACGCGGGGCCAGGGGGTTGACCGGTCCAGGTGGGGCCAGGGGGAGGGCCCGGGGAACAGGGAGAGAGGGTAGGATGGTGAGGGTGAGAAAAGGAGAGTGGGTGGGCTGGTGGATCGGTGAGGTGGCATGTGGGTAGGAAAAGGGTGAGAGGGTGAGGTGGCGGCCTGCGGTTGGTGGGTAGGACAGATTTGGGTGGGGATAGGATTTAGTGGGGGCTGATTTAAAATGTGTGTTTGTTTGGTCTTGTCTATTTTAAAACAAGGCCATTTTGCAAACAGTTTTTAGGGAAAATAAAATATCCGATACACTCGGGGTTTTGCCTTTAAAATAAAAAGGGGTGTTTGTACAAACAGAACTAGGCTTTTCGAAAATAATGCAGGCAAACAATGCAAGATGATGGCGATGCAATGCACAAAAACAACGCGATTTTCTAGTAGTGGTTTTGCGGGATGCCACAGCCTTGTAGTCTTGGCGCCAAGTGTAGTCTGTGCCACAAGGCGTGGCGCCGCACATTAGGTCTTGTACCTGCGCGCGAGCCAGCCCTCCCCAGCCTCATCCCATTTCCTCTCCTAGCCCGAACAGACATGGCGGCGGCGCTCTCCACCTAATCCCCCCCCCCAACCAGGCCAGATTGGTGAATTTCTTCCAAGAATCATGCTCCCAATCCCCTCTCCCAGGTATTCTCTCTAATCCCTCTCAATTGCATCCACAAATTTCTCCTTTTTTGTCCCTTATTTGCAATATTTGGTCTAACCCTAGATTGTATGGTGAAACCATAGATTGTATGAACCATTGCCATGTTTACTTGATCTTTAGGTTTAGGAATGCTTGTAAGTTGGATCTTGAAACCCTAGATTGCAATATTAGGAATGCATGTAAAACCCTAGTTATTTTGGGATAGTGAAACCCTAGAACTATAGGTAGAGTAGGATGAAATTTTTGTTTGTGTTAGAATTATAGGTAGAGTAGGGTAGAACTAGATGCTAGATGCTAGAACTATATGTGTCAACTATAGTTGGAATAAGATAGACATTTTGTAATTGTTCTTATTCTCTCTATTGTTTTGAATATGTAGGATGTCTCTAAACCCCCTTCTAAACAATGCTCACTATGATGTTCAACACCGTGCCTACAAGATGTCGGAGAAGAGACAGGTACTAAAAACTTCAAAGCAAGTCGAACAAGATGCCATGTTTGTTTAGATGGAAATCTAACATTTTGCCATTGTATGTTTGCAGGAGCTTCAACCCCTTCGACTTAGGTACCACGAGGTCTCGTCCGGCAAGATGCCTTATGATGCACGGTACACTCCGTACATCCAGCAGCTAGGACTCCTCCCCTTTATCCACATGGTCACTCGGTCCACATCGGCCTTCAATCCTGCTGTGATCATTGCGCTTGTGGACCGGTGGAGGCCGGAGACGCACACCTTTCACCTTAGGACCGGTGAGACTACGGCAACTTTGCAGGACATGAGCATGATCCTGGCACTCCCAATCGAGGGAAACCCTGTGTGCATGTGCTCGGATTCAGACGGGTGGCGTGAGCATATGGTCTCCCTTATAGGGAAGGATCCACCCGAGGCTATAAACAAGAAGGGGAAAGGCGAGGTCATTGCCGGGCTACTTTTACTTGGATCATCCAGAATTTCAAGATTTGCCCCGAGGATGCCGATGAGGATACGATCAAGACATACACTCGTGTGTATGTGTGGTACATTATCACGAAGACTCTATTTCCTGACAGCAGTGGGGATCGTGCTCAGTGGTATTGGCTCAAGTTGCTCGTTTTTTTGACTCTACCTTCAGTTGGGGCTCTGGGGCGTTGGCCTGGTTGTACCGTCAGGTAATAAGTTATTTACAAATGTTGTTGTATATTTCTACACTATCTCAAAAAAATTGTTCTTACCAAATGGTTGTTCACTTCATCTGCAGCTGGATGATGCTTGCCTTAGGAGCGCCGCCGATTCAGGGATTGGTGGTTGTTTGCTCCTTCTTTCGGTGTGGAGCTGGGAACGCTTTCCCATTAGACGGCTGAGATTGTTGTCATTCAATCCTTACATTGATAACGGCAACGACTACCTTCTCCCCACGTGGGCTTACAAGTGGGATGTGGTCTCCGAACCGCCAACGGACCCAATGAGGCGTACAAGAGGTACCTGTGAGTTTGACATGATCACCTTGGATCAGGTAATTTCCTCGGTCAATTATATGTCTTGAACTTGTAATCTTTGACCTGACATGAGTGTGGTATGATCACGGTGGCGTGGGAGCCATACGGTCGAGGGGACCGCTTTGGTGTTCCGGAGGACTATCGCCTTAACCCTATTTGTCTCAGAGAATCTCGTCGGTGGCTAATGTGTTGCCCCATGGTGTGCATGTGGGCTGTTGAGTATCACCAGCCTCACCGTGTCATGACCCAGTTTGGGTTATTTCAGATTGTCCCTCCTGAGTGGAAGGACACGGACTTAGGGCTCCATAGGTAAGCTATTAACTGTCTTACCATGTGATGTGCTTATCATTCGCCAAATAACGCTTTTTGACTTGTTGTGTGCAGCTTGGACAGGAAGAAGCAGAGGAAGGAGAAGGATTGGCCCAAGCTTCATAGGAAGCACCTTGAGAAATTCAAGAGGTGTGTGACCGAGGCTAGGAAAGCAAAAGGAGCACAGGATAGGCCCTTCAATCGGGATGCTTTCAACAACTACATCGCATGGTTCGTTGACAACGCGCGGGTGGAGATATACCCACGGGCATTTCGGGATTCGATCTTGGAGGAGCCATTGGTGTTTGATGAGCTTTCAACCGAACAATACAACATCATGGTCAGAGAAGGGCGACAAGCCGAGTTTGCTCCCTTGGTCAACTTTGTGGTAAAGTGTGCCAAATAATATTTTTTCCGTCTAGGAGCTTCTCACATCTTGCATGGATAACTTACTAGTTTCTTGTCTATGACAGCGCGCGGAGGTAAGGAAGTCCGCCGATGCATGCGAGGACGCTTTGGACACATATCCTCGCGGAGAGAAGGGAGAGGGTCTGTTTCGTGAGTTCGTTAAGAAGCAAGGCCAACGGTTAAGGCGGTTGTAGAACTTGCTAGGTTGTCGTGACCCCGTGGTGGCAACACCGTCCGCGTCACGGTCCAACACGCCCGAAGGTGACCATTCTGGCGATCATCACTCCACATCTGAGGACGAGTCGAACACACCCGAGGTAGTACAACCATTGCATCCCCCACCCTCCCTTGCATTTATCATGAATTTGTCCTTGCCAATCTTCTTTTGTTGACAGCTGCAAGATGAGGAAAGCGTCTCCGACGAGATGAAATTGGGCAACTACACTCACTACAAGGTCCACGAGCGGTCCGACTACGTTCTCAAGCCAAGGCAACCCAAGAATCCTTACACACCCAACCCTTCCACGACCAAGACAAAGAAGCCCAAGAATCCATATCGCTTAGAGGTGGAGGATGAAGAGGAACCGAGGAGGAGGAAGATGCCCGCGAGAAGGGGACGAGGGGCGAAGACCACCCATGGGAAGTAGAGTAGATGTTGCACTTTGTCTTGAATGGTTGTTGTCGTGAACTTGGTACTTATGGTTGTTGTCGTGAATGGATGTTGTCGTGAATGGTTGTCGTGAATGGTTGTTGTCTTTTTGCAAACATGCTCGAACAACATCGAACAAACATGCTCGAACAACAACTGAAACAGAACAACTGAAACACGGACAGAAGTCAGGAACATGCGGCGCCATGAGGCCTGGTGCCGCACATGCAGTATGTGCTGGGCAAGGTGGCCCAGGAATCGGCTAAGTCAATGTGCGGCGCCAGGCAGGACAGCGCCGCACGGCTTAGGGACAAGACTAATCCTCTGCATTGCCGGTTTCGTTGGGTTTAGGCGGTTTACTAAAACCAGCCCGTCCAACATGGTTTCGGCTGGGTTGGTGTACACGGTTTCTACGGGTTACACTGGACGGCAGCATGCTGCCGTCCAGCAGCCTGTCGTGAACATGGAGTCGGTGTTGGTCATGCTGAGCCTACAGCCTACGCATGCCTCTGGACGTGTCCATCATGAGCTCAAATGTTCGGAGTAACACACTTGCTCCGCAGTTAGACAGTCAGTGGTAGGCGAGCGGGCAGCTGCACCAAAAACAACATATGCATGTCACATCAGACGTCATGAGATAACATGGTTTCAACAGTTTCAACCCAGTAAAACCGGTGATATCGTGCAAAACCAACGAGCGGTGATGTACGGGTTGGTTCTTCGGTTTAGGTGGTTTCAAACCAGCCCGTGCACAGATTTAGACAAGACCATCCTCCATCAGTGTTGTGGCAGCCATTGCTGTGCAATGGTGTTGTTGGTATCTGGATCTACCTAGGCTTGATCAGCATGTATGATGGGATACACCACGATGATGGTTTGATTGCAACATGAAGGAGTGTGATGTTGTTCTCAACATGATTTCAGCGATTACTGCTCCGACGCAAGAACGATAGGGCTTTTCTATGTCGGCAGCAAGCTAGAAGATGATCCACATGAGAAAGTCGTTAGAGAGGTGGATGACAACATTGGTCGTTTTGACATGGAGTATGCATCTTCTCCGGGTGAAAAACCAGATCTAACCTTTGGGCTACATCAGGCAGCGTCCTTTCATGTGTGAAGGTGTTGTGTCGAGGCTTTGCTTTACGGGTAATTTCTCCAAATTTGAACTTTTGGTTGGGCAGGACAACACCTGTGCACGAGTGGTGATTCCTTCTTTAAGGTGTTGCTTTGAAGTGTTTTGCTTTTTGTCAGGTACCATGTTGCTTGACCGTTGGACTATATGGTCCACGATTAAAATTATTTAGTGGGATAGAGGATATATAATCGTGAGGTCAATCCAAAGGTTATGGCTTTGGATCAATATGGACTCTTTTCTTTGTTTTCTGTAAGTCGATTTGTTCGACACAACTGTTTGCTTTTGTTTTCAATACTACTATTGTTGCGTGCATCCAAGGACTCAAAGGCGCAGAGACTTTTCCTTCCTTTCCAAAAATAGGGAAACACATGCATGATAGATGGACATGTATACCACAATTTTATGAAAAAACCCTCGAAGAAAGTAAGAAAATGCAATGCTCACTACAGTTGTATGTCTTCTCCGATCCACCAACTTTAGTATATTGGGTCTCCTCTCCTACATCGTACCTCCATGCAAACTATATTTCAACATTTCAAGCGACGGTCTTTCACTTTCTTCGCATTGCAGGCCCCAAAAGTTACCATGTTTTCTGATGTCTTATGAAGCATGTTTGTATCTATTTGCCAAGTTTTTGTCTCAATGAATTTCAACTATTATATGTACCTTTTTTGTACTAGATATCATAGTGTGATCCATTTGGGTATAATTATATATTTTCTTCTGAACTCTCTTTCTTAAGCAGTGGTGCATGGGTTTTTTAGGTGGTTTCAACAAAAACAACTATGGAGGCTAGATTCTCCCATGTTGGTATCGGCTTGTCCATTTTCTATGCCTTTTGCTTTTGTTTGATTCTTATACTAATTGGATGGATATACTTGTTGTCGTCTAGTGCATAAAAAACATGACATGAACATTAGGCATGTGACATATGATCGAATATATCAACCACTATGGAAGGGATCCCGATGATCAACCCATGGCTCATGGGCTCTATGCCAAAGGAGCTCGCGCGGCTGCGGGACACGAAGTGTGTTGCATAGCTCTAGGGACTCCCAAATGACTCCAAACTATGCAACGTGGTTGTCTTCCGTGAGTGGTTATGTCGCAGTTTGCGACATGAGCCTGCTATACAAGGTGGTCCCGCATTTACATTAGTCGACATCTTCTGCACATCCCCCGGTCTTAAAATTCTTTAATTGTTACAGAGGCATTCAATATTAATTGGTACTAACCTTTATTTTGTGCATTAATGATATTGATTTGGTTGATGAGTATATATTCGTCCGAGTGTGAATATGGTATATGTTCAACTAATACTTTTGGTGCATCTTTGTATTGATGTTGATGATTATTAATAGATTGGTGGAATTTATGAAAAAAAGCTAAGTCTTTAAGATAAACTAGTCTTGGTCTATTTTTTAGGCATACATAAACATTGTGTTATTTTCATGAAGTGTAGTCTTAAGTTTTAGATAATTCTAATTGTGGACAAACATGTATATACTCTTACAATTGACAGTCTTGAGGAGGGGCCATATCGATCGTGTATATTAGACACATGACGTGCACAAGAGTACTCATAATTACCCCTGATATAGTCATGGTAAATTATGGTACATATATTTTCATGAAATTTGTTCTAATAAAAATATGCCTATTATTCAACTCACTGAAACTCGGCAAAAATTTCTGACAAAAAGATTCAAATGTCATGTCAAAATTAGCTTCTGACTTGATTTTATTGTCGCGCATTCTATCTATACTTACATCTTACTTACTTTGCTGCCGTCTCTTCTGACAACTTCGGTACCATCTACTCTCCTGACAACTATGTAGCACACATGACAACTATGGGGTACATGTAATGTTGAGCACATTGATGCTAAATCTATCTAATTTGCCGCAGGTCTAACCCGCCGGCCGGTGCCTGTGCCCATAATACATTACACTTGCCTCTGTCCATTCTCCATCAATAAAAGCTCCTCAACACCTACACCCTATGGTAATATATATATGATCATACATAAGTAGAATGAAAATCCAACATGTGAGAGAGCTAATGAATATTGGTAGATGCTAGATGGATTGTTACCATGCATGCATGAGTCACCGGATGAGCTCAAAAAATTCAGGGTAGGAGTGGGATGCATCAGGATTGTAGCTATTCAGAGGATATTTCTTTTTGGTACATTCCATCGGCATCAAATTACACATAGAAATAGTGAAACATGTTACTCCAGTAGCTAAGATTTGTCTACTTGTTAATTATCGGCATGTAGTTTGACGCTTCTGCATTTTAGTTTCTTTACTGAAGCAGAGCTATTTTCTGGCCCTTTTGGTTCAAAACAAACTATGGACCCTCGGATCAACTTGTTATGCATGCATATTGTTAGCTTGCCTTTCTGGTTTGGTTGGGCTGGCGAACAGGCGGTTCCATCTGTTCGATCTTTTGTGCCCAAAACCAGCCAACCGCACGCAGTATGCATCACCTCGCACCAGAGGTCGGGGTTCTCAGCCACCTTTTCAAAAAACAAAGTTTGTAGTGCCATCTTTACCATTTGCACTTCTAATTTGCAACCAAGTACAATTTTATATATTTTTGGACTCATGCCAGCAGTTTTGCTCCATTATTTATATTAGAGTGAATTCCATCTTTTACCCTCTAGTTGTGCATTTGTGACACTAATTATCCTATTTAGTAAAAGTAAAATCAAAATATCTTATTTAAGAGGCTTTGAACATATTTTTATCCCAATTTAGCACTTTGCTTGTTTTTGTTACATAGAGCTAGCATGTTACGCTGGGTTGATGCAGTAAAATGTGTAAAGATCAGAGGGCATGATCGACAATCATGTTAATACTTCTTGTATCCTTATTTTTAATTACTCGTAATTTTCTTGATATATTTAAACTCCGTCAACACATTACACCTTTCCCAATAGACACACATCAGAAAATGAGGGTTCAAAACTTCTTAAAGGGATAATCCAGACAAATTTTCACTCGACGGGGTAATTAGTGTCAAAAATGCATAAATAGGGGTAAAAAGTGAAATTCACTCTTTATATTAACACTCATCACCCTTGGCAGTATTAATTAAGATAGGAGTTCAACAAAAAAAGTAATTTTTTCATATTATAACAAAGGTTCTACTATGCGGAATAAGATTACTTATGTGCTTATTAGCGCCCGCAAGGACCCAAAGTTTGCCTCATTTTTTATCTTTCCGAAGATGACCAAAGGCACGACATGCTTGTTTCGTCTCCTTTTGTATGGGCTAGGGAACATCGAAGAGACCACATGTGATGAGGTGGTACAAAGTAGAGTAGCACACGAAGGTTATATGTATGCCAGAGGGGCGTGGTTTAATGCTTTTATTCCTTTTCCATTTCCAAAAAAAATCTACCCTTTATTCTTCTTTTGATTATCATAGTCTTAATTAGTTCTAGCTGAAATTAGTCATGTCATGTTATGCCTCAGTTTATGGTTGCTATTGTGATTATTTTGTAATATGGTAAAATATTAACAAGTAAAGGAAACCAAAACAAGTCAAACAAACCCTAAAATATAAAGTGTGTTCAAAGGTATTATCACAATACACCACTACTGGAAACACAACTTATATCAGGCTAAACCAACTGAACCTTAGATCCAGTTACGATTTGCCTCATTTCTTCACAAAATGAACCATTGATCTTAATAATTTATACAGGTTCAAACCTCATTGTGGATAATAACCCAACTCTCGTTGTAGCTTGTATTGATATAAGATATTACAAATTTGTTGATCCACCAATTACAAATTCAGTCTAGACTTGTCCAGACCTACACTTGATCTTTTTTATTGTGCCTTTTTGTCTTTTTTATTTTGAAGAACGATACCTTAGCCAGAAGTTTGTACCTCTAAGGGTAGAATTCTTAAAATGTCTACCAACTAGGGTAGCTTCCTTAGCATTTATGATTCTAGGTACCCTATGAGTATTTCCTTTAAGCCCTAGAGTTTCTTCGGTAGGCCGAATCAGGCCATGTGTCTAGAAGATAGCATGGAATCAATTATGCGATACATCTTTTGTTTTGTAATATAGTATGTTTATGTAAACTATATTGGAACATTTGGAGTACTTTATTACTCATTTTCCACATGATGGATTGGGCATTAGCTACAATGTCCACGGTAGACTTTTAATCTCTTAATTGCCAAAGGAAATTAAAATATATTTTTAAGACATGGAAAACGTGATTTTTATCATGAACATTGGACAACTCTTTTCTTTAGCAGTTTTCCTCTATAATGCCACGAAAAAACGTTTTTATCAGTCATGGTGCTTAGTTTCTTTGTGTGACCTTTTTTTATTGAACCATGGACAAAAGATTTTCCCAATTCATTAATAAGGAGAAGAGTCATGCCATGACGGAAACAAAGTTCAAAGGTTACAAAAAAGTACATCGTGAATTACTCTCCTAGCATTATAGGCTCAAATGTTTGGCTCCTGCGGTGACTATAACACCCTGGCCTCTTCGAACAAGCGGCTATCACTCATGGCAGCTCAATAGAATCTCTAGACTAACTCCACAGACTAACGCTAGTCTTTTTTGCGTACTTTGTCCTCATTTGCGTGCATCTGGTACCCACTTCTCGGTCGGTCACCCAACCTTAACTTGCTCTAGGTCAATCACGCTTAACCTTAGAGTTCTTTTTGGATGAACTTCCAAAAAAGAAGTTGCAACTTGTTGGTACGGATATACTATCAATCCTATTAAGCCATGTGCCAGGATCTCACATAAACATGGCTCTGATATCACTTGTAACACCCTGGCCTCTCTGAACTATCGGTTGTCACTCATAACAGCTCAATAGAATCTCTAGATTAACCATACAGAATAACGCTAGTCTTTTCTACGCACTTTGTCCTCACTCGTGTGCATCCGGTACCCACTTTCCGGTTGGTCACCCATCCTCAAATCTCTCTATGCCAAGCACACTTAACCTTAGAGTTCTTTTTGGATGAGCTTCCGAAAAAGAAGTTGCAACTTGTTGGTATGGGTATACTATTAATCATATTAAGCCATGCGTCAGGGTCTCACGGTGACCCATAGCTTCACCTCATCCTTGATGTTTTGGAAAAGCATGGGCAGAGGCGCGTCTTTGTTATTAAACACTCTCGTATTTCTCTCTTTCCAAATAGTCCAACTAGTTAACATGACGAGCAAAGACATTGCCTTGCGATTTTCCATGGCCTTTGTAGTCATCATTGCCCACCACTCTTTGATGTTGAGATTAGTCGTCCACTCATGCTTTCGGACAGTTGATAGGCCAAGCCAACCTTTGATCAAATTACAAACCCTTTTGGTAAATATACAATGGGAGAAGTGATGATCCATCGTTTCTTGAGTTTGCTTTCATAAAGGACAAAGGACTCAATTGTCCCACCATCTCTTCCAAGCGCCCCGCCATCCATAGTCTATTTTGGATATCCAACCAAGCAAAAAAAAGCTTTCGGGGTGACCCAAGCCTTCCAAACCATCTTGTTTATGCAAGTTAGAGTTGCCCCAAAGAATTGGGCATTGTAGCCCTATTTGGTTGAAAATTCACCATTAGAAGTGAGGTTCCAAACAATGCTATCCTCCACATCCTCCCTAAGTTGAAGGCCATTTAGCTCACTCCATATCCTAATGTATTGGTGAATATGAGGGATGGTCAAGGTGGCATCCATTATAATTTTATTGACCCAAGCATTATTGAGCATTGCTTGCTTGACGGTCCATTTATTTTTTGTTGAGACTTCATAAATGAGAGGGGCGATGTCTTTGGTATTCTTGCCATTGAGCAAAGGGAAGTCCCAAAAGGGAGAAATATTTCCTTTGCCAATTGTGATGGTGGTGGCGGCGTAGAACAGGTCCATGTCATCCTCCCCACATGGTTTTCCCATCCCAACTCAAAGCTTGGTTGGGTCATGCCATTCAAACCATGGCCAACAGAGACGAAGATTCAGCGTGAACTTCTCAAGGTGTAGAATTCCCAAGCCTCCAATATGGGTAGGCCTACAAACCGTCTATCAATTAATCTTGCATTTTCCTCCAGAGTTCTTTTTGGTGCCCATAGGAAGGCTTGATCAAAAGTGAGTCTGAATTTGTCAAGAGCCCCATGACCAATGGCATTGATGTTCTTTCCATTCCATGTAACAACTTTCCCAGCCATCTTGTCTTCTAACGGTTGAAAGTCCACTCTTTTGAGTTGCCTCACCGAGAGCGGTAGGCCGAGGTACTTCAAGGGGAAGGAGGCGCGGATCACCGGCAACTCCCCAAGTGCATCATCGAGGTCTGCCTCATGGCAACTAATAGGCACCACCATACTTTTTTGAAAGTTTGCGTGAAGACCGGTGACCTCTCTGAGGCATCAAGGATAGTAGTGAGATTTTTTATATCTTTCTTGTTTGGATGCACAACGATGGTCGCATCATCCAAATAGAGAGAAGTTCTTATATATGATATTGCCTCTTCCTCTAATCTTTTGAAGAAGGACGTGATGGGAGGCCAACTCAGGGATTTGTTGAAGTGGGCCAATGGCAAGGACAAAGAGCAATGGCGAGGGCAAGTCGCCTAAGTCCTCTCCCATGCTTAATAGGCAAACCGCCAATTCCATTAAGGAGAACCCTCAAAGAAGAGGTGCATAGCAACGCGGTAATCCAATCCTAAAATTTTTAAGGAAAACCATGCCTCTTAAGAATCTCAAGAACAAATTGTCATCGAACAGGGTCAAAAGCTTTACGGATATCTGGTTTGAAGAGAAGCGTTGGGATTCTGCTCTTGTGAAACCTTCTAGCTGGGTTGCGAACATACATGTCATGAATACTCCTCATTTGTACTGGTATAATAATAATAAGACCTCCGGCCGTAGTGCGAGAACATATGGTTTGACCCCACAAATCCTGTCAATAAGCGGACAAGTAGGCATTCCTTCACTCATGATAGGTGAATAAACCTTTCATCATGATCTATAATTAATGAGTAGGATGTCGGTATCACCACACTCCATTATATCCCTCTTGCAGCTATAGCAAGGACAATTATCAAATATTTGTTTGTAGAGACATAGAATAGCTTGCAAAAGATCTTTAATATTATTTCGAAAGAGCCATCTAAGCGAACATCGATCCACCACCCCAACCATAATCATTATAGATAACCGTGTGCTAAACCTAGACAGCTAGTTCCCAAATATATATGGTAGGCTTCACTTAAATTCCTAAAATTGTCCCATATTTTTCAGAAGTTGTTTTTTTTCTATCTTTTTGCGATCTTCCTTGGCTTTGAGTTTTCATGACTAGTCTGTGACACTTCCTTGTAGGAGTCAAAGGGGAGATGGGTGAGGCAAAAGAGGAAGGCGAATGTACAACATATGGATCCCATGTGATGAAGGAGATGGCTCCTTCCCTTACGGCAATTTCCTTTCCGTTTAGCTCGGTCGTGTGAGTTTTGTTGTAAGGCGTTATGGTGTGCTGTGTTCAGGAAAATAATTTGTATTGACTCTATGTTTCGCCCATTAATAAAGCATTGGTGTCCTCTCGAAAAAAAAGGGGAGGGTGGTTGTCAAAAGGTCACTGTTTTCAATGGTCGACCGTCCCATATATGGCCTCGAGAAAATGTGATTGTTGATAAGGTGAGACGCACAGACGTGAGTGACATGAGGGAGTGACCCACTGTTCTTTCTTTTTCGCTACAATAGAGTCCCCTGGTGTGCTTAAAATCAAAGGTAGAAATGGGATGCATCAGAACTACGCTTATTTAGAAGATTGGTCTGACGAGAGCAAGGCTATCTCAGGATTCTGGACCGTACCAGATCGTGGGGCCTATGATGAAAACTCCTTGCGGCTCCATCCGAGAGATTGAGAAGACAGTAAGCCGGAACCTGAAGCGACGATATGTCTATGCGATGATCTGAGTTAAAAACCATGCCTCCCTCTTGCGTGTGGCTTTCTTAGCCGCTAGTCCTTGTCACGGGTTGCGCATCTCTCTTCCATCGTGCTCGGCTTTCGCTTTACAATTTTATTTTCCAAGAGTATGCCAATGGCATACTAAGTTTTATACTAGACGATAACAAGATCATGTTTTTGGGAAAAAAAAAACAAGATCGTTTACAAGAAGCTAATACAACCTTGCGAACAAGTGGTTCAGCTGCACACATTTCCCTCCCTAGAGTTTGAGCAAATACCCTACTCTCTCACTACATTATTCCACCCACCCACACCCAAGCTATGCCTCTTTTCGGGGGAAAAACACCTACGTCTTCGTTCGGATGGTCGATTTGAGACGGGATATTAGACATTCGGGAGTCGAGCATCCCGAATACCCCGAATTCTCGTGTTCGGCTGGCCTGGGCATTGAATCGCATTATTCGGGCTCGATATTGAGCGTCCCTAGGATCGGGAAAAAAAGAAGCAGGCCAATCTCCATGGGTAACCCTCGACATTGGGTGGACATTTGGGGGCCAAGTTCTAAATTTATCCAAGATCATGTTCACAGGTGTTAGCACTGAAAATTGTTGCCCTTTTATTTTTGCGTTTCTCTGTTTCCACAACGACCAGCAGATTTAGGATGACAAATGAGTCAATTAGCTGCTTCTGTGTGTAGAGATGAACTTGTTCCTGTGCATTTAGGCACATGCACCACTGTTACAGGGCCAACATGTTTGTGGAAACAAATAGTAGTAATAAATGTGATCTGAAATTAGTTGTTAGCTGCATTGAGGGATTCCATTAAGACATGCCTGCCTTCTTAGTTTCTTTTTCTGGTTGTGTAACTTGTGGGCCGAGATTCTTGGTTTTGTGGCAGAATGCCAGAATGAACTCACTCCATATTCCAGATTTTGGGAAGATTTCAGTATTAGTTTGTGGTTGACATGTTGGAGATTTCCTCCGCTTTACTTGAGTCCTGGAGCTGAATAAAGTGACTGATTTTTCACAGTTCTGTGCACTACGAGAGGTTCTGTTCTTCAGAATATGGTTTGAGGGCAAGAACCATTTGCTGTTTGGGAATTCGGGTAGTCCACTGCCGAATTTGATATTGCTGCCACTAACCATTTCAAACAACTTCATGCTATCCACTAGCTTCTCAAACTTTGATTGTTTCTTCTTTGGGTGGAACACTCGAAGTACATTAACAGGGGTGCCATTTCTCCTGGGGCAGAGGGGGAAGAGAGCAGCAGCAGAAGCTGCTCCCTTCAGAACAAGAAACCAGAAACACAAGTGCTCCTGGCTGATGAAGCCTGCTGAAATCTTGGCACCATCTTAAAGCATGGTAAGCAACAAGGCTCATGTACAGAACACAAATTACCCATAGCAAACAGCTCACATATAGAACACGGCATATACAGAGGACAGCCCTTTCTGATTACTACTATGTCGAATAAAAAAGTAGAAACAGTAATCACAAGTGAAAAAAACTCTGTGCCCCTGGAAGCATGCCTTGAAGGTCTACACTTTGAAGATCGAGTGCAACGGCATCACTACACTTGCTTGGATGTCAGCAACGACGATGTCCATTGGCTATCTGGGAAAGTAGGGCACTGTCCACATGCTGAATCTTGCGATGGACTGCACATCTTCCCGCTAGACCGACCTGCCAGCCAAATTCAAAGCTTCTTTGCCACCATCAAGGTCCCATGCATGTTGCACATCATTCTTATATTGCAGGACGGCCATGAGCAAATAAGCGGCATTGTGAATGCTGCGATCAGTGATATTTCTTGTGCTTGGAAGAAGCTCCTGATGTACCCAGGCACTACTCTGGATTTCTGATGGTCTCATACTTTTGTGATATCATGAGCAACGATGAGAACTGCAGACAATAATGACTAGTTATATCTTTTGCCACCTGACTCGAATTTGAGTTGTAAATCTGATGGTTTCCAGTTCTACATGCAAGTTAAGAACTAAATCCATTCGGCATATACATGAATTGAGAATGGCTTGTCACTTGCATCAGATTATATATATACAACTCTTAACCAGAATGTAAGCAAACAAACCTCAGTACCGGCAACTATGTTATGACTGAGTGGATGGGCTGCACAGGACAGAACCCTTTCGGATAAAGGAATAAACTTGTTTTCTGCGGGTTGATTTTCTTCAGAGCCAGTTGTTTCCTCACTGAAAAATGGAATGCCAAGTGAGAAAACAAGAATGAATATCATGCCTAAACTGGGCCGAAACAGGAGTTTATTTACTACGGAACTTTTTTTACTGAAAATCAGTCATAACAAGAATTGCTAAAATTATGGAACTTCTCCACCTATGTTCCCAGCAAACAAACTACTACCTCTGTATTATAATATGGTACAGAGGTAGTGGAAGATTAGATTGTCAGGTTAGTTGGTTATGTAAAAACCGGGAGAAAAGAGAGAGGAAATATCAGCTCACTTGTAGTCCACGTGGCATGCAGAGCTTGTATGTGGATGAAAATCTAGTACATACATTCCATTACTGGAGGAAGATCCAACTGCATAAATCTGTACAATGTAAACATGTGGCATGTATCAAATTCCTCAATGTGTTTCACTATAATTTATGTCAAGAAGTGGAAATAGTAGACATTATGGCTAGCATGGTACGCGGGACTACATGTTTTAGCACTCGTGAAATTTTATTCGCCTCAATCTGATTTCATAAGGGGTACAATTTCAGGAAAAGCTTTCATGTGCTAAGATTAAGGGGTGCCCTATAATATTTTCTTACTGAAGATGTCGACAGCCAGGTAGCTTTCCGCTTATGCAACACAGAGTCCACACCCTCCCTAATATAACAACAGCAGAGGACCACAAAACAATTTGGTCATATTTCCTTGGGGAAGATAATTTGGTCATATTTGCAAAGCTTAATAATAAAAAACTGTAATGTGGTTCAAGTTTGAAGAAATCCATAGATCAACACTTACAACCAAGCAGGAGGAGGGCAGTGCAGATGACTCACACTGAGGGTGTTAACATTGAGGACTCCAGACCTAACATGGGATTCAGATGGAAGAGAAATCACTGATCTGGCACATAGTAACACCACACAGCACCTTGAAATCTATACTAGAAAGAAAAAAAATGATGGATACAAAACTCTAGAAAGAAAAGGTAACCCTTACTTTTTCTGATTTATATAACAATAGTGAAATCCGAGATACTTACCAGCCATCATCAAGATGGAAGGCCAACTGATATGAGCAACTAGGGTTAAAGTCTATAGACAGAACTTCACTTGAAACAATGTTTGATTGTTTCTGAAAATAGTTAAAAGGGTGAAAATAATGTTAAAATAGGAAATACATTGTGTAGCTTCAATATTGCTAGCAATATAAGTATATGAATATAACTGTGCCTTCTACAGATGATATGCTCTGTAGCTGATTCCTAGTCTTACCATTTGTGCCTTATGTCACGAAAAGAAAAGAAACCGGCATTTGTTCTTATATATCATTTAATAAAACATAAGATAATGTATATAATATTGTTTGGTGCCTAACAGATACGTTGGTCCAGTGGACTAGACTACTTTTATCATGCGAGTCACCATATGCCGATATTTGTATAATAATTCTAACAACCGAACTAGTTGATAGTTCATGCAGATGGCTTTGATATAGAAACATCACTATGTGCATGTGAGGGGTCAATACGGGTCACAAGAAAGGGAAGTGCATGAACTTTTTGTAGCATAAATGTCAATTATTAAGTCTACTTATCTTTTGCATACCTTCAGCGATGCAATTTTTCCCAACAACGTTGATATCTTCACTGACGATAATGGTTGAACCTGGACAAAAGTTTTGTCAGCCTAGAACCAAGGCAAGAAAAACTAGTACTCGTGTTGCCAAGACAGCTCTGACATTGCTGCATATTAAGGTTCACAATAAAGGGCAATTCTTTGTCTACTAATTTTTCTGAATATAAATGGTACTAGCTTGTCACGTGTCATCACATGAAATACAAGATTAGTATAAAAAGACAGATTATCCTCTACAATTGCACTTAGTAGTCTAGTACACTACCTATTCTAACCTTTCACAGCTATTTAACATATCTCAACAAAAATTGTTTCTACAATTTAGGGGTTCTAGCATATTTTAAGTTTTAATAAGTTCCAGATTAAGTCCCACAGTTAATATTTATCACAAGGGCACGGTAGACAAGGAGCATGTTTCTTTTCTCTGAGATTTTATTCATTTTTTTATTTTCTTGGCACCTGGAAACCACTAATCACAGTTGCAGGTATATAAAGATGGAAGAACAAAAGAAACTATTGGGATATCATTTCAAAATATCTTAGTAAAAAGTGTGCATTCACAATCAAAGAAACAAGCTTGCACTACTTGTAAACAAGCTGGCTTGCTCTACCAGACAGGCATGTGTAAATCTGTAGAAACTTGTTGGTACAGCCTATATAAAGTTCACAAACAGAAGTTTGTTTTTTTTATTCTCAGAATACTGAAATCATCATGCTGAATATCAAGTTGGAAGTTGCATGACCTTAGAATAGATCACATGAAAAGAAGCAGAACTAGCAGAATATTTGTCTGCTGAATGTACCTCATTATGGCTTTGAAAAGCAGCTGATGCTCTCCCTCCACGCGTATCCCAAGCATGAACTGTACCATTTCTAGTTGCACCAAACACTGTCTGAAAAGATAAACAGTAAGTTCCTATACGTGAGTGGTCCGATATTTATGGTTAGATTGTATTAATTGCTGAAGTTAACATAAAATTTTAAGTTAGATTAACTATACAAGTTAACAGAAAATGTAAGCCGCGTCGACAAAAAATAACTAAATTGCCCTCTTTTTTAACACTAAATTTGGACGAGACCAAAGTTTTGATTGATCATAGAATAGATGCACCTAAACAGGATATTATGGTTGGGTAATCCAAAAATAAATCAGCAGACTAAGTGCATTACAATATATTAGGTGGTAATAAAAGAGCAAGACAATCTGAAACATAGGTTTGGTGATGTGGTGTATAAGAGGACAGCATTAACAACAGTAAAGAACTATTGTTATGGAATATCATGTTCTTAACCTGAGAATTAGGAGAGGTACATACTAACTGTTACAGAACAACATATACTTAACCTAAGAATTAGCATACCCGATTATCCATATTTAGCTCGACACTGGTAAATTGAGATTCTGGGAGTGCTGTAAGCTCAACACAGTGAGTCTTACTTAACCGCCTGTCCCACATGTAGACTGCACCATCAAGTCCAGATGCAAATAGCCTAGATGTGGAGAGCCAATAAGTGCAAAGTTTATGCATAATTTCCAGCAAGAAAAGTCTCATGAAGAATATTAGTATATGGTGCATGTATACATAGTTTATGCCTCCTAAAATACCAATATATCGGTAAGGTCGTAGCAATGTTGTCAGCACACTTGGTGATTAACACTGAGACCTGCATTTACCTGGTGAACCAGCATCCACCATAAGCAGAATCTAAACTTCACACTGACACCCAATGTAAGCAGAATCTACATACTCTGTTCTTGCAAACACATCTCACTCCATCCAGAAAAGTAAAAAAGGTCTATCATCAGGGTAATAGCAAATATTAGCACGACTCCATTTATTTAGCTTCACAACTGTTAATAATTTTTCAGTCTTTCTTTAAGGGACTACAGAGGAACTTTCCACTTTAATAAAGAGAAGGAAAAAGATATTATGCAGTCAGATGTCTATAGAAAGCTTCATATTAATTGCTAATTAGAAATGTTTATGATTGGCCCTTATCTCAAATGACATGATGGTGTGAATAAGCACAAAATTTCACATACCGTGACTTATCATCTGATGTGAAAGCTAGATCAGTCAAACCCTTTCGGGATTCGGAGGAGAGAGCGTGAAATTTGGTATTCCCTTTCTGTAAAACCTAAAATAAAATAACATAAAAATCAGAAGGGCCATGACGGAAGTTGTGTAGTAATATGAGCTACATAATAATGGACCTCGAGCTACTATAACAAATTTCGTTCTAATGGACTAAGATGTACAAGTGCAAACATCTGGAAGTAATTTTTTCTAAACATATTGTTTGGAAACTGTTTCTTTAGAATACTGTGTAACTTAGATTTTAGTGATGCAGAGTCAACCTTGTTTAAAGTATTATATGATTTAGACCAAGGATCACAGATTTCTAAACACAGGTGTACCCATTGTCCATTAGCGGTTTGGATATTTGTACTGTACCAAACAAACTGGGGAAAAATCCTACATAGTGTGCTATGTAACATACACGTAAGCTCAAAATTTCATGGCCACATGTGTCGTTTGGCAGAAACATAACAGGGAAGGTAACACTAAAATATTTTTTACTGGCATGATTATTAGGAATTGAAGGAGAAAAGGAAGAACTCTGATATTTGAAATTCAGATGTAAGTCAACATGTAGAAAACATACTTAAAGTATCCTTGAGTAATATGTGATGATGTGAAGCATTTGTTAAGGAACAATGTAAAAGAGGTACTTACTTCAGTCGGAACAGATGAGACATAGCCAATATCAAACAGAAAAATTTTGTCACTTTGGCTAGATGAGCAAACAATCTGCATAAGGCATGCTTAAAGTTCAATAATAGAGTTAGATAGAAACCACGTGAAGTCAAAAGCACTTCATTTAGTTCTTAAAATAAACCAAATTGTAGTCCATAATGCCAGATACACTTGTCATTCCTCATCAATGTGCCAAATTCTCTTAACTCAAGAAAAGTGAAAATAGAAAAATCAATGCTGATACCGACCTGTCTTGATTTTCTGGATTCCATCGGACAGCACATAGGGGCATTTGGTTTGATATATGGAGCACATAGTTTGATGAGTCATCCGGCAAACCTACCAACGAAGCATGAGACAATAAACTATGAATAATCATTTTGTGTGCAACCTATCCTTATCTCAGAGTATGTCCTTGAATATTTTGAAAGGTTGTTATTTTCAAAATTAACTGGTTTAGAAATACCAGTACAATTTCATTTCAACTTTTTGGTTCTCTATATGGATATATAAACTCTAACTGGATATTAGAATGGTTAACAAGGCCATTTTACATCAGCAGAATGTACAGAGTACATCCATATTATTGGAATCCTTAATCCCATCCAAATCACATGCACATGGTGAACTTGGTCTCTTTTCTCGAAGAAGGTAACCTGAACTAGGAGAACATCAGGGTTTAAAAACTATACCATCATTCTTAGGGGAGTTATTGCTGCATATTTTATAGTATTCCCAAATGCCTGATGTATTTAAAGCAAAATTGAAAAGATCGCATTTGGTTGTACAGTATACAATCATATGTTACTGTTGGACCATCCCAATCCTGATCCTATGCAGAACACAGATCTTTTCATCTACAGGCGGTTCTACTATAAACATAATCCCGAGAATGTTATTTGAAAGGCATCTGTTTTCAGAATTTTTCAGAGAAGTGAGTCGGGTAAGCTCAACTTACTACATGATGGGCCATACAAGGAGCAGTATAAAGTCTCAAAGTCGTGTACTGTTAAACACCCTGACATTGTCACTGATGCAAGGTATACTCCCTGCACAGTTAAAAAAAACAAGGAAGATGCGTAAATACTTTATGTATCACAATCTGACTAAAAACCAGTAAGGAATCAAAAAACTTTGGTTATACTTGTTAATTCCATTCAAATGGTTGGAATGGGCGCTCTGGTACTAGGTAGTTACAGTGGGTAATGATCTACTATATAAGAAAACTATACAAAATTTTCAGCCTATACATAATAGAAAAATATATAAGTAATATTTCTAGTCAAACATATATTAACAGGAAAGAGATTGCCAAATAACTGGTACCAAGTAGAGCAGCACGGAACATTCTGGCCACATACTGGAGAGAGAGGGCAAAAAGGAGTGGAACTGTAGAAGTATTGGTGGGATAAACACGAGACCTTTTATTCCTTTCTCTAGGTGAAGCGGAACGTAACAATCATTCCAAGCAGAATGGTCTGACATTGATACACCTGTTCTAGCGATACTAAACTAGAAATAATGAATGTTTTTATACATTTCCATGCTACCTTTTTATCAAATTCCATTGCTGAAACTCCCTCCCTGCCCAAATGCAATAAAACAAGTTTATTAGCCTATCTAATAAGGAATGTTATAACAAAGTGTGCAATGGAATTATACAAAGTGATCATAACACTAGTAATTTTGCAATGAAATGCTCCAGAAAAAAGATAAATACTGACCTCGCTGGATGGTAATACTCGCCAAAATTTGAAGCATTAATCATGTGATTCACCTAAAAGGAGCACCAGTGTAAACAGATTAGCCAGATAATACGCATCGACTCAGCACCACGAAATACAAACCAGTGTACTTATCAGCATTACATATGTCGGGCACCGTTCCTCGCCATGTCTGTAGTACTTGTGCTCGAAGGTCCTAGTCTTCTCAGAATAAAAACAAAAACAGTTTGCAACATTATCTCCTAACATATAAATAGAATATAGTTGCTTTGCTTAGAGAAAAAAAACTTCGGAAAAGCATAGGCAGTTAGCCACTGCCAAAATTCCTCCATTTTCCGGTATAAAATTCTAAATTTAACACACAAATGTGAATATCGATAAACTACAAAACACAAGCAGGATAGTTCACAGTTCTGCCACAAGAGAGATAATCTATCTGAACTAGTCCCTCCCCAATGTCCACTGACATGGGTAGAACTGTTAAGCTTTGCTCCCACTAAACTACTCTACCATTGCCTTACCACTAAATTCCCTAAGAATGCCATCTCTGCGGTTCTGGAGAATTTCAGTTCCTATTCCCGAACACCTATGCAGTAATTTCAGTGGAGAACACAGCAACCAAGCGAGAACCGAACAAAAAAATTAACATCACTTGTTCCCAAATCACTACCACCTCGGCGTAGGAGTCGAGGAGGCGGCGTAGTTCCCGATGCCGGAACCTCGCGTCGATGCGCCCGTCTAGCTCCACGGCGATGCGGCTCCACCGGTGCCACCTGCGGACCAAACGGGAGGTCAGAACAGAGAGGAGGCGGGACAGGGGGGGATGTACGGGGTTCGAGGTGGAGTACCTCCGAGGCGGCGGTCGCGACGTTTCAAGATCCTCGCCGGCGGAAGGCGGCGCTGCCACGAGGAACTTGTCCATGGCGCCGGCTGGATAGGGTTCGAGCTGGACAGAATTTTCCCGCCAAAACGAATGGGGGAGCGTGGCTGTGAAAAGAACAGTCCTAGAAAGCGCGGGCTTTCTCGCGGCGTCGTCTCCAATTTTCGGCTAATTTTTTTTAAATAACACATTTTTTTATTGAATTTCACAAATAATACATAAAACGGATAAATTGCAAATCTGCTGGTCGATCGGCCATTCAACAGACGAAACGGACGAAACACTGCCTTCATCCGTTCAACAGACGACACACAGCCTTCGTCCGTTCAACGGACGACACAAGGCCGCATGTCGTCCGTTGAACGGACGAAGGCAGTGTTTCGTCCGTTGAACAGACGAAACGAATCTGTCGTCTGTCGAACGGCCGACCGACCAACAAATTTGCAATTTGTCCGTTTTGTGTATTGTTTGTGCAATTCAATAAAAAAAGTAGTATTTAAAAAAATTAGCCCAATTTGCTGCCGAGTGTAAACTCTTGGATCAGATTGCATATAATCCTTCTGTTCCAAATTACTTGAACTTCTAACTTTGCCAAAGTTCCGCTGTTAAAAGAAAAACTTTATCAAAATATTTTACTCCCTCCGTCCTAAAAAGAATGTCTCGGTTTTGTCTAAATTTAAATATACCTAGATACTATTTTATATAGATTCATCTAAATTATAAACTTGTGACATCCTTTTTAGAACGGAGGGAGTACTGATAATATAATTTAAAAACATCGAGTAAAATGTAGACTATGAGTCGTGGAACTCTAAAAAATAACTTATTCATCACTTGTTTCTGTCTAATGATGAATGCCACATCTTTATCGACAAGGTTTAATCCCTAGTGGGTTGGGTACAACTTATGCTGGCCTCCACACCACGGCTTTTGTATCCCAATGCCATCGCATTTTTGTTTCCTTCAAATTCCTATACACTGTTTTGTTAGTTTTGTTCGGAAGTAAGTAAGGTGAGTAAAAGAACATGTCCTTTTCAAAACAAAGATCACTCGCCCGCTCTATTAAGTCGAAGAGAGTTGTCGAGTTAATTAATTGAAATTCTGGTACCTCTCCGAATTGTATGGAAATAAAACCCTATGTACGGAAACAGCCGCCGTTGGAAGAAAAAGTCGTCGTCTCTCGCATCCGCCTCCTTTGTAGATCGGTTCCCCCTCCTCCGGCGGGCCTCACTGGCGTCGGAGGGGTGGGGAACCCGATCTATGAGTGAAGTTTCTAGTAATAGTACTGATTTTATTATATTAGGTTTAGGGTTTTGCTAGCCATCTTCGCCACAATGAAGGTGGCATTATCTACAATAAGCGTTCGGCAACAAGATCTCTTTTTCAATGTCAATGGTGATGTTGGAAGATTAAAGTTTTCTAGGTATGGATCTTCAGATATTGCTTCGTCGGATCTATTTTAGATTTTTTTGCTCATGGTTGCAGCGAGGTTTGTTCTCGCAATATTTATCTCAGCGGCTACGTCCTCGACAATAATGATTCCTACTATCGGTTTATTAGCGACGTTGATCAGGCTATTCGGTTATTATTTTCTAAAATATTGGCATTGGTACTCTTGCCGGTGTTGGTTGATCACTTCAACGGCTGTTATGGAAAAAGAAAGGGTATGAAGATCTCAAAGATTGCTAGTTCTTTTAGACTTTATTTTGTAATCGCTTGAGTCAGCTCTTGTATCTCTACCATGTACTATTTACTTCTATTAATATAATATGGTATTGATCATAAATAAATTAAAAACCAAGTAAAAACCTTTTACAACACACCCCCAAACACATGGCACCGGGGCTACTGACATACACTCCACAATATCGCCGATCAGGTCGATACAAGTGACGGTACACTTGTAGTGTGCTTCTGTCATACTACTCAAAATGCCAGAAGTCCAAATGGAGTCCAAGCTCGAGGGAGACTTTTGTTTACAAAATTTTAATCATATTTTTGAAGTTAAGAAAAGTAAAATAGCCACAAACCAAAATGGGATGGAATATAGTAAATAATATACTACAAACGTAATTTATCAAACGTAATATACTACAAACATAATGGAAGAGCTTTACCACCGTTCCAAAATATAAGATGTTTATAATTTTTCGCCAGAGGTGGTATGTATGAAGATTAGATAGTAACGTCACCAAAGACAAGCATTGACACAATTATTTGACCTAAAACAAAAAATAATCACATCACCTGCAGAACCATAAGCAGATACACAATGAGAACAATGTAATGCACAACAGATGTAAAGGAGTGGGCAAATATCACCAATGAACCACCAAAGCAGAAAATGATTCTTAAATCTTCTCATAATATTTGACAGTCACTTCAACAGATATAGGAAGTTAACTAAGAGGGTACAAAGTTCAGAAGCAAGCTAGGCAAAACACTTCCACAAACTCAGAAACTTGTAACTTAGAAGGACATCTCATGGGGCTTGTCACCGTCCCTGAGAGAGAACCGAGCACCGAGATAGTTTTTAAGTTCTGGGACAGCATCGATAGCCTTGACCAACTCGGCGTCGATAGCCTTCTGGTCGTCCTTCTTGAAGTCAGGCAGGTTCTTGGTTGCCTGTAGGTTTGAAAGAGCAAACATTAAGTACTAGAGCAAATCTGATTACACGAGCAGCAACATCGGACCAAAGAATGATAACTTTAGGAAATAGTAGTTGTTCATGGTTGTACCTCCTTCTCGGTCTCAAAGAGTTCACCCTCGGTCTTCTTCGACCTGATTTTCTTCTCCCTGGCGAAGTACTTGTCATCAAACTTCTCAACCTTAACACCAGAGATGTCAACCTTTGTGGATGTAGCAATGACATAGGTCTGGTTCACACGGCGGATTGGCACACCATTGATCTTGAAAGGTCCTAATGAGATCAGTAGCATTAAATATTAGACATGCTAAATTGTCAGACCATGAAACAAGCAAATAACTAAGGGCATCTCTATTTATATTCTGAATTGGTCCAGTTAAATCCAGATTGTGGCTACTAGAAAAACGTGCAATCCCCAGTTCAGTTCATAACCTGACTCCCTTGGACAATAAGCTACTAGATTGAATTTACTTCAAACTTCTCTAGTAGAAAATGTTAACTGAAGATTATTAACATGATGATAATAAATAAGATTATTTGATGTCCACCAATAACATTGATACCAACAATTTCTCATATAAGTCGCACAATACCCTAGGTAATAATGTAAACACTAAACAAGGCATTACATGAGCACTCAAACTGCAGTTCCCATGTCACCTTTCTAAGCACACTTACCAACAGAATCGATACAACGCCAGTGTTTATAAAGAGAAAAAAAGCAATAGCCAGAACTAAACGGCAGTCACAGAGTCGATCTGATTTATCCAACAAACAAGCAAGAAGGTAAAAAGAAATGCGAGATCTTAAATAACCGAGGCTTTAACCACGCAGATAGTTACTTCGAGTAGCTAGCTAACCTAGAAGTTAGTTCAATGATCAACGACGCATACAACTACGCTGCTGCGTAGAGTAAGATATCAAGAAAAACAACTGTAATGCAGGAGGCAGCGCGGTTTACCGGTGATGAGGAGCAGGCCGGACTTGAGCTGCTTGAGGAACACCACGCGCTTGCCCATGTACCTCCCGGCGAGCAGGATCAGCACGGTACCGGGCGTGATGGTAGACCTGAAAGCAACAAGCGAAATCGATCTCAGTCTAAAACTGCTCTCGGGATCGAGACTTCGAGAGGGACAGGATGCGAGCAGCGACGCACCTGAGCTTGGTGGGCTTCGGCTTGCGGGTGCTGACGGTGCGTGGCTTGACGTCGTCGGCGGGGTAGAACTTGGGCTCGGCGACGGCGGCGAGCTTCTCGGCCTTGGGGAAGGCTCCGCCGTTCTTGGCCTTGATGGCCCACAGACCGCGGCGGTGGTAGGAGTGCGACCGCGAGGCGCGCTTGATGCCCAGCGCCATCTTCGACGACGGAGCCATTGGGGATCCCTTCGGTCGAGGCGGGTCGGCGCTTCGGCTCGAGGAGGGAGGAGGCGGCGGAGAGGAAGAATGGACGGGCGGGTTTGGTCGCTGGTATATATGTGTGCGGCGTTGTAGAGGTGGAAACCCTAGTCTGCTTCTGGGCTGTGCCGATGGGCTTACTGGTCAGGCCCATACAGCCCGTTTGTCGCATCGTGCCTTTGTTGGATAGCTTATGGCCCGTTGTAAGATCGAGACATCGTTAGTGTATAGTCCGATTGTTCGTCCCTCTGTCCTTAAAAAATATACTATATCCATATAATAACAAGTGTAGCTGAATAATAATTATGGAAAGTGTCGCTAAATAATTATGGATCGAATCCAAGTTCGATCGTTTTTGTGCTTAGTTTACACTAAATAATTAGTTCAACTTCGATCAATAAGCAAAATTCATAGTGATATATGTTCCATATTTTCGTATTGAACGACATTGTTTGTTTATTATGTGACTCCTGTAATCAATATAGATCTGCACAGAATACAAGTGTATCAAAGCTTAAGATGAACGTGAACAGTCATGTGAAACAAACAGGCAGACAGGCAGAATCGAGTCAACACGCACGAGAACAGGAAGCAATACAGATACGAGTAAACACCGAAATCCAGTTGTTTATGTAAATAATAGCAAGCACATGCTTTGTCATACAAGAACTACCACAGAACGTTGCTCAAAATTCACTGCTTGATGATAGCCAGCGCGAGTAGTACAATCCTTTGTTCGAAGGGTTCATCGGTTCAATATCGCTGCACCCGCACTAGTCTTCCCCTTTCCAAATATCAGCAAACTCATCGGGCGCCAGGTGGTTCGCCTTCTCGTGCTCCTTCCTTCTCACCTTGGCCTTCACCTTGTGGGCGTACTTCCCTGCCTTCTTCCGCTTCTCTAGTGCCCGGATCTGGTAGAAAATGAACAATCGTTAAAATATGACCTATGGATGTAGATGGGAGATAAGAGACATTGAACATGTCAGGAACTGCCTCGTGACAACTGAATCAAATACAGAATAGTATGTGAATCTTGGCAGGCGAGCAAGAAAGTATTTGCCTGGTACCGCAACAAGATAGCATACTATAACACTAAACTGCAGATCAAACATTATGGGTTAGGGCCAACACAAGGAACAGAGTGGTGGAATAATGTACAAGGAGTGTCTTTTTTAACACTATGCAAGGAGTATCTGAAAGACAGTTAATTGCCAGCATGCATTGACATTCTAGAACACTTCATAAAACTAATCGCTTCTGCGTGATAATGGTTCCATCAGCTGGCTTTCCCCCCCACCCCCAAAAAAGTGAGCATAGGATTACAGCAGCATTCAGTGTCCAGCCAACTTTCTTAGAGTTGGCTGTTACTAATCACACACGCAATGCATACTATAACCATTCCTTGATAATGAAAGAGCTAAACCCAGATTTTCTTACAAATATGTTTGGAACATATGTACTATAGTCTATACATCAGCTGGTGAAGCAATACCTGATTGGGAGACACGTAGAATGGGTTCTCATACAATGTGGGGCCACCAAAACTACCGCCAAATATTTTGATTGGGTTCAAACAGAACCTGGGGCCAACCTACACAAAGCAATTCAATTAAAATATTGGTTAGCAACAAGTTTCGCACATTATGCAGATATATAAACTCACTCTACTTTTACCTCAACAAGTGTCATTTTGTCCAGGCCTCCTTTATCAACTTTGTCAATCTCATTGTGGGGAACAGAAATCTGCAAATACATCATTTCCTAAAATTCAGATCATGCTGATAACTTAATTGGTTTCAAAAGGTAAAAGGTAATCAAAATCAAAATCCAAACAGAGCCAATTCATCACCTGGTAATTTCTGAACCAAATGTGCTCATCCACAATGGAGAAGACAAACACATGATCATGAAAAGGTTTTGCCTTCCGGTGATCTTTTGGAGTAGCAAAAATCTGCAAGTACAGCAATGGGCAATGAGTTAGCCCTGAAAATCTTTGAATTAAAGAAGAGCATGTCCCCAAATAATTAATTTAAGCCTATAGAACTAATTCCAAACACAAAATTGTCACACCACTGATAATGACCTGACGACCTCATAAACACAAGTCTATTCCTGAGTGGACAGCATGCAATGAAAATAGTACTACCTCCGATCTAGTTCAAAACAGCGACACTTATTTAGGATCTGAGGGAGTAATATACTTTGTTTAAACGCACTTGGTTTGTCCATAATTCTTAGAATAGAACTAGAGTTAACAAAGGTGAATCCTTCCTTCAAAGGTTCATATTATAAACATAACAAAGACCAATAATGGATGCAAATATAAACAGCACATATGCACATGCAATTCCATAACTACAGGACAGTTCAGTGCATTTAAATACAGTTTTATGTTAAACACGTCAAAAAATCAAGTTTAATCTCTTTTGACACCAAGTATAAGCATATGGTAAATAAGAAGAATATGATTCTTCGCAAAAAAAAGGGAAAAAATTTAACAAGATCAATACATGTCCTTCTCAGCTTGTTCAAAATGCTGATAAGACATGAACATCATAACGTAACATGCCAAACCATCCACTTACTTGAGTAATCATTTCCTTCAAGAGCTTCCAGTGAGGCTGCTGGTCAAAATTTGAAGAAAATGTAAGCAGAGGGCGTGACCCTTTCAGATGGTTACCAGTGAGCTTCAGTTCCTCCATAGTGTGAACTGCACGTAAATGTTACGGAAGGGTTGATGAAGCATCATGCAAAGCAACTGGATAACCACTATACAGTTGGTGTGAGAGTATACCGGCATTGACTAGAAATTTCACTGATGGCCCTGCGGGAGACTTGACCATCCACAGATAAAGATCTTTCTGTTTTCTGCACTGCAAGACACATGTAGTAGACACTTCATTATTAAGAATTTGCAACTCTGGTGCATATCAAATTTGCCTAATTCTGGAACGGCGCCACATTATGGCAACACATTTTGGAACATATAGTGAAACAGGCGGCGTGGTTTACAAAGCTAGGTAAACCTTCACGCCAGAATAACAATACTGATCAAATCTAGAGTTTAAAGGCGATTTAGCACCACAGACGACTAACTTATTCCGCGTTAAACACGTACGATTTAGCAACCTTTTAATGCTCCTGTTATGTAGTTTCATCTATCAAGGAGGCGACCTTCAGAGTAAACCATTTCCATCAAGCGAGCATGGAGGGAATGGGGTACCACGTGTGTAATACCTCGAAGAAGAGGCAGCTGGAGCAGCTCCTGAGCTCGACCAGCTCGTTGAGCTGGCCGCCTTTGCTCTGCTTCGACTCCACCTTGCTGTCCTTCTTGGCGTGCGGCAGCAGCGACACCACGTTCAGCATCAGATGCCGGTACCTACGCACACACCGATTCAGTCCCCAAAAACAATTTTACACCCTGCAAACATCTGTCCAACAACTGCCGACAGAACGAACTCGGGGCAGAGAGGTCGGCGCGCTCACCTGTAGATGATGCGGCGGGAGCACGTGATAAGCACCTTCTCCTTGTTCCGGAACGGCGCCCCTGCGGCGCCGTCCTTAGAAACAAGCTCGGTGGCGGAGTCTGGCTGGTCCTTGAACCCGAAGAGGGTGCGCTGCGGCCGCTCTGGCGCGGAGTCGTCGGGCTTCTCGGCGGCAGGCGCAGGGGTCTCGGAGCTGCGCTTCCTCTTCTTCGCCATGGGGTTCAACGCCGGAGCTTGAGCCGGAAGGCGCTGTGGCGGCGGCGGGGGCGGGTCGACGCGGGTGGGTCTTGTGGAAGAGGGGAAGAGGGAGAGGGTTTAACCGTTTAGGGTCTTGTCTGCCCAGTCCAGAGCTTATTAGGGCTAGTATTTTCACTTCCAGTATGGGCCGATCTACCGGCCCAAAATTCCTTATGGGCTTAAACAAATTAGGAGGGTGCGCCTCTGGACCCTCTGACGGCAAATGGTGGTGCGCCCGGCAATCCGGCAGCGGCGGCGCAGAGTCAGGCCGCACCGCAGACCGCAGTGCTGCACCAGCACTCCACAGCTGACCGTCACAATCCCTCCCGCCTCCCTCGACTCGGCCCACCCCTCAGGTCGCCGACCGACAGAGGCGGAGAGCGCTGCACGCCCTGCACCTGAAGCCGGAAGCAGGAGTCGGCCTTTGTGGAAGAGGGTCTGGGCATCGGTGAGTCCGAGGAACTTCGAGTGATTACTACTGTATATACAGTATATGTGACCATCGCTTCTGCGGTGATTTGTTTACCTTGTAAGCATTTTCCATACATTTTTGCGATGATTCCTGGTTGGAGTCCTCGGAATCAGCTTGCCCAGAGACCACAAATTCCACATCAGTACCCAGTTCAACCTGTTGTCCGGCACATCGACTTAGATTCTGTCAACGTTAATCAGCCCTGTGGTATGAAAGTTAGTAGTATGCATTGTATCGATTACAACTCAGCATCGGTATCCTAAGGTTCCTAATCCTGCCACCACACTACATTTCGGTGTTTTCTTGCAGCTTCCAGTTTCATTCTTTAGTGCTAGACTAGCGCCAGGAAAAAAAAAAGCACACTGATTCACAAAGTAAAAACACTTAAAAAAGATAGTACATGGAGATTACAGAATACCATTATTTTTGGAACCTAGTAACGTAGTTACATGCATACATTTATCTTATGAAGTACTAGTTACTTTCCTGCTACTTCCATTCACATAAATTTGAAGGAATCGCCACTGATATTTAGCATTTGCTACAGCAATATATATCCATTGTAGTACTCTTATTATTTAAGAGCACGCTCTTGTATTGGAATGAACTGATGGTTCTTAATCCTGCACTATCTTAATCAACTGTACGTGTCTGAACCTTAACTGCTGGTTCTTAGTCCTGCACACACTACATTTCAGTGTTTTCTTGCAGCTTCCAGTTTCATCCTTTGATACTAGACAATATACCAGAGGTGCAAACTGATTCACAGACCACAAAGTAATACATTCGTGTCTTAACTCTGGTACTGGACCTAGAAAGATAGTACTGTACATGAAGATTGCAGAAATCTACACTTATTTTTGGAACCTAGCAGCATGTGCATACAGTTCTTCTCTCAAGAAGTTACTTTCTACATCCATTTACCTATGTTTGAAGGAATCACCACTGATACCTATCATTTGCTGTATCAATATACGATTGAACTCTTATTTCACACTGTAACTTACATTTAGAAACACACTCTTCTATTGGAGTGAGCTGATGAAGGAAGATGGATCAGGAGGTGTGGGGATTGTAACAGATCCATCGAGCATCTGTGTCACTTTCAGCATGGTAGGGCGCATTGTGGGCTCCTCTTGGAGACACCACAATGCCACGGCGACGAAGCGTTCAACCTTCTTTATATTGAAGATTGCCTCATCATCAACCTTGACTAACAAGTCAAGTCTCCCGCTTCTGTAGCAGTCATTTGCCCAATATGTCAGTATTGCTTGTTCCTCATCTGCTATCTCTAGCTCCACATTCCTTCTGCAACTCACAGTCTCCAGCAAGATCACCCCGAAACTGTAAACGTCCACCTTGGATGTGATCGCTATGTTTCTGAACCACTCGGGTGCGACGTACCCTCGAGTGCCCCGGATGCCTGTGTTTGTCTGCGTCTGGTTTTTCCTGAGCAGCTTTGCTAGGCCAAAGTCTGAGATCTTTGCCACGAGATTCTCATCAAGAAGGATGTTTTGGGGCTTTATGTCACAATGGATTATTTGACTGTTGCATTCCTCATGTAAGTAGAGCAGGCCTCTTGCCACCCCAAGCGCGACTTGAACGCGGAGATTCCAGGTTGGCCTTGTACCACCAAAAAGGAATCCATTAAGTGATCCGTTAGTCATCAACTCGTACACTAGAAGCCTCTCTTTTCCTTCACCGCAGAAACCAAGCAACCGCACCAAGTTTCTGTGGAAGGTCCTTCCGATGGTTTGAACCTCAATTGCAAACTCCTTCTCGGTCTCTGCAAGCATCTTGTCAATCCTCTTGACTGCAATGCCAGTCCCAAACTCATCTTGCAACTGGCCCTTGTATACGATACCAGATGCACCACTGCCCAGCTCTTCACGAAATCCATCTGTCGCCTTCTCAATCTCATTGTATGTAAATATTCTAAGAGGCAATGCATCATGATTCATTGATTGTACCTGGCCTGACTTCTTCGCTAATAGCACAGTAAGAACCAAAACACAGAACAGAGACGAGGAAACCAATAACAAGGACGGATCCTCCAAGGAGTAGTGAACCTCCTAGTATCCAATACCTCTTTTCTTTCTTCCATGTATTGGAGTTACTGCTCAACTGGGACCCACGAGTACTAGTCCTGGGAACTTTGAGAAAAACTGATCCCACTATGGCACCTGACATTCCATTGGACAAGGGGCCCCTCTTTTTCCAACAAGTACTGTTGTAGTGCACCGCAGCGACACAAAAGCAATCAGTTAAGCAAAGTTGTTGGCAGTAATCCTCACCAATGGGGTTGTACCGCTCATAGTCGCCAAAGGCCAATTGATATTGATCATTGGAAGTAGGCTGAACTGTTGCGTAGATTCAGTATCATCCAAGTCACAGCTATGTGGAGCAAATTCTGGCTTGCAACCTTTGTACTTCCTGTCGTTATCGATCGGTGAGTAGTTTGGTGGGCACTCACATTCCACGCTCTTGTTTGGGTTGAAGCTGCAGTAGCTGTTGAACCCACAGACACCACTTCCAACCTCTGCCGGGACAGCCTTACAGAAATTCTGTGGGAGATAGTCCATAACTCTCCACTCCGTGTTCAATCCACTGGCCTGTGCTGCCTTCCTGGGGTACGCATATTGCCGGAACACGCCATCTGCGTCGAGCGTGCCACGTTTGTAGTAGTCTGCCGGTGAGTCCAGATTTTCTGACGTGATATTGATTTGTCCGCCAGAATTTAGCGTGTAGTAGACGCTGCCAGTTGTGTTGAACACTAGGGTTGAACCATTTCCACCTGTATTAGAATCCCAATACGGAGGATCGTAGCGGTAACTGGAGGGAATAGCCACGGTGTAAAGCCTTAGGTTGCCATCAACCCCTACGCTAAGGACAAACCTTCCATCTGAGTAGTCGTTGTCCATCAGCCGACTGCGTAGGACTGCCCCTTCAGGCAGCACCTGGGAGGGGAGGATGGTGTCGGTTGGAGATGCGAAGCTCTCCCACTTGATGGAGCCATCTTCGCCGTACAGAACGAAATTGCCGGTGTCGAGCATGCTGGCACGGTCGACGTTGGTCACCCCGGGATTCCATATCAATTCGCCGGCAGGGTCCTGGAGCGAGAGCACGCCACCAGTTGCGAGCTGCAGTTGGGAGCCAGCTGGCACCGTTGTTGCTGCGCTCGTACCAAACAACAGTTTTGGTGGCGATCTTGCTAAACCAGATGGCGAGGAGGTAGACGGAGGGTCGGTGAGGCGGCGAAAGCGAATGCGAATTCACCGGAGGTGAAATCCATGAGGTGTTTGGGCCTTGAGCAGTCAGGGTTGACCCTAACGTGATGTTTTCGGATGCATGAGCATAGAAGGGAGCCTGGAGCAAGAGGAAGATGAGTAGCAGCGCCATTGTTGTTGTTCACCAAGTTCTTGCTTCTGCTAATGGTTTTTATGTGCAATCCAGGGGCCTTAGAAGTCTCTTTGCGGTGGGTGATGACTCAGGAAAACACACCTGGTGTTGAACAGTCCAGGCCGGCAGTTTTATGGTAGTAAAACGTTGCTCGCACATGACATCGACGGATTGATCAGGAAGTTTCTGCTTCAGCCCGCCAACGTAAGGAGGGCCGCCTTGCCAGTTTCTGATTCGCTGCCGCGGCGCGACGTGGGTCCTCTGAAGGCGAAGGCCATTTTCTTTGTGTGATCGGCGTGGATGACCTTGACCGGCATGATGGAGAAGTGCACCTTCTTAACAATGGCGCTTCCCTGGCGCTAAGACTCGGTAAACACTACTAAGTAGTTAATTTCCGGTGCTTGGTCTTTTCTATGCCTTGCTGGTGCTTTCAGTATAGTTCAGTCCACCTGCTCGTGTTGTTTCCTCGTACATGCTGTTTCGATTCAATTCTCTGAAAGTAAAAAATTAGGCTTCTTCCGTGTCATCGAGCTTTGATTCGGTCAGTTATTAACAAGCAATTTTGTGCCCGTGACGATCGCGTTTTTCATTTCTTTCTTGTTTGTGTACGCAGTCTCTCGGAATCTTGGTGGAACATTTCTCTCTGTGTTAAGTTGTGCTTCTTTGTCGTGGCGGGATTTGTGGTTCCCTATCAAGATGATGGTCGCTGACTCGCCTTCTTCATGACCGACGGGCAAAGTCAAAAACCTTAATCTTGTTCTGGAGGAATGGAATCACAATTTGTACTAGTACTACTTGTCGTGGCGGGTTTGTGTGGTCTCCTGAGAAAATGATGGTCGCTTAGCCGCTTTCTTTATTTGTTGCTCACCAGCAAGCAAGTCAAGACGGTAATCTTGTTCCGGACAGGGACGGTAGTTTAGTAGTACGAGAATACAAAATGTTGAAAAGATGGATTGCGAGTTTGCGACTGTGTGAGTGGCTTATTTCTGGCTTTTCGATTTTGGCAAATTCGCAGGTGGGTTAACTGCTTTCTGAAGTGCATAAGTAATACCAAGATATAGTTGAGGCAAGAGGTTTCTGTCTAATTGATGTATCGAATATATTTATCCTATTATAAAAATATATTTTATGTTGAACTTATTGACATTGATTTAATTCATTTGGGTTGCAACTCATTTGCTACACAAAAAAATATCTTGAAAATCCCGAATAACAAGCATGAAAAGTGATCATTATTTCTCCCACTACTAGGAAAAGCGGTAAATGCGTGGCGCCTGTAAACATCATCTGTAGACTAGAGGTGCGCCAACCTCTGCTAGCGGTGGCGCTGCCTGTGCGCCACGGTTATGTCGAGATAGGCGTGGCCTGCTTTAGTGCGACACGGCTATGTGGACAGTCACTTCTGGCGTAAGATCTTCAGGCGACTTCTCCGCCACTAAGCTTCTGAGGTGCGTTTTAGACGTAGTGCGCCACAAAAGGTAGGTCATGTACGCCACAGGTTTTTATTTTTTTTTAATTTCCGAGCCAAATTATATATAATACAGATTATATACAATATTACAGGCAGATATACACACACAGATACAAAATATACAATTATATATATATACACAATTTGAAAAACAAGATTGAAACAAATACATATAGATAAGTCTTATACATAAATACATAATCTATCTATCTATCTATCTATTAATTTTCCTTGAGGTAGGTTAGTCAAATACGTTTCCATTCACCGAAAATACGTTTTCATTCTACGGTGGTTTTCGTCACCTTCATCCGTCGTACGTCCACCGCTTTTTACCGAGAAAAACATAGAGATCGGATCGGTATTGGTCGTGAGCTTGTAGACAACTCTGCTCCTTGTAGGTCTCCAAAACCAATCCCTCGCTCGCTCCCTACCCATACATCCCCAACCCCGAGCGCTTCCATGGCTCCCAGCCTATGACCCTCGCCTAGCGCTGCAGAACCCAATCGGTCTGGCCCTCTGCGACTCGCCGCCATCTGCCCTGCCCCGGTCCTGCTCAACCGAAGATCCTCCGTGCCGCCCAGATCCACAGTGCGTGGCCTCCGAGCCCCGAAGCAGAGGTCCGGGCCTACACGACAAGGTTTACCACGTCGAGTGTGGCCGCTCAGCCGGCGTCGAGATGACTCCATGCCCACCGGTCCCTCTCGGCGGAAGTGGATGAATTGACGCCTCAGCCGGTCCTCGCTCTTGCCTTGGGCCTCGCAAAGCGTTTTCGCGATTTTGTTAAACACAATTAGAGAGAGTTGACGAGCTCGATTGGAGGGGACGGGACTCCAGCAGCTGGGAGGAAGGTAGCGAAGGGAGTGGAGAGGATGAAGAGCTACGGAGAGGCGCCACCAGCGACAAGCAGATCCTACATGCGTAGCTTGGGCACAGGTGCCTCGTCCATGCACTTCGGCCAAAACGGCCAAGACCGACCAGCATGGAACGGATGTCGATTCGAGTTCTCCCCACTTGTAGATGCTTCTCTGGAGCATGGAGATTAGCCACGGACTATTTAAGCAATGGAATAAATCACATAATCAAACTAGCAGCTCAAAAATTCATCACGGACTGAGCCTGTCGAGTTGCCAATGGAGTCCAGATCACCTGGTGTTTAGATCACCGGCTAGAGCAGCAGGGCCGTCGGCGTCATCCGGCAGCAACAAGACTCCTATGCGCGCGATCCATGTTCAGGATCCATCCGCACTACTGAAAAATATTTGTACAAATTCAGCTCCATCTCTCGCCCGAATGCTCCACCCGAATCCTTCCATGCCCTTTATTTTTTTGAAAAGAGAGGCTTGTGGACGCTCTACTAATTCGACAATGTTCACACTCTATAAGAAATTCAGACTACCAGGTTTTTTAATACTAATCTAAGACCTATCTCGAGAGATGGACTACTACTGCTTGTGCACCGAAAAACAATACTAATCTAAGTTCAGTTAAACATGGTTGTTGTTGGCCCTTTTCTGAAATTGTTGTCAGCTTGATATAGTGTCAAGTTAAATTGTAACAATCCAAATTTTTCTACACTAAAGCAAATTTGAAAACAAATTTGGAAGGCAAATTCGAACAAATTGGAATCAAACAAATTAGACAAAAAAGAGAGAAGAAAACAAAGGAGGAACATGAAGAACAGCAATGAACCCTAGCTCTGCCGTCGATTTCCCCATCACCGGCCAGCACCGCCGCCGCCCTGGCCCCACCGGTTGCTGTGGCTGACGCGCACCCTCGCGTCGTGTTCCTTGCCGCTCGCTCGTCTAATCGCCATACCGCTTTCGCAAATCACCCCGCCGTCTGTGGCGCCATGTCCTCGCCGCCCTAACGCTCGCCACCTTGCCTCGCTCCAGGACCTCGCCAACACCTCAGCCACTTCAAGAAGGACCGAGAGGACACCAACGACCCAGATAAGCTTGTAGACGCCGCCGATTTCTTCACTGCCGCCACGCGTTGCCGCCCCAAGCTCTGCCCTCTCCTATAAAGCCTCCCAACCTTCTCCAATTTTCGATTTCTCTATGGGAATCGATCCCTCCTATCCTCCCAACCGCCACCGTCTCATCAATTTCAAACATCACCGCCTTGACCATGGTGAGCTCCTCCTCTTCTCCCTCCTAAATGCCTTCCTCTTTTCTTTTTTTTTCCTCGCATCTTTGAAGTCGCCACTTGAGGCCATTTCTGAGCATGGCCAGGCCCGATCTTTGGGCCAAGCGCTCTCTTTCTAGCCCGAGTAGAAAAAAAAAACAAGTTTAAACCCTTTTCTTTTTCTATTTTCATTTATGTTTTCAATTTGAAATGCATTTAAAAACACGTCCTTTTGCAAGGACGCTCTGGCCAAAAAAATAAATTAAAGAGGGCTATATTAGACCTCATAAACCTCTGTTTTAAAACAACATTTCCAAATACCTTTAGAAATTATTTTACTAGGCTAATAGAACTCAAAACCTTTATGTATATGTGGCAAAATAAAGGTTCCTTTTATCTATATCTCAACCTTAGTTCACAAATACAAGTAATAACCTTGGGCAAACATTTCTGAACATTTTAGGACCCATTGGTGAAGCCTCGGAGGATTTTGACATAGGAGTGCACCATCTCGGAGTCGAGGAATTTCCGGAATACCTTTCTCTAGGCAAGTCACCTCTCTCACCGATGAAATTTTGGTGATAAATGATTTTGGAATATGGAAGCTATGTGCAATAGTAGAACCCCTGAACCATCAATATCAATATTTGATGTTATGCCTTGAGACCAACCCTAGAGGAAACCCTAGACTTGCTTGATGGATGATGCATGATTGTTTGTATGATTGCTTGGAGGTCATGTCCACCTTCAAAAACTTGGTATAAAAAGGACTCATCACCTGGATGAGATCCTTTACTTTGGATTATGTGCCCTAGTATGTGGGCCTAGTTGATGGGTAAACCTGTGGTACATCCCTGACACAAAACAATAAAACACACCACATAAATTGTAAGAACCCCTACTCTATTCCTATGGATTTTCTACAACGTAGATGGACCCTGGTATGGGTGATCAACGGGAAGACACTCGGAGTCGGGATGCTATAGTATGTTATCGATTTAGTGTACGACATACTCTCGGTGGGATTCGGTGATGAGACCTTTTGGTAGAATCTTCAAAGGATAGAGTAGATAAAAACTTAGCCATCGATTAAAGGTTACGATGCCAATGATAGCAATATCGCAAACCCTAGCGGTTTGGGCCACTTTAACTTAGCAGAGCCATCGGAGGCACACTTACATATCTAAAATCCATGATACGAATGAAAGAAAAATAAATATATATCTGAAGAAAATAAATGATACCAAGTATGATCACTTGGTGAGATTAAGTATGCATGACGGACGATGTTTTCCCTCCATTTGGCAAAGTGGTGAAAATGGTACCACTATGGGTTTGACCACAAGGAAATTTATGGGATTTTCCTGGTTAATTAATCTTGAATAAAACTTTTAATTGGAAACTATCTTGTGACTTCTTGAGTACTTGATTACTCACCCTTGCTATATAAACATTTCGAAACACCGGAGGCGTCGCGGAGGTTGATCCTGATGTCTTCCTTCGGAGAAGATTTTGAGTTCTAGGTCATTCCTACGCTCGAGGCGATCACGGAAATATAGCCACGTGTGTAAAATCAATAACGTTTGTATGCGTTAGTCATGGTTTAATGATTTTAAGATGAGAGAACCTTGTTTAATGTTGGATTGTAAGAAAAATATTTATGTGATATTATCTACCCTTGTAATATTATTCCTATGAGTTTGTATCGATGGCTGTGTTTTGTAATCACTCAATTTAGCGAAATTTTGCCTTGGCCAATGGAATTTCTAGTCACGATCCTGAATTTCCGGGCGTGATGAGTGGTATCGAGCCTTGACCGTGGAAAGACCACCGGTTTTGGAAAAATGGTACATGTTTGAAAAAAAAAATGACTGAGAAAAAGAAAATTTTCTAAAGCCTTTATCCAGCTCTTAAAATATTTTGTTTTTGATATAAAATTTGTATGATAAAATTTTGTGTAAAAAAAATACAAATCTTTTTCGCGCTTAAAAAAAATTCATTTCACATATTGTAGGCATGGTGTACTATTTTTATACCTCTCCCAAGATGCTTGGGGGATGGGCCCAACTCTTGTGGAGGATGTTGGGATATCTTTTTGTGCCGAGACAGGACCTCCCACATTTTTATGCAAAAGCTATTTTGTGCATGGGATACTTGATTGGACGGATGGGTTAACGTAAAAGTTGATGATGCAAAGACCACTTATGTTGGACAAAGGGATATAGAGGAGGATGCAATTCGGGGCGCATCCGGAAGGGCTATATTGAACTGCGACATAAGTGCGACGACATATTCGATGAGTCCATCTATCGACTCATACCCGGAGTTGAATGATGGAAACAACGTGGGAGTGCCTTTTCCACCATTCGTGAATGACGGTCGAGATAGAGGTAGTGAGAGAAATAGCCTTTGCGGCGAGGCAATATGGGAAGATTGAAAGGAATATCAAGAAGCCCAAGGTGAGATAGTCCGATTCGCGGCGAGAATATAGAGCTTCTTGAATATACTTGACTTGGAGACGAAACTTAAGGAGGCAATAAGTGCTCAACAGAAGATGGCCAGTCCAAGTGCAAGGCGATTAAGGGCTTGTCAAGAGGATCAATCACATGGACTGGGAGCGAAGAAGATCAAGACCATATGGACCAAGAAATATCTTGAACGCTTCAAGAGTGCTCCGCAAGTGAGGCCGAAAGAAATAGAGGCGCCACCAAGTCGAGGAGGATGAAGAGGAAGAGGAACCGATGGAGCGTGAGTTCTATACGACAACCCTCCCGTCGGATGGCGAGTAGACACTTCAAGAAAGGCGCTAGTATAATCTAGGTTTGTGTTTTAAAATGGGTGTGCCATGTTTTGATGATGTGCAATATATGCATGTATGTGTGACTAAGCAGTGCGAGTAGCTAGTAGGCTATGTAAACCGCTTAGTGTTTCTGAAATAAATAAATAGAACTAACGTTTTAATATTTTCCTACTCTTGTATATCCCAAACACGTGTATATTCTCTAACAAAGTTTTCCTTTCAAATAAAACAGTTGCAAGTCACCAACATGGATGACCACAACTCACAAACAACCCGAGACAATGGAGACTACGGTAGTAATGGAGAGCAGCCAAGTCTAGCGACAATTATGCTAGCCATGGATAGAGGCGCGACAAACCAAAGAGAACCAGATGAGGATGATGGAAACACATGCCCATATTGGAAAGAATAGCAACAAAATTGGCGAGAACAAAAAGAAAGTTCGGAGGCAAAGAAGGAGTCAAGAAAACCAAGGTGGGAGATTTCCGGAAGACAAACCCACCAATCTTCTCTGCTCGGAAGAACCACTAGACGCCGATGGTCTCGAGATGTTGAGCAGCGACTACAAACCATAGGATGTGAGGACCGGAAAAGTTTTTTGCATCACACCAACTAGGATCCAGCAACATGGTGGATAAATTTCCGGAAGCGATCGAACCGGAAGAAATAACATGGCAAGAATTTGTGGAAGGATTCAAGAAGGAACATATTCCTTCAGAGATAATGTTGATGAAATGGAATTTTTGGATTTGAAGCAAGGAAATCAAACTCAAGGAGTATTTGGGCAAGTTCAATTATTTGGCAAGGTACGGTGATGATGTGAGCAACGAGACAAAGAAGATGGAACAATTTGAGCAGGACTGCAAGACTCGTTGAAGTACCACATCTCGTCTCAAGTATTTCCCAATTACCGGGCTATGGTAAATAGTCTTCAAGACCGACAAAGTGAGGCAAGCATGGTGGAGGATCGGAGAAAAGCACGGAATTTCAACACCCCAATGGATTCCCTTGATCTAGGACTTGGGTGACACCAAGTTCGGCGAGCAATGGAAAACAATGGCCATAAAGAGGGACGATTGAAGAGGAGGAAATGTTGACAAAATTGTTAATCTTTAGTGCGGAGGAAGACATTCGATAGGAAGTTGTCCACAACGAAAAAGCAGTGTGCTATCACTATGAGGATCCTACTCATTTGGAATCGTGCAAGGAGGAATTTACATGGAAGTGGCGAGGACCCAATTCCGACAACAGCAAAACATGAGGCCACAGAATGTGGCCAATAAAGGGAAAGGATTGTTGCAAGCAGGTAAGGCCATGATTGGACAAATTTCTCAGGGAGTGAACAAGGGAGGAATGAACCAAAGGCCTAATCAAGGACGGGTGAATTATGTGTCTACCGAAGAAGCCCGAGGGCTACCGACGCGATTACTGGTACGTTTTCAGTAATGTCTAAGCCAGCCTTGATTCTATTTGATCCGGGAGCTACTCATTCTTTTATTTCAATAAGCTTCACACTAGAAAATGGTATACCCTCCTTCCCCTTAGAGAAACCTTATGTGGTTGAATCACCCGAAGCAAAGATGAAAGCTCAAACAAAGACCAATGAGGTAGAAATAGACATCCATGGAGAAAGATTTAAAGCAAACCTGATACACTTGCAACTAAGAGATTTGGATGGCATATTAGGAATGGACTGGTTATATAAATATAAGGCAAGGTCGATTGTGAGGAGAAACTGGTTTATGTCACTAGTTCGAATAATCTGACCTTGAGGATAAAGTCACAAAATTCCTTTCTGAGGAAGCAGAACAAGAGGGTATGTAGTATGGTGGCAGAAGGAGTAATGCAGATTCCGGTGGTTAAAGAATTTGCAGACGTGTTCCCAGAGGAATTACCTGGGGAGACACCAGATAGAGAGGTGGAATTTAAAATAGAACTTAAACCCGGAATAGAACCAATTACAAAGCAACCATACCACATGTCAAGAAAAGAGCTAGTAGAGTTGAAGAAGCAAATTGACGAGTTATTAGACAAGAACTTTATACAACCAAGCATCTCATCATGGGCAACACCGGTATTATTTGCAAAAAGAAGGATGGTAGCTCGAGACTATGTAGACTACCGGGACTAAGCGATCACCATTAAAAATAAATACCCTCGCCGGGATTGATGACCTCTGTGACTAGTTAAGGAATGCTAAAATCTTTTCAAAGATAGACCTAAGGTCTGGATATCATCAGCTGAAAATTCGCCCGGAGGATAGACCAAAGACTGCTTTCACTACGAGATATGGATTATATGAATTCACGGTAGTACCTTTTGGATTAACCAATGCACCAGCCTTTTTCATGAATCTCATGAATAAGGTGATGATGGACTTTTTGGACAAATTTGTAGTGGTCTTTGTCGATGATATCCTAGTATACTCAAGTAGCCCTGAAGAACATGAGCAACACTTGAGACAAGTTTTGATAAGGCTAAGAGAGCATAAGTTGTTCGCAAAATTTTCCAAATGTGAATTCTGGATGAAAGAAATAGCTTTACTGGGTCACATTATATCAGAGGAAGGAGTTAAAATGGATCCAGAGAAGGTGAAAGCAATATTGGAATGGAAGGCCCCGACAAACGTGAAATAAGTTCGAAGTTTCTTAGGATTGGCAGGATATTATAGGAGGTTTATTGAAGGATTTTCAAGGATTTGTCGGCCACTAACCCAATTGCTAAAAAGGGATAAGGAATACGAATGGACAAATAAATGTGAAATCGCATTTCAAGAGTTGAAGAATAGGTTAACCACTGCACCAGTTCTGGTTTTACCAGACTCGGACAAAGAATTCCAAATATATTGTGACGCATCAAGACAAGGGCTAGGATGTGTACTGATGCAAGATGGAAAGGTCATATCATATGCGTCAAGACAACTCCGACCACATGAGGAAAATTATCCAACACATGACTTAGAACTTGCAGCAGTAGTTCATGCATTGAAAATATGGAGACACTACTTGCTAGGGAATAAGTGTGAAGTATTTTGGATCATAAAAGTCTGAAATATATCTTCACACAGACCGACTTAAATCTTCGACAACGAAGATGGTTAGAATTGATAAAAGAATATGAATTAGAATTTCAATACAAACCCGGTAAGGCCAATGTGGTGGCAGACGCATTGAGCCGAAAAGTATATCATAGCACGATAGAATGCGGCAGGATCAGCTGGAATTATGGAAAGAATTTCAGAAGTTGAATTTGGAATTAGTTGATGAAGAAGCGTTAATGACCCTACAAGTTCAAACCACATTGGATGACCAAATTAAACAAGCCCAAGAAAAAGATGAAGAGATACAAGGGCTTAAGGAAAAAGAGCGAAAAAATGAGGCACCAGACTTTTTGGTAGATGAACAAGGGGCATTGTATTTCCGAAACCGTCTGTGTGTACCAAACAAAAAGGAGTTAAGGGACTTAATCCTGCAGGAAGCACATGCTTCGCAATTCTCCATACACCCAGGAGGTACGAAGATATACCAAGACTTGAGAAAGAGGTATTGGTGGAGAAACATGAAACGAGAGATTGGTGAATATGTTACACTCTGTGACATATGTCAGCAGTGAAAGCGAGCCACCAAAACCGGTTGGATTACTACAACCTCTACCCATTCAGTTGGAAGTGGAGGAGATCGGTATGGATTTTATTACGGGTTTACCCAAAACCAGAAATGGATATGATGCTATATGGGTCATAAATCGATAGGTTGACCAAAGTAGCCCACTTTATACCCATAAAGCAAACATATGGAAAGAATAAGCTTGCAGAGTTATATTTAACAAAGATTGTAGTGTTGCATGGAGTATCGAAGAAGATTTGCTCCGATAGAGGGCCACGGTTCACTTCACACTTTTGGAAAAAGTTACATGAAGCCATGGGCACGGATTTGGATTTCAGTACAGCATTACCACCCACAAACCAACGGACAAATTGAGAGAGTAAATCAAATCTGGAGGACATGTCATGTCATAAGCTTAGTTTATGGAGCTGCATGGGACACATGTTTACCATTTGCAGAATTCTCATACAATAATAGCTACCAAGCTAGTATTGGAAGATCACCATTTGAAGCCCTTTATGGAAGAAGTTGTAGAACACCATTAAATTGGACTGAGGTAGGAGAAAAGCAACTTCTTGGACCACAAATAGTTCAAGATGCGAGGCTCAAGTGAGGATTATTAGAGAGAAGTCGCAAGCTCAAACCAGATATAAGCAATATCTTGACAAACACCGACTTGATCTTAGCTTCCAAGAAGGGATTATGTATATTTAAGGTCACTCCTTTCAAGTCAATCCAGTTCCACACAAAAGGTAAGTTGGCACCCGATTTGTAGGACCATTCAAAATTACAAAACGAGTAGGGAAGTTGCCTACCAACTGGAGTTAAGTTCAAAACTGAATAGAGTTCATAATGTGTTTCATATATCGCAACTCGAGAAAGTGCTTAGAGCACGGAAAAGAAGGTATCCACGACGAAATCGAACCCCAAGAGGATCGACCTATAGAGAAGCAGTTAAAATCCTTGAATCCAAGGAGCGAATTAAGGACAAGGAACATCAAGTTACAAGGTGCAATGGAGTAATCACACAAAGGAGAAGCTACATGGGAAAAGGAGTCGAGATCCGATAAAAATATCCACTTTTGTTTCGAGGAGGAGTGAATCTCGGGGACGAGATTCTTTTAAGGGGGTAAGGTTGTAACAATCCAAATTTTTCTACACTAAAGCAAATTTGAAAACAAATTTGGAAAGGCAAATTCGAACAAATTGGAATCAAACAAATTAGACAAAAAAGAGAGAATAAAACAAAGGAGGAACATGAAGAACAGCAATGAACCCTAGCTCTGCCGTCGATTTCCCCATCACCGCCATACACCGCTGGCCCCACCGTCTTTGTGGTTGTGACGCAGCACCCTCGCGTCTTGCTCGTGCTCATTGCCGTCGCCATATGCTTACATCACTTAATCACCCCGCCGTCTGTGGCGCCATGTCCCTATGCCGCAGCCGCCGCCGCCGCCACCTTGCCTCGCTCCAGGACTTCGCCAACACCTCAGCCACTTCAAGAAGGACCGAGAGGACACCAACGACGCCAGATAAGCTTGTAGACGCCGCCGATTTCTTCACTGCCGCCACGCGTTGCCGCCCCAAGCTCTGCCATCTCCTATAAAGCCTCCCAACCTTCTCCAATTTGCGATTTCTCTATGGGAATCGATCCCTCCTATCCTCCCAACCGCCACCGTCTCATCAATTTCAAACATCACCGCCGCCGAGCCCGCCTCCAGCGCTGCCGACCGCCAATGAGCTCCCTCCTCGTCTGCTTCCTCTTTTTCTTTTTTTTTCCTCGCATGCTGAAGGGGTACGCCACTTCAGGCCATTTCCTGGGCCGCGGCCCGATCTTCAGGCCAATCGCTCTCTTTCTAGCCCGAAAAAAAACAAGTTTAAACCCTTTTCTTTTCTATTTTCATTTATGTTTTCAATTTGAAATGCATTTAAAACACGCCCTTTGCAAGGACACTCTGGCCAAAAAAAAATTTAAGAGGGCTATATTAGACCTCATAAACCTCTGTTTTAAAACAACATTTCCAAATACCTTTAGAAATTATTTTACTAGGCTAATAGAACTCAAAACCTTTATGTATATGTGGCAAAATAAAGGTTCCTTTTATCTATATCTCAACCTTAGTTCACAAATACAAGTAATAACCTTGGGCAAACATTTCTGAACATTTTAGGACCCATTGGTGAAGCCTCGGAGGATTTTGACATAGGAGTGCACCATCTCGGAGTCGAGGAATTTCCGGAAGACCTTTCTCTAGGCAAGTCACCTCTCTCACCGATGAAATTTTGGTGATAAATGATTTTGGAATATGGAAGCTATGTGCAATAGTAGAACCCCTGAACCATCAATATCAATATTTGATGTTATGCCTTGAGACCAACCCTAGAGGAAACCCTGGACTTGCTTGATGGATGATGCATGATTGTTTGTATGATTGCTTGGAGGTCATGTCCACCTTCAAAAACTTGGTATAAAAAGGACTCATCACCTGGATGAGATCCTTTACTTTAGATTATGTGTCCTAGTATGTGGGCCTAGTTGATGGGTAAACCTGTGGTACATCCCTGACACAAAACAATAAAACACACCACATAAATTGTAAGAACCCCTACTCTATTCCTATGGATTTTCTACAAGGTAGATGGACCCTGGTATGGGTGATCAAAGGGAAGACACTCGGAGTCGGGATGCTATAGTATGTTATCGATTTCCGTGGCCCTGACATACTCCCGGTGGGATTCGAGTGATGAGACCTTTTCGGGTAGAATCTTCAAAGGATAGAGTAGATAAAAACTTAGCCATCGATTAAAGGTTCTGATGCCAATGATAGCAATATCACAAACCCTAGCGGTTTGGGCCACTTTGGCTTAGCATGGAGCCATCAGAGGCACACACTTACATATCTAAAATCCATGATACAGAATGAAAGAAAAATAAATATATATCTAAGAAAATAAATGATACCAAGTATGATCACTTGGTGAGATTAAGTATGCCATGCGGACGATGTTTTTCCCTCCATTTGGCAAAGTGGTGAAAATGGTACCACTATGGGTTTGACCACAAGGAAATTTATGGGATTTTCCTGGTTAATTAATCTTAAATAAAACTTTAAATTGGAAACTATCTTGTGACTTGCTGAGTACTTGACTCACCCTTTCTATATAAACATTTCTCAGAAACACCCGGAGACGTCGCGGAGGTTGATCCTGATGTCTTCCTTCGCGGAGAAGATTTTGAGTTCTAGGTCATTCCTACGCTCGAGGGCAGATCCTGGAAATATAGCCACGTGTGTAAAATCAATAACGTTTGTATGCGTTAGTCATGGTTTAATGATTTTAAGATGAGAGAACCTTGTTTAATGTTGGATTGTAAGAAAAATATTTATGTGATATTATCTACCCTTGTAATATTATTCCTATGAGTTTGTGCGATGGCTGTTTTGTAATCACTCGGGATTTCAAAATTTTGCCTTCGGCGAATTCGTGGAATTTCTAGTCACGGGCCCGAATTTCCGGGGCGTGACATAAATGAACTTGAGTTCACGAGGATTCAGAGAAAGTGCAAGATTTTAAGGTAACTGAACTTGTGTTATGTTTGTTACAACATCAGTTTCAGAAACTCAATCCAATCATGCACTCTACTTACTGGAGCCACCGCTATAGGTCATTCTTTGTAAAATTATTGTTAGCTTGAGAAATACTTACAAGTGTTAGAACTTGTCACCTACCAACTTGAATAGACTTATTTGAGTTTTGGCATGAAGCGAATGTTTAACAATGTTGTGGGAAGTGGCTGTATTTGCAAGAGGACATGCAATGTGCGGTGAAAGACTCGATCAATATGGGACCCTTCGCCAAGCAGAGCCGAAGCCAGTTATCGCACATGTGTCGTTGCTGCTAAATCGCAGGGAGAAATACAATTTTTTCATGCCCCCTTATATCCAAATCTACCAGAAACCAAAATAGTCAAGTCGAGTAGCTAGCTATATTCGGACATCACTATTTATGCAATTTTCACGTGCATTATTTCAAATGTGACGAGAGGAAAGAGGTTGGAAAAGGTCACGCTATAATCACTACAAAAAATTAAGCGCAAGGCGATATTTTTCAAAAGTCAACCATAAGCTGTGTGAAACGCATAGTAAATTATACATATTTTGTTTGATATATCGAAATCTATATTTTGTTGGACCGTGGCAACGCACGGGCATTCAACTAGTATAAGTTATATTGTTTCGATCAATTTACAAGTAGTTGGTGACATGCAAATACATGTGTCGATCGAACAAGTTAGAGCTCGGAAGCTCGCCTAGACATCTAAACTAGCTAGACACATACGCGGGATAAACAACCAAAGAAGATAAGCATGATCACCGCCGCGACGAAGGTATAGGTCTTCATCCGGTTCCTTGTCCTAACTCCTGCTAGATAGCGCGTGTATCTAGCTTCCGCCTCCGCCATAGTGTTGTACCCTTTGTAGCTATTGTCACGAAACGGTGCACCTGTCCCCGGCAGTCTTCCCAATCATCGTAGACTCCGGAAACCCGTCCCTTGTACACGACGTACCACGTCATTTATAAGTTGACAATAATAATTAACCGATGATTGAAAAAAAACATATATAATTAAAGTCGCATATGAAGATACACTTATAGAAAGTACTCCTAAATCAAAAAGACCAAACTCAAAAAGCATGCCTCATATATATCTAGGTTGTTCGACACAGGAATATGCTACGATGGAACTGTGAGCCAATTAGTATGCACAAGACCTGGACTTGTGCATATCACAAGGGTCAAAATCCCGTCGTAGCACATTCACATATATATTGTACCAAGACATTTCAATCATCGGCATTATTTTCGAAAAAGACCAAAGTAACTCGAAAAGAATGTTTCATATATAACTAGCTAGGTCGTTGGACACAGGAATATGCTACGACGGAACGGTTAGCCAAGTAGGATGCACAATTCCTGAACTTGTGCATATCAAAAGGCTAACTATCCCGTCGTAGCACATTCACATATATATTGTGCCACGACATTTTAATCATCGGCTTTATTCTCAAAAAGACAAAAATAACTTGAAAATAATGCCTCATATATATATATATATACATAGGTCGTTGGACACAGAAATATGCTACGATGGAACCGTGAGCCAAGTAGGATGCACAAGACCTGGACTTGTGCATATCACAAGGCTCACAATCCCATCGTAGCACATTCACATATATAGTGTGCCACGAAATTTCAATCATCGACATTATTCTCGAAAAAAGAGTTAGGAAAAAAAAGACCAAAGTGAGCAAAGGACCAAAGAGTAAACAAAAAAACCAAGCATTGATTTATATATAATAATAATAAGCAAAAGAAGTAAGCGATGATTTATAAACCTAATAAGATAAGTATAGTAGCATGCACACTTGTCCACACACACAAAGGTCATCTATAGTTTGTAACTACAACTAGGCCAACATCAAGCCTTCTGGATCGGCTTAGGGAACGGTAGGACGCCTTGTCTCGTCATGAACTTCCTATAGTCACCCTGCATCTCTAGGCGATCTTCTATGTCACGGTTATTCGGGATATTTCCTCCGTAGAAGATCCCCCCCGAAGTCATGACATCACGAAAGATGATTGCCCCAAGCTAACGCTAGATGATACATCTCTTGTCTAATATCTGAATCGATGATCTTGGCATTTGCTTCGCCCACTGCTTGAGATGATCTAGCGGTAGAATTCTCTTGGTCAAGTAGGAACGCCTCATGTGATGGAGTGTAGTAAGCTTCCTTCTTCTTTTTTCTGCTTCACGCAGGGGAACTCCGTTACGTGGTTGAAGACGTGTCTGCCGAACTTGACCTTCGTACGCACGAAGGTGGTGCCTTCCGTCGAGGCAAAGCCAGTGAGAGCATCATCCAGAACTTCCTTTATCTTGGCATAGTTTTTCTTCTTTTCTAGACTCCCGAGTCAAAATCGTGGCGTGGGAATGTTTGGCGATAAGGAGATGAGCGGCAGGTTCATCTCTGTAAAAATTTAAATGGAATGTGTTGAAAAAGAATGATGATAATCTAATAAAGCCAATCGACGGTGGCGAGTGAATAACGACTTACTCGGGAAAGTAAGGCACGAGAATGTATTCCTTTGTCTTGTTCGCCACGAGGATTCTTTTTAGGTGCGAGGCCACGATACGTCGCTCGTGGGGAACCCAAGAAGCCACGCATGTAGTAGGGGTCGACTATAGCGATGCCGGTGTTCTCTCTAATGATCTGCATGGCCAGCCGAGAGAAAGCAGATGCACCATGGTATAGTGCAACGGGTATAGGTGGAACATATTGAAGATGTCGTCGAACCGCAGGAAGAACATATCCGCAGGGGCATTGTTGACGAAGCCCAAGCCTAGTGGCACCTTAACCACGAATACCGGGTGCGAGGGATCTTTCTCCGATAGAAGGCGTCTCTCTATCGTCAAGACGTCATGCACACTCTGCAGTTCAATCAAGCGAAGCTTCGCAAATTCTTAGGTAGCATGGGCTCACCCGCCACATGAATCCTCCACATAATACCTCGGGTCTTGGTGGCCCGTCCGAAACCTGGTCGGATTCGCTTGTTGACGCCACCGTGGCTCGAGCTAGATTTTCTTTTCCTGCACTTTTTTCCTTTTGGAGAGCGGGCAGGCACATAATCTGAGCACCGCCCTATGTAGTTTGTCGGGGCTTAGAATAAAGGGCGGTTGGTTGTATCACCGGCTCAGAAAGGCGCAAGTGGAGGCGTCTCGAGAACCAAGCAGACGCTTGGTGATAGTGGCTTTCGTGGGGCCACCACTAGGTTTTCGTTAAACCGAGTGTTGAAGAAGTGATCATTCCGGTCTTAGCGTCCTCGGCGGATCTGCGCCATGTGCATATCATCAACATGATCATCCGACCCATCGCGTGGAGGTGGTGACGGGCGATGTAGGGTTTTGCCACCGCTTGTCGCCGCACGACAGCGGTGTCTTTGTTATGGCGTGATGGCCCCCGCCGTCCCCAAACGGATCATGCTCTTTGGCCATAGCAAGAATAAGCAGAAGCAAGTTCTGAGGACAGCCGGCTCTTTTTCATCCGCTCCTGGGGGTTGAATGGGAGGTTCCAGGTCATCGCAACCCCTTATCACCCGACTAATTTTAACCCTGTGCACGTTATCTGGCATCGGCCTTGAGTGGAACGTGCGCTAAGGGTTGAACGATGGTACCTTGGCAACATCCCTCACCGTTGTTCACGTAGCATAAGAGAGTGCAAGGAACATCCGTCTGGAAAACATGTACGGCGTCGTCGAGATGCCATAAGAGTAATAGATGGCGTGAAAGGCGGTAAAGCAATCTATTTACCGTGATGGCGTCGAGATCGGCTAATGTCGACGCCGCATACGGCTGACGGGCGTGCAAGAGACTGGCTGCTTGATGGCGGTCTTTGGTTGCGGTGTATTCTCCCTACCGACGGGTGCTTGGAGCTCCGGTGCCGCCGCGACGATGGCAGGGGCACCAACATGTACTCCGGCGCCGCGGTGATGGCAGGGGGAGTCACCAACACTTGTGGCACCGCGGTGCTAGCGGGCGGAGTCACGAACACGTAGTTCGCCTCATTCGTCGGCACCGCGTTGTTCGAGTGGCTGTTGACCATGCTTGGAATCGGGCACGGCCCTACTCGACCACCCGCACTTCGGTTCGCTATTGACTCCACCAAGGTAGGCAGGAAGGACGTGAGGGTGATTGCCAGGTTGTCTTGGACGATCCGCGGGATCCGCGCCACTTGTTCCTTAAGTTCTTGAACCTCGCGGTTTTCCTCCTCGCTCCTTCCCGACGGCGCCACATGCGTCCTCGGCGGTGGACCAAAATGATCCACCCAATTCTACCCCGAGGTGGCCACCGGGCAGCGACTTCTTCAGAACCTCTATTTATTTTCCGGCCCGGTTCATCGCCTGTTAAAGGGTTATCCCACCGGTGGCCACCCGACACAGGATGAGGAACAGGATCCATGACTAGCAACAATGTCCTCCTCCTATAGAAGAAGTAATGATGAATCGTTTAGATCATCGATTAGATTGCAATCGAGTTGATCCGCGATAATTAGATTACTTACCACATTCGAATTCCTTCACCTTGGATCCGCGGTGAGTTGTTTGGTTTTGGGGTCCACATGGTAGCAGGCCTGATGAAGTTTCAACCTGCCCGGTTTGAATTTCGCAAAGGGTTTTCTATCCTTGGATCTATACTCTTCGTCCTCCTTATTACATTTGGCCTCCATGGATCCAAGATGGTGATGACCTATATTCATCGCTCAAGCACCTTTCCCGATTACTATTGGCGGGCTCTTTCGATTCACACCTCTCTTTGAACTCCGAACTGATCTTCGGTGATCTCGGGTCAATCTTCTGGATCTCCTCAAGACTTTTGCCTTCTTTATAGATCTTCTTCTTTATCCCGGGTTCTCCAGTGTGGCGGTGCTCATCTTTGTGAGGGAGGATTTGTTTACTTCGTTCCCATGATAATTTGTGTTCTAATACTTAGTGGAGAACTTGTATCTTGTGTGCAGCTTCTCGAAGAGGAGTGTGCGCAATTGGCCATTATCTTTATGAAGGGTTCGCAGCATAGAAAACAAAAAATTTCCTACGATGTGAACTATATACCAAGATCTATTTATACTAGATACAAACAACGGGCGGATGTATATCCGTAGAGAACATACCCTTGAAGACCGACAAAGTTTAACGAGTCCCACTCGTGGTTGATGTAGACGATCTCTTGCCGATCTCAAGATCGAGAGGAAGTCCTAAGCCGCAAATCGTGCCAGATCCGTTTCGCACACGTTTGAGGCACGAGCAACCTCCGCCTCGCCTCCAGCGATGCAGCGGAAGCACAACTCTTTCTTGCCGAATAGCCACCGAACATGTATCTCGCTAGTCCGAGACCATGGGGATAAATTCTAGAGGGGAGAGAGATCCTTCACGAGGAGGTGTGAGTGAGAAGTGAGAGGAGGGCTCCTTTTATGGAGGAGGGGGAACCCCAGGGGTGGCCGGCGCATGGGGCTGCCCCTTGCCTCCCCCTCTTCATGTGGGTGGACACTCCACTCACAACCTCCAAATTCCTCCACTCAAAATCCCACTCAAAGATCCCATTAAATTTCCACCAAATTTAATGCAAACTCTCATTAAATAAAACTCTTTTATTTTATTCAGAATTTTGTCAATTACTTTAATGACAAACATTCAAATAACCCCTTGCTAGAATTCTATTTCACATGCATAACCACTTTATGCAATTTCACCCAAAACCTGCTTTCGGTATCTAGTGAAATAAATTCCTGCGCTTGTTTATTCTTTCGCATGAAACTTTTGCTCCAATTGGATGTCGGTGTCTCTTAAGTGTGTCACCCTACGGTTCGTGAATAATGCGGACATGATCGAGACCCTCTCGATCAATAATCAAGCGGGATCCGAGACCCATACGACTCCCACACATTCAACGATGACTTTCTTGTGATCGCGGAACCTTTTACGCTAGTATCTTAATCCCATTGTTTCACGATATATTACATGTCCGAGATTCGATCATCGGTATCTCCATACCTAGTTTGATCTCGTTCGACATGCACTCTTTTCTCGTTCCGTGATATAACATTCTAGTGATCAAATCACTTGCAAGCTAATCAATGTGATATCACCGAGAGGCCCAGTATATCTATCCGTCATCGGGATGAACAAATTCCACTCTCGATCCATGAGCCTCTACATAACACTTTATTAGTTCTGAACCCATCTTTATAATCACCTATTGTACGGTGTGACGTTTGATGTTATCAAGAAACTCTTCCTGTTAGTGATTGACATGATCTCATGGTCTAAGGATTAGGATCAGTAAGTTGTTATAGCAATATAAACTCAATGACTTTGATCGTAATGCTATACTTGGATGAATGTTCATCACATCATTACACTAATGTTGTGATCCCGTTATTAACAACATCCAATGTCCATGATCGTGAAACCTTTGATCATCTTGTTAATCAACGAGCTAGTTTATGAGAGAGGCTTAACTAGGAACTTTTACATTTGTTTATTAAACACACATGTATTAACGTTTCAGATTAATACAATTATAGCATGCAAAATAAACATCTATCATATACTTGGAATACACATAATAAACAATTTATTATTGCCTCTCGGGGCATATTCCCTTGATCTCCACTTGCACTAGAGACAATAATCTAGTTACATAGTGATATATCTAACACCCATTGAGTTACGGTGTTGATCATGTTTTGCTCTAGGGAGAGTTTTAGTCAACGGATCTGCTACATTGAGATCCGTATGTACTTCTAAATCTTTATATCTCCATCCTTGACATGCTCGGATGGAGTGAAACCGGCGCTTAATATGCTTGGAATGCTTGTGAGACCTTGGCTCTTTGGCATTGGCAATGGCACCATTGTTGTCACAATAGATCACCATTGGGTCCAACGCTTGCCACAACTCCTAGTTCGGATATGAACTCCTTCATCAAAGCGCTTCTGGCCGCTTAGCGACAACATATTCGGCCTCGTTGTTGATCCGCTACCACAGGTTGTTTGGAGCTCCTCCAACTAACCGCTCCGCCATTCATGAGAAATCGTATCCGGATTGAGACTTAGAGTCATCGGATCGGTGTCAACTAAGCGTCGACATAACACTTAGCGACGAGCTCTTCTTCACCTCCGTATACAAGAAACATATCCTTAGTTCTTCGTAAGTACTTAGGATATTCTTGACCGCTATCGATGTTAGAACACGGATCCGATTGGTACCTACTAGTCAAACTAATAGCGTGTGCCACATCGGTCTTGTACATAGCATGGCGTACATAATAGAGCCTATGGTGAAGCATAGGGATTTTGTCCATTATCTCTCTTTCTTCCATGAAAGGACTTTGAGTCTTACTCAATGTCTTGCCTTGCAACATAGGTAAGAACCCTTCTTACTTCCGTCCATTTTAAACTTCTTTAAAATCTTATCAAGGTATGTACTGCGATAGCCCTATTAGGCGCCTAGATCTATCTCTATAGATCTTTATGCCTAATATGTATGGCCTTCACCTAGGTCCTTCATTGAAAATTTCTTTGTTTAGATAACTTTTAACACTGTTTAAAGTTCTATATCATTCGATCAATAATATGTCATCCACATATAATATCGAAATGCCACATTGCTCCCACTCACTTTCTTGTAAATACAAGCTTCTCCATAAGTTTGGACAAATCCAAACTCTTTGATCACCTCATCAAAGCGGAGATTCCAACCGTGATGCTTGCTTCAATCCATAGATGGATCGTTGAAGCTTGCACACCTTGTTAGCATCCTTAGGATCGACAAAACCCTTTGGTTGTATCATATACAACTCTTCTTCAATATTACCATTGAGAAACGCGGTTTTGACATCCATCCGCCATATTTCATAATCGAAATATGCAGCAATTGCTAACATAATCCTAATCGACTTTAGCATCGCTACGGGAGAGAAAGTCTCATCGTAGTCAACTCCTTGAATTTGTCGAAACCCCTTTGCGACAAGTCGAGCTTTATAGATGGTCACATTACCATCAAGATCGCTTTTCCTTTGAAAATCCATTTGTTCTCTACGGCCTTTCGTCGTGAGGTAATTCCACCAAGTTCCAAACTTGATTTTCATACATGGATTCCATCTCGGATTTCATGGCTTCTAACCATTTGTTGGAATCGGGCTCATCATCGCTTCTTCATACGTCAGGTCATTATATTCATCAACCATGAAATTTATGACAGATTTCTGACAATACGGGAGCTGCAGCGTCTGTTTGACCTGCGAGGTTGGTAGTACTCTCTTCGAGTTTCATGATCATTATCATTAGTTCCCTCTTCAACAGTGGATCCAACTCCTAACAACTTCCTACCGCGCTACTCGCCATACTTTGAAGAGAAGGTTCCACAACCTCTTGAGTTCTACCTTCCGACTACTCACACCTTTCATGAAACTCTTTCTCTAGAAAGGATCCATTCTGGCAACAAAACCTTGCCCTCGGATCTGTGATAGAAGGAATACCCAATAGTTTCTTTAGGGTATCCTATGAAGACGCATTTTTCCGCTTTGGGTTCGAGTTTATCCGTTGAAGTTTCTTCACATAAACATCGCAACCCCAAACTTTAAGAATGACTTAGGTTTGTTTCAAACCACAATTCATACGGTGTCGTTTCAGCGGATTTAGATGGTGCCCGATTTAAAGTGAATGCATCGGTTTCTAGTGCATAACCCCAAAATGACAACGGCAAGTCCGTCAGAGACATCATAGATCGAACCATATCTAATAAAGTGCGATTACGACGTTCGACACACCATTTCATTGTGGTGTTCGTGAGTGTGAGTTGTGAAACAATTCCACACTCTTTCATGTGAGTGCTAAACTCGTAACTTAGATACTCACCTCCACGGTCGCATAGAAATTTGATCTTTCTATTACGATGATTTTCAACTTCATTCAAATTCCTTGAACTTTTCAAAGGTTTCAGACTTGTGTTTCATCAAGTAGATATAACCGTATCTACTCAAATCATCCGTGAAAGTAACAAAATAACGATATCCACCTCGGCTACACACTCATTGGACCACATACATCGAATGTATGATTTCCAATAAATCATCCTGCTCCATTGAACCGAAAACGGCGTTCTAGTCATTTTGCCCATAAGGCATGGCTCACATGTATCAAATGATTCATAATCAAGTGATTCCAAAAGTCCATCCGAATGGAGCTTCTTCATGCTTAATGCCAATATGACCTAGACGATTACACATATATGCGGATATATCATCATCAGGTTTAATCCTTTTAGCATCAACATTATGAATATGTGTAACATTATCATCGAGATCCAACAGAAATAAACCATTCAACATTGGTGCATGACCATAAAAGATTTCATTCATATAAATGGAACAACCATTGTTCTCAGATTTGAATGAAAAACCACTTTGCATCAAACATGATCCAGATACAATATTCATGCTCAGTGCAGGCACCAAATAACAGTTATTTAAGTTTATGACTAATCCCGACGGTAAGTGGAGAGGTAGCGTTCCGACGGTGATCACATCAACACTTGATCCATTGCCGACACGCATCTTGACCTCACCCCTTGCTAGTGGTCGCCTGTTCCGCAGCCTCTGATTCGAGTTACAAATATTAGCAACTGAACCAGATTAAATACCTGTGTGCTATCATGAGCACTAGTCAAGTACACATCAATAACATGTATATCATATATACCTTTGTTTTCCTTGCCGGCCTTCTTGTCTGCCAGATACTTGGGGCAGTTGCGCTTCCAGTGGCCAGTCCTCTTACAATAGTAGCACTCGGTATCAGACTTAGGTCCAACTCGGGGTTTCTTTTCAGCGCTGCAAGGCTTGCCACCTTACTTCCTTCCGCTTTCCTTCTTGTCTTTCTTGAAACCAGTGTTCCTATTGATCATCAACACTTGATGTTCCTTTTGATCTCCACTTCAGCTTTTAAGCATTGTGTAAGCTCGGGAGAGACTTCTTCATGCCTTGCATATTATAGTTCATCACGAAGCTGTTATAGCTAGGTGGTAGACCGCAGAACACGATGGATGCCTAAGTCAATGGGAATCGTTATTCCCAAGGACACAAGCTTATCGCAGAACCCGACATCTTGAGTACATGCTCACTTACGGAGTGTTCTCTTCCATCATGCAACTAAAGAACTTTTCTCAAGCATTGTAGCTCTCTACAACAGATGTGTGTCGAAAATCATTTTCAACTCACCCATTGTATCAAAAGCATTGCCGTTTTCAAACGCTTTCAAGTTCCGCTCTAGCCCATACAATATGCCGCAATGAACTAAGTTGTGGTCCTCCCGACGAGTCGGATAGACATTCTTCTCCTCGTCGGGGCATCGTCAAGGTGGGGCCTAACGGCTTCTAGCACATATTGCTTTTGTGCAGCAGAGAGGAGAATCCTCAAATTCATGGCCCATTCAAGAAAGTTGCTACCGTTGCTAGTTTCTCTTTCTCCATGAACGCATTGAAATTAAAAGCGGTGGTGCCATCTACAACAGAATTTGTAAAGTTTAGACTAAGTGTATGATAGATTGAGTTCAACTAATCTATATTACGAATGAACTCCCACTCAAAAGCGACATCCTCGTGTCCTTTTGGTGATTACATGAACCAAATCCACTACACCAAGTCCGATCATCACGTGAGTCGGTATAGCTTCAAAGGCGAGCATCAAATGGGCATCATATCAACTATATGACTCATGTTTAACCTTTCTCTGTGTTCGAGGCCATGTCTGACATGCTAGGCTCGCCAAGTTAGAACCTTAGTATTTTGCGTGTAACTGTCTTACACCCGAAGTATGGTCGAGGATCCAAGTACACCCGATCATCACGTGATGTCTTGGAGCGACGAAAACATAATCGGTGCATACTAAAGGAAGAACACATTCTTATCTTGATATTTAAATGAGGGATCATCTTATTATGCTTAACAAAGCGCTAAATAAGCAATATAAGATGCAATCAAACATCATATGTTTATTAGTGAAATTATATGGTTCCCGCAGATGATCTCTATCATGTGCATCGTGGTATGATCACTATCATACCTATATGTGTAAATTCACGCCTATGGATTTTATGACGCTATGTGTTGTAAGAGTATCTTCTCATACTTCTACTTACAACACTACCATATCATAACACTAGCCCAGAACAATCTAAACTAGACGCCTCTAATTTATCCATTGCAAGTTTTACGTCGAGGGCTTTCGAGATAGAACCGTTCGTACCTCGAACATGAACCTAACGAGGATAATCAAATTGTTGACAACTCGCTTGCAAAATAGATATTGACTATAGTAGGAGAGATGACACCCGCTAGCCACTTATGCAAAACTAGTTGCATGTCAAGCGTGGAACAGGTCTCATGCGAGGACATGTAAAGTTTGTCCGCCGCTTCATCCCACTATGCCACCAATATCCAAAATCACAAGAAAGGAGCAACAACATGATCATCATCGCCCACATACTCATATGTGTACTACCCGTGTAAAGTATCTACGCATAGATCCGCTCGATACTAATGAAGGGTTCGCAAGATAGAAAACAAAAATTTTCCTCGATGTGAACTATATACCAAGATCTATTTATACTAGATACAAACAACGAAGGATGTATATCCGTAGAGAACATACCCTTGAAGACCGACAAAGTTTAACGAGTCCCACTCGTGGTTAATGTAGACGATCTCTTGCCGATCTCAAGATCGAGAGGAAGTCCTAGCGCCAGAATCAGCCAAGATCCGTGCTCAGACACACGCTCGAGGCACTGAGCAACCTCCGCCTCGCCTCCAGCGATGCAGCGGAAGCACAACTCTTTCTTGCCGAATAGCCACCGGAACATGTATCTCGCTAGTCCGAGACCATGGGGATAAATTCTAGAGGGGAGAGAGATCCTTCACGAGGAGGTGTGAGTGAGAAGTGAGAGGAGGCTCCTTTATAGGAGGAGGGGGGACCCCAAGGGGTGGCAGCAGGGGCTGCCCTTGCCCTCCCTCTTCATGTGGGTGGACACTCCACTCACAAAACTCCTCCAAATTCCTCCACTCAAAATCCCACTCAAAGATCCCATTAAATTTCCACCAAATTTAATGCAAACTCTCATTAAATAAAACTCTTTATTTTATTCAGAATTTTGTCAATTACTTTAATGACAAACATTCACAAATAACCCCTTGCTAGAATTCTATTTCACATGCATAACCACTTTATGTAATTTCACCAAAACCTGCTTTGATCTAGTGAAATAAATTCCTGCGCTTGTTTATTCTTTCGCATGAAACTTTTGCTCCAATTGGATGTCGGTGTCTCTTAAGTGTGTCACCCTACGGTTCGTGAATAATGCGGACATGATCGAGACCACTCTCAGATCAATAATCAGAAGCGGGATCTGGAGACCCATACTGACTCCCACACATTCAACGATGACTTTCTTGTGATCGTCGGAACCTTTTACGCTAGTATCTTAATCCCTTTGTTTCACGATATATTACATGTCCGAGATTCGATCATCGGTATCTCCATACCTAGTTTGATCTCGTTACCGACATGCACTCTTTTCTCGTTCCCGTGATATAACATTTTAGTGATCAAATCACTTGCTTGCAAGCTAATCAATGTGATATCACCGAGAGGGCCCAGAGTATATCTATCCGTCATCGGGATGAACAAATTCCACTCTCGATCCATGAGCCTCAACATAACACTTTATTAGTTCTGAACCCATCTTTATAATCACCTCATTACGGTGTGACGCTTGATGTTATCAAGAAACTCTTCCTGTTAGTGATTGACATGATCTCATGGTCTAAGGATTAGGATCACTTCGTAAGTTGTTATAGCAATATAAACTCAATGACTTTGATCGTAATGCTATACTTCGGATGAATGTTCATCACATCATTACACTAATGTTGTGATCCCGTTATTAACAACATCCAATGTCCATGATCAGGAAACCTTTGATCATCTTGTTAATCAACGAGCTAGTTTATGAGAGAGGCTTAACTAGGAACTTTTCTGTTTGTTTATTAAACACACATGTATTAACGTTTCCGTATTAATACAATTATAGCATGCAAAATAAACATCTATCATATACTTGGAATACACATAATAAACAATTTATTATTGCCTCTCAGGGCATATTCCCTTCACTTTATGCCGGAGATTCTCGGTGTTGATCGAGATGGTTGTCCGGGTGATCGCCGCCACTTGCCCACCGTACCCTTTGACGACAAGGGCGGGCTCCAAAGGAACCCCTGATGGGCTCACTTCGGTAATTTCCTCCCTGACGGTGCCAACCGTGTTCGGACGTCGTTCCTTCGGCTTTTTCGTCTTCTTAGGAGGATTGCTACCACTCCCTATGCCCTCGCCGCCATCAGTGGTTTCATCATCCGCCGTTCCTTCGGCTTCTTCCTCCGCGTCTTCCATCTCATCATCCTCGCTCTCCGAAGGATGGTATTCTTCATCGTCTAGCCCATGGGGCCTTCCAGAATGTCAATTGTTTATTCGGAGTGAGTTCTCCTTCAAAACGATGCGCTTAGAACATCCAGCCTCGTCGTTGTCACACATCTTTGCACTAATAAAAAACAAATAATTGGTTAAATGCATGGAAAAACCCGGCATGACCTTTGCTAATTTTCTTAAACTAGGAGTGCCCAATTTCTGCCGAAACGGAAGTTAACCAACATTCCGGCAAAAATCGGGACTCATTTCATACAAAAACCTGCATACACGACATAATAAAGTGCCTCATACAAGCACAAGCACAGCCAACACAGCCAATACATTACCAGCACATTACCAGCACAACAAGCACAAGATCATTACTAGGTATATAAAAATAAATGGCCAGATCCAGTAGCACATATAGTAGTAGCAACCAGCAGCACATATAGTAGCAAAGACATACGAGCTTTGCAAAAGCAGTAGCTCTAGATAGCTTTGCAAAAACAGTAGCTTTGTAGCTTTGCACATATAGTAGCAGCACATACAATACTACTATGTTCTCCAGCATTTTGACTTGAACATACAGCACATCCACAATACAGAACCATGTTCAAATGAGCTTAACTAGCAAAATTTAACTTGAAAAGAAAAACATGTGCCACCAACATATCAAAGCATCAACTTAATAAAACCTTAAATAAGCTAAATCATGGGAAGGGACTGGAATAGTTTTATTTCCATGTCTCATCAATTATAATAATGATCTCATTAAACCTATATAAATAAATTACAACAGATCATGATTAAATATTGATGCACCTAAATCATTTTCCACAAGATGGCACTCAACCACTTCTAATCATCCCAAAATATTGATGCACCTAAATCATTTTCCACAAAGAGTAGCACTCAACATTTTCAAAAAGAGCCTAAATATACAGCTTATATATGTAGCAACCACTTCTAATCCCAGTTATATTGACATAGCAACCACTTCTAAATATACAGCTTATATATACATTTTCAGAAGAGCCTAAATAGCACTCAGCAATAGCAGTAGCACCTAAATATACATAGCAACCACTTCAAGTAAATGGTCGTTATACACAAACAAAAGCCAAGAATCTTTACGTAAAACTCGCTGTAATACATAACAGGGCATCCGTCAATCATAGTGGCGAGGAGCACTAGTTAGTATTTTCAGCAACTATTAGCTACATAAAATTAGAAGGTGAATTCTGTTTTTGAGTAGCTAAAACCACCTTGATGTCTGTGCTAGGAAATAAAAGATGCAGCTAGAGAAGAACATGAGACTGGATCCTAGGTCAAATTATCAGTCATTTTCTAGCGCATCCAAATAAAAAATAAAACCGGATCAGGTACTAGTTATGATAGAACTATGTATGTTCAAATGGTTACGATAAAACTAATTTGGATATTATGAATCTTGTATCAATCTGCCTTGCGTGCAACTAATTTGGATATCATCGCAATTCTGTTCCCAACAAACAAAACAAAATAAACTCAAGATTCCAGTGAGCGCGGCTGCAAATAAAGATGAAATTGTTTCAACAAGTAGTCCTACCATTACCAAACATTGCACTGACAGGAAGGCAAAGCAGAAGATCAACTGTAGTAATATTTGTGCTCTTATTAATCCTATCACCAGACTCAAAGCACAACAACAAAACAAAATTCGATAAAGACTACTACTACACGGCACTAATCCGCGACGTCCACTAGAAATAGGCATTTAACAACAACAACAACAACAACAACAACAACAACAACAACAACAACAACAAGAGTTGATGAATTACATCGAATACTACTATCCCTCCTGGACAAGGGAAGAAATCAACAGGGAGAGAGGAAGAGAGGGAGAGAGAGGGAGAGAGGGAGAGAGGGGAGGGGGCAGGGGACTCACCAGGAGGGAGCGCGGAGCTAGGCAGGCGGGCGATGAGGACGACGATGGCGGGCGGGCACGGGCCTCCTCGGACGCGCACGGGCACGGGCCTCCTCCTCCTCCACGTCCACGACCTCCTCCTCGAGCGTACTCCTCGAGCGTCCTCCTCCACGTCCACAACCTCCTCCTCGAGCGTCCTCCTCCTCCACATCCACGGGGCTCCTCCTCCACGTCCTCCTCCTAGAGCGGCGGCAAATCGAGATCGGCGATGTCTGAGGGTGGCAGTGGGGATGAGATCGGCGGTGTCTGAGATTGGGAGGAGAGGCGCACGGGCGTGGCACGGTTAGCGCACTTGGCCAGGGTGCGCTACGCCTAACTCGGTACTACTAGTCACATAAGAAGGCGCGGCCACCCCTATTGTACAACTACACTAGCCTATCCCACTGGTTCCATCCACTGCTCTAATCTAAACCTGTGACCACCCAGATTCGAATCCTGGTGCCCACCTTTTTTATTTTTATTTTAAAAATATCTTTAAATGTTCCAAAAAATGCCCAAAAGTGGTGATATATTCCATAAAAGTTTTGTTTTGTTTTTAAAATACTTTTAAATATTCCAAAAATGCCCGAAAGTGATAATATATGTCATAAAAGTGGTACAAATTAAATATGATTCAAATATGTCATAATAATTTGTCCATGATACAAATATGTCATAGTAATTTGTCCATGAATATTACAATCTTTGTCGACCACGCGTTTTACAATATTTTTTGAGCTAGCGTTTTACAATCTTTTTTTCCTTCTTTGTCGCGGTTGAATAATTTAGCCCCGACACTTTAATGTTTCTTCTTTTGAACGGGCTACCTTTTTTGGGTAGGGTTGTCCTTTTTCTTCTTGTGATGTATGTTGCTGCATCGTAGTCGTCGTCATCTTCAATCTTTGGATCGCCGTACTGGTCGAAGTCTTGCTCGTTGGCGACTCCATCCATTCCGATGATGTTTCTTTTTACTCTCCTCACGACAACACGGCTAGGCTTTGTCGGGTCGGTAATGAAAAAACATTGGACTTTGGTAGCCAGTACCCACGGTTCATTTTTCGCGGCCACGTTCGCACCGACGGCCTTGGATTTGGCTGCTTCGGATATAATCATGGTTGTGAAATACCGGTCTTCTCTTTCGACGCTCTTTGCCCATCTGACACGGAACATCGACACCTTTTCTCCACAGTAGTCGAGCTCCCAGATCTCCTCGATTCTTCCGTAGAATATTTCCTTCACGTTGTCATCGTAGAATTCGGCGTTACGCTCGAGTTCGATAATCACACTTGTTGTCCTTTTCTCGATGTAGAATGTAGCCGTTGATATCATACCGCTGATAGGACACCAGGTTTTGCATCGGTCCCTGCGACAAGGTGAATATGATCTTTCCGTGTCAAGAATGCGATCGTGGGGATTATCAAGGCGCGTCGCCTAAACCAACGCGTGAAATCTGAGTTGTGCTCTTTGATTATTTCTCCTCGTCCTCTGTATGCCCTTTCACATGTATTTCTTCTCGATTAACCTTTTGTGATTCTGCACTCCAAGGATCGACCAGTTCTAAATGTCAGAAGCGCTGACGAGGTTTGCTCGATGAAAGTCTGCGTCGAAAATTGAAGTCTCCATGCGATGTCGGCGACCTCTCGGTGACCAGATCCGCCGAGCTTGCCAAGGTGCTGTTGACGGAAGACCTAGAGGGTTCTCGATGTCTAGATAATTCATGCGAAAGAGATGCACTTCGCCGTAAAGCCCTTGGCTATGCTTCCATCTGGACGGACTGTTACGAACGTATCCTTTGATGTGTCCGTTCATCCTTTCGAATGCCATCATGCTGCAGAGGAACATCGGCCCGAGTTGTACGATGTCCTCCACGACATGGACCAGCAGATGCACCATAATGTCAAAGAATGCGGGTAGGAAGTAGACCTCAAGCTCGCATAGTATCACCACGATCTCCTCCTGTAGCCTCCCGAGCTGATTCACGCCAATCGACTTCCTAAAGATGACGTCGAAAAACTTGCAAAGACCAAATAACGTTTCACGGATGTGCTCGTCCATTATCCCTCTTAGTGCGACCGTAAGTACCTACGTCATTAGCACGACACAGTCGTGAGACTTCATGCCACCGAACCTCTGCTTCGCCTCGTATAGGTATCTGCTTATCTTGCCCGCGTAGCCGTAAGGAAATTTGACTCCTAGAAGGCACTTGAAAAACTGTTTGATCTCATCCTGGCTTAGAGTGAAGCAAGAAAGAGGGCAGTAATATTCGTTCTTCTTGAACTTTGTACCCTTCCGACGACCTTGTGTCGTCTCCGACTCATGATCATCGTCATCTTCCTGATCATCAGGAGTAGTGCGTCCTTGTGGCATCCCGCTAAAACCACTACTGGAAAATCGCGTTGATTTTGTGCATTGCATCATCATGACATCAGCATGCATCTAATTGATTAAAACCATTTTGCTAAAAGACCTACTTTGTTTTCTATATTAATACCCTCCCCCTTTGTTCAAACCAAACCGTCGGTCCAGTCGGATCTTTTATTTATCTAAAACTATTTACAAAAGTTTATTTTAAATTAAATAAAAACTTATATTATTTTTAGGGGCAAGCGTGCAGCCGATCCGACCCAATGTCACTTGATATAAAAATCCCAGCTACCCCAACCCATTCCTACCCAGTCCTATTCTACCCACCCTTCAGCCACATCACCCCGGCCAACCACGGCATGCCACCTCACCTCCCTTTCCTCACTCCACCCACTCTCATCCTCCCACATCACCCCACACAGCCACTCCCACCCTTTTTCCCTCCACCTAACCCCACACAACCACCACACACGCACGCATGCGAGACAGACCCTGCCACCCCAGCCCACCTCACGCCTCCTCTCCCTCCGCCCACCACGGGAATCCCTGCCCATCCCGCTAGCGACAACCCCGCAAACAGCTCGCTCGACGCGGCCACACCGTGTGGACCCCATGCCCTCGATCCTATCGCCCCGTACCCAATTCCCCACCCACGCACCCTCGACCTCTTCTCTGCTACCGCGTCTTCCTCCGCTCCGGCGCCGCCTCCCTCCCCATCGTCCACGATCCTCGCCTCGCCGGAGCCGCCCTACCAACCCTGGCCCTCTCTCCTCTCTGCCCCCAAGCCCGCCTCCTCCTCCTCCTCCTCGGCCAGCCCGAGCGCCGCCGGCCCAGCCTCGCCGTCGCGCCCCCTCGCCCTCTTCCGCGGCCGTCCACGCAAGCTCGCTACCACCGGTCCCTCCTCTCCTCGCCGGAAGCCGTGCCGCCGTCACAGCCCGCTGACCTCGGCCGCTTCTCCGCCGCCTCTCGGCCGTCGCCTCCCTCTCGGCCGCATCTCTGCCCTCCGCTAGGAGCCGCCGTCACCTCCCCGTCGCCGTCCTCCGGCGTCGCCTGCAGCAAGCTCGGCATCGATGCCCATGGGTCCCTCTCTGGCCATCCTCCTCCGCCCGGCTCGTCCCGCCTCCTTGCTGCACCCGTGCCCCGGCTTCGTCTCTGCAACTCCCCCACCACCGGAGTTCACCGCCTCCTCCAGCTGCTAGTGCTCGCTGCCGACGTCATGTCGCCGAGCCCTTCCTTCCACTTCGGGCCCCACCATCGCCCTGGTTGCGTTCAAGCATGTCGCTGTGTTTGTTGTTCTGCAGGTCCTTGTTGGTAGCGCTCGTGGGCATGTTGGAACCCACTATTGTCTGGAGGACCTTTTCTTCAAACCGGGCCATCACCAAGACGCTACATGCGTGTATGTGTCTATAAACCTGAGTGGCTCCCATGGAGATTTTGTGTATAATCACGGAACATCAAGATCTTCGTGCCGAGAGTTTTCATCCAAGATCTTCGTCAGGGAACGACAAGAACGTACCCGGAGTCGAACCCCGAAGACCGATCCCCGAGACCGAACCCCGTGGACCGACACGATCTTCTTCACGGATACGACAAGTACTTCCTCGAGGATGCCAAGTCCTCCACCCCGAACGCCAAGACCGACTTGATGGCGTGGACCCGACAAGATCTTCGCAACGATAAGTTCGACACCGACAGACGGATCGATGTGCCCCCGACGCCACACCAAGTCCTCCTTCCCGGAATGCCAAGATCTACCTCCGTTATCCGAGAACGATCCCGCCGAGGCCGAACCCTAGATCCGGACCCTGAGACCGAACCCCGAACCCCGGAACCAAGATCTGCCGAACCCTAATGTGTGACCCCGATCCGAGCCCCTATTTTATAAATGCCATCTATATAAATTGTTGCATATTAAATTGTCACACTCGCATGCATATTTGTGTGGGATTGGGGTTTTTTGCCAATTCATCTCATAATTAAATATGGAGTCTATATGCGGGATATCTTTGTCTTATTCCGGACTCCATTTAAATGTTGTAGCAAACTGGTGCTATCTTTTGCCATGTTTTGTCCCGTTAAGACAACATTTAAAATGCAGGGTAGCTAAACAACATGAACTTAATAATTAAATGTCGGGACCCCGGTTCCGCTTAATATGACCTAATTGCATCGCATCGTTGCCATGTCATACATCATACATGCATCATGCCCGATCTTCTGTCATAGTATTAAATAGTGCACCCGGTGTTTGTGCTAGTGTTTTGCTTCCTCACGGATTAGGCCGTTGAGTTGATGCGAGTGTCGGCCCGATCTTCGGATGAACCTTCGGCAATGTTTTTCAGGCGAGCATCTCCCCTTTCTACCTATCCTACTTTTATAGTATTTATTCCCTCCTGTTGATCTATTGCTATCTGTGTTGCGATGCTCTAGTTTTCGTAACCGTGATATCCCTTGCAGCCTTATATTGCCTTGGACACCTCCTATTACCTGTTGTTTGGTAGATAGTTGGACCTGCGCGGTGTAGTCGCTTGCTCAAGTGCTGTCACGTGTCGTTAAGTACCACAGTTGTTGGAGTATTGCCGCATGTTTAATGTTGGAGATGATCATAACTTTAATTATTGCTTAATAACTAAAATTGAAGTAGGTAAATGCAGAGGCACAGGTGGGCAATAGATGTTATTTGGTTGTTAACCGTCCACTTGTGTCCCGTAGGACCCCGAGTACTTGATACCTGTTCCTTGAATTTTCGTGCTATCCACATCCGGGAGGATTATGGGACCCCGAGCGAGCTTGATTCATTCTTATTTCTTGGGGCCACAAACTAGTTTGAGGTTTTATTTACTATCCTGTACTTATGCCATGCTTTATCGCTTTATTACGATTGTGCGAGGAGCACTGCATCTTTAGGTAAGCGGAGTGTTTCGCGGTATCGACAAGCCAGTCACTTTTTCGGGTTCCCAGTGCTTACCATCGCACAAACCTTGAGTCCGTCTGAGTCGGCTAACTTCGCTGTGTACTCAATGGGGTGGCCTCAAATATTTTTGAATCCTGTGATTGCTTTGTCGTGAAAGCCTCGTTGGTTTTTGATTTGGTTTTTCCGAGGTTGATCGAGTGTGTGTTGCTATTTGTGCACCCCTGCAGGGTAAAACTTTCTGAAAGCCGTGTCCGCGGTTATGGACGACTTGGAGCACAGTATCTCGATCATAGACAACTATAACTAAAGTAGTGCTATAAATTTGACTTTATAATGACTAGTAATCAGCTTCACTATAATGGAATGGCTAAATAAAATTGCCAACAATTGCTTGTTTGGGTTGTCGCTTGCTACCATTGTACTTGACTAGTAAGTATTGCAACTATAACGGAATGGCTAAATAAAAGTACCAACAACTGCTGGGTTTGGGATATCTCATGCTAATTGTATCTGACTAGTAAGTGTTGCAACTACAACGGAATGGTTAACTAAAAGTGCCCACTGCTTATTCTATCAGGATGACTATCTATACTTGACTAGTAATTGCTGCAACGATAACTGAATAAATAAAACTGCCAACTGTGTGAGTTCCTCGGTTGACTTCTCGTTTGGTCTCGAGGGGAAATACCAGATGGGTTTGTTTGGTGGTAGTATCGAGTTGGTTCGAATAGGTCTTTCTTACCCTCTCGATAGCCGCCATTATATCGAGTCTCTATAGGTTGTTTAGTGCATGCTTTGCCGCTCGACCACCATACCTATATAGGCGAGACCGCCAATTCTAGCCTCGCCGTGCTTGGCCTCAAGATCGACCGCTCTCTTTTTTCCTTTGCCCTTTGTCGGCACCCCTTTGTTTAAGGTGTTTTGAGATCGACGTCAAGCGTGGTTACCTTCCGCTTGGCCATTCAGGTTATGGACGCCATTGGTTATTCTTCGTGGCTCTTAGCCCCATTTGCATCTTGTCCGTAGTCGGACGCCTATCATTTTCAAGGTGATTTGGATCTTTGCATATTATATATGTATTCTTGACTCATTGAGTCATTGTTGTATATATATCTGCTCGGTGGGTCCCATCAAGGACTGTGTAATGTTATTACTTTGTTTTCCACCAAGACGCAAGTGCTGGTGGCACCTTGAATTGTTTCTATGCGGGTTTGGCGGGAAGCGCCTGAAACTTGCATAGGGCGATTCTCGAGGGTGTTACAGAGTGGTATCGAGCTCAAGCCATTTGATACCCACAAGTCCAGTATGTAGGATAACCTAGCTAACGGCCGAAGTAGAGTGTCAAAACTATTTTTGCAAAATCGGTTGGATAGTTCTGATTAGGTCTGATTTTACTCCTTACCCATCTGCTGCTCTCCTCTCACCTCTGCGTGTTTTGAATCCGCTCTCTTCTCTCTCTTTGAGTCCAGGATATCGTGGTTGGATTCCATCGTACCTTCAGGGTTTCGCTTCCTCCTTTGGTAACGGTGTTGCTACATCTTGTCTTCATGCTATCCGAGGAATCCTTCGACTGGTGGACTTCTCTTTGTTCCTTCTCGTGCCTTCCGGTGTTTTCCGACGCGACGACATCACCTACACCAGATCCGGTGCAGGGCATGCATCACTCCTTTGTTTCGACCCTCGTTTGTCGAGATCTTCAGTCTAATTCCGAGAGTTGGTTGCACAATTCGCCTATTCGTGTGCAGAGTAATGGTTTGGATGCGCGATGGACTGATCACCATCCGACTACTCTTATCATTCGCTCTTGTACATCGAATCAGTGGATCCAGCAATTTTACTCCGTCCACGGAAGCTAGAGGTGGCTTTATTGGTTGATACCTCTACATTCGCCTTTGTTTCCCGGAGTGTTCTCTCGACGATCACGGACAACGACCTCTTGTTAGTGGTGTCGCGAGGATCTACACGATGCGAGAAGATTCAGATCGCCGCCCTTCTTTCCGGTACCATGAGGCGGATCTCGAGGGCAAGATCCATTGTTAGTGGTGTCGAATTGTGGCATCCCGCTAAAACCACTACTGGAAAATCGCGTTGATTTTGTGCATTGCATCATCATGACATCAGCATGCATCTAATTGATTAAAACTATTTTGCTAAAAGACCTACTTTGTTTTCTATATTAATACCCTCCCCCTTTGTTCAAACCAACCGGTCAGTAGGATCTTTTATTTATCTAAAACTATTTACAAAAGTTTATTTTAAATTAAATAAAACTTATATTATTTTAGGCAGCGTCTGGCCGATCCGACCCGATCAGCCCAAAGATAAAAATCCCAGCTACCCCAACCCATTCCTACCCAGTCCTATTCTACCCACCCTTCAGCCACATCACCCCGGCCAACCACGGCATGCCACCTCACCTCTCTTTCCTCACTCCACTCCCAGCCTGCCACATCACCCCACACAGCCACCCCCACCCTTTTTCCCTCCACCTAACCCCACACAACCACCAGACACGCACACCACGCATGCGGTCAGACCCCTGCCCTACCCCTGTCCCACCTCGCACGCTCCCTCTCTCCCCTCTGGCCCACCACGGGAATCCCTGCCCATCCCGCTAGCGACAACCCCGCAAACAGCTCGCTCGACGCGGCCACACCGCGTGGACCCCATGCCCTCGATCCTATCGCCCCGTACCCGATTCCCCACCCACGCACCCTCGACCTCCTCTCTTCTACCGCGTCTTCCTCGCCTCCCCGGCCTCCCTCCCCATCGTCCACGATCCTCGCCTCACGGAGCCGCCATGCCCGCCTCTCTCCCCAACCCGTGTGGCCCCGCTCTCCTCCGCTCGTCGGCTCGCCTCCTCCTCCTCCTCTCGGCGGCCAGCCTTGCGCCCGCCCAGCCTGCTCGCGTCGCCCTCTTCCGGCGTCCACGCAAGCTCGCCACCATCGGTCCCTCCTCCTCGGAAGGCTGCCGCCGTCGCCAGTCCGTCGACCGCCCCTGCGCCCGCGTCGTTCCTCACTGGCGTCGCCTCCCTCTCACGCATCTCGCCTCCGCTAGAGCTGCTGCCACTCCCTCGTCGCCCGTCCTCCGGCGTCGCCTGCAGCAAGCTCGGCATCGATGCCCATGGGTCCCTCTCTGGCCGTCCTCCTCCTCCGCCTGGCTCGTCCCGCATCCTTGCTGCACCCGTGCCCCGGCTTCGTCTCTGCAACTCCCCCACCACCGGAGTTCACCGCCTCCTCCAGCTGCTAGTGCTCGCTGCCGACGTCATGTCGCCGAGCCCTTCCTTCCACTTCGGGCCCCACCATCGCCCTAGTTGCGTTCAAGCATGTCGTTGTGTTTGTTATTCTGCAGGTCCTTGTTGGTAGCGCTCGTGGGCATGTTGGAACCCACTATTGTCTGGAGGACCTTTTCTTCAAACCGGGCCATCACCAAGACGCTACCTGCGTGTATGTGTCTATAAACCCGAGTGGCTCCCATGGAGATTTTGTGTATAATCACGGAACATCAAGATCTTCGTGCCGAGAGTTTTCATCCAAGATCTTCGTCAGGGAACGACAAGAACGTCCCCGGAGTCTAACCCCGAAGACCGATCCCCGAGACCGAACCCCGTGGACCGACACGATCTTCTTCACGGATACGACAAGTACTTCCTCGAGGATGCCAAGTCCTCCACCCCGAACGCCAAGACCGACTTGATGGCGCGGACCCGACAAGATCTTCGCAACGATAAGTTCGACACCGACCAGGACGGATCCGATGTGCCCCCCCCCGACGCCACACCAAGTCCTCCTTCCCGGAATGCCAAGATCTACCTCCGTTATCCGAGAACGATCCCGCCGAGGTCGAACCCTAGATCCGGACCCTGAGACCGAACCCCGAACCCCGGAACCAAGATCTGCCGAACCCTAATGTGTGACCCCGATCCGAGCCCCTATTTTATAAATGCCATCTATATAAATTGTTGCATATTAAATTGTCACACTCGCATGCATATTTGTGTGGGATTGGGGTTTTTTGCCAATTCATCTCATAATTAAATATGGAGTCTATATGCGGGATATATTTGTCTTATTCCGGACTCCATTTAAATGTTGTAGCAAACCGGTGCTATCTTTTGCCATGTTTTGTCCCATTAAGACAACATTTAAAATGCAGGGTAGCTAAACAACATGAACTTAATAATTAAATGTCGGGACCCCGGTTCCGCTTAATATGACCTAATTGCATCGCATCGTTGCTATGTCATACATCATACATGCATCATGCCCGATCTTCTGTCATAGTATTAAATAGTGCACCCGGTGTTTGTGCTAGTGTTTTGCTTCCTCACGGATTAGGCCGTTGAGTTGATGCGAGTGTCGGCCCGATCTTCGGATGAACCTTCGGCAATGTTTTTCAGGCGAGCATCTCCCCTTTCTACCTATCCTAATTTTATAGTATTTATTCCCTCCTGTTGATCTATTGCTATATGTGTTGCGATGCTCTAGTTTTCGTAACCGTGATATCCCTTGCAGCCTTATATTGCCTTGGACACCTCCTATTACCTGTTGTTTGGTAGATAGTTGGACCTGCGCGGTGTAGTCGCTTGCTCAAGTGTTGTTACGTGTCGTTAAGTACCACAGTTGTTGGAGTATTGCCGCATGTTTAATGTTGGAGATGATCATAACTTTAATTATTGCTTAATAACTAAAATTTAAGTAGGTAAATGCAGAGGCACAGGTGGGCAATAGATGTTATTTGGTTGTTAACCGTCCACTTGTGTCCCGTAGGACCCCGAGTACTTGATACATGTTCCTTGAATTTTCGCGCTATCCACATCCGGGAGGATTATGGGACCCCCCTGAGCCAGAGCTTGATTCATTCTTATTTCTTGGGGCCACAAACTAGTTTGAGGTTTTATTTACTATCCTGTACTTATGCCATGCTTTACTGCTTTATTACGATTGTGCGAGGAGCACTGTCTTGCTTAGGTAAGCGGAGTTTTCGCAGTATCGACAAGCCCGATCACTTTTTCGGGTTCCCGATCGTTTCTGACCGGCACAAACCTTGAGTCCGTCTCGAGTCGGCTAACCGTTGCTATTGTACTCAATGGGTGGCCCTCAAATATTTTTGAATCCTGTGATTGCTTTGTCGTGAAAGCCTCGTTGGTTTTTGATTTGGTTTTCCGAGGTTGATCGAGTGTGTGTTGCTATTTGTGCACCCTGCGGTAAAACTTTCAAAGCCGTGTCGCGGTTATGGACGACTTGGAGCACGATCTCGATCATAGACAACTATAACTAAAGTAGTGTTATAAATTTGACTTTATAATGACTAGTAATCAGCTTCACTATAATGGAATGGCTAAATAAAATTGCCAACAATTGCTTGTTTGGGTTGTCGCTACCATTGTACCGACTAGTAAGTATTGCAACTATAACGGAATGGCTAAATAAAAGTACCAACAACCTGCTGGTTTTGGGATATCTCATGCTAATTGTATCTGACTAGTAAGTGTTGCAACTACAACGGAATGATTAACTAAAAGTGCCCACTGATTATTCTATCAGGATGACTATCTATACTTGACTAGTAATTACTGCAACGATAACTGAATAAATAAAACTAAGCTGTGAGTTCCTCGGTTGAATTCCTCGTTTGGTATCAAGGGGGAAATACCAGGATGGGTTTGTTTGGTGGTAGTATCAGGTTGGTTCCGAATAGGTCTTTCTTACCCTCTCTGATAGCCGCCAGTTATATCGAGTCTCTATAGGTTGTTTAGTGCATGTTGCACGCCGATCCACCATACCTATATAGGGCGCCGAATTCTAGCCTCGCTGTCTTGGCCTCAAGATCGACCGCTCTCTTTTTCCTTTGCCCTTTGTCGGCACCCCTTTTTTTTAAGCAGGTTTTGAGATCGACGTCGTTAGCAGGGTTACCTTCCGGCTTGGCCTGGGCAGGGTTATGGACGCCATTGGTTATTCTTCAGGGCTCTTAGCCCCATTTGCATCTTGTCCGTAGTCGGACGCTCTATCATTTTTAAGGTGATTTGGATCTTTGCATATTATATCTGTATTCTTGACTCATTGAGTCGCCGTTGTATATATATTTGTTCTGTGGGTCCCATCGAGGACTGTTGTGTAATGTTATTACTTCGTTTTCCACCCGCACGCAAGTGCCTGGTGGGCACCTTTGAATCGTTTCTATGCGGGTTTGGCGGGAAGCGCTGAAACTTGCATAGGGCCGATTCTGAGGGTGTTACAGTCCTCCGTGAAGCTCCTTCCGGATACCCAAGCATATCAGGTCGTGCCTTGCTTTCGTACCATCTTTCGTCCTATCTGGCATGTTGATTATGGTGGCGACTCGCACTCACACGCTTTCCGTGATATGCATGATGTCGAGGCTATGAGGCGTGCGGAGAAACTTCCAAGATGGCAACTCCTAAAATGACCTTGTTTTCCATACCTTCATCAGCGGCTTGTCTTGTTGCTGCCTCTTTCGCTTCTTTCCAGACTTAGGACAATCTTTCCAGTTTTTCAGCAACTCTTCCACTTCTTCGCTGCTCCTACGCTCTGGGATTCCTCGGTTCTCGAATTTGCCATTGAATAGGTCTCCACATTTTCTTCATGGATCATTCTTGCCGACCCACCTCCGGTGCGCCATGAACACGGTTTTCGATGACTCTGGATCTTTCTCTAGTTGGAGATAGCTTGTGTTATCCATGCACCTAACGCATGCGCATAATCCTTGGATAACCTGCCCCGAGATATACCCGCAACCTAGATAGTCTTGCACCATAGTGACCAACGCGGCTCTCATAGTGAGATAATCTTGTGCGACGGCGTCGTAAGTATTGGCTCCAGATTCCCATAATGTGGCTAGCTCCTCTTTCAACAAAGACGAGATACGATTGATGTCGGTGCAGTTGTTTCGCCCTTGAATTAGCATACTCATTCGTATGTACTTCGCTTCATGCACAACCATGGAGGAGGTTGTACATCCATACAAACACGGGCCAAGTGTTGTGCGTGTTGCTCGCTACCGAATCGGATTGAGTCCATCGGTGCTCGCACCAAGCCCGATGTTCCTCGAATCTCCACCGAATTCGGGAATTCGAGGTCCAATGCTTTCCATCGCTAGCATCCAAGGGTGCGTCGAGATCTCATCCTTTCGGTCATCATCATCATCTCCGGCTTCTTCCTTTCCGCATGCCATCGCATGAGCTTCGCTTCCTTAGGGTCCGAAATAGCGCTGCAGAGAGGAGTGATAGGAAAGTACCATACCACTTTTCGAGGTGCTTTCTTCCCTTTCTTGTATCGACTCACGCCGACACCGGACATGTGGTTTTCTCCGCCCCTCGCCGATAAATGATGCAATCGTTGATGCATACGTGATATCTAACATGCGGTAGATCGAGATGATGATTTTCTTGGCGTCCTTGATACTAGTTGGACATGTGTTCCCTCCGGAGACGATCGTGCTAAAATGCCATCATATCGTCAAGCTTGCGTCGCTCAATTTGTGTTTTGCCTTCATCTCCATAGCCTTGAGCGCTATATTCAACCGTATCATCGGCCTGCATCCTTCATACAATGGAGTAACCGTCTTTCTCAATTTGCAAACTTGGCTTTCTCTCTAGCGGCAGCCAAGTTACTAAATGCGCTTGAGAAGCAGCTCTTGCACATAAGGGTCCCGCACCCAACCTGACGTTGTTCCATCGTCGTCTGCTCCTCTGGCATCTAGATCATCATCATCCCGGTCTGCTTCCGCACCATCACCATCTCCAGGAGACTCTTCATCATCACGCCCGTTCTCGCCGTGATGATGATCATCGTCATGTTGGCCACCTTCACCGTCTCCATCGTCTTCGTCATCGCTTATCCAATGAGTGTATCCATCCATGAAACCATGGCGGAGCAGGTGCGCCTGCAGATTCCCAGAATCTGGGTCGATCACCCAGTTGAGTTTGCATCTTCTGCACGGACATCTTATATCCGTCTTGTTATTTCGTATCATGTCGTCCGTCGCACATTTCAAAAATCTAGCCACAATGCCTTCGCTCATTATGCGGACCATTTTTGCCTGCACGGTGTACACGGTATAATTAGAAGTCTATTAGAACCACATAATGAATGCATGCATGCAATGGTCGATAGAAAATTTCGGCATGACCTATCCTAAAATTAGGATCTTTGCGAAATGCCAAAATCTTGCCAAAATGGAAATGAATCAAAATTTTGGCAAAACAAATAGCAACTTGTTCACATACAAACACAAGAGAGAGAGAGAGAAACCGAGATCCATACACACATGAACATATCATTATCCTCTCCATACACACATGCATGAGCATCATCACTCCATATATACACACATATGACCATATCGATCCTCTCCATACACACATCATGAGCATCGATCATCTACATACATATGACCATATCATCCATATACACATGAACACATCCTTACATGGACAACTTACCGAGATGAGAGACCAATCGCGAGAAGATGGAAAGGAGAGGTGCGCGCGAGACCGGAGAAGGAGATGAGAGAGAAGAGCTTCCTCTATTACTTATGTAACATCCAAGGCAAGTTCTACATGCTAAAAATGGTGAATGGGTGGAGAAATTGAGGTGGGAAGGAGAAGAATCCCGACTAGATCTAAGGAGGAAGAAGAATGGGAAAGTGAAGTGTGGGGTGGTGGAGATGATCACATGATCACATATGTTTGTGCAGGTCGACACATCCGTGGCGCACATGGCCCCAGTGCGCCACAGGAAAAAATCACATCTGTGGCGCACATGGCTAGAGTGCGCCACAAATGTTTATGCCCGTTTAAGGAGCAAAGGAGGCTTCACATAGGCGTAGCGCACTTGCCTCATATGCGCTACGGCTATCCCCAACAACCGTAGTGCATTACCTCTATGTGCGCTACGGGTATGTGGCATGCGGCCAACAGGGCCCTGGCCCACACATATCTGTGGCGCACTATGGCCATGTGCGCCACGGTTGTTTCAGTTACTAGTAGGTCATCGTCTATAGTGAGCCACCCGCTTACCTTTACTTCAACCATGTGAGCCACGGATGTGCTGATTACCTATAGCTGTTTTAGTGTCTCTTGCAACCCAACCCGTAATTGCAGAAAATCTCTAGGACAACCAACTTAAATCCCACGTACCATTAACACGAATCATAAAGCAAATCTAATGGACGACCTGATTGTGCTCAGATTTTTTAATTCCTGCTCGACGAAGAATTAGCAAACCCTCAATGCTTTGTGTTGGATAAAAATTGGATCGTTCTTTGTTGGTGTTGAGCTTGTCCTAGTGTTGCGCCGAAGCTCGGTTTTGCAACTAGTGAGGATGGAGCGATGTCAACACGATCAGATGGAGCGATGACAGTGGAGATTGTCGTCGTCAAGCTTGATTATGTGTCTGGGCCGAAGCGGTGGAGATACTATCGTGATTATCATCGACCTTTTTGTACAGCAGCTGTCAGGCGTGCCCAATGTTTCGATGCGATCAATGGCAAGCAGCGGCGAGCGGCAGGCGTCAGGCGTGCTCGGCCTACTACGCCTGGCCTCGCGGTCCAGCTGCAGAACATCTCGTGCGCTTGGGGTCGAAGCAAGCAGCACAACCGCACCGGCCCAGCAGGAACCCGCGATCTTGGCCCAGCCCCATGCACGAGCACTCAACAAAAGACGGAAGTGCGGAACGACGGAAGGGAATAATCCCACCTCGCCTAGCGGAGCAGCACCGCGCAGCTCGGGGCTCTACAAATACGAGTCGCAGGGCTAGCGGTGACCGTTGCCTTAAACTAATGAGTAAGGAAAACAAAGCGATGCGGTGAGAGCCGCTCGCGGTGCGGGGGCAAAACCCGCACGGCAATTTTTGTAGGGGCAAGAGGCTGGCGCGGGCACGGACACTGCTTACTTTGCAGGACTTGCCTGCGCGGGCCTCCCTACCCACCAAAGCCAAAACAAAGTATATCTCCAATGGAGATTCGGTGCATGATCTCATTCTTAAAAAAGAATTTCAGAAGTCATAATTCCTTGTTTAGAAATCTCTGAAGTATTCCCAAAAAATAACAATTCAAATCTCTATCATTGTTAAAATTGCCTATGCATAGAATTTATTTTTATAAATAACTTTTTATCTATTTAAACGAAGTGGGCACTAAACCTTGGTACTTTCTGAAACGCTTTACATTCTTCACATATAGAACAACCACTAATCTTGATCCCGCTTTACATTCTTTACATAGACTAGCGACAATGCGCACTCTCACATTTTTTTCTATTGTATAATTCATTGTTTTATTGAACTTGATACTGCTTACATTCAGACGGAGTGGCATTAGCCAAAATTTAGGTACAAAGTGAATATGATCTATTATGCTAAGACCTTCTTTGGCACACAAATGTGCCATTTTATTTGACTCCCGACCTATGAAAAGAAGATTGACCTCCTAAAAACTAGAGCATAAACCTTCATCTCACGAAAATGGTTGACCATCCTCTCATGCTTAACAAGCTATCAGTTTGAATGATCATCTTCAGGATATTGAGCCTAACCGCAACTTCTAAACCCTCCTACTAGCCAGAATCTCACTAATGAAAGGATCATCAACATGGTTGTGTTTCCTGCATCCTGCCACCACAAACTCACTAGTGTGATTAGGGATGACGTACCTCGGACCAGCTTCACTCGAATAGCAGTTTAGAGAACCATGTATATTCACCATGTACCACCCTTCCAGCGGCTACTTCCATTCCCTTTTAAGAAAAGGTAGTTCCAGCAAAGTAAGCTGCTCATCAATGAGTTCCATAGAACCTAGGGGTTTATATTGTCCCTCCCTATGTGCTTACCTTTTTCGACTCGGTCAAATGCAGCAGAGAACAGTGGTAGCAATCTGAACTTGTTAAACTTTCAAAATTGAGCCAACCAGTATGTCTTTCATCTAAGTCGTTGGGTACAATCTTTCATCTAAGTGGTAGCCGAAATGATCCATAGTGGCCATCCAAAACATCCTTGCATGCACACACACTTTACTTATGCATGAAACAATGTTTCATCATTGTGGACACATAGCTTGCATATGCCTCTCTCCATGACATGGCACATGGACAACTCGGCATAGCACAGGAGAATGCCCCTCAAGGCACGCCACCAAAACACCCTCACCTTTAGTATAACGTTTAGCTATCATACCTTATTCCATTGTTGCTCTAAATCCGAACAACTGGGAGCTTCACCAATGTGTCGAGCCAACATACATGTGTAGAACAAACGATGTATACTCCTAATTTCTCCTCACTCCATGCCTAGAAATCCTCCATGCCCTTCCGCGGACGCGGTAGATGTAGCACCGCCGCAACATCCAGCGGATAGAAAGTCTCATTCACCACCTCCTCATCACATTTTGCTATTGTTTTGTTACAGTAACTTCGCTGCTACTATTAGTTGTGTCCCTTCTTGATGTTTGGTCTCATCCCGAATAGTGGTTTCAGACCTCGAACCCTGGAGAGCCACTAATCGTTCCATATACGAGTATCATGTCTATTGCCGATCCGCTGAACAAGACTCTTCTTCAAAACATCTCTGCCACAAATGATAGCCTTCCAAACCTTGAACGCATTCTTCGGACACCCAACTAAAAAAATGTCCCCATTTGGAAATTATCTACCCTTCAACACACGAGCACATAGACCTGTTGGATTCACAAATAGTCTCCATGCTAGTCGACCTAACACTTCATCATTGAACTTTTGGAGACCCCGAAAACCCAAATCCCCTTTAGTCTCTACAATAGACAACTTGTCTCAAGCTTTCTAGTGCATACCACACTTGAGTGATCCACTCCGCATGTACTTGGATGAAATCACCATTAATTTGGAGTATAAACCTTTTGTGAGTTTAAAATAATTCATACAATATGTTGATATCACTTGAATCACCAACTTGATCATACTTTCTTTGTAGCAAACAAAATAAGCTTCTCCCGATAACCTTGAACCCTAGATATGGATCCTTCAACCAGTCTACCCGAGGCCATGGAAGGTATTTCTCAAACAGAGCCTCCCTCTCAATATGAAGCACATTCCTCATTGATCTAATCGGATACAAACAGTCCGGACTAAAGAACGTGCTAGCTCTTCTATTTGTTAACTTGTTGTCCCGAGCATCTACTATATATCTCAAGAATATCATCTAGACGTTGGGAAATTATAGCATTGGCCTTCATAAATACTAGACAGTCATCAACATATAATAAGTGTGACATCCACGGAGCTTGGAAACTGACTATGGTGCCCCTGTATGTCCAAGCCAGAATTATAGTTTGTGAATAGGGAAGAGAGACCTTCTCCACATATCAAGAACAAATAAGGAAAAAGTTGCCCTTATCGTAAACGTCGTGTTGTATATCAACGTCGAAGAAGAACACACTTAGATGATGGTCGTGCGCAGGCGGACTAGGGAGGAGGTGCTTGGGTAGAGCGAGGTGTAGCGACAGGCGTGCTGAAAGACAGTATATTAGTCGTTGGTGGTCAGCAGGTGCAAGAAAGAAGGGGGATTCCAACCAGTGGTGGACCGGTAGTTGACGGTGGTACCAACGAAGAAGGGGAATTCATGTCGCCGATGAAGAAGGTTACACCATGCTCTTGCGAATGTGGACAATATGCTCAAAGTCACATTGAGTTATCGAAACCATAATAATTTTTCCTTTTTAGCTTAGAATTATTTTTGTTCTAAATTGGACATTGTACTAATAAAACATATACTTCCTACGTCTCAAAATAGATGTCTTAGGTTTTTCAAAATTTGGATGAATTTATACATTAAGTTTACATTCATTCAAATTTTGATAAATTTGGGATATTTATTTAAGGTAGTAGGAAAAAAATTGAAATAATCTTCGAAAATAATCCAAAATTTGCTTTGTAACCACGCTCGCACAGACGAATGGCAATATGGACGAAAATAACCTATAAAAATAACAAATTCACGAAATAAACTCTAGCAAAAAGAAATTTACCCTTTTTGCAACGCCATACGAGCTGGCGCCGCACCATGAAGAGCGGCGCCATGAGGCGTGGTGCCGCGGGCCTCCCAGCGTGGCTCGCACGTGGCCTCGTGGGCCCCGGTCCCGCTAGTGTGGCGCCAAGAATTGTGGCGTCGCTCTTCATGGTGCAACGCCATGCCACGTGGCGCCGCGCTTTAGGTCTAGTACCAGCGCGCGGCCCGCCCCAGCCCCCGACCCTCATTCTCTCCCAGACCACGAACAGAGCAGGAGGAATGGCGGCTAGGGTTCAGCGCTCCCCCACTCAAATCAACTAGATTCGAAACAATACTCCAAGAATCTTCCTTCCCAATCCATCCCCATGTATTCTCTCCCATATCCTAGCAATTTCATCCGCATTTTTTTTCCAATTTATCCTCTATTTGTAAAATCGGGTGAAACCCTAGATTGTATTGGATTTTGAAATTTATATGAATCATTGCAATGCTTATTTGAGATGTAGGTTTAGATATGGCATAGTACTCTTTGGTAGAACTCTAGTTGGTTGATTTATCTTTGAAGTATATGTTAGGTGCTTTTTCATATTTGCAATTCCATATGGCTAGAGTAAGATGGACATATGACAGAACTCTAGTTGGTATTTTGATTTATCTTACAATTATATGGTAGAAATCTAGTTGGTTGATTTAGCTTGTAATTCTAGATGCTACAACTATAGGTAGAGTAGGATGAATATGTAGGATGTCTCTATAAGATGGACATATGCTAGAACTATAAGATGGTTGATTTAGCTTGCAATTCTAGATGCTAGAACTATAAGATGGACATTTTGTAATTGTTCTTATTCTCTCTGTTGTTTTGAATATGTAGGATGTCTCTAAACCCTCTTCTAAGCAATGCTCACTATGATGTTCAACACCGTGCATACAAGATGTCGGAAAAGACAGGTACTAAAAACTTCCATGCAAGTCGAACAAGATGCCATGTTTGTTTAGATATAAATCTAACATTTGCCATTGTATGTTTGCAGGAACTTCAACCCCTTCAACTTAGGTACCACGAGGTCTCATCCGGCAAGATGCCTTATGATGCGCGGTACACTCTGTACATCCAGCAGCTAGGACTCCTCCCATTTATCCACATGGTCACTCGGTCCACACCGGCCTTCAACCCTGCTGCGATCACCGCGCTTGTGGACCGGTGGAGGCCGGAGATGCACACCTTTCACCTTAGGACCGGTGATACTACGGTCACTTTGCAGGACATGAGCATGATCCTGGCACTCCCAATCGAGGGAAACCCTGTGTCATAAGCTCGGATTCAGACGGGTGGCATGAGAAGATGGTCGACCTTATAGGAAAGGATCCACCCGAGGCTATAAACAAGAAGGGGGAAAGACTGAGGGTCGCTGCCGGGGCTACTTTTACTTGGATCATCCAGAATTTCAAGATTTTCCCCGAGGATGCCGATGAGGAGACGATCAAGACATACACTCGTGTGTATGTGTGATACATCATCACGAGGAATCTCTTTCCTGACAGCAGTGAGATCGTGCTCAGTGGCATTGGCTCAAGTTGCTCCTTACTTTTGACTCTACCCTTAGTTGGGGTTCTGCGGCGTTGGCCTGGTTGTACCGTCAGGTATTTAGTTATTTACAAATGTTGTTGTATATTTCTGCATTACCTCGAAAAAAAATGTTCTTACCAAATGGTTGTTCACTTCATCTGCAGCTGGATGATGCTTGTCTTAGGAGCGCCGCCGATTCAGGGATTGGTGGTTGTTTGCTCCTTCTTTCGGTGTGGAGCTGGGAACGCTTCCCCATTGGACGGCCGAGATTGTTGACATTCAATCCTTATATTGATAACGACAATGACTACCTTCTCCCCACGTGGGCTTACAAGTGGGATGTGGTCTCCGAACCGCCAACGGACCCAGTGGAGGCGTACAAGAGGTACACCAACGAGTTTGACACGATCACCATAGACCAGGTAATTTCCTCGGGTGCGGTCAATTATATGTATTGAACTTGTAATCTTTGACCCTTACATGAGTGTGGTATGTTGCAGGTGACGTGGGAGCCATACGGTCGAGGGGACCGCTTTGGTGTTCCGGAAGACTATCGCCTTAACCCTATTTGACCCAGAGAATCTCGTCTGTGGCTAATGCGTTGCCCCATGGTGTGCATGTGGGCTGTTGAGTATCACCAGCCACAGCGTGTCATGACCCAGTTTGGGTTATTTCAGATTGTCCCGCCTGAGTGGAAGGACACGGACTTAGGGCTCCATACGTAAGCTATTAACTGCCTTACCATGTGATGTATTTATCATTCGCCAAATAACGCTCTAGGACATGTTGTTGTGTGCAACTTGGACAGGAAGAATCAGAGGAAGGAGAAGGATTGGCCCAAGCTTCATAGTAAGCTCCTTGAGAAATTCAGGAGGTGTGTGATCGAGGCTGTTGCCTGCCAAAACCCACCGGCGAGCAGCGACGGGCAACACGGAGAGCCGGGAGGCTCCCAGGACTGCTGGTGGGCCCTGGTCCCTCGGGCGACGGCCCGCAAAAACTCCGGCACACGCCCCGCTTGGTTCGAGATGCCACCGACCTATACCAGTCGAAGGTGAAGGATTGCTGATTGATTTCTGCATGGTAAACAAGTATCGTAAAATTCGAGCCGTGACCGCTCCTGTGTTTCAGAATCGGCTCCTAGAGCCGATTGCCCATGGTTCTGCATTAGATTCACGATAACATGGGGTTTTGCTTGATCATTACAAGTTAAATCGATCTCTGACGCTTTAATGTTTTCACCACGTAATCGAACGTCCTACACGTAATTGAGCCTGCACGCATACAAAGATGAAGAATATTAACCCTAGAGGAGGCCTAATAACCAACGTAAAGTCAATTACCTAACAACTCCTCTAGAACGAATAAGCCACGCCCCTATGTACTACCGGATCGTTCAACCCGCTTTGTAAGGCCAGATTACGTAGATATTAAACTAAACCTTGGTAAGCAAGGCACAACTATAACAGATCGAATCGACTAAATAAAGATCAAGCAAGATGCTACCCTTACACTTTGGGAAAAGGTGCAAGGATAGCGAGATAACTAGAGGTAGCATAACTTCAACGATAATAATGAAAAGCACCGATGCTAGCCTCAAACAATCTATGATAATGGTATTACTCGCCATCAACAACGCTTGAGACGAGTAAAACTGTGTAACGATAGATATCGCCTAGATCGCAAGATGCGATCTAGGCGATGGCACTTACCCGAAAGAAACCCTAGAAACAAGGGGTGGCGATGCCGAGATTGTGTTTGTTGTGAACGTGGTTGTCCTCCTTTTCGATAACCTTAGGTACATATTTATAGTCCGGAGACTCTCTACTTTTGGAATAACTCTACAACTCTATCTTTACCTAAACATAAACGGAACCTAAACAAACACGAAACCTACTATGATACAAGATACACGGGCAATTTAGCCCAAATCCACACACTAGGCCGATCCAACAACACGTTGAATATACGTATCTTCCAAGCCCATCTTGATCACGGCCCATCTCCGTCTTTGGCCAAAATACGGCGATAACACATGCCCCCCTGGTTTTGGCAATGATAATTCCAAAACCACTCTGTGTGTGTTTTTTTTTCTTCTTCCCCTCTTTTTTTTTATCGGGCTGCGCGTCGACAGAATGCGTGGCAGAACAGAATCGTCACGCTACCCCTTCATCATGATGCCCTGTCTTCTCAACTCCTGCGCAGTGCATGATTTGACGATTTTGGCGGTAACTGGGAAACCGCTATGGCATTGAACCGTCTCTCCACTATTCCCTTATTTAAATTCGCCTAAAAGTCAGGTCCCATCTTCCTCCGGTTGCGAAAACCCTTCTTCTTCCGCCGAAAACCCTCTTTCTTGCCATGGCCTCCTTGCTTCCTCAGCCAGGTGTCTTCCCATGCCTCCAACTCGATGAGCGACCGAGAGCCGACGCTGAACACCGCCGATGGCGGCGTAACACTCGCCCCACCATGGTGGGACGAGAGGGTTGGGACTTGTCTGGGTCGAGGACGACGTCCATGACCGACGAGGAGGACCTGCGCCTCGCCGATGGGGAACGGAGGCGGATGGGCCGATGACGCCATGTCCTAGGATTCGGCCGACTCCTCCGAAGAGGAGGAAGAGGAGGACACCTCCGAAGAGTACCAGGTGAAGTACTTCCGCACCGGTCCAGCAAGACGACGACGAGGACGAGAGGCCCGGCTTCTTCAGAAGAAGCAGCGAAGACGATGCCGAGCAGCCAAGACAATGAAGAAGACGGCGGCGACGCAGCGCGACGACCTCGGCCTAGATTAGGAACCAGGTAGTAGCCGTAGTGGTAGTAGGTTCCTCTTGTAATCCATCGATCGCTTGTAAGCAATACGCTTTTGAATGAATGAATGAAAACTGCTTTCGCAGATTGTCCTTCCGCCCCAATTTTGTCGATAACATAAATAAGTCGATGCTCCAGGAGCCGATAGCAACGCATCGGTTTTCACCTTGTCATGTTCTCACAGCCAACCAAGCTACAACTCAAAGAGCCGATGCACATCGGCTTTCCCAAAATTGTTGACAAGGTCAAACTCAGTCGCATATTTAGGCAAACCCAAACGGCCACTTCTCAGTTTCAAACGGTAACCTGCGACTCTCTTCAAAAAGGGGCGACCTAGATCCCCAACTGCCCACCGACCAGATCGAGCTCACCGCAACAAGAACCCTCAATCCTCACTCGCACGGATCCATCTCCGCCCGGCAAACCAGATGGCGTAATCGTCCAACATCAATCCGTAGGTCTCCGTCAAGGTACGCTTACCCTCGCATGAACAATGTTAGAACTTGATGGCGAACACGAATTAATGCCTTTATCCCACCATTAAATTTTCTAGGTCTCGGACATCCTGCCGCCGCATCCTTCTCTCCCAAATTCTCTGTCTTGGCCTCGCATGATTCTAGTCCTGCCCATCCGATTTCTTGCAAGCAAATAGAATCCTTCGTAGCCAAGACCTAGATCTGAACTCTTGGGCCGATTGTGAGCTGGCCTAATCCCCTGAACATTGGGTTTCTTGGTTCAAGAGAGTAGCTAGAGCTTACCAATCCCAATGGGAAACTTTGGGAATAGCCGATGCCTTGCATCTATCGTTGTCTCCTCTTGAGAAACACGAGAATCTTCTCAAAACCATCGGCTACTTCAGTCCGACGCCTCAATTGCTTTATGTTCGCCATGGCCCTATGTCACCAACCTTGCTAGACGTGGTGATGATTACTGGTCCGATGTTACATCACCCCTCTCCGCTTTCAAACCACGATCCCCTACAAACTGTCTTCCAAAACAGACTGTATAAGTTGGGGTGCTTATCTCCAACGCCATATGAAAACAAAGGGCGCTTCAGAAAGAACATACACCTTTCTCAACTTCGCTAGAGCATTTCATCTTGTGGCCCTTCCTTGCTCCAACCAAAAATTATCTCTCCTTAGCCCATGAACGCCAGAGGTACTCAACTTGGCCTCGCAAATTGTTTCTTGGAGAAGTCTATCGATACCTCCAATTGATGTCTCAAGGTCGTTCTCCGCATAGCAACAAAACAGTGGTCCTTGGTGGTTCATTCAGCTATGGGCTCAGCATTTCCAAAACCATATCCCAGACTTCCCCTCTGGCGAGTTGTACTTTCCGGATGTTAAAGGACAGATCCGATGCACTAGTTATGGCCAGCCAAGTTTATGCAGTGCCGCCAGCAAACTATCCCCTAAGGAAGCGACCAAGTGGTTCAAAGACTTTCTTCCAAGGCCTAGACAATCCTACCTTCTTCCCTTATATGGAAGAATCAACATTTCGAAAATCCACTCTCCTTCAAAGATAACTTTGCCGATGACACCACTGCAACTTTTTTTCCATTGTGATCCGTCCCTGTTTCCTTCCAGTTGGAATGAGCACATCCAACAGAATTATCAAGCCTGGGTATGAATTTTACCAGCCGGTCGTAGTGGCCCGGCAATTTGGCCTTGGGCAAGTACCTCCCCATCTCTTTCTCCATCAACTCACGAGTCTGAGCCGACCGCTGATCCTCTCACCAGTCAGAGGTGTTACTCTTTCTTTGATGCTCTGCCCATCCCTATTCCAAACGACCTCACCTTCTCTTCATCAACTGACGGCTTCGAAGACTGGTGGATGATGTGGAAAACTCATGCCTTCAGAGGGCTCGGGACCGTTGTTGAAATAGCTTGATGTCGACTATTACATCCGTGGAATGTACCACTACTTGCAAATTTTCTTGATGCAATTTTGCAATTGATCCTTTTACTAATTCATCTTTTTATCCTTGCAGCAACAAGATGGCCTGAGCCTACACAATGACGGCTCCTCTTCGAGTTCTTCCCGCCTCGTGGTTCTTTTCGCAAAGACTCGCCGCCTCTGAAAAAGGTTATAATGCGTAAAGCTTGATAACCCCTTAATCGGCTTCCAAGAAACCAACAATTCCTAAGTCACCGCCTCGAGTTCCACTAAAGCTAGAACGATGGTGAGAAAGGCAGCTGCCAGAAGACCTTGAGGCGCCGGAGTCTTCCCTGCATAGCTCGCATGTAAGCTAATTCAGCCTTGATCGATCCTCGTCATTCTTCTATTCTTGCAAACATGTTTACGCACGGGTTCCCTCTTTACAAAGCTTCCGTCAAGACACCTCCAGTGAGGATACCCAGATTAGTCGAGGAGAACTGGGCCCAACGGATTCCGAGAGAACCATCACACCAACCAGCCATTCACCACCATCGGCTTCGAAAAAGGTCTCTCGAACCCGCCGCCCGAGCACCAGCTTGAGGCGGGTCATCTGCGGGTCCTAAGAGAGCTCGTAAGGACAACAAGCTTCTTCGTCGAGCAGAGGTTTCGATAACCACCATCCTTCAATCCTTCCCGCTTGTTTCCTTTACGCCGATTTATCGTTATTTATACTGCCGAGAACACCCTTCATGCAGATGATCGTGTCTTCATGACAGAGGCAAGTACAACGCCGGATCCGAATCAAGGTCTATGAACGGCTACCATTCTCGTCAAGCCTCCAAAGAACCACACACGAACCAATGGTCTCCTCCTCGGCTATCCCTCGACCTTAGGAGAGGTATGCTCAGTTCTTTCGGCTCATTCTAGCATGTTTGACGATATCGACGCTTTTCGCTGCCAGTTGCGATCCTTCAAGTTTGCCGTCGTCGACCGAATCCATCGAACCAACTCCCTCTGTTGCTCACCGAGCCACAAGTCAGGCCGCTCTACCTCAATTTCAGCGTCTTAAAACCTTCTGTCCTCCCGATCGAGGAGTTGATCGAGGGTTCTGAGGAAGTGAAGAGCGCCCTTGCCGAACTCCAGGGCCATCTTCCAGTAGTATTGCAGGTGAAGCTTTGGGCAGTTGCAATCTGTCCTTTCGGGCCACGGTGAAGCTCGTGAAAGGATCAACCCGCCATGCCCAACTTCCGTTGAAGGCCGATATTGCGTGCAGATGTCGCAACTCAACGAGAAGAAGACGCCTGGATGCTAAACGGACACCTCCACAAGACCGCCGAGCTCGCATCCTTGAAAAGGAGTTGGAAGATCTTGAGGAGAAGGTCCGTGACTAAACAGCTCATTCGTGACAAGGAAGAATCCATAGCTTCCCAAAACGAGGCGGAAGGCCTCAAAGCTCAATCAAGACCGATCCGACAGACATACGTGCTCGAGCAAGCAGGTGGTGAAGGGCAAGGACGAAGATGACGGTTGAGATCGCCGAGGTGGATCGTGTCCGTCGACGCCTCCATGCCTTCAAGCATTTCTTCAGCTCGTATGCGCGAACTAGCATCTGCTTGTAACATGTGAACCTCCGTAGTCGATGACCGTGCATCGGCTATGTATTTTTGTTTATTAGCCGATTTTGAATCGCCCCCACATTTTTATCGCCCATCGCTTCACGTGCTTTACTTAGCCGATTTCATGTATCGCCTCAAGCTTTATCATCCCACATCCCACATGCTTGGGAAATATTTCTTGAGATGTTAACTGCTGGGAACTTTACGCCATCCAACCGCTTTCGAGCATGTACGCTGCTTTCCTCTTGATCGACTGCATACGGTCCATGCCAATTTGGAGACCATTTACCATATGTCGCATCCTTAGTCCCCAAGGGCAACACGGCTTCCCATACCTAATCACCAACGTGGAACTCCTTTGGCCTCACTTTCTTGTTATATGCACGAGCTACTTTGGCCTTGTTCTCATCCGTTTAGGTGCCCCCCGAGCCGAATCCTTCAACTAATTGAAGATATCGGGTCTAACTTTCAACAGGGCCCCGCAGTGTGCCCCCCGAGCAGTCTGGATATTGTTTCCCTTTGCTGATAAATGTTGGTCGTGGCTTATCCCCAGGACCAATGTCGATCTCTTCTAGCTCATCAATGATGTGAACCCGCACTTAGCTTCCGCCACCGTCAAATCGATGCTAAACACAGGCAAAAGAGGTGAGGATAACAAAAAATAATGATCGCTGAATCGCCCCTTTTGCTTGTATTAGTCAAGGACGGTTTACACCTTATTGTTTTTGGGCAGAGCATCTCTCTGCTACGACTACATGAGCTGCTTGTCGTATGATCGCTGCTTTTTATTTTTTGTGGCCGATCGCAGGGATCTGCCGTACCACAGATGATTGTGGGCTTTTCTACTTTGTAAGGCCAGTGGATAAGACCAGCCTCACCCCGTTTTTTGTAGCCTCAATACGCTCGCAGCCGTCTAGATTGATTCCAGAGATCGGCTCTTGGTCTTCTGCTTCCCAGAAGTTCATGCCAGCTATGGAGATTTCGATAGAATCGTCTGCGTGGATGACCTCCACTTCATCGCCATCCCATCAGACAGGCATTGGTGCATTGTGGACGGAATGCAGCAATTAGCGTGAATCCAATCCTTCCTAGCAAGACATGTAAGTGCTTTTGCTGTCCACGACGAAAATGACGTGGTACGGTTTTCCGCCCACCGCCAGTCCACGCTCAAGACGCCTTGCGTCCCTAAGACCGACTGAAGTCGCTTAACGTGACGTTGGTTTTGATCGATATGCGGAGCGCCCCAAACGTCGTAGCATGGAGTACGGCATGATATTGATCGCCGCTCCGGTGTCCACCAACATCTTGCCGACAGGTTGCCCATTGATGTAACCTCGCAGTATGTGGCCTTCGATGTTTGTAACCCTTCTCACGTGGCTTCAAATATAACCGCCGTGGACCGCACCAAACCGTGCACCGGTAGCTCATTGGTTCTTGGCGCAGAATTCGACGGAGTACGAACACCATGTTTGTGCCACCGATGTCTTTGCATCGGCTTTTACCGTTTGGGGCGCCACTCTTTCCTCGTCGGGCGGTCTTCCGCTTCCAAAGTCTGCCTCACTTTGACGGGCCGATCAGCCGTGCTTTCTCAAAGCGTGAGATATCGCGCTTCAGCCTTCTGTTACGCAGCTGCTGCACTCTACGCCTGGTGTGTCTGAGTCCGTGACACCACCTTGGACGGTGATACCTGTCTTCGCCTTTGTCATTCTTTGGCTTCTCGAGGTCCTCTCGCCGAGCGGACTCCTGTGACGGCTCGGGGTGGAAGAGGCCCAGACGTTTGAACACCGACATCGCCTCGTGTCTTGCTTCGCCGACCGCATTCCGCGCTTGTCGTAGGCAATCGGCTCATCCCGTGTCCCAAAGATTTGAAGAAAGGACAATCCCAATGTTTGTCTGCGCCTTTTCTTTTGATGGTCCCCTAGCAAGGTGCTCACATCTTTCGTCGCTACCAAGCGACGTTGGTCGACCGCGCTCATACTTGTTAAGGAGATGCGTGGAATGTGGCTTCGATATCGCACTCTCCTCACTTGTTCCTCTCAAGTACCGTCATCATTGTGGGCCGGTCGCATGGACTAGCCTCCTCTTTCCTCGCCCGAGAGCGACACCTCCTTGTACGTGTCATGGTGGTACCTGACCGCCATATTAACGCCGAACGAGAAATCCCACTACGCCGCGGAGCGATCGAGTTCTACCATGTTGACGCCGAAATGGGTTTGTGTCCACTTTCATGGCGAACTGCCCAAGGATCGACGGCCTTGTTCTATCGCCATTTGGATTTGGCGAAGCTCTTTGCACTCATTGGTGGTGGGTGAACGAATGATGCCACTTGCAAGATGGTCTCCTGCTCATTTCTCGAGCCGAGGGATTTTGTGGCCTTCGGTAACCTCACCGCTTCTCCTTCAAAGAGAAATCGAATATCCGCCGGCTTTGCTCACATCAAGTCGAACCCTTTCGCAGCCTTGCTGTTTCACCCACTTACAGCCACAGGATCTGCCCCGAGCCCATTCAGCCACGGCCACCTCCTCGTCCTGTAGGATCATCTTCTTCGTGATCGACCGTGCCTATCGGACGCTTGAATTTGTCTTGGTACAACTCGTGGTGGCGCTGTTCATACATCGCCGCTTCGGGCCATGCGCCAATGAGTTGTACTCCACTTGGAAAGCTGTGATCCTTGATGGGTGCCGAGAGACCCAACACGCCAGTCGACCGCTTCCTTCTCGCTAAACGAGCCGAGTAACATCGGTTCTTGACGGTCCCGGTTACGGATGTATTCGCCAGCTTTCTCGCTCGCCGCACCGCGCCAGTCTGCAATGCCACCTCGAGCCTCGAATGGTACCGATGTGGAACCGCTTTCCAGCTTGCTTCCGTATGAATTGAATCAGTGGCAGAGGTGTACCACCCAAAGGCTGGTCCCGCCGAGATTGAAAAAATCTTACGCGATCGATCCAATGCCGAATCATGCCTAGTTGGGCCAGGTATCGGCTTATGTGCTCGATCGAGCTTGACCCTTCTGACCCGCTGAACCTTGAGAACTCAGGGAGCTTATACTTGGGTGGCAGCGGAATCAGGTCAAACTCGTTTGGGTACGGCTTTGAATAGCCGATTGTCCTTCTCTTCGCACGGTTTAACCGGTCCTCGTGATGGTACCGATTTGCTCCATCGCTTGAGCTGAGGGGCTAGATTCTCATGACTTGTTCCAGGCATACTTGGCTAGCCACGCCTGTTTGTCGGCCCATCCTGCATATCGCCGCCCACCCACGCCTCAAGATCCTGCCCGAACTCCTCGCAGAAACTCCTGCGTTGCAACTGTTTGGTGCGTGTCGTTATTGCACCGCACGTAGGCGCATATATGTCCGTGGGGATCTCCTTAGGTGGCTCAAACAGGAATTGGCATCGCTGGTCGCCTCCAGCCTTGTAGACGACGCGTAAGCCGCTTCTTGGCGGTTCCTGAGCTGCAAGCGAACGGCAATGGCCTGGTCTGGAGCGCTCTTTCTCCCCGTGAGTCCCTAAAGCAGGCCCCGACGGAGAGTACTGATGTTTCATGATCTCTGAACTACGCGAATCATGAACGACCAAAGCGCTCACCAGGCTCTCGGAATGGCGGTGCAGAATGAGCCACCATGTAGTTGACTTCGTCAGAGAGCTCGTGCGCCTCAAGGAATGCATGATCCACCTCATCCAGAGCACCCTGGGAGAACCCCTCCACCGATGCCATGCTTACGGGTCCTCTCAAAAGAGCCGATGAGGTCTTCTCAAGAGAGCCTTGATCTCGCCATACTTGGCCTTGTGCTCGCGTAGATCGCCATAAGGATCGGTCTGTTTCTCCATCGCAGCTTGGATGTTGATGTAGACGTTGTTGAATGTCCCACCGGGCGCGTGCGTAATGTTGCGCCAAAACCCACCGGCGAGCAGCGACGGGCAACACGGAGAACCGAGGCTCCAGATCGGTGGGCCCTGGTCCTCGCGACGGCGCAAAACTCCCAAGCACACGCCCCGCTTGGTTCGAGATGCACACGACCTATACCGTCGAAGGTGAAGGATTGCTCGATTGATTTCCTGCATGGTAAACAAGTATACGATATTCGAGCCGTGACTGCTCCTGTGTTTCCAGAATCGGCTCCTAGAGCCGATTGCCCATGGTTCTGCATTAGATTCACGATAACATGGGGTTTTGCTTGATCATTACAAGTTAAATCGATCTACGGCGCTTTAATGTTTTCACCACGAATCGAACGCCCTACACGTAATTGAGCCTGCACGCATAAAAGATGAAGAATATTAACCCTAGAGGAGGCCTAATAACCAACGAAAGTCAATTACCTAACAACTCCTCTAGAACGAATAAGCCACGTCCCTATGTACCTTGGATCGTTCAACCCGCTTGTAAGGCCTGATTACGAGATATTAAACTAAACCTTGGTAAGCAAGGCACAACTATAACAGATCGAATCGACTAAATAAAGATCATAAGATGCTACCCTTACACTTTGGGAAAAGGTGCAAGGATAGCGAGATAACTAGAGGTAGCATAACTTCAACGATAATAATGAAAAGCACCGATGCTAGCCTCAAACAATCTATGATAATGGTATTACTCGCCATCAACAACGCTTCAAGAAGTAAAACCAGGTAACGATAGATATCGCCTAGATCGCAAGATGCGATCTAGGCAGATGGCACTTACCCAAAGAAACCCTAGAAACAAGGGGTGGCGACCGAGATTGTGTTTGTTGTGAACGTGGTTGTCCTCCTTTTTCGATAACCTTAGGTACATATTTATAGTCCGGAGACTCTCTACTTTTGGAATAACTCTACAACTCTATCTTTACCTAAACATAAACGGAACCTAAACAAACACGAAACCTACTATGATACAAGATACACGGGCAATTTAGCCCAAATCCACACACTAGGCCGATCCAACAACACGTTGAATATACGTATCTTCCAAGCCCATCTTGATCACGGCCCATCTCCGTCTTTGGCCAAAATACGGCGATAACAGAGGCTAAGAAAGCATTGCACGTTTTCCTTTGAGAACACTTTCTTGCATTGTGCCCTTCACCATTGCACGTTCCACACCGGGCTCTCTCACGAGGCTCTTGAAATTGGTCGTCGCCCGTTTCCCGACCACCACCACGTCCCCATTCGTCCATGTCGCTCCTAAAGAGCTTTGTCTTGCGTCTTCCACGTCCAACAACCTTCCATTTCGGATCGGTCCATAGTTGAATTCCATGGTACTCCGACCATTGTGATTGGTCCAAGTATGGATGAAATCTAGGAGTCCATGTCTTCTTAGTAGTCTCAATAGAGAACTCAACCTCTCTCACCGTGAGCGGATTATTGTAATCCAAATGTCGCCTGCGAGACACCACGAGCAAGTGCGAGCACGCAAGATGAAGCAATGATGGTCTTCCGCATGTGCACTCATAGGTATTGAGCGAGACCTCGAAAGCTCGGCCTTCGTGTTGGACACCATCAGTCGTTGTACCTCTGGGCTCCGTAACTTGGTAAATTAGCTCGTCATTGTCATATTCCGTGACAACTTAGGAATCCACTTTCCTTGTCTAAAATTGCAGCCAATCGTCAACCTTAGGTGGGTACTTGTATTTGTACTTGTTCTTGTTTTCCCCCGCAATATGACGATACGTTTCATGTGAGTATTTTAGAAAATACTAATTCATCATGTCGAATGTATATCGGACTATTGCCGTGACGGGCAATGCACGAACACCTTTGAGCAACTTGTTAAATGCCTCTGCCATGTTGCTTGTCATTTGGTCGTACCTCCGTCCACCGTCATCAAAAGCTCGTGCCCACTTTCCCATATGTTCAATGTTCCTATTGAGAAACTCGCGACCACCCGCATTGAGTTCTTTGTTGAATAGCAATTTGTTATACAAGTTAGAGAAACGACGTTCCGTGGAAGCGAGGCAAAAATCTTGTAGATCATCGGACAAATCCTTACTCTTGCATGCCCTATATAAGTTTGCACAAAAGTGTCTCATGCACCAACGATTGTGCAATGGAGCATGGGCGAGAATATCAATCATCACCGCATTGAGAATTCCTTGATGACGGTCAGAGATGACACATATTTCCCTTTGATGGGTTAATATCTTGGTTCTCAAAAGATAGAAGAACCACTCCCAATTATAATTGCTTTCCGCCTCCACCAAAGCAAACGCCAAAGGAATCAACCGGTTGTTGGCATCATTGGCTATTGCAATCAAGATAGTGCCTTTGAATTGTCCGGTCATAAAGGTGTCATCAACGGATATGACCGACCTACAATGTTAAAAAGCCCGGACACATTGCTCGAAACCCCAAAATGCACGGCCAAAAACTTGCACGGTTTTTCCATTTACAACCCTTGTCTTGTTCCCATAAGGTTCAACCACATGAACCATGTCCGGGTTAGCATTGGCCATCGCTAACAACAACCTTGGGATTCGGTTATAAGATTCCTCCCAATCACCGTACAACATCTTGAATGCGGCTTGCTTAGCCTTCCATGCCTTTCCGTACTTCACCTTGTAGTGAAAGAGGGCTTTCACAAGCTCCATGACCATCTTGATGGTCATTATTGGAAATGACGCGATGTCATTGGATAGCCTATAAGCGAGGAACTCGGAGGTGAGTTGCCAGTGCTCGTTCTTTGCATCCTTGCCATCCACCACTGGGCCTCGGCACATGTGATTTGATACGCAACTAGATATGTGCCAATCAGGACCTCCCTTGAATGGTCTTGCACGCACAATCCAAGGACATCCTTCCTCCTCGCACTTCACCGTGTAACGCTTCTTGATGTTCGAGTGCACGACCGTGTAAGGACGATGATGCTTCACCGAGAAGTCCTTTATCCGTTGCTTAAATTCCAACAAGGTCTTGAACCTTGATCCTTTGCAAAAGCCACTATTCACTTCATTGCCATCCCGGTAACAACTTGTCCTTAGTCCAAGCACTATGCCCTTGCCATCGTCAACCGTTGCTTCATCAGCGAGACTAAGATCACGAAATAAAGGCACCCGATGGTCCCGGACCAATACGGTATCGTGGATTTCGGCCTCTCTAGCCATGAACCCCTCCTCGTCAACTTCTTCTTCGGGACCATCATCATCCGAGTATGATGCATAGACTCGAGAATATGGGAGGTAACGGTCCATGTCATCTTGCGTGATATATTTGTCCAAATCTCCAACATTGTTGTCGTGGAGTTCAACATCAGCATTGGCATCTTCATCTTCACCCCCACAATCATCATTGTCCTCTTCCAACACTTCGTATTGGTGTCTTGAAATCGGGCTCAATGTTTGGGTCAAGGGAGGTTCACGGCTTAGCTCTTGGTCTACGGGTGGAGGACTCATAGTACGCAATGGAGATGCCATACGTTTCAAGACCAAAGACAATGAACTATCAAATTTCTTGGTGGCAAATAGCTCAAGAGCCTTGTCTAGTGATTTGGCCACCACCTCCTTGTATGTAAGCCAACGGGCCTCAGAGAAGATACACATGGTCTTCCAACGGACATGCATTCCCAAGCCAACATTATGTCTTCCCTCCAACTCAATAACATCATTTGGGTCCATCCATTTCAATTCAATCCTCAATTGCTCCAAGACCTCGGCATAGGTTGGAGTACGCTCAAACACCAAATCGAGCTCGTCCGGGTCCGGTTCTATGTTGTTGAATATAAGAGCAATTTACCAAGCTAATTATCCATAATAAACACTAGATAAAACATGATTAGAATAATAGGCAATATACTAGTGAAATAGCGAATACATATTAAGGCATATAACCAAACAAACTGCAAGGCGTAACACTTTAGATATGATCAGAACAAGATTGAGAAAGAAGATATACACGACAGTAGCAGAAGAGGAACCGCCGGCGTTGGAATCGTTGTTGGCCATGTCGTCGAGGAAGAGGGTGTTGATGTCGGGGAAGAAGTCCTCGTCGGGGAAGACGTCGCCGCAGTCGCTATCCGTGATGGAGTCCGTGGCGAAGCGAGGTCGCTGATAAGCGCTCAAGAACCTTATCGCCTTCTCCCGTGACAGACTCAAAGAAGCGGGGTTCCAGAGGCTCATCTCCCGGCCATGGCACGCCACAAGACGGATGGGGAAGAACTGCTGGCAACTGCTGCTCGAACTTGGAGGCGATGGTTCCGATGGATGCCTCGAGGAAAGGAGCGACCGCTCTTATAGGCACGGTGAAGCGGTAACAGCGACGTCGGAAGAGGAAACGAACAGGCAGCGACCGAAGCCAAACAACCTCCACTTAGTTCGAATTAAACCTCCACTGAGTCGTATTTAAAACCCATTAGCAAACTGTTCAAATTCTGCACACCCATTTATATAACAGTCATGCGTGGCAAAAAAGAACTCGGCTCGGCGAGATTCCCGCAACCTGCGGCGCACGCGCGCGTCGTGACGAGGCGAGGTAGGGCGTGGCGTGGCGTGGCGAGGCTGGCGGAGGAGGAGGAGGAGCGCGCGTGTGGGACTCTCTCCTTCTCCTTCTCATCCTTTTACCAAGTGGTAGGAGAGCCTCCCTTATAAGCTGGTGCAAACCTCCTTCAACTAGCAATGTGGGAATAAACATTTGTCCCAACTCTTGCCATGCATGAATGGGCCACGTGGGCCTCTAGGATTTTCAGGAATTATTGGAATGGAAAATGGGCTAGGCTATTTGGGCCAAAATTCCAACAATCCCCACTGCATCCTGTGAGGCACATGTAATTTGCCTTTGGTTTCAAAACACTGTTTATATACCGGTACTATAGTGGAGACTGTTAAGTTGAACTTCCACCTAGAATTCTATGCTACACTAGGCTGCAACTTGTACATTGGACTATGCCTTGAACTGCAAGTTTGCTGCAACCTAGCTTCACACGAAGCCTTGACTGATATTGGGCTACCGTGGGACTTCCCCATGGGCGGAGCTTATGCGTCATACTTTATGGCCTTTCATGAGTTTATTAGAGAGCACCCAACTCTCATAGTCTGCGACGTTTGACAATCAGACTCATATAGGTGTGTTCTTCAACAGATGTTCTGCAGGACAACATCTCTGCTTAAGATCAAGCCATTTAGAACACATCAAGATAAAATCAACCTATTGTGCAAAATAGGAAAGTACCGCATCTTCACGGAGTGGTGTTCATTAAAGTGGGGATACTTTCCTCTCAGTCTACCAACAGCTTGTCTCCCAATTATAATTCACGGGATCTCCGATCACATAGATTGGTTTGCCACTGTGGAAAACTCATAGTGTGGGTCTCATACCCATATCCTTCGATGCATTTTCTATCACATTGCGTGATAGTCCTTTTGTGAAGGGATCTGCCAGGTTTTTAGATGTTTGGATATGATCCAATGCAATAACTCTGGAGTTTCTCATTTTCCTGACAGATTTTAGCCTCCTCTTCACATGTCTTGATGACTTCATATTATCCTTAGAACTGTTCACCTTAATAATCACAATTTGATTATACAGTTCATTGGAATTGCGGGTATAGGTTTTTCAACCACAGGTAAGTCCATCAAGAGTTCACGAAGCCACTCTGCCTCAACAGTGGTTGTGTCTAGTGGTATGAGTTCTGCTTCCATAGTTGACCTCGTTAAGATGGTCTGCTTACAAGACTTCCAAGAAACAGCGCCACCACCAAGTGTGAATACATATCCACTCGTGGCCTTTATCTCGCCAGCATTAGATATCCAATTTGAATCACTATAACCCTCTAGTACCCTCGGATACCCGGTATAGTGTATGCCATAGCTCGCAGTGCCTTTTAGATATTGCATAACTCTCTCAAGAGCATGTTAGTGATCATCTCCTGGATTTGAAACAAATCGACTGAGTTTGCTTACAGCAAAGGCGATGTCAGGCCTCGTGGCACTAGCTAAATACATAAGCGAGCCAATGATTTGAGAGTATCTCAGTTGGTCTCTAGCATTTCCTCGATTCTTTCGAAGCAACACACTAGGATCATACAGTGTAGGAGAGAACTTGAAGTCGCTATACCCGAAACGACTCAAGATCTTTTCCACATAGTGGGACTGAAGCAGTGTAATCCCACCATCACCATCTCTCAATAGCTTGATGTTCAGGATGACATCGGCTACTCCCATATCCTTCATCTCAAAGGAACGAGATAAGAAATCTTTGACCTCCTTAATTGCATTAAGGTTGGTTCCGAAAATGAGTATGTCATCAACATACAAACAAAGGATGACTCCCTCACCCCCACCATGGCGATAGTATACACACTTGTCAGCTTCGTTTACAACAAAGCCTGCAGCGGTTAAGGTTTTATCAAATTTTTCGTGCCACTGCTTAGGTTCTTGTTTAAGACCATATAAAGACTTCAGTAGCTTGCACACTTTTCTTTCTTGACCATTTACTAAAAAACCATTTGGTTGATCCATATAAATTTCCTCATCCAACTATCCATTTAGGAAAACCGTCTTAACGTCCATTTGATGAAAGAGAAGACCGTGTGAGGCAGCCATAGAAAGTATTACTCGAATGGTGGTCAGCCTTGCTACAGGTGAGTAAGTGTCAAAGAAGTCTTCACCTTCCTTTTGGGTATAACCCTTGGCCACAAGCCTTGCCTTATACTTCTCAATAGTACCATCAGACCTTAGTTTCTTCTTAAACACCCATTTACATCCTACAGGTTTGCACACATAAGGACGATCAGTGATCTCCCATGTTTCATTAGCTAAGATGGAATTCATCTCACTATGAACAACTTCCTTCCAGTAGTCAGCATCAAGAGATGTATAAGCTTCTGAAATGGAAGTGGGAGTGTCATCGACAAGGTACACAATGAAATCATCACCAAAAGACTTTGCAGTCCTTTGTCTCTTGCTCCTTTTAGGAATTTTATTATCATCCTTCTTAGGAATTTCAGAGTGTTCAATTGGAATGGTAGGTTCAGAGAATGTAGCAAATTCCTGATTAGATGAACTAGGTATCTCTGGATTTGATGAGTTAGGTTTATCCTTCATTGGAAAGATATCCTCAAAGAAAGTCGCATCAGTCGACTCCATGATTGTACCGACATGAATGTCAGACACTTCAGATTTTACTATCAAGAATCTATAACCAATGCTATGAAAAGCATAGCCCAGAAAAACATAATCAATGGTTTTTGGTCCAAGCTTGCGCTTCTTGGGGATTGATACATTAACCTTTGCCAAACAACCCCAAGTACGTAAGTAAGAGAGTTTCAATCTTTCTTCTCCCATTCTTCGAATGGAGTAATTTATTAGTTCTTTGTGGGAACTCGGTTTAGGACATGACACGCGGTCAATAGTGCCTCCCCCCACCATTCCTTAAAAAGACCCGATGTGTCTAACATGGCGTTAACCAAATCTGTTAGAGTACGGTTCTTTCTTTCGGCTACTCCATTTGGCTGGGGTGAGTAGGGATGCGTCCTCTCATGAATTATGCCATGCTACGCACAAAAATAATCAAACTCGTTGGAAAAATACTCTCCACCACGATCATACCTAAGCCTCTTAATTTTTCGATCAAGTTGATTTTCTGCCTTAGCTTTATAGATTTTGAAAAAACTCAAAGCCTCATCTTTTGATTTCAGAAGATACACATGACAATATCTCGTAGAGTTATCGATCAAAGTCATGAAATATTTCTTTCCACCTTTTGTCAACACACCATTCATCTCACAAAGATCAGAATGTATGAGCTCTAGTGGTGTTAAATTTCTCACTTCTGTAGTCGTATGTGACTTGCGAGGTTGTTTAGCTTGCATGCATACTTGGCACTTAGATCCCTTAACAGTTGTGGAATCAGAGATTAAATTCATTTTGGCTAGCCGCGTCATACAACCAAGATTAATATGACAAAGACGAGAGCGCCAGACATTTGATTCAAAATTCGTGTAAATATGATTAACAACTTTATTACAAATGTCTGACAGAGATAAGCGGAACAAGCCTCCACACTCATAGCCTTTACCAACAAAGGTTCCATACTTCGAAATTACAAATTTATTGGACTTGAATACAATCTTGTAGCCATCTTGACATAGAAGAGATCCGCTAACAAGATTTTTATTTATTGAGGGAACATGATGCACATTCTTCAGGCGCACGGTCTTTCCCGAAGTGAACTTCAGATCGACTGATGTAGCCCGACCTACGGTCATTACTACATCTTGGTCTCCAACTTACGCCAAGTCGTCATGGACTCCAAAGGTGAATCCGTTCCTCTATGCGATCCCCCTTCCTACCCTATTGAATGGTATGCTACTTCATACTCCGTCACATATGCATGATAGGTTCACACTGACAAGTACGGAGGCAAGGGAGGAAGCCTGGAGCATCAAGCCCGACAAGACGGAGGCTTGGAAGAGGAGGCGGAAGAAGATCGCAAATGCTCTCTGTCGCCAGCCTACTACCGGACACAGCGACCGGTACTACCTTTCCTCGCTACCGCCACCAATGTGACCAACGCCAACAAATACTCTCTCCCAGGTACTCGGATCAGACCCGGCATTACCGTCACTGCCTCGATACTTCCACTGACGGCTCAATGACGCTCCAGATCACATAAGCGGTACTACCCGGTCCCAGGCGGCACTACGGACCAAGTGGTACTATCGGTCCCAAGTCCCAGATTACGCTCTGGAAGTGCTCACAGACTAGTTGGGCCACAGCCCATGTATCCGCCTTTACTTACCTATCCGCCTAGTTTATCCCTAAACTACCCTTGTTTATCTGGTTGGCTTATAAATAGAGCCTCCACCCCTCATGTATCCCTTAGGCATATATGATAGACTAAAGACAACCCCCATTGTGGAATCTCTAGTTTTGCCTCATCCCCTTTACCAAGGGGACCGACTATCGTCACCAACCTCGATTGGACTTTGCATCACGCATCCATCGTTGAACAAGGCCTTGGAGTTCGACGTCTCGTCTCCAAGTTGTCAAGACCCTCCCCAAGGTGTTCTTCCCTCTCCGATGTGGATTTGAGGGAGCACGTTGACCGATCTTTCCTTGCGAGGATTCTATCGGACGGTGGCCGCTCGTTAGAGCAATCGGCCTTGTATCGTGTGAGTTTTGCGTGTGTTCATCGTGTTCTTCGCGAGGTGTGTGTTCGCTTCCGCTACCTTCTCCCTTTCCCCTCGCTTTCCCATCGATTTGACCACGAGATCCGTGAAGATCGGTCCACCCAAGAGGTTAACCCCTCCATCATCGACCGTGCCAACACCATGAACAGAAGCATGCGAGCCATTCCCCATCAACACGGTTTGAGTCCCTCTGACCTGATATGAAAAAAACATGGAAATATCAGAATAGACATGTACATTAGCGCCCGTGTCAATCCACCAATCAGGAGAATGACATAATGAAAGAACAGTAGGTAATATACCATACCCAACATCTTTCATCTCAACGTCGCCCATGACAAAATTAGCAGTCTTGCCGCATCTTTGGCGCTTGTCAAAGCGGTTGGGACAAGCAGGAGCCCAATGATTAGGATCACCGCACACATGACAAGCACCTTTCCTCTTATCAGTCTTCTTCTTGAAGCTGGTGGACTGTGAGGCCTTGTTCTTTCCATCGAACTTTCCTTTGTCATTAAACTTGCCTTTATTCTTGAACTCGTGAGGCTGGAGTTCCTTTTCTGTACCAGGTTGGCATTAGAATCTCCCTAGCTACCTCGAGCACATGTGTCTTTTGCTCTCGCCTTCTCTTCCACATCAAGAGTCCCAATGAGATCCGTCATGGAGAACTCTTGTCTCTTGTGCTTCAGAGAAGTAGAAAAATTCCTCCATGACTGGGGAAGTTTGGCAATAATGCCTCCGATAACAAACTTGTCCGGTAACACACAAGTGAAGTGCTCAAGCTCCCTGGCAAGTGAATGTATCTCATGAGCCCGCTCCACAATGGGGCGGTCCTCAACCATCTTATAGTCATAGAATTGTTCCATGACATACAGTTCACTGCCAGCATCGGAGACTCCAAATTTTCTCTCGAGCGCATCCCACATATCCTTGCCATTGATAAATGACAGATATGAATCGACAATATTATTGCCAAGAATGCTGATCAAGGCAGCCTTGAAAGTGGTATCAAGTTTTTGGAATGCCTCTTCCTGAGCGGGATCAAGTTCTCCCTCAGGTGCGCCATAGATGGCATTATATCAGCCCATGGTCTGAAACCAGAGCACTGCTCTCGCACGCCATCATTTGTAGTTCACACCTTCGAACACATGTGGCTTCATAGAAGCAACAAAGCCACTTGGGGCAAATTGCCTAAAATAAGGTTTTTGGATTGTTGAATATAAGAGCAATTTACCAAGCGAATTATCCATAATAAACACTAGATAAAACATGATTAGAATAATAGGCAATATACTAATCATGTGAGATAGCGAATACATATTAAGGCATATAACCAAACAAACTGCAAGGCGTAACCCTTTAGATATGATCAGAACAAGATTGAGAAAGAAGATATACACGATGTAGAAGAGGAACCGGCGTTGGAACCGTCGTTGGCCATGTCGTTGAGGAAGAGGGTGCGATGTCGGGAAAGAAGTCCTCGTCGGGAAGACGTCGCGCGATCGCTATCCGTGATGGAGTTAAATGCGATGGTCAGCCGATAAGCGCTCAAAACCTTATCGCCTTTTCCGTCATGGACTCAAGAAGCGGTTCCGGAGGAGGCCTCTTGTTTCATCGCTGCACGCCACAAGGCGGATGGGGAAGAACTATTGGCTCGGTGCTCAAACTTGGAGGTGATGGTTACGATGGATGCACGAGGAAAGGCGACCTTCCGCCTTATAAACGCAGGTAAGCGACGAGCGGCGTCGGAAGAAAGCGAGCAAATGACGAGCCAAACAACCTCCACTTAGTTCAATTAAACCTCCACCGAGTCGTATTTAAAACCCATTGTAAGCAACAAATGTTCAAATTGCACACCCGTTTATATAACGGTCATGCGTGGCAAAAGAACTCGGCTCGAGATTCCTCATAACCATGCATGGCTGCTGTCGTGACGAGGCGTGGCGAGGCGGACACCGAAGGAGGAGCGCGCGTGTGTGACTCTCTCCTTCTCCTGCTCGTCCTTTTACCAAGTTGTAGGAGAGCCTCCCTTATAAGCTGGTGCAAACCTCATTCAACTAGCAATGTGGGAATAAACATTTGTTCCAACTCTTGCCATGCATGACTGGGCCACATGGGCCTCTAGGATTTTTAGAAATTATTGGAATGGAAAATGGGCTAGGCTATTTGGGCCAAAGTTCCAACATATGTTACCTCTCAAAAAACATTCTTGTCTACATGGTGAACATGAACAATTCTTGCCATGCCTTAATCACAATAACAATACCATGGTCAACACACTCAATAGATACTCATGCTAACATTAACACAATACCCAACCCCTATGCCAATGCAACAACATTCTACCATGCATCTTACAAAACAACCTAGGGTTTGCAAGATATGGACCAAAACAAGAAATTAATGGGTGAAATCAAAAAAAATGGGAAGAATACCTCAAGGCATTTGGGGGGATCGAACTCCACAGAGAGAGGCTTCCGATTTGAACACTAGGAGGGAGGAGGTGGAGGGGGGAGAAGAGCCGCCGCCGCCGCCGCTGTAGCTTCCTGTGGGGAGAAAGAATGAGGTTGGGTCGGGGAGGGCTGGCGCCGCGCTGGTACAAGACCTAATGTGCTGCACTACACACTGCAAAGCGCCGCACTAGCGGGACCGGGGCCCACGAGGCCACGTACGAGCCACGCTGGCAGGCCCGCGACGCCACGTCTCATGGCGCCACTCTTCATGGTGCGGCGCCATTGTCTACAGCGTTGCAAAACGGGTTAGTGCAGTAAATTTTTTTTTGCTAAAATTCATTCAGTAAATTTGTTATTTTTATGAATTATTTTCGTCCAAATTGTCTAGACGGACAGGGCGACAGGCCACCTCTCCTCCATCACAACTCCACCTTGCAGCTTTCCTTTCTCCCTCTATCTCCACCAGCCATCACACACACGGAGAGATACCTTCCTCCCAAAAGATCGAGATCGTGCTCTGAACCTGACGGCGACGGCGAACCTCTCGGACGCCGCCTCCGATCTGAGAGGCGTGCCTCTTCCTCGACGGAATCTGACCAGCTCCTCCTTTCCACCACACCCATACCTTTCCTTTCCCCCTCTCAGGACCCATCTTCCACCCAAGCTCCGATCCGACCCAATGCGGCTATGAAATCTCCGCCGCAGTCCACTGCAGCCGTGTTCAGTGCTGCGTCCTTGACGTAGATTAGCGTCACCGCCGACGCCTCGCGCCCCAAACCCCTCCGCCGCTCGCGCGCGTCGCCGCCGTCACCTCTCCCGTTCCACCTCACCGCGATCTTGGATATTGGTTTCTGAGGTATGAGCTTTTACATGAATCATCCAGTGATCACTTAAACCCAAACTGACCTCCACAATTTCGGGGTATACCGGTGAACACATGGTACAGTGTAGATCCGGCCTTATTTATCTGTACTCGGTTCGTATTTGAGTTGGATCATGCCAAGTCACTACGTTCTAGCTTCTAGGCATGCTGCAAGTGGTTACCCTTAAGAATTTTGCAATTTGGATGCGATGCCAATGATTAATCTTCTAACTGGAGCAGAATCTGTAGTGATCAGGGCTTCCTATGAACACATGATTGTGAAACAGGCAGAATTAGAATTGGATCACACATGTTGTTTTCATATGGTTTCCTTGGTTATGCTCGTGGTTGAGCATTGCCTCATGCAGAAAAAGAAAAATGCAAAACATCAGCTTAGAAGTGATAATTCTAGGATGTCATCAATTAACTTAGATGTCAGTGCATATGAAATGTTAATCGCTGAAGCTAGAATGCTGGGCATTTCACTTATGGGATTCTTAGACAATCCCGTGTTCTATATTTTTTCTTAAGTAAATATTTGGCTTTATGTTAATGGTGTGTGCCAGAACTTCCATTCTTTACCTCCTTTTCTTCTATTTATGCAGAAACATTAGAAGAAGCATTGAATCCCGAGAATGCGGAGGTTCAATCCCTTTGGGGGGAAAGTGCAGGCTGGATTGGACGGCCGCACCATTGATGTAAAAAATGTGAAAATCACGGTGCGCAATGCCATTGCACAAGGAGGTTTCTCTTGTGTGTATCTTGCATGTGACACGTTGAACTCGTCAAAGCAGTATGCATTGAAGCACATCATTTGCAATGATTCGGAATCGCTGGATCTTGTCATGAAGGAGATCCAGGTGATGAATCTCCTCAAAGGGCATACTAATGTTGTCACACTGGTTGCCCATGATGTTTTTGACATGGGACGCACAAAGGAGGCGTTGCTTGTGATGGAGTTCTGCGAGAAGTCCTTGGTGAGTGCAATGGAGAGCAGAGGTACTGGTTACTATGAAGAGAAGAAGGCACTTTTGATATTCAGAGATGTTTGCAATGCGGTTTTCGCTATGCATGGGCAGTCACCACCAATTGCGCATAGGTACATGCAATGAGTCATTTACAGATATCTAAGCCATGTTTATTCCTATTCTATAAGAATGCCTTGTGATAGGCATGTTTATCAAGTATAACTAGTTAGGTTTCTGCACATTTATGCTGTTCTGTTTCATTATTTAATTAGTTGACTTGAGTTCACTTAGCGACTACTGGAGTACTCGTATATTAGTAAACTTATTATTGCTATTTGTTTGCCCGTATTACATTTGTATTCTGGCCTATAGTACAGAACCCTATACCTTGTACCTTGGCTATCTGTGTGTGAACAAGTATCATAGGCAAGCAGCTTTTACCTTCATGAATGTGGTGTGAGCGAGGGACTTGCTTTGAAGTTGTTGCAAACCATTTTTTTACATTTTATCTTGTATTCACCAAGATCTTACATTCTGCCTCCTTTCTTTAGGGATCTGAAAGCTGAAAATGTTCTTCTTGGACTAGATGGTGCATGGAAACTATGTGATTTTGGAAGCACATCAACAAATCATAAATGCTTTGACAAGCCAGAAGACAGGGGGATTGAAGAAGATATCATTAGGAAACATACAACCCCGGCATATAGAGCCCCTGAGGTTAATAAATAGTTTTCTGCATGATCGATAAATTTTTGTACAGCCTCCAGTGATCTTATCTGTGTGTTCATGGGTTTTCAGATGTGGGATCTCTACAGAAGAGAAGTCATTAGTGAGAAAGTCGACATTTGGGTAAGTCTATAACATATGAAAATGTGGTCTTCATGGTTCATATACCTGAATAGTAAGTAAACTAATGTCATAGCATGTGCTATTTTCCGATCTAATTATCATTACTAGATCCATCTCAAAGTTCATATACCTGAATAGTAAGTAAAAACTAATGTCAGAACAGAATGATTAGGTTACAAGATCACAACTATAAGCCTCAGCTGTAAAGTACTTGGATCTTGCATTATATGTCCACATCCAAAAGTATTGTGAACTGATTTTGTAACACCTTTTATTCCACAATTGGCAGGCCCTGGGATGCCTTCTCTATAGAATATGCTACTTCAAATCTGCGTTTGATGGAGAGTCGAAGTTGCAGGTCCTTAATGGCAATTATCGCATCCCAGAGCAACCTAAGTACAGCACTAGTGTCACAGGGCTGATCAAAGATATGCTGGAAGCCTCTCCAAATGCCAGACCAGATATCACGCAGGTGATTGGATATTCATCTCCATGATACTAGGTTAGTTATAGACTGCTGCATGTAGTCTTAGGAGCCAAATAAGCATGTTTTTTTATTGGCTGATGTTCAATTTTGTTCAACTGACAGGTCTGGTTTCGTGTCAATGAACTACTGCCTCTTGAGTTACAGAAAAGTTTACCTGATGGGGCCTCAGCAACCATTTCTATGGGCTTGCAAGACGAAGGTGAGGTTTTCTTTAAATGCTATTTGTAGGGTATACACGGATCATGTGGGGTTGCTCTTGATTCATAGCAATGGTTAAATTCTTTCATCTGTAAACTTAGACATGCCTGTTTCTTCTGCTGGTAGAAAACCGTAGTTGTGCTTCACTTGTTTTCTGAATTTATTCAGTATTTCAATTAGTGGTAGTTTTCTGGAGCGTTTGGACTTTGGAGATCTTTTCTAGAGTATGGGATCATATTTAATCATTAAATTCCATTTATATTTTTTATTTCTAATCATTGTATTTAGAAGGAGCATAGAGAAAGGGAACATTCAAAAATAGAAAAAGGCAGTGTTTGCGTTGCTCCATATTTTGTTATGTATTCTGTTATATCAGTACACATTTGTTCTGTAAGATAAAATCAGAAAGTGTCATTACGAAATTTGGATCTAGGAAATTTACTTTGGATAAGCTGAATTTCACATGTCTTCTAATGAAGTATAAGTCCTCATCTAGCATCCTCATGATTATAAAAACTGCTATTCATAAGCCTGACATCACCTAATTATAAGATTGTTTGATAAGCATCCATATAGTTTTTACAGCTTAATATGAGAGTTTACACCTTAATGTTAATTTTGTATTGATTGTCTTATGAGCCCACTTTATTATTTCTGACTTTCTGTGGCATCTGACCGGGTCAATCACTATACTGTCATGTTATAGATAGTGCAACTCCATTTCCAGTAACTTGTATTCACTTAACCTTTCTGTCATGCCACCTTGCAGCACATAATGTGCTAGAATAATAAAATATTTTTCATTCTAGTCTGTTTGTTTATTCTAAATATTCTTGGAAGAGATAGTACAACTGGTGAATGACCAAGGTTACCTTCTCACTTTACTATCATCTTGTTTTTTTTTTCTGTGTAGGTGCTTATAAAAGAACACATGTGGCGCCTAAAAGAAACCCTCCTCCGCCTCCAAGAGAACAAACTGATAGTTCATCATCTCATGGAAGTGCAGATGCTGGAGATGCACCTCTAGGTGCATTCTGGGCGACACAACACGCACAGGGTTCTCAAGTTGCTGTTAATAGGAAGCCTTTGTTTGACGAGGAACCAATTAAACCACCGCCTTCATCAAAGTATAACCAAAGCAGGGTGGATATCAGCAGCAGTACCCCTGGAGATAGGCATGGCCATTCCGGCCAGGCTTTGCGTAATGCAACAAGTAACATTGTATCCAGTAATGGATTTATGGGTGGTTCGGACATAAATCTTTTCATGGAACCACAAAGTTCTGTGAAAAATAAAACACCACAATCACAAAGCAAGATGATATCTGGGCAAGATCCGTTCAACAGTTTTGTCGCAGACTTTGATGCAAACAATCTGCATTCGGGGACAACTGCTACTGGTAAGACGTCAGAGCTTGAAGCTGAAGTGTCCAATCTGAAGGAGCAGTTGAAGAAAACCACACTGGAGAAGTCTGAGATGACAGCCAAGTATGAAAAGCTGTCGGCTATCTGCCGCTCCCAGCGTCAGGAAATCCAAGAGCTGAAGCGCACTGTTGCTGAGACTACACCGCCACCTTCAAGTAAAGTCAACCCAAGGATACCAGAATTCGGATTTCAGGTTCGTCCTCTATATATCTTGCACACAGGGGCTTACTCTATATGTATATCTAGTATGACAAATTTGCTTGTCTATGAATACTTATCAGCATCTTACATGAGACTTGGAATCCATGCAGCGGAAGGAGAAGATCGAAGGGACGGTGTGGGAGCTTGAGCAAGGGATGCTCGCAGGGAACTCGTCGCTACCCAGCTCCGATGCCAAGACATGGCAGGCATTCCCTGAAGCAAAAGCTCAGGCCAGGCCAAAGGTTGACCATGCAACCAATGGGAGGCAAAACCTAACGAGGAACACAAACACAGGGACTTCCTCTGCTGCGCGGGGTTTCGGCACATCATCGGTTAGTACTGCTGCTGCAGCACAGATCAACAGAGCGAGTGTTCAGGGGAGTTCCTCCCAGAGATTCAGCGCGGGGGTAGCAAAGAAAGTAGATCAGCCATCAGGATGGGCCGGATTCTAGCTTCTCATCAATCTGTGGTAATCTGGGTTCTCCCGTGTCTGTTTGCAGGCTGTTCTGTGCTACTGACTTGCCACTCTGCCAGTTGCAAAGGATGAGACAAGTTGTGATTCTTGCCCTGCCCAAAATTGGTTTATTGTAAGGGTGTTTACAGTTGGCTGAGGTGACCTGGACATCGATTTTCTGGGGTCGTTTGTCCATTATACTTGTTAATAAATTTTATGCTTATTACAAATGTATATTTACGTGTACCTTCTATGAGCATGTGGAATGTTCCCTTGAGCTTGTGCTCAGAAAAACAGAAAACTTGGGTAATCTCTAGAAAAGGCTGACCTTTGTAAAGATATGTTTATTTTCTCTCTAATTGCGACATGTGGCATGTTTGACAAGTATCACCAATGGTAGATTTTTTGTTGGGATTTTCCCTCCGAGGTGCGCTTGCAGGGCGACACGCGTTGGCGTCAGGTCCTTTTCTATTTGGACAGCGGAGGCCGACAGGTCATGGTGTTTCAAGGCCAGGGAGCCAAGAAGGAGCAAAGAGCCCAAGATCTATGGGGCCTAAGGCTTGATAATTAGCACTAAATAATTAGTTTTATATCCGCTACTTAATTTTTGGTTAAAGCTACCCTTAAAGTTCACTATATGTTGAGAGAGGCATGTTGTGTGTATATTTGCAACTGGTAATTAGCCTTGTTTTTGTCTAGCCCCAACAACTCTCGAGTCATTATGTTGGGTTGGTGACCCGGGTGTAGAGTGCCTGGCCTAGCAGTAGCTGAGAAAAATAGAACACATCGGGATAAAAACTTGACGAGACCACACCTGAGAAACTAAATTTAAATTTAAAGATGGGTAACAAAGACGAAGGCTCTGTTTAACACCGCTGGTTTTCTAAAACCATTTTTTTGTTCACATGAGTAAACATACATGTGTAAATAGATGCACGCGAATCGATCAACCCAAATGCATAGTCATGTAGTCTTCACAATATTTTTTCTTGAACACGAAAATGATTATTGTAACGTTTCGTATTATTAGAAGTTTAGAATAACAGCATGACAGCAACGGCGTGAGCCCTATTATTCAACACCAGGCCTAGTGTGGCGCGGAAGCTTCCGACATGCCTCTGCTCCTTCATAGCAACAACAATGAATCCTGTGCCAGGAACCTAGCATCACCGTGTAAGCCTCGACTAGGAGACATGGCGGCCGTGGTAGAGTGTCCGCCATGCAGCACACAAGTTCCGGCAAAGGTAGCTCCCTTTTTATCTGTGGTTCATCCTTGGTCCTCAAGGGGTCGAACAAGTGTACCCTCTAAGAGCATGTCTAACAGACCCCTTAAATTTCTGCCCGTAAAACGCGAGTAGAGGGTCCTGTATTCGATTTTTATCGGCCGAAAACCCGTGCGAGCTAGCAGACCGCGAGATTCTGTTTTACGGGGTGGGGATACGGGGTCTGCTAGCTCGCACGGGTTTTCGGCCCCTCAAAACAGGGTTTTGGACAAATTGGATATTTGAACTAGTGCAACATTCTCACATCGAATAAAAGTTTTAAATCACACAATAATCATCTCAATTATTACAATAATGTTCAAATAACAATCAAACAAATAACAAATGTTCCTCGAACAATCAAACAAATAAAACAAATGTTTCACACATACAACAATAGGAAATGAATGTTTTAACTCATTGGCCATGCAACTGCCAGTGGTGATCAATGAGATCTTGGGTGAGCTGGTGATGGGTCTCGGCATCTTCAATCTGGCGATGGGCTGCAAGGAAAGCTTCAATCTGATCAGGGTTCCTCTGGGGCTGCACTCGGGTGCCAACATTGTCATAGAAACATTTCAAATTCAACCCTCTCTCATCTTTAATGATCATGTTGTGAAGAATCACACAACATGTCATGATGTCAACAAGAGATTCCTTGTCCCAAAACCTTGCAGGACCCCGGACAATGGCAAACCTTGCTTGCAAAACACCAAAGGCTCTCTCAATGTCCTTGCGGCATGCCTCTTGATTTTTTGGTGAAGCAAGCTTCCTTTCTTGTCAAGGGCCTGTCCTTTTTCTCTTTAATGGACTTGACAAGAGTTGTATAGTTAGGGTAAATACCATCTGTGAGATAGTACCCTAGGGTGTACTCATTATTCATAACTTTGTAGTTACAAGTAGGAGCTTCACCCTTCACTATTCTTGCAAACAAAGAGGATCTATTCAAGATGTTGATGTCGTTGAGTGTCCCCGGCAGTTAAAAAAAAAGCATGCCAAATCCACAAGTCTTGGGAGGCCACAGCTTCAAGCACAATGGTAGTATCACGGCTTTTGCCACAATACATTCCATGCCATGCTTTTGGACAATTTTTCCATGTCCAATGCATGCAATCCAAACTACCAAGCATGCCCGGCCACCCCCTCTTTTCGTTGATCTCCATGAGCCTTTTCGTGTCTTCCTCATTTGGAGCTCGGAGATACTCCTCACCATACAACTTGATTACCATCTTGGCAAACGTACGCACGCAATCCGTGGTAGTTTGTGCGCCAATGCGAAGGTACTCATCGGTATAGTCTACCGGGACACCATATGCAATCACCCTCATGGCGGCAGGTATTTTCTGATATGGGCTAAATCCCATGACATGGGCAGCGTTCCTCCTTTGCTTGAAGTAATCGCAGTTTGCCTCACAATCTTTGACGATTCTCTCGAACAAAGACCTACGCATTCGATACCTTCTACGGAAGAGGCAGGGAGGATAGGTTGGTACCTCGGCACATCAGCTGTTCGTGGCCGAGCGCGCGGTTCCGTGGAATGGACATACGCCCCATGACGGAACCTCTCCTCTGATCCAGCAGTTTGGCACGGTCCTCCGTGTGCTTCATGCCGAACAGGAGCAGCATCATCTCCGTGGTCGTCGCTGCTCAGCACCGTCGAGATCCGAATCGTCGAATCCCACAACGACCAAACGGTCGACGAATCCTCCAACCGCCATATGCACATCCTCCGCAGCCATCTACCACCGTCTGCATATATCAACCAGCAAACGGGAGAAAACCAAGAGCACCGGAATACTCACCGTGAAAATGGCGAGAAAACCAAGGTCAGGTGCGCGGCGCGCCGCTGGATCTCCGCGGGGGCGGGCGGCGGACGCGCGCTGCTCGTAGCGCGAGGGGCCGGATCTGAGGCTTTGCGGCGACGGCGCTCGGGTGGCTGTGGCGACGGCGCGGGGGAAGACGGGTGGGAAAACTGAATTGTCCGCGCGCTCTAGATGCAGGGTTCGCCCTGTATTCCCCTCCCCACCCCGTAGAGATAGTGGGCGGAGGGCCGCCCCGTATCCAAAACCGAAAAAATCGATGCGGGGGCCGTTTTTACGGGCCGTGCTAGACGGCCGGGTAGTGCCCAACCCCGTATTTCGGCGGTTATTTTATGGGGTTGGGCCTTTTACGGGGTCTGCTAGACATGCTCTAAGTCAATTATAGGATTGAAACAAGAAGAAACTTCGCAACCACCGCATTCCCAATGTCTCCCAATCCCATATCAAGAACAGAGTCTCTCTCTCTCCATGAGGCAATGCATGGTGGAGACCTGATTGCCTCTATGGTTATTTGATCTCTCATGGCCGACTGCATTTTCTTCCGGTGAAGTAATTGGATTCGGGGAGGGGGGTGAGTTCACGCTGAGGTGACGCCTTGGTGTTTTATGGGTGGAAGAACAAAAGAGGAGACTGAACATAAATTATGGAGGTGTGCTTCGGTCCCCCCCGTAGATGTGCTTCGGTCCCTCCCCCCCCCCCGCTGGATCTCCGGCGGGGGTGCGGCGGGCGTGGACGCAGCGCGGCACGGCTCGGAGGGCGGCGGAGGGGGCCGGATCTGAGGCTTTGCGGCGGCGACGCTCGGGTGGCTATGGCGACGGCGCGGGGGAAGACGGGTGAGAAAACTGAATTGTCCGCGCGCGCTAGATGTAGGGTTCGCCCTGTATTCCCCTCCCCACCCCGTAGAGATAGTGGGCGGAGGGCCGCCCCGTATCCAAAACCGAAAAAATCGATGCGGGGGCCGTTTTTACGGGCCGTGCTAGATGGCCGAGTAGCGCCCAACCCCGTATTTCAGCGGTTATTTTATGGGGTTGGGCCTTTTACGTGGTCTGCTAGACATGCTCTAAGTCAATTATAGGATTGAAACAAGAATAAACTTCGCAACCACCGCATTCCCAATGTCTCCCAATCCCATATCAAGAACAGAGCCTCTCTCTCTCCATGAGGCAATGCATGGTGGAGACCTGATTGCCTCTATGGTTATTTGATCTCTCATGGCCGACTGCATTTTCTTCCGGTGAAGTAATTGGATTCGGGGAGGGGGTGAGTTCACGCTGAGGTGACGCCTTGGTGTTTTATGGGTGGAAGAACAAAAGAGGAGACTGGACATAAATTATGGAGGTATGCTTCGGTCCCCCCCCCCCCTAAACTTAAGTTTCATGGGCAGTTTTATTTCTTTAATCCGTCGAAACCCATATCGAGGCCACGTATATCTTCGTATATGTGTACTCGGTCGAACTGAGTATAATCCATGTCCCGGACGGCTGATCCCACCTTTTATTATCGCGATCTACGTCTTTGCATGTCATATTTAATTTTTTTTTTGTTGCTGTTATATAACTTACGATTTTCACTTCTGCAGGCACATGAGTATTCGTGTACGGAGAGTATACGTCTAAGAGGGCCATATGGACTTCGGGTGGATTCGTACGGTCCTGAAAACAATTGGTATGAGTTTTTGTTTGTCAAAGTTTGAAAAGAAGGAGGGGGGGGGGGGGGGGGGGGGGGACGAAGCAAAAATGTAAATTATGTTGAATGAATTCCATAGATATGTAGTAGGAGGTGTAGTATAAATAAAAATCACATGAGGGGACAAGGCCATCATTACTAGGGTATATTGGATAGGATCAAAATCACTGATTAGAGAAGGCAGAAGTAAAAAGATAAATATTTTACAACTTGTGGAGAGGGGAGACTAGGAGAATCAGCGATGGTTGGTGGCCAATTTAGTGAAAAAACGTCAACAACCTGATCAGTAGAGGTCTAGAGGACATGAAATAGCTCTTGGCGCTCTTGATGTTTGGACTGAGCATACGTCAAGAAAACTCTATGTGATCGAGGATATTCATAAATTTATTTGACCGCACATAGCAGACAAACTAATTTTGTAAAGAGGTGGATGGAAAGTTTCATTTACAAGTTAACATAGAAAAATCCTTACAGAATATGTTCGGGAGATCCAATCCTGCAAATTGAACAACGCACATGGGAAAAATTCCTAAGCATCCCAATATTTTAATTGTACAAAAATCATTTGAATCAAAGAGACCCTTAATCTTTAGGATCTCTTGCCCTATAGTCATTTTATTTGTACTATTGGATCCTTCGGATTTTCTCTACTGATTCCCTTTGCACTATCTATATCCATAGAAAGATTTCCTTCCACTACCTTTTATGTCAGCATTGTTTAAAATACACATGAACGGGAAAACAATAGAACTTATATATATCATGGAGTGCTGGATCTCACCTGACCTGAGAAAAGAAGAATATATAACCAAGCTATTTGGTTGGAAATAAGAAAAACACAAAATTTCTTCTAAAGGGATAGGTGCGAATGCCGAGGTTGGAATTAATGGACTTTTCCTTTTAGTTGCATGGAAAGTGGATCGTAGGAAACATATGTTTTTCAGTTTTTCAAACAAGACAAGTCCTAGGAAATGCAATCTTCCAAACAAGACAAGCTCTAGGAAATACAATCTTTCAAAATTCAAATTAAGTTCCTCGAACCAAAGAGATATTGCTACAGTTCTCTTGTTTGTTGTGGGCGTGTCAACATTGTTTTATGCTAGTTCTTGTATTTTTCCAACCTATATTATTCAAAATACATAGCATTTTAAATTCATTTTCATTTGTTTTAAAAATCCAGTGAATAACTAGAGACCGGGACTTTGAGCCTGTATTTCTACGATCAAAGGATAGCGGCCTGTGAAAGAAATATGCAAAAAAAGATAATGATAATAAAAATAATAATAGGCTGAAATTAATTACAAAAAAGTCTCTTGTTTCAAGTTCTTTACCCAAGATTTCATATCTTTTAGGCTTGTAGCTTCTTTCTATTTATTCACCATAATGCTTGCACACATTCAAGTAATTTTTATTTCACTATACAATGGTTGTTCTTGTGCACCTTTGGGCGCAGAGGCCAAAAGGTAATTCTTCAGAAAAGCCATTTTGGCCATTCGACAAATAGCTATATAGATCACATATGCTTGTGTAGGTGACACGCAATAGGTGATACGCTTGTGTTAAAGTATGATCCAAATTCATCAAAGAGGCTAACTTTTAACGAGCAGAGCGAAGTTCGTCTGGGATCGTTGAAGACCTAGGTTTTCACGCTATATATACCTCTTATAAGACGCCAACTGAGCTAAGTTGTATCTGTGAAATTTCCGATGTTATTAAACACTCCCCGTTATAGTGGACTTTCGCTGGCTGGCGTCTATGGTTTTTCCCTCATATTGTTGGAGAGTTTTTTCACGTTAAAATCATGTGTCCTCTGCCGTGTTTTTCCTTTCGTTTTTTGTTATTTGCTTGTCATGTTTATAACACTCTGAACTTAGACTGATACTATTCTGCAAGTGTAGTTTTAAATTCAAAATGGATAATTTGATGAACTTGGCAAATTCTCAACCTTTGCAAAAGCGAGATAGGAAAAAAGGTGAGAAGAAGCTCATTGTACATGTGAAAGGCTAATTATCCGTCAGGTCAGGACTGAGGCTAACATCCTCTGTCGCAAGTCAGCGACAACCGACGGTGTAGAAGCCTTTTTCTCAAATAATTCACAGGTTCCTGTCGTTCCGTAAGTTCAACTTCCACTCTGTTCCAAGATTATTCGAGGTAAATCATGATCATGCAACATGGTCCATATTAATCACATGAGACGGATAATCTGCTTCCACGATGCGTTTTGCCCGAGTGGAAGAATTTGGTACCAGCAAGATGTAGTCAACTAGAATGAAGAACAGATAGAGTAGTGAGCGGATTGTGATCTGAATCCCATCTCATCCCAGTGCCTCCTACTCCCAATCCTAGGTCTCAGCCAAAGACCTTTTTTCATATGTATATACGGTTTTCAGAGGCCAGAGTTATTCCATGTTTTTGACAAAAATCTAGACAACTTAAAACCCGGAAAATTGTTCTTCTAGAGTACCTAAGAGGAGAGGAAGTAGATGCTTCAGTGAACAGCTTAAATACACGGCGAGGAAGATACTCCAGCAACCAGTGGTTAGGTATATGCGTACCTGATAGTCTATTCCCCTGATAAAGGGCTGTCAAGATAAAAACTTATTGTCTCAAGAACTGGTCGAGATAATAATATACTTACACGATATGTATAAAACTAGAACATGAAAAAGTCAATGACCAAGACTAAATAGGTGATCGTGAGGCGTGAAACTAGTTTTTTCTACAATACACCCTTCGCAATGTATTAATCATATAGAAGAAGTGCCAGACATCACACAACGCTGCCAGTTTGCTGCCAACAAGAGGTGGAAATTTTTCACAAGAAGAAATAATAATCTCCATCTAGCATCCACGGGGTAACGACTACAGGAAGCTAAACCTATCAGTCTTGAAGAGACCTGCTAGGCACCACCTCTCAAACTCTTCTATGATCTTTGTCTTGATGGCCATCACCAAAGGAGCGATGCTGGTGGATATCCACCAATGCACCAGAAGACTAGGATGAGTGCCGTCTAGAGATCCTGACGAGTCGCTGCGGGGCAAGGTATCAATATCCACCAATGTATGAAATCGATGTTGACATTAGGCTGCCAAACCTGCCGACCCCCTCATTCAAAGGTCCAATCTCACGCCTCTCTAGAAACAATGCTACCCATTTGGAGGTGCTGCAGGATCTCCTATTGCTGGTCACAAAGCGGGTGAGCCGCCGAGTGAGTCAGCGATGGCGCTGAATTCTATCAACGGTTGAACATTTTCTATTTGACACAAGACAAGCAAAGAACTTACATCTATATGGAGCCTTTGATCTCCATATCTTCTATGAGTCACGAGCAGAAGTCATGCCCACAAAGAAAGTGGTGTACACAGACTTTGCCGAGTACATTCGATTGCTAGTTGACGAGGTTCAATCTCGTCAATACCCATTGTTATGGACTTGGATTTTGAAGAAGATGGGGATGCTGAAAGTCACGGAACGGTTAACAGACAAGCAACGCGGGACATATGATTTATCCAGGTTCAGGCCCCCGGAGAGAAAACCCTACTCCTGCTTGCCTGCTCTTGATTAAGGCGGAACCGAAAGTTACAGGGGTGCGCAGATGCAATCGCCGTACCCTCCTGGCCTTTATATAGATAGGCATGTCCCGGGCTTAGGTCGAGTCGGTTACAGATTAGGGTTGGTACCCTTTGAAATTCTATCTAATCTAGACTTGTCCTCCAAGGAGTCGAAAACGTCATGGGCTTGGGCCACCCGAAGTCTTCATGGGCCGCGTGTCTTGACGTGGGCCTTCCTTGGGATGGACCAGGTATACCAATTTCGTGTACCCGTGGAGTATGTCCATGTCACTAGTACAATGCCACACCAGCTTGTCATCCCTCTACAGAATTAGCTAAACATCACCGAGCGTGTGCTAGAGAAGAAAGAACTCGGCCAACACCTTGAGACCCAAGTCCGAGCCATAGTCTAGAAGCCACGCCATGGAGAGGCCATCCTTTACTGGCCCTGGCCGTGAGTGTTGGGGCAATGAACACCATCTAAGCATCAATTAGCCAACAGTTTTTATAGAACTTTACATGCTCCATGTTGCCTATGTCGAAGCATGTGGACGTATGAAAGACTGCCCCTGCTAGCGGTGGGATCTGAAGGTTGAACTCTGCCCAAGGTTTGTCCGGGTCAACACGATGCGGCCACACCCAATGGAATCCGAGGGCAAGGTTTAAAAGGCGGAGGTTCGAAATTCCCAGGCCTTAGTATATCTTAGGGGAGGCCGCCTTATCCCAAGCCACGAGGCAACGACCTCCCTTGATGTCTCTATGTCCCTTCCACATAAAACCCATGTAGATCTTTAGCGGGTCCTCCAAGGTCTTAGAAGGGACGTCTAAATACATCATGGTGTGCAATAGGATAGCGGAAAGAATAGAACAGGCGGGGGTATTCCTACCACAAATGGTTCATCATCTTGGCACACCAAAGCTATAGGCGGTTGGCTGCACTATCCACTAAGGGTTGTAGTTGACTCATTGTAGGCTTGCGCAAACTCAAGGATAGGCCAAGGTACTTGCATGGAAGGGGAGCAACAACACAACCCAAGAGCCTTGCACATGCTCTATTTGTTATAGCGTGCAACGGATCGGGTGCAAAGAGCACTTGGTGAGATTGGTATGTAGCCCACATGCCTCTCCAAAAACCGCCACAATGGCCGCAAAAACATGTACATCCAACCGGTGTAGGACATAGAAAGGTGACAATGTCATACACATACATGGAGGTGCGGTGACGTAGACCACACGGGGAATACTGGAGACAATCCTTCCGTAATGGCTCGATCAATCATAAGATTTCTCGCCGTGCTTTGGATGAGTTGGAAATTGTCGTGCAAGCAGCAATTGTGTATGAAGGCACTCTGGTGAGACTCTATATTCTCCGCCATGCGGGGAGCGAGACGCATGAAGATAACTTTTGCTATCAATTTAGCCATGCTATGGATCAAGCTGATGGGACGGAAGTCTTTTGTAAGGATCACAACAAGGGTGTAGTTCTCGACAAGCAACCGATGACAATAGCCTGAACACATGGAATGAAAAGATACCATCACATCCAACTTGATGATGGGCTAGCAGGAGGTGTAGAAGCGTCATGTGAAGCCATCAGGCCCTAGCGCCTTGTCCAAATCCTAAGCACAGATCACGTTCCACACTTATTCTTCGGTGAAGGCAACCTCGAGATCAACCATTCCATGAGTTCGCATGTGTAAATACTCCAAGTCTAGAAAGAACCCATCCTCTCAGGCAGAGCCCCCAAGAGCTTCTCAAAGAAAGAGTATATGGCTTCGGCATTGTCAGCCTGATATGAGATCAACACGTCATCCACCTTGAGATGTGCAATGAAGTTCTTCCGATGTCTGTAGTTAGCATGAAGGTGGAAAAATCGTGTGCAAGTGTCCCCTTCCTTGATCTAGAGAAACCTCGAACATGTCTAAAAATATTCCTCTCAAGAGAGGCTAGACCGAGGAGCTAACATCTCAGGAGCCTCCACAAACCATGCTCTACTGGAGAAAGAGATAGCCCTCTATTTCATGGCTATATCCAATCCCAGGATGATCTCATTGACCAGGAGGATCTGTAGCTTAGTGTTGCCAATAAATCGATCGATCCAACTAGACAGGACTTTGGATTGGATGTAGATATTAGCTTGGTCACTAGACGCTTAAAAGGATTCTCAATCCTCGTTGTCGATGCCCATGTAGTCTGCATGTTCTCCTAAAAACCATCCAGTTTGGGCCACAAGGCTTCAAACATAAATCGCTTGCGTGTTTGCATTTGGGAATTGGGACGCAAGGTTGAGAAGCAACGAACAATGTGCAGAGTAGAGGAGCTCAAAAGCAGAGAGGAAAGACGAAGGAAAGTCTGCTTCCCACTCCACTGTCGATAACACCCTATAGAGTTTCTCTAGGTTGGGCTCTTCACATTCATTAGACCATGTGCACCGCCGACTGTTAAGGTACAACTATTTTAGCTCAAGCTCAGTCAAATTGCGCCTGAAACTCCCCATCATCCTGTGATGCAAGTTTGCATTGTTCTTGTGGGCCGCCTCAACAATGAGGTTGAAATTTCCCACAACAACCCATAGACCCGTGTGCATGTCCCTGATGTCCTTTGGTTCTTATATGAGAATTCACATGTAGCCATCCTGTCTTGAGGTCTGTACACGCTGATAAACCACCAGCCCGCCGTGCCCGGTTCGTTGATTGTAGCAGTCGACACATTGGAATAGTAATGTGGGTTTGAGATTGTGACTACACCAGACTTCCAATCGACGAGTATACCGCTTCATGTGAGAGCCACCGGAAGGGATAAAAAAACAATAAAAAATCCTTCCCGAGACAGCGATCCACGATGGTACATGTTACCACATGTAATTTGGTCTTCTAAAAACAAACCAACCTTGCCACCGAAAGCAAGACAAGTTAATAGATAGCATCGCATCACGCGAGGGAGTTCAGACCACACACGTTCCTTATAAGGAAAGAGAGATAACCCATTTTTCAGAATAATTTCCCCACCATATGTTTCCGAGGTAATGACCTGAAGAATCCTTCTTCACCTATTTGCATGATGAGCATAGTAGCAATTCTGTTATCATGCATATGGAAAATATATCCATTCAAAAGTAAAAGACATTGTAAAGTTTTATGGACTAGTAATGAAAATCCATGCTCATAACAATCTTCTCAAGCCTGTACCAAAAATTAGACAACTACACGTAACCATGGGTACTCGAAACTAGATTGGAAAATACTAGCGGTAATGGTGGCAAAGATTCTGCAAGTTACATGAGTGTCGTAAAGGAATCCTCATGCAGGGATGAGCGGGGAAATTTTAGATGATAAATCAGAACTTGTGATCTCATCCATCAAATTTGCACAGACTATAGATGTTAGAGACTGGCTGCACCACTACAACGAGCCTATCCTACTATACCTACTCTATGGCGAATGTTTTTTATTCCTCCTTTGTTTCAGTCATGTGAATTTGTGAATTTTCGGCAGAATTCATGCATTCACCATAAAGGATGGTGAAGAGAGGAGGATATGATGCATGTTCGACATGGTTGTCCAAGAAGCAAATGCTTCACCGGTGAGGCAATTAAGCATGGACATACTTCATTCATAGAGATCTGAGTGAGTAGTGTTATTTGCCAACTAGTGCATATTCCCGATGTCTCACAGACCCAATGTTGAGTTCCTGTGACTTGCATATTGTGTGGGAGTTTGCGTCCAAGGAATTGTGTGATGAAGATGACCTTATTTCGAGGGGCAAGCGGTTTTGGACGTAGGTAGATGGAAGAAAGAGACCAGCAAGGGTACACACGATGGATACTTGGTTCCATGTGGATGATATAACTTAGTTGCCGGTTGGAGCACATGAATATCCTGTTAACTGAAACATTTGATGCACCTCTCTCTCGGTGTAAAAGTCTAGAGAGTTGTCTAAACTTAACAGATTTCTAAAAGCAACAACAATGTGGTGAAATATAATTAATGAGGCAAACACATCAGTGGCTTATCCAAGATTTTATGCTAGGGTAGGGCAAGCAGGCATAACGTGACAATATACAAATGACCATGTGTGATTTCACTATTGGTAGCTCGAAAATTAAGAGAGAAGATCTACTGACACACAAAATGACAAGAAAGTCTTGTGACCTGCTATCAATAATATGTATAGGTGTGTAGCAAAGATAAAATGCACGGTCTAGAAAAGCCACCAATGTATATCAAGGTGTCATGAACTATCAACAAATTAAACGTTGAGTACTTAAAAAAACGTTGAGCAGGCATGAGTAAGTTCCTTGATAAATGCCAATACAGTCCAACACACACGCACGCACGCGTGGATTTCTTCTTCTCCTACATGTTTGAGCAAATTTCTATTTTCTTGAAACAGGTGCACCATAACCGTCCCTAGATCATCATATATAAACCACCACCACCTACTTTAGCTTGGGTTTGCACCGTGCCACTCACTCAAGATTGCACCTAGAAAATTTGCAAAATTAAACATTTCTTTTGGCCAAAGAAATACGTACCCGCATCTTGACACGACTGTTCGAGTCTTCAGATAGGTAGATAAATAGATAGTCAGAGTATTAAAATAATTGAATGCCATTTTTTACGCAAACTGAATTTTATCTTCTCCTAATTAAATGGTAGGACACCTGTCCATTTCCTCTTACAAATAACTTAATTGGTATTGACGGTGCTCCTGAGCAATAAGAAACAGAGGACAGCGACCAGCGCGCAGCCCATGCTCCCATCCTTGGGGTGAAAAGTAGATGAGCACTTTGTTTTCATAGCTGTCATCGTATATACTTCTTCCGTTTTAAAATATAAAATGTTGTAGGTTTATGAACAAAAAATATTTAGATTTTTTTTAGTGTGTAGATTCACTCTAAATCTGAGTGAATCTATATGCTAAAAATAATCTAGATACATTTGCTTTATAAAACTAAAACATTTTATATATTTTAAAACGGATAGAGTATAAGTTAAAAAAAAAGAACTTCGTAGCCCTCTTTCTTTTCTTTCATCATCATGGATATACACGCGAGTTTGGTGGTGGTAGTACAGTGCTGCACGGGTTGCATACGGAACAGAGACCCGAGCGGGCAATCCATCCATTCTCGGATAGCTGCTCTCTCTCTCTCCCTAGACGAAAGCAATAACTCGCCCTTACTATTATTTTCCTCGAGCGTACCCGATCGACACTGTTCCTCGCCGGGGTCCCAGTCTCTGGTACGTAGACTGGTACATATCGCCCTCACCGGTACGCTACACAAGTACGGAGTACGTACGTATACGCACCAAATCACGCGAATAAATGGCGGCCATGATCTTGCTCGATCTGCGTGATATATACATACATAACTCAGACTGCTACAAAACTATAAGAGTGTGTTTGGTAGCCGGGAGACTATCTCAGCCCATACCAGCTGAGTCCAGCGGTGCTCAGTTGAGATCTTGTTTGGTACATATATAGTATGAGTTGAGCCATGCCAGGACTTCATCAAATAGCAACCAGGTCCCTAATTACAGAATAGAAATGCAATCAAGTCCCTGGGAGCTTGGGCTCCGGCGGCGACGCCGGTGAGAGGCCTCCGCCGGGCGCTGCCATGTCGAGCCTCCTCCAGGACGCCTCCGGTGCTCCTCCACGTCCACGCGCCACCGCCATGAGCCGCCGCTAGGACACCTCAGAGGATCCTCTGCCGCCACGCGCCATAGGCCGCCACGCTTCCCATGTGCCGTCAGACGCCTCGGTGCTCCCACCACCATCGCCACCCCGGAGGCTATTCATCCGCATGCCACGATCTAGCGAAGCTCGGTCTAACGAGCTCAGAGGATGAGGGTTGCGCCGATGAGGAGAGGGCGGGGATAGGCGGTGTTGAGCTCGGCAGGATGTAGATGGTGTCCCAGGCGGGGCGGTGGCGGTGGCCTTCGGCGAGCGGAGCGTGGTGGCGATGTGGAGGCGGCGGAGGATGCGGTGCCGTGGCGAGAAGTCTGCAGTCACCGGCAGAGAGAAGCCATGTTACACTCGCGGGATCGATCGCACCGGTTGTGGCTTCGATTTGAGCTTCATCGGCAGTGGCTATTTTTGCACGAGGTCAGCACTGCCCAATAGAGACGACCCCATCTACCAAACAACAAAATAAAGGATGAGAAGAGAATATGTAGGTTACCCCGGTCTACCAAACATACCCTAAATGTATATCTTTCATCTCATGTAGTACGGTGCTTCTAGTACGATATACGTACTGGATAAATTTGATGTAAAGAATTAAAATCGTACTGTACTAGTCAGTACATGATTCTTGAGTAGCTAGTACTATGCGTGTACCACAATCGAGTACTAGTGCTGCTTCTCTTCAAAGTGTAGCGATCGAAGCACTTTAATAGCTAGCAGTTACACTCGTCGGCGTCAGGAGATTAGCCCGTCGGATACATGACTCTAGCTAGGCACTCTCTCCGCCGGCTCCAACGACATAGTTGGAATATGGATAGGACGGAAGAATTTTATTCTAACTTTACGGTACTAGTAAGCGTGTACGTGTAAACGCACGAATCAGTTAACTTATAGCTGAACATATTACAAATACTGACTAAATTGCAGAAAGCTACCATAATTCAGGCTGTTAGAATGAGTCAGTACCAACATTCTTAATTTTTGCTTGTCAGTACCAATTTTGATTCACAGCGTTGCGAATCACACTAATTCACATATTAGATTATTTTGACGTGTTTTCTGACAAATGAGACCCATCAAACAGAGCAAACTAGTCAATAAAAATTGCCACAATGAAGGATGAGCCCTGTTAGTCCTCGTCCTCTTTGTATCACCCGCGACACCAACGCAGAGGCGTAGCAGCCGGTTCGCCCGACCCCGCCGCCGCCCCACTACTGCCTGCCCGCCAGCCGCTGGCCTCCACCTGCCGCGCGCCCGATACACTATGGCAGGTACAGTATTCAGAGGCACTCTAAAGTGCCTCCAATAGTTAAATTAGTGCCACAATTGATTTTTTTGAGGCACTAAAAAAGCGCCGGGGACGATCGTGTAGGTAAAAGTTTTTTGAGGCAGTTTTAAAAAATGCCTCTAAATCATAGTTAATTGAGGCACTATGACTAATGTCTCTAAATCTTAGTCAATTGAGGCACTATGACTAGTGCCTCAAAAACCAACTTAAGGCACAAATTAGAGTGCCTCTAAATCCTAGCCATTTGAGGCACTATGACTAGTGCCTCTAAAAACCAACTTTTTGAGGCACTATGACTAGTGCCTCTAAAACCCAACTTTTTGAGGCACTATCAATAGTGTCTCTAAACCCAACTTTTTGAGGCACTATGACTAGTGCCTCTAAAACCCAACTTTTTGAGGCACTATCAATAGTGCCTCTAAAACCCAACTAGTGCCTCTAAAACCTAGCCAAAAGCAAATGTGTACTACAGTGACATATATTACAAAATGGCTCACATTAATTGAATCATAGCGACATATATTACAAACCACATTACACTGAAATATTACCATGAAATATATTACAAACCACATTATAGTCATATCTTACAGTGACATATCTTACAGTCATATCTTACATTTGTTCATAGCCATATCTTACAGTCATTGTTCACAACCATTCGTCCACAACCATTGTTCACAACCATTCGCCCACAACCATTCGTCCACAACCATTGCTGCTCATTGAGCTGTGGCCAGAGCTCCTCCTTGTCATGTCACCAAGCTGCTCCCTGGTTGGGATCAAGAGGCAAGTCGCCTCACCACTGGAGCTCCTTTCCTCCTGCCGGCCTCCTACTCAACAGAGGAAGCTGTTCAGGATGCAATTTAATTTATTTCATATTATGTTGTTTTTTCATATAATAACAGAGGAAACATGATGAGTGGCAAATTACAATTTGTTATCTACTTCGTCCATCCCATAATATAAGATGGTATTACGACCAATATTACGGAACAGATGGAGTACCAAAAAAATATACACAAGGGGGACTCAACTAAGGTAGCAACCATTGCGATAGTAAGGCACAACTCAACTAAGTTAGCAACTTAAACCAGTCAGTCTAAAACTTAAGTCAACTAACATGGGTCGAAGGGAGTAATATAATTCTGAATTGAGCAGCGTGCAATGTACGGACCTAAACATTAGCATGGCAACACTAAGAGCTTGCAAAGTTGAATCTCAATCAAAATTTGCAGGAATCTGATTATGTGAATACTAAACAATTTTTTTAGAAAATAAAAGCTGTCTTCAGACTGTTTTCTATTGACCGTCGATATTATCAAACTGGTTTTTTGCTGAAGAAAAAAATATGCTTACTTACACAGGTAAGAAAGGGGACTACGACAAATAATAAATTTACTGACAGATGTGTTTTTTTGTATTGATGGATGGAAATGTTAAAACGGTAATGTCGTAATAGCATACCTCATTGCGCGATAGAGGGGTCTATACCACATCAGGTAAGAAAGGAGGATTCCAAGCGAAGCATAGATCATAGCAAGTAAGAACAGCTTCGAATCTGCAGGCATAAAGAATCCAACCATTCAGCATGAATGGACATACAAAATACACAGGCATTGATAGATACTCATGAAACCCACCCCCCCTCCTTGATCCAGCAGACTATGACAGCAATGAAGTTCCAGGAGAGATAGAGCACAATTCCTGTAAGTTAAAATAACACGAAATGGACGCTATCATGAATCGCCTCTGAAATGAACCATGTTTACAACCTACTAGACCATAAAAGCACGTGTTCCTGCGCCCGCCATAACTGGGAATTAGATACACGAGAAAATACTTTGGTGCTGCTTAGATATCAATACTGCATATTATTTCATAGGTAAAAGATGAGCTTTGTTGGCTATATTTCAGAACCTAGATAATAAAGACAAATAACAATAAAATAACCTAAAAGATGGCACAGTAACATTTATAACTCGATATGCTATAGCAGATACCTCCTTATTGATTTCGTGCTATATTGTATTTTTCTCTCTCACCACGAGCGATATCCAAAAACAAGCCAGGTTTTCCTTACCCATACAAAATAAATTTCTAACATTCAGATCAAATTATAACTTAAAGGAAAGGGTTGACCTATATGAATAATTGAATCCTTTTTTCTTAGTCGATAACTTAGAGTTTGACATAGAGAGAGGGTGAGAAACAGAGAGAGACAGAGTTGGTGCGTCTGTAGCTCCTCGAGCAGCTAAAAAGTGCCCCCCAAACAGTTGCATCTCCTGATACTGCAAGGATTATTGGAATCCTTCAAATAACTAGGAAGGGCATGGGTGCCACAAATAAAAGGAACATATTACTGTAACTTTCAGTAGTGAATCTAAGGATAATTGTAGGTTGTGCTTACTCCTTTAATCACGCATACAGATCATATAAAAGAAGATGTTACTTGAGACAGTATAGAATAGTATAAAAAATCAAGGGTAACCTGTCATGAGATTTCATACTTCAGAACTGCAATTCCAAAGTTTCCTGCATGAAAAACATAATCACCTGTCAAACAAAACGATCAGGGAATAAGAGAAATAAATTCAGAGGGAGGCAATGATGATGGAATTGGAGTTATGAAGAACAAGTTAAGAAGATTTGGATGGGATTGGTGATAGGCAACAGGTTTGGTCAGGAAGCAAGCATGGACACTGCCGAGCATGAAGGAAAACTGCGCCATCGCTTCCAGATACACTAGATCATAACTCCAAGTAGAAGACTCAGGGCTAAGTAGGATAAGGTGAAGAAAATAGCACAAGATATATCATGATGAGCATGATGATCAGTTTTTTACAACAAAGAGACGGTTCATACCAGCTGATAGCTCTAGAGAAAAGGTAAAGGAAAACCAAGCACTCAAAGATCGCCTCAAGTTGGCACATCTCACAGGAGAAAATACGAAATCTTAGCTGCAATAGTAAGAGAATTGTTAAGCATTACGAAGGCACCGGATCAAAGTATGAAATGTGAGGGATAATGCCCTTGTTTTCTTAGACATGCATGAGTTATATGGCATAAACATTTGTTAAGGCACATTTGTTAAGGCATAAACATTTCCATATGCCATTGTTTTCTCAGACATGCCCTTGTTAAGGCACTTTCAAGCTGCATTTTGCTTTGCTAATCCTTAGTGGCACCCTAGACTATCACAGAAATAGATACCATCCATCAATGCTTGTTCTTCACGTGACATTTCTGTTCCAATAAAGGAAATGTAATAAGGATCAGTATGGGGACAATTAATCATCACTGGATTAAGAGAATTGGAAAGATAGGTGGTTGTACAACAGAAGTCAAACATTACGTGACACTCAAAATGAAACATAATACAACTAAAAAAATGTCATGGTGTAAATATCAAAGCTACATATTTCAACTTAACAGCAGATGGCAAGACAAACACAACATGGAAAAAGAGATTAACACGATGCACACTCCATATCTTTGTAAGCTCAAGTGAGCACTATGAAGATGATATAAAGGAGAAAGGCAAACCTTGTAGGACCATCCTTGAGCATAGGGAATGTGGGAGGCCAGATCATCATAAAAGGATATACTTTCGCATCGTCCCTGCAGGGCTCAACTACCTCACTAGTGGGATCCCCGTTGAGATTAGCGTGTGTGCCAGATTTGAGGTGCTCGGGATCGTGAAGAACAACCTCAACACTTTTGCGACATCTCAGACGACCTAACCGGCGGGATCCCAGTCCTCCGATCGCTTCTTAATATCCTTGCCGATGCTCTTGCCACCGACACAAGCGTGCACATCCACGCTCATGAACTGTCCCACAGCCTGCATCACTCTCTCGGTTTGGGTGGCAAGCTCCCTAGTCGGCGACGGTATCAATGCCTGCACTCTACAAAATCAAAGTTGTCCATGTCAACTTCAGCTTTACCCTATTGAAGGGTGCGCTCTATGTGCATTATACAGAGCTGATGCATTATATATAGTGTTATAAAAAAGAGCGAGAATCATTGTAACATCACTGCAACAGAAAACTAGGACTAGGCGACTGGCAGACGTAATACAAGCACATCTGGGTCTAGCATATTCTCAAAAGCAGGAAATAGTTTTAACACATTCCATATATCTATGCCAAAATCACACCCGTAAGACCAAAATCTAGAATACAAACAGCTGCCAAACCCTAGAACTGAAGTTTTTTACTACCTAACAAGAGCACATGTGGGTCTAGCAAAATCTGAAAAGCATTACAGTGTAATAAAATGATTGAGAATCATTCTCACAGCAGCACAGCAGAATAATTAGGACAGGGTTACTGGCAGACATAATACAAGCACAGGTGGGTCTATCAAATTCTGAAAAGCACTACAACAGATTGTGATACATAGGTGATGCATTACAGTGTAATAAAATGATTGAGAATCATTGTCACAACACTATAGCAGAAGAACTAGACTGGGCGACTGGCAGACACAATAAAAGCACAGATGGGTGTAGCATATATTAGGAAGATAGAGTTTTAACACATTCCATATATATCTATGCTAAAATCACACATGCCACCACAAAATTTAGAATACAGACAGCTGCCAAACCCTAGAACTAATGTTTTTTACTCCTACCTAACAAGAGCCAGGCGCACGCGACAATACAGGTTCGTCATCTAGCGAGCGAAGCAATCGATATGGATCTAACTAATCAGGGAGGGGGAGACGTACTCGCGGACGGAGGTGTCGACGATCTGGCAGACGGAGAGGGAGATCATGGAGGTCTTGCCGGTCCCGACCGGCACAGGTGATGACGCTGCCGGTGATGATGGGGAGCACGCCCGCTGGATGGCCGAGGGCTTCTCAAGCCGTGGCGTAGATTCCGCAGAGCAGCTCGCCTGGCCTCGCCCACGCAGCCATGTCACGCGACCTCCTCCTACCACGATCGGGCGCCCGCCAATCCCCCGACCTGCGAGGAAGAAGAAAATCAGACGGTCGTCGGGTCACGCGAGAAGGAATGGCGCGAGGCGGGGGTGTCGGGGGAACGACGCGCTTACCGGCAAAACGAGGGGGAGGGGTAGGGGGATCGAGGCGCGGCCGGTGGCGGATCTGGGGAGGAGCGATGCGAGAAGAGGAGACGCCGGGGTCACCAGCCGGAAGCGCTAGCATGGGGCCGACGGTGATCAAACCCTAGAGGAGTAGGGTTAGCCGGGGGCGAGTTCGTTGGTGCCTGGGGGCATCGCGTGAGGGGGAAATAAGGGAGGAGAAGGTGGCGCACTAGAGGCGGGTAGCGGCGGCGCTAGGAGTAGCCAGCGGTAGAGCAGCTAGCGACGGCGGCGGCGGGTCAGAGGCGCGCGGCGAGGTCGCTGCCGAATCTAGCGGCGGGGCAGCCATGGCGGGATCACTCGGGAGGTTGGGGATCGCCAGGCAGGGACCCGATCGCGTTTGGAAAGGCATAGGAGGGGGTGGCTGCAAGAATTGCAAGCAGAGTCATTCATTTCATTTGCGTGTGCGTGTGCGTACACGTCAGGGTGTGTGTGCATTGCTTTGTATTTTTTTTAGAATCGTGTGCGTTGCGTTGCGTTGCAGTGTCCAGAACTCGTGTGAGTTCTTTCCGATGATCAAAAGATAGATACTTATTATTATATTATATTAAGAATATTTTGAATATAAATTACTAAAAGTATTAAAATAAATCCCCAATTTACGGTCCTTTAGCCAAAGTATTAAAAGAAAATCCATATAGAGCCATCTTAAAACACAAGCCGGTGTTGATACAGAGAAGTCTAAATAAACATATTCTTGCCAATCTAGAAGAGGCAACAGGCAGTCATAATTAAATTGAGTTAGCTTTAGAAAGACGGCTCGTCAGATCTGAATAAAAATAGATATAGAAATTTAAAGATCCAATCAATTTAGTGAATATACAATACTAAACAAGCATGGAACATAAAAAATTATATATATGTTTTTGACGTATCAAGGGCATAGGACAATAAAAAGGCAACTGACCGGCGACCGCTCGCTTGGTGAAACGATTTGTTTCCACTAAGGGTCGCGCATCCACAACATCGGCTGTGGAAAAATCTATGATAACCGTGTGGGCGTATTTGGAGTACATGGCGCGGTGGGAGTGGCAGGTGGAGCGGCGACAGCTGTTCCTCCGGAGCTACCACTTCTCCCGCGATGCCGACATCTCGCCACGCGCCCGCACGCGGCGCGCCGCCTGCGCCGCGCGGCCACCACGGGGCTCCGCTGTTGGACAGGCATTTTCATATGAGGATTCAGTCTATGCCAGCTGCAGCCTGCATTCAATAAAGCATGAACTGGATCAATCTTCAAAAGTGAGCAATGAATATCAATTTACTAAATACTAAATAGAAATAATGGTATGTGTATTAGACTTGTGAACTTCCACGCATCCTCACAACACCAATAGAAAAAACTATGACTAAGTTACGGATCAGCAGTAGCACACTTCTTATCGTCAACAGAAATCCTATGCCATTGAACATTTGAGTAGTTGATGTACCAGTAGTTGCTTGCATATACCAAGGCTCGCTAGTAAATTTAAGATGCAGATAGACGGACTGGAGTTACACGTTGCTCATGAGCTAAGTTCCCGGTGACAACATGTCTCCATGTTCGGGTAGCTAAGCCTACAAATAATATGCACATAAGAAATAAAATAACATCATATGGGACAGATGCAGATGAAGTTTACCCGTTGGCTCGTTCCAATATACTCCCTCCGTTTTAAAAAATAAGATGCAAAAAACAAGTCTAGATGCAAAATATAAGTTTACCCGTTGGCTCGTTCCAACATACGAAAACAAGTCTAGATGCAAAAACATCTCACAGGTAAATACACTTTCATTTGTGCCTAAAAAACTATGTATTTGAGGCACAACTAATGGTACCACAATTGGTCACCCATTAGAGGCACAATTGAATGCCTCTAAAGACAAACCATTTGTGACACTTTCATTGTGCCTAAAAAACTATGTATTTGAGACACAACTAATAGTGTCATAATTGGTCAACCATTAGAGGCACATTTGAATGCCTCTAAAGACAAACTATTTGTGGCACTTTCATTTGTGCCTAAAAAACTATGTATTTGAGGCACAACTAATTGTGCCACAATTGGTCAACCATTAGAGGCACATTTAAGTGCCTCTAAAGGTATACCATCTGTGACACCTTTATTTATGCCTCAATGTTATACTTTTAGTGGCATTTTGATAAATAGTGTCTCTAAAAGATCGGTCTTTTTGAGGCACAAATAAAGTGTCACAAATAGTTCAACATAGAGGCACTAGAATGTGCCTCTATTTTTTAAAATATTAAAGGCACTATCAATAGTGCCTCAAAAGACTTAACTATTAGTGGCATTCTAAAAACTGCCTCTAAAAGCTCATAATTTAAGGCATTATATTTTAAAGTGCCACAAAATATTAAAATTAGAGACAGTCATAAATAGTGCCTCCAAAAAAAATGCCTCTAATTTTTTTACGTGCCATAGTGATAGCCGCCGTCGGTACGTGTTCTGGTGGAGTAGGCCATGACGACATACTTGCCAGAGTCCCCTGGCTGCCATGCTTCCTTCAGGCTTCCTCGACCTTGGCGGGATGTTCGTACGTGTTCCTGGAGCTGATGAGCTCAACGAGCCTCACCTTGCCGACGTGCTTCCTGCAGGCGCCCAGCAGCAGGCCCCACACCACTGCGTGCTCCTGGCAGTATGGCAGGTTCTCGACAAGCTCGTACATGTTCTGGAGCCTACCATCCCTAGCGAGCATGTCGACCACCGCTGCATAGTGCTCGCCCTTCGGCGTGAGGCCGTAGTCCGACGTCATGGACGAGAAGCACTGCAGCCCCTCGTCGACGAGCCCACCGTGCGAATAGACGGAGAGCAAGGCGAGGAAGGTCACGTCGTTCGGCCGGAACCCGTCGAGCGTCATCTGGCCGAAGAGCACCGGCGCCTCACGCACGTGCCCGTGCTGTCCGTGGCCACGAACACCCACATGGTGACGTTCTTCTCCGGTGAGGCGCACTCATACTCTGCCCAGCTCGTCTTCCTCACTCTCGCGTACAACTCGCTCCACGGGCCGGTGCCGGGCTCGCTCGCGGGCCTCACCAAGCTGCAGGAGCTGCACCTCGCTGGGAACAGCATCAACGGCTCCATCCCCGGCCGACGGCCTCGGGTCGCTCACCGGCCTCAAGGCGCTCGACCTCGCCGGTAACAACCTCACCGGAGTGATCCCGACGAGCCTCGCCTGTTAGGAATAATAATCCCGATAGGACACGAAACGGTGTCGTGTGCGTGTGTGTTCCGAGTAGGACTAGTAGTTCAACACCTATTCGTATTGACGTTGCATCGTCTTTCCGGGTATAAATACACCTATGTAATAGCTTTCTAAGACAACTGTAAGATCCAATACAAAACAACATGATCAAGAGGGCCCTGTAGCCATCTACATTGTTTTTTCCGTACGTACTCGTGTGAGTTGAGAGAGCTAGTTCTTTTGATCAGGCTAGATAGCTAGCTTGCTGATCGTTGTTAGCTGGTTCTTATACATGCGCGCAACTCGCCGGAATACTTCGTTGTCGTCACGCCGGACTGCACTCGGCATTTGGGGCTGGTCCAACAATTGGTATCAGGGCCTCGAGGAGGATCTCCTAGTAACGGGAGGTCATGACGGGCAAGGAGCAAGACGAGTATTCCGGTGCGGCTGCGGGTGCATCGGTGTCGTCGCAGTACCCGCGGTATGATCGCGGCAACTACACGACATGGGCGAAACGGATGGAGTGGGCCATGGAGGGCAACGACATCTGGGAGGCTATCGATTCCGGCGGCGACGAGTTCAAGAAGGGCGCGTCGAAGTACCGCAGGACAGCACTCCACCATCGGCTCCGTGGTGCTGCGGACGTGATGCGACACGATCTCGAAGGATTCTGCAAAGGCGGCGTGGGAGACACTCAAGACGTTGAATCTTGGGCACGGCGTCCAGGCGACCCTACAAACCTTGCAAAAGAAGTACGAGAACACGGAGATGGAAAGAGATGAGACTGGACGCTTTTGCCTCGAGGGTAGCCACAATTGTCAACAGGATTCACGCGCAAGGTGAGAAGTCGAAGATATCTCGATCGTAATGTGCTTCCTTCAGGCGCGCCGCGCAGTACATATCTGTGGTGTCGGCAATCGAGCAATGCGTTGATCTCACCACCCTCACGATGGATGACCTGGTTGGACGGTTCAAGGCGCATGACGAGCGGATGAAGATCACCTACGGCGACACGAATCAAGATGAGCACCTTATGCTTACACGTGCCCAGTGGCATGCAATGTTCGCCAAGGAGAGGAGCGATAAGGCATCTGGCAGTAGCGATGGTTCGGTCCCGGCAAAGAAGTCGGACAGCAAGACGAAGAAGCCAAAGAAGAAATTCGACAAGAATCTTCGCTGCCATAAGTGCAATCAGCTCGGGCACTTCAAATCGGAGTGTCCCAACCGTTCAAAGGAGAAGGCTCTCATGGCGAAGGAAGGAGATGATGGACCGATGATGCTCATGCTCGAAGCTTGCGAGTTAATGACCACCAAGGAATCAACTCCTCAGGAGTCCGCTATGGAGATCGTCACGCTCGTGGAAGAGAAGGTCTTCCCGCGGAGGATGCAGACGGCTCACGATGTTTGGTACCTCGACACAGGCGCTAGCAACCACATGACCGGCAACAAGGCTCAGTTTTCTGAGTTGAACCTCACGGTTGGTGGCTCCGTTCGATTCGGCGATGGGTCGAAGGTGAAGATTGCAGGGCGAGGCACAGTCCTGTTTGAGTTGAAGGATGGAGGTCACAAGGTACTCACTGATGTGTACTATATTCCCAAGCTAAAGACCAACATCATCAGTCTTGGTCAGCTCGCGGAGCGTGGATGCAAGATCGTGTTGGAGGACGAGTTCCTGTGGGGATATGACCGCCAAAGGCAGCTCATCATGAAGGTGGAGAGGTCGAAGAATAGACTCTACATCCTCAATATCAATCGGGCGGATCCAGTATGTTTGATGACAAGCATGGAAGACTCGGCGTGGAAGTGGCATGCACGCTACGGACATCTAAATTTCCAAGCTCTACGACAACTTGGACAGAAGGAGATGGTATGTGGCTTACCGTGTGTTGATCATGTTGAGCAGGTGTCACGGTTGTCTCATTGGGAAGCAAAGGCGAGCCCGTTTCCAAGGGAGGGACAATATAGAGCAAGTAAGGTTCTTGAGTTGGTGCATGGAGACTTATGCGGACCAATCACGCCGCGACCCCGCCGAATAAGTACTTTTGCTCATCGGCGACTTCAGAGATACATGTGGGTTGTGCTACTCAAGAGTAAGGATCAAGCTTTAGCGTTCGTGATTGTGAAGGTGGCAGCCGAGGTGGAGTCCGAGGCAAAGTTGAAGGCCCTCTGACGATCGGGGTGGGGAGTTCAAATCCAATGAATTCAAGGAGTTTTGAAGCTCATGGGATCCGGTATCTCACCGCACCATATTCACCGCAGCAAAAGCGGTATTGTGGAAAGAAGGAACCAAACCGTGGTGGCCATGGCACGCATGATGAAGAGCAAAGGCATGCCGAGCAGGTTTTGGGGTGAGGCGATTAATGCTGTCTATTTGTGAACAAGGCGCCAACTAAGAGTGTAGTTGGTATGGCCGTCTGAAGCATGGTCACGGGCGCAAGCCCTCGGTTGATCATCTTCGCACTTTCGGTGCGTGGCGCATGTGAAGACGGTGGTGACGGGCATACTAGCAAGTTGGCGGATCAAAGTACTCCAATGGTCATGATCGGCTATGAATACGGTTCGAAGGCGTATCGCGCGTACAATCCAGTGAAAAAACAGGTGGTGGTGACACGCGACGTCGTCTTCGAGGAGGAGAAATCATGGAATTGGGGCTCCGTGGAACCAGTACAATCAATTTCTGATGAAATATTTACTGTAGTCTACAGTGATTCGCATGCAGATGATCAAGAAACGGCATCTCGTGGTGTTACGGATTTAGGCGCTGGTTCAGAAGATGGAAGTCCGGAAGTGAGCAGCAGCGCTACGCTGGAGAGGTATCTCGCGTGGGAGTCCCAAGCACGGCAGAGCTCACGCTACGCACTGGAGGCTTGGCGTCACCATCCAGTCCACGCGGACGAGCCCCCGCAAGTGGCCCATCAATCGCACACTCCCGCCCGGGAGGGACTAGCGGCGATCCGTGTGGACGGGCGACGATGTCACGCCGCCAACATGCAAGACACCGGCGAACTGCAGGAAATTCAGTGACGCTGAAACAAGTACTACGTCGCTCCGCTCCTCCAAGTGCACGGGAAGAAAGGAGACGGCCACCTACTCCAGAAAAATTCCGAAGTGTACTGGAGTTGTATCCGCCGGAGACCCTTCGTACAACGCGTGCGCGAGGGAGAGGACAAGGTCGGTGTTTACTCACCGAGGAGCCGACGAAATTCGAGGATGCTAATACGGAGGAGTGTTGGCGTCGTGCTATGGATGAGGAGTTGGGATCGATCAAAGACAACGATACATGGGAGCTTGTCGATCTACCCAACAATCACAAGGCCATAGGGCTCAAGTGGGTGTACAAGATCAAGAAGGATGTCGAAGGGAAGTTGGTGAAACACAAAGCTCGGCTAGTTGCCAAGGGGTATGTGCAAGAGCAAGGTGTGGATTTCGAAGAAGTGTTTGCTCCCGTTGCAAGGATAGAATCGGTGAGATTACTTATCGCTCTCGCAGCTCAAGAATCTTGGAAATTGCATCACATGGATGTGAAATCCGCGTTTTTGAATGGGGAGTTAGAAGAAGAAGTTTATGTGAAGCAACCACCGGGATACATCAAAGAGGGAGAAGAACACAAGGTTTTGAAGCTACACAAGGCGTTGTACGGGCTACGGAAAGCCCCTCGGGCCTGGAACATCAAGCTTGATCGTACATTGATCTCTCTCGGATTTGAGAAGAGCCCACTGGAGCATGCGATGTATAAGTGAGGTAAAGGAAGGGATCATCTACTAGTTGGCATCTATGTTGATGATCTATTGATAATAGGAGCAGATGAGAAGGAGATTGTAAAGTTCAAGCTACAGATGAAGGAGTTATTCAAGATGAGTGATCTAGGCTTGTTGAGCTACTACCTTGGGATCGAGGTACATCAAAAGCTGGGTGCGATCACGCTATGCCAAGAGGCATATGCAAAGAAGATACTCGATAAATTTGGCATGGAAGAGTGCAATCCAACTCATGTTCCGATGGAACCTCGTCTTAAACTGAGCAAAAGGAGTGAAGCACCTGCGGTTGATGCAACAGAGTATAGGAGTGTGGTCGGAAGTTTGAGGTATCTCATTAACACAAGACCCGACTTGGCCTATTCTGTTGGCTATGTGAGTCGCTTCATGAAACACCCACAATGGAGCATTGGACAGCCGTGAAACATATACTCAAGTATATCAAAGGTACTACAAACTTTGGTATTGTCTACTCGAAAGAGAAGGAGGAGGTGAAGCTACTTGGCTACAGTGATAGCGACATGGCAGGAGATATAGACGACCGTAAGAGTACCTCGGGCGTGGCATATTTCTTGGGAAGAAGCATAGTAAGTTGGCTATCACAAAAGCAAAAAGTGGTGGCACAGTCATCTTGTGAAGCTGAGTATATTGCGGCTGCAACTGCGGCGTGTTAAGGTGTGTGGCTAAGGAGTCTACTTGGTGATCTCACCAATCGGGAGGCGGAACAAGTGGTGCTCAATATTGACAATAAGTCTGCAATTTCATTGTGCAAGAATCCGGTGCATCATGAGAGGAGTAAGCACATTGATACGAAGTATCACTACATACGGCAGTGTGTAGAGGAGAGCAAGATTGAAGTCAACTATGTTTGCACCGATGATCAGCTTGCGGATATCCTAACTAAATCTTTAGGACGAGTGAAGTTCGCGGATATGCGAGGAAGGATCGGCGTTCAAGCTGTGAAGAGCGGCTCATCGTGCTTAGGGGGGTGATTGTTAGGAATAATAATCCCGATAGGATACGGAACGGTGTCGTGTGCGTGTGTGTTCCGAGTAGGATTAGTAGTTCAACACCTATTTGTATTGACGTTGCATCGTCTTGCCGGGTATATATACACCCATGTAATAGCCTTGTAAGACAACTGTGAGATTCAATACAAACAACAGGACCAAGAGGGCCCTGTAGCCATCAACATTGTTTTTCCCTTACGTACTCGTGTGAGTTGAGAGAGCTAGTTCTTTTGATCAGGCTAGATAGCTAGCTTGCTGATCGTTGTTAGCTGGTTCTTATACGTGCGCGCAACTCGCCGGAATACTTTGTTGTCGTCACGCCGGACTGCACTCGGCATTTGGGGCTGGGCCAACATCGCCAGCCTCACGGCCACGCTCCAGCACTTCAACGTCTCCTACAACAATCTCTCCGGCGCGAAGGAGTTCATGGACCGTGACCTGGCCGCAGCGTGCAGGCTGCACGGGGAGCTGCAGCTGCGCTCCAGCCCCGTCGTCTAGAACACGATCTTGCCGGAGGAGTTCATGCGCGGGGAGTCCGTGGTGACGCAGCTTTGTGGCGGGGGTGGTGGCGGCGGGAGGGGCCGCGGCTGCGGTAGCTGGAGGTGGAGTGGCGGTGGGGCACGAGGCGGAGGCGGAGAGGGTTGTTGTGGTCCGGGGCCGCGGAGTCGAGGGAGAAGTGCGGGTTGACGCTCGCGAGGTCGTCGTGGTCGTGGCCGTTGAGGAGCCTGTCGTCGTTCTCCCCGGAGTCTTTGCTAATGCAGTTGCCGCCGATGGGGACGGAGACGGAGACGACGCCTTGGGCTCTGAGCTCGCCGCTCCACAGCTGGGCCCAACGTCTAGCTCAGCTTATCCTCCACCGTGGCAATTTTAGTTGACTAGTCCGTTCTGTTAGATGGGTCCCACTTGTCAGAAAACATGTTAAAATGTTGTCAGATAAAAATTAGTGTGATTTATAATTGGTACTGACAAGTAAAAATTAAGAATGTTGGTACTGACTCGTTCTGACAGCCCGAATTGTGGTAGCTTTATGCATTTTTTTCACAAATACTAGAGCTAATTGCATGCACAAGATTCTTGAGTACTACTATGCGTGTTGTAGTACTACTATGCCTATGCGTGTACCACAACGAGTACTCGTGCTGCTTCTCTTCAAAGTGTAGCGATCGAAGCACTTAATAGCAGTTACACTACATGCGTCAGAATATGGATGGGACGGGAAGAATTTTATTTTAACTTACTTACTATTCTAAAAAGAACATTGAAGAACAACATAAGTAAAAGAACGAAAATCCTCCTGCCGACGAGGAACCGTTATCCGTCGGTCACACCTTCAAAACCTCAGAAGCGGATCGATGACGTCACCGACGAGGGAAACAAAACCTAGATGGGTTTTAACAATCATTGCCGCTGTCCTCTCGCTGCTCAGGTATATACCATAGTTATTTTAGATCGGTAGAATTTCTGTATTTTTGAAACCACATTATAATGTTTAAAAAAGCCATTCCTTTTGTATCGGAGGGAGTGGTGGTTTCTGCCCATGTTCCGGGCTTCACGCTACTACCTTGCTAGCTTCACTTGTCCAAAAGCTAAACTTCGAACTTACAGATTGAAAAAAAGCAAACGTACCTTTTGGGTCAAAGAAAAAAAAAAGCCCGCTTCAAACTAACAGATTTTAAAAAGTAATAAACCACTATTTTATATTACTGTAATCTCGAATGGTAGAACACCTGCCCATTTCCTAATAACTTATTTTCTGTTTTTCTCCTTTGAACCTGAACCTGGGAATGGCTCAGATATACTCCCTCTGTTTCAAAATATAAAATGTTTTAGCTTTGTGAAACAAATATATCTAGACTTGTTTTAGTGTTTAGATTCACTCTATATACTAAATTAAGTCTAGATACATTCTCTTCACAAACGTAAAACATCTTATATTTTGAAACGGAGGGATAAGCCCAGAAGAAGCAAAGCGTGCGATAGACGTAGTTTAACATTGGAATTTATCAGCCCCAGACGTGCTGAAATCTTCGCTGCACCACTATCATAGGTTCTTTGGCTTTCGGTGTCTGCTTAGTTTCTTGAAGCTTGGCCCCAGTATTCCGCGAGGCCCAAGTTACTTTTAAATTTTGAAGCCTTTTCAGCTCAAACGCTTTGCCTCGCCAGAATCCCATAGTGTCTTGCTCTGTCCTGTATTTGTCCTATATGTCAGAACAACAGCAGGAGTTTCAATATCAACTACAGCGGCCGTTGCATTCCTAATGTCTCACAGACCCATCTTAAGCCGACAACAAAATCACTCGTACTTGCTGTCAATTACTCCCTCGGTTTGGAAATATAAGATGTTTTAGATTTATAAATAAGATGTATCTAGACACCTTTTAGTGTCTAGATTCATTTGAACCTATACAGTAAAAGATGTCTAGATACATCTCCTTTAAAAACCTAAAACATCTTATATTTACAAACGGAAGGAGTACACAACTTGGCGGAATCCTAATCATGTATGCCTGGCACCCCGTGTTAATCGTTGGTAGTGTGTCATGTTCTATCTACGGTGTGTTTGTTCTTTCTCTACGCCTCTACCCACATCTTCCACCGCAATATATAGCCAGCCAGGTATGTGAGCACCGGTAGCTCAAAAATTAAGAGAAATATCTACTCCCTCTGTTTTAAAATATAAGATGTTTTAGCTTTGTGAAGCAAACGTATCTAGACTTATTTTAGTATGTAGGTTCACTCAATTTTGGAATGAATCTACACATTAAAAAGAAGTCTAGATTCATTTTCTTCACAAACCTAAAACATCTTATATTTTGAAACGGAGGAAGTACTTGCATACAATGCGAGGAGGACGCCGTGCCTGCAATTATTTCATGCCATAGCGAGCAATATCACACAACGAAAATTTCAGCAGCACCCTCCATTTGTTTTGACAAAAGGCAGCAGTCACTGCTTTGATTGATATTAGAAGAAAGGGACAGAGAACAGAGCTATGAACTTACACAACGGGAAAAAAGAGAACGACAGAAGAAACATCAGCAGAGAGTGGAGCCGACGAGGAGCAGCAGCGTCGGGTACGCACGGGGGGAAATGATAAGGTTGAGCAATTGCTTTCGCCTAGGTAGAGACTAGAGAGAGACCAGCTATCTGCTTGTAGGAGAATGGACGGGTGGCCGGCTCGGATGCTGCTGCGTCCCGGCCGGATGCAACCCGTGCAGCACTGTACTGGTACCACTACCACCAAACTCGTGTGTTGTATCCCTGGCAGCACTGTACTGGTACCACTACCACCAGCTCTTGTTTTTTCCTCCCGTGGCAGGAGCACATATATCAGTTCCGTTCAAAGGAGAAGCCAGAAAATTAGTTATTTACAATAAGTGTGTGATATTTTTTTTGTTAGGAAATGGGCAGGCGTTTCAACATTCGATTACAATAAGATAAAAAAAAGTGGTTTATTTACTTTTGGAAAATCTGTTAGTTTGAAGCGGGATTTTCTTTAATTTAGCCAAAGGTACAGGGCAGATTATGTTGCACTCTTCTTGTGAAAATAATAATTTTTTCTAACATGTAGTAGAAGAAGAAGAAGAAGAAGAAGAAGAAGAAGAAGCCCACATATGTGGTGTCAAACTCGTATGAATACAGCCATCGACAAGTGAAAAGACAATTGAATAGTCGACGCCACCATAACGTCATACGACGGCACTTCCCTACGTGCGCCCATCATCATGTGTGTCTGCCGTCAAGACCCCACTGCACCATGCTGCCGAGACTTGCCGTCTTGGAACGGTAGATGCTAGGCCATTCCACCTTGGTCCCCATGCGAGAAGTTGGCAGAGACTGACGCCTAGCTGCCGAAGCCATCCACACGTCCGTCCATCTGATGTATGTCTCTAAAGATGATGCCCCACGGGGGTGAACACGCAAATGTTGCCATCATCTGATTGGGACAGCCCTCCCAGAGTCTATGGAGCAAGAGACACCACCGTAAAGCCTCCAATGAGGAATATGATGCCCTTGGCGCCGCCGTCGATGGTGGCATCCTTACTCGCTTCACCAGCTGGACCACCATCTCCTTGTTGTGGACCGCCACACCCCATGGCCATGCAATCCACCGCCGGGAAGCCGAGGCAAAGAAGGCACCACTACCTGATCCCATCGCACCATCGAGATAAATAGTTAATAATGAAGGATGCCACCTCGTTGCGCGACCGACGCCATAGACACGCACGCTCCGAACCTAGGCACCTACTTGAGATGCGCCGCCACATCCCCAAACTGTAGCAGAGGGATACCCTACCGCCGCCATCCCCCTCGCCCGGGCTTCGCCTGTCTGGATATGGCGGCGGCGGCCTAACCCTAGAACACCTGGGATGGGGTGTGGGAGGGGTGCGGGAGGGCGGCTCGATCTCTAGAAATTACTACTACTCTCTTGGAATTCATGTGTGACGATAGTGTGGTGAATGCTATGGAAGAAAAAGGAATGATTTAACAACAAGCAGGCTACTCCTGGGACAATTCTCACGAAGGTCATTGATTTAGCTCAATAGTGGTTGCTTGCTGTTGCTGGACACACTATGCTGAGGCGCTTGGCACACAGACCACACGAACCTGACTGAATCAGCGACGCTGCATGGTAACTACGGCTTTAGTAAAACTTCTGGCCTTGTTCATACTTTTTTTCAGTTTCAGTGGTAGTGTCAGCCCTGATCTCTGGTAGAGAGACTGGCACATACATATATGGCCCACAGCGGTAGGTACGCTACACAAGTACGTACGCGAATACGTACGGTCGTGATCTCGTACGGTGGTACTTCCTCCTTTGGAAATATAAGATGTTTTAGATTTGTGAATAAGATATATCTAGACACATTTTAGTGTTTAGATTCGTTTGAATCTATACACTAAAACGTGTCTAGATACATCTTCTTCACAAGTCTAAAACATCTTATATTTCTAAACGAAGGGAGTAGTCTAAAACATTTTAGATGCGTACTGGATAGGATAGCCGACGTACAGATTTTAAAATCGTGGCTCCAGGACATGATTCTGGAGTATATGCGCCAGAGAACCAGGACACCCGTACCGTACTGCTTTCCTTCCAAGTGCAGAGATCGAAGCAGTTAATACTAGCAGTCAGGTTGCACTCGCCCTGGTACGTGCATGAGGCGTCGAAGCTGTCGAACACGTTGCCTCGCCACCGCAAGTGTCAGATTCCGAGAGCAAACACGAAGTCGCATCGGCACTTCCATAGAGATAGAGCATCTTGAGTCGTGTCCTCAAACGTCCCTCGGCAGATTTGGAACAATAGAGAACGTGTTTCGTCAAGTGTTTCGGCGCGGACCAAAGCGTGTCCGGTGCATCCACCGGTGGAAAGAGGCCTATGGCCCCGGTTTTGATCGGGCTAGCCAAACGGGGCTATTACTGCTCGTCCCGAACCGCGTGGTAATAATGCTCCACGAAGCGAAAGGCCCCTGCTTTTTAATAGGGCTATTGTTTCATCAGCAACAGAAAACGCCAGCTTATGCGCCAGGATCCGTTTTCTGCTATTTTTCATTTATTTTTTTGGGCATTTTTTTAATTTGTGTTTTGCGCTAAATCGAATGGCATAATTAATACTACATACAACAATGAAGGAACAACTATATAGTGCGCATCATCGTCGCGAATATATTACACCATCTCATCCAATGTGCGTTGTCGAACATATTATAAAATGTACGCACCACGAGTTATTACATGCACATTACAAAACATATCACACTCGCATATCCATCGGCGGCGAATAGTATTCTCCATTCGCATCTAGGACCTTGGCATCTATGAATCCGGCAATTTCCTCTTGAATTGCTCGTATGCGTTCTTGTAGTAGAAGACCGTCCAGCAACCGTTCGACCTAATATAATTTAAATAAAGGGTCAATATATATGAATTAATGAAAATGAATACAATTGATGGTAATAAACTAAAGTTATGAATATTGTTTATCGCACTTCAATTTTTTTTAAGTCCCTCTTTGCGGCAGTATATTTGGTCGTCTGGCGAATAAACTCGCATACATAGTAGCCACATAAGTTAATTCCGGGTTCCTGCCTCAAGCACTTTACGAGAACATATATAGTTCAATCAAAATAATATTCAAGCATGATATTGAAACTAGAATCAAAGAGATGCGTGGATCTAGCTAGTACTATTTACATTAAGTTGTTGAAATGTAAGCTCTGGCTTCCAAACGCCAGCAGTCTTGGCGGTGAACCGTTTCCAAGCCCTGACCGGCAAAGAAGATGAATAACGGAGTTCTATATTGATCACTTGCTATCAGCGAGGAAATAGTGTCGATATAGTGACATAATGATTGAAATTACCTCTGGAGGCATGCTTGCATGTCCGCCCACTCATTGAGGTCTTTGCATTTAGAGTCCATGACTTTTACTATTCCATCGTCGGACTTAATGATTAGTAGGATATAGTAGAAGCCGCGCAAGCATAACGAGTCAATTATACACTTAACATCGAGTAAGCAAAATATAATATGTACAAGACAGTAACACTCACTCGTAGTTGTAAGAAAATAGTATTTCCCTTTTGGTCTCGTGAAACCTTAACGCTTGTACCAAGTTGTTCTCTGTCACCTCGGGTCTAAGGTGGAGAACATTTTGATAAATGATATTTGGGTCAATGAACCCAATGTCATAGAGTTGTCATCTTTTGCATTGGAGAATCTTCATTCTGCAAAATAAATATAGTGATGAGTAAGATTATACATGCAATGAACGATAGCTGAGCTAGAAAGACTTAATTACATAAATTAATAATACTTACAAACAATAGGCACTCATGATAGATTTGTCGAGGGCGCCATGTTGGTATAACTGAAATAACTCATCAAATTCAATCATTACCATGCCATCTTCATGCCCATAATGCTCGTTTCTATGTGCAATGTTGATCCAGTTTTCGTTAGCAGCAGATTGTCGCATGTACCAGATATGCAATCTTCGCAGTTTTGTTGGTAGCTCCTTGACTAACTCAGGTTTGACGAGAGGGTGCCCGTGTCGATAATTGTATGCTATGTCAGCGAATTCATTTATATGGTTTAAGTACCTACGAATAGACATGCCTTGAGCCGCTGCCGCTTCTCCGTACAACTCTACTAACTCCGGATCAGTTTCCGGATCATATCTCTGCTCGGCCGCAGCTCTCCTCGACCGCACCTCGGCATCGGAATACACTTTTAGAGGGGGGGCACGATTGATTTTTATGTTCTTCGAACTGGGCAACTGATTTCTCGCTTGATTTTCCAATCGAGATACTGCAACCGTTGTTCTTTTGCCTCAGCCGACTTGCGAATAGATCAGTCATAGTCTTCTGGTAGCGGCGGCGGGTACACGTCCATGAGCTTCACATGGGCTATTGCCTTTGCTACATCTTCTTCGGTGCACGGAAAGATTGGCTCTATCGACTTCTTCTTGTTAGCTATGTCAATCTTCCACTTTTGATAACTGGCTTCTGAGGCCGCATCAAGTTGCTCGTTTGTCATCTCCCCAGGTCGGGGGATACTGAAATCTATATTTTTCATGGGGTACTTTTGGGAGGGGCGATATCTTACGTTTCAGTGATATTAACCTCTTGTTGTTGTTGCCCCTCGTAGTCGTACGACCCCTTTTTCGCTTGGGAGATGGCGGCGGTGGAGACGGCTGCGACGACGATGGAGACGGTTGCGCTGGAGAATGGTAATGTGGCGGTGAAGGTGAAGGTTGCGCTGGAGAATGGTCATGTGGCGGCGAAGGTGGATTGTTGCTGATATGAGGAGTGAGTGGCCTTAGCGGCACATATTTGGAAGATGGATGTGCTCCTTTGGCCAAACAACAGTCCCCCTTTTTCTCCTAGTTCAGTCAGCTCCCCATCTTCACCTGCGGGGTAGTCCAGCTTCAGCTCCTCATAATCTGGCATGACTTGATCCATCGTGACTACAGCGTACCCTTTTGGAACCGGTTTGCAATGCCAAGTTGGTTTAGGTCCAATTGGTAGGGCCATGCCGAGCGCCGCCGTCAACCTTAAGTTAGCAACTCTCACCTTTAACTCACAAGGTGTTCTCTATGTGATATCATCCACTGGGTAACGATGTTCCGGAGCCATCAGTGCATCATCATCACCATCATCCTGGAGCTGTGTGGAAGTGACGCTGCTTTTCTTATTCGATGGGGCGCCGGTAGCATCGAATGCAGGTTCTATCAGGTACCGCTGAGATTGGACGCTACCTTGCTGGCTAAGTATTTCGATTTGATCCTCATGTTGCTTTAATACCTCTTCTACATTACGCAGCCGGTCTGCAGCAGCAGCTTTCTCAGCCTCAGCAGCAGCTTTCTCAGCTGCCTCCCTTTCCTTCCTCCTCTGATGGCTTCTATCAGGAAATCTCTTCCTTTCCTCGGGAAACGCAACTATCCACGACTTGGATGCTTCGGTGCCCCATGATCGTCCTTTGTGTTCTTTATTTTGAAGGGCGCATGTCAGCTCGTCCTTCTCTCTATCAGGAACGAACCGTCCCTCTTCAACATCTTGTACCGCACTTCTAATGTCGTCGATGGGTAGCAGGGGATTATATTTGTGTCTTTGTTTATACACTGCCTTCCTTTCTTCGTTCAACGTTCCCCCATGCCCGTAAAACCAATTTCTTGCCCGTTCGATCCATTTTAAGGGCTCTGGCATGATCCCCTTGGCCAGAAATGGTGCCTCAAGTGCCTCCCACTTATGCTTGCTACCAGCGTAGCCAGCAGGCCCCATAGTATGGTGGTACTTCTTCTTAGCAGCATTCGCCTTATTTACTTTAGACTTTTGCAACGCGTCCGGATTCTTCGTCTTGTACTCCACAAATTCGGCCCAGTAGTCTCTTATCTTCTCATAGTCCTTATTGAAATCCGGAGTCTTATCGAGCTTGATATAGTTCTAGCATAATTTTTTCTTCGAGTCCCTGAATAGTCTGCCCATCTTCGAAAGAGCCCACGCCTTGACTTTTTTCTCTAGGGCCTCTTTTCGACTCCTCATTTCCGCCTCATTTGGCACCTCTTCGTCTGGATCCACCTCTGGCGCCGGCAGGGTGAAATTAAGCATGAGCTTTGTCCAAAGGTTTTCTTTGGCTGCTTGGCCGACATATGACTCGGTTTCCGTCTTTGTCTGCCTCCACTCTCGAGTGGTGATAGGGATGTGGTCCCGAACGACAACTCTGCATGCCTTCACAAATTTCCTTGCAACATTATCAGGTTCAATTGGTTTCCCGACTTTATCGACCTTTTCGATTCTATACCGGACACCATAATCCATCTTCTTGTTTGGGCCTCGTTTATTCCGTACTGACGATTTCCTCGATCCGGAGGGCTACAAGAAGAAAGAGCTAGCGCGTTAATATATGTATTTCATATGGTCACTTGTTAAATACATTAGTGCACATCACATATAGATATACACCTCGCCGGAGCCGTCGACTTCTCTCTCTACGACTTCTTGCTCGTCGTCTTCTCTCTCATCGGAGCCGCTGAGTCCTCCCTCGCCCGAGGCGTCGGCGTTTACCTCACCGGAGCATCTATGTCCTCGGCTGAGAGACTCATATCCCTCTCCGGAGTCGTTCAGAAACTGCTTGGTGACATCGCCAACAATAACTTCATCCCTGCGGATAAAACCCTCCATGATGTTCTCCTGATAATCGTCTCTGCCGAGTCCTGGATCCATAATATCTGCAAACAAAAGAATACACAGAAATAGTTAACAGAAGCGGCAGACGGCCTTCTCCTGACTCCGCCGCAGCCACCGAGCCGCCGCCTTCCTACTCCGCCGCGAAACACGGCCCAGCGCCACCTTCGCGGCCCCCGTGCTCCGCCACACCAAACATGCCCCCGACGCTACCTCTGCCGCGGACGTGCATCTCCGACAGCACCCGGCCCCTCCGCCTCCCACGCAGCAAATCGGCACAGCGGCGAGCGGCGCACGGCGGCAAAGCAGGGAACGGCGGCACAGGCTCACGCACGGTGGCGGCGACTCGGGATCGTGCACGTCGGCGGCGGCGGTGGCGGCTCGGGCTCGTGCACGCGTGCACGGCGGCACAGGCTCGTGCACGTGCGCACGGCGGCGGTGGCTCGTGGACGACGGCCGCGGCTCGGTCTCGTGCACGCAACAGGAGAAAAAGGAGAGGAGACCGGCGGCGGCTCACCTTGCGCTTGGGGAGCAGAGACCGGCGGCGGTGCTCGGGAGGCGCGGGCCGGAGTCGGAACGAGCATGGAGGCGTGGCCGGTGGGGACGACACGGCAGCGACGACAGGGAGGCACGCGGAGGCGCGGACTGGGGGGACGCACGCGGAGGCGCGGGCCGGCGGTGGAGTTGCGCAGCCTGACGGCGTCTGCTTCTCCTCGCGTGCGTGAATGGGGAGGAAGGAGGGAGGCGCCGATCTAAAGTAGAGGAGTATCGGCCCCGGTTCCTACCAAGAACCAGGGCTATTGCCCTATTAGCCCGGGTCACTGCCTGTGGCTATTGGCCTGAAAATTCGGTCAAGGCCATCGTGGGCTATTAGCCCGGTTCTTGGGCGAACCGGCTAATAAGCCTTTTTCGAAAAAATATTGTGTTTTCTGTCGGTTCCCGCCTTTTTTCTAGATTTAGGAGCATTATTGCATATGTATTTTTCAATGTAAATTTATTTTGAATTTCAAAAATCTGTATTCCATATTTTCATATGTATTTTTCAATTAAAAATGCATTAACAAATATGTATTCCATATTTTGAATTTGAAAACACTTTCAACATGAAAAGTCTTCAAATTTGAATAATTAATCCAAAGCCATTTTCCGTTTTCTAAAATAACTATTCTTAGTAACAATTTTTGCAGGAGGAAGTTTCTGAATGGGCATTAAATATTTAAAAATGACCCACTGTTCTGTGAAGCAACCACCAAATTAAATGTGAAACCTTACTTGGACAATTTCCCAACCGGTGTATCTGGAACGAACATAAATAATTCAAAAATGATCGAAACAATGTGAAACCTTCGCGTGGTGTCATATTATGTGTCAAAGTTACAAGGAAAAATATTAAACTTGGAAGATTGAAAACATCACATAAGTTTTAATACATGAGGGCACACATAAGTTTTACATGAAAGTCATGAATCCTTCTTCGCGTATGTCGATCCCTTGCCTATCGCTTCTTAGGCCGTAACCATGAAGCATCTTCATTATTTAACGGGATGCTTGGGTCAGTTTTCATGGTGGAGGGCGGAATTTCATCAAACTTATCATAATCTGCTGACATGTCTGTCTTGTCCTCGATTCCCACGATGTTTCTTTTCCCTGAAAGAACTATGTGACACCTGGGCTCATCGTATGATGTATTCATTTGCTTATTTTTTTCTTTTTTTCGGTCTGGAGGACATGTCTTTCACATAGAAAACCTGAGCCACATCGTTGGCTAGGACGAATGGCTCGTCTCTGTAACCAAGATTCTTGAGATCCACTGTTGTCATTCCGTACAGTTGGTTTACCTTTACCCCTTTCATGTTGACCCAACTGCACCAAAACAGAGGGACCTTAAAAGTAGGTCCATAGTCAAGTTCCCATATCTCCTCTATGTAACCATAGTATGTGTCCTTTTTCCCATTCTCGCCTATTGCATCAAAGCGGACACCACTGTTTTGCTTGGTGCTCTTTTTATCTTGGCCGATCGTGTAAAATGTATTCTCATTTATCTTGTACCCTTGAAAAGTCAATACAGTCGAAGATGGTGACGCAGCCAACAAGTAGAGATGATCTCCAACCGTGTTGTCATTCAGGAGACGTGCTCGCAACCAACTTCCGATAGTCTCCATGTGTTTTTCTTCGATCCAGGAGTCAGCATTCCCCGGGAACTTGGAGCGTACAACATTCATGTGTTCCTCGATATACGGAGCCACTGTAGGGGTTCATATCATGGAAAACAAAAAAATTCTATCGCATACAAACAAACAAGCCAAGATCTATCTACTAGATTGTAGCAACGATTTGATGGAATAACTTACCCTCGAAGATTCCAAAGTGTTTAACGAGAGCGGATTCTCGTGGGTGATGTAGTCGTACTCTTTCCGATCTCAAGATCGTGTAGACGATCCTTCCGGCGCTGCGTTCCGGCAGCGCTTCCGCAGTCGGTCACGTTGCTCGGGACTCGACGAAGACCTTCCTCTCCTTGTTCCAAAGAAAATGGAGGTTGTAGCACTCTCTCGCGATTCCTAAGAAGACAACGTGGTACCTAAGTAGAGGGAGATCCCGCAGGCTTCGCCTAAGCCGGAGCGAGTATGGTGGAGTATGAGAGAGAGAGCTATTAGTGGTCTAGAGATTAGACACACCAATTAGAAGGCTCTAAACCGTTGTGCTAAAGCAATTAGAAGCTTTAAACCAAAACGGCTCTAAACCGGAGATTAGAGGATAGGAACTTGTGTGTCTAGAGGAGGAGGTCCCGCCTCCTTTTATAGGTGGGAGGGGCGGCCAAGGGAGGATTCCTCCCAAGTCGGGCCTGGTTGGCCGGCTTGAGGGACTCTCCCCAAGTCGGTTCCAACCACCTCTTGCTTGTTTCCCACTTCTGTTTCCATAGTTTCTGTTTTAGCTGCTTGACTTTCAAACCGGCGCTTGAATTTTCAGTTTTGGAACAGCAAGAACACTCAAGACATGATGCAATCATTCAATGACACATTCATGTACCCTCCCCGAGTGCGGACAATCCGAACCTTCTAGAACATTCCGATGAAAACACGTAATCATTCCCGAACTCAAACGAGACTTTCCTTATATGAATCTTATTCTCCTGACCATTCCGGATCACCTCGTGATATCCGGATCCCATCCGTGACTCAACAACATTCGGTCTCTTTCTCATAATACCATAACTACTCAAACAACGTCAATCCTTATGTGTCTCCCTACGGTTCGTGAATTATGCGACATGATCGAGACACTTCTCCTAACAATAACCAATAGAGGAATCGAAATTCATATGGCTCTACATATTTCTACGATTACTTTGCGATCGAATGAACCACTTACATACGATACCAATTTCCCTTTGTCTCACGATAGTTTACTTATCCGAGGTTATGATCGTCGGTATCTCTTCATACCTAGTTCAACCTCGTTCGATAAGTACTCTTTTCTTGTTCCGTGATATGTGATCCCTTGTGAGCTACCACATGCTTGCAAGCTAATTGGATGACATTCCACCGAGAGGGCCCAGAGTATATCTATCGTCATATGGATGGACAAATCCCACTCTTGATGCATGTGTTTCAACCAATACTTTCCGAACACTCAATGCCACCTTTATAGCCACCTAGTTACGGTGTGGTGTTTGATGTCATCAAAGCATCCATCCGATAAAGGTGATATGCATGATCTCATGGTCGAAGGAATTAGGTTACTATGTATCAGAAAGCATATAGCAATTGAACTATTGAAATGACTTGATCTTTATGCTATGCTTATCTATAGGAGTATGTCCACCATATCATTCTCCTAACGATATGATCTTGTTATTGATAACATCTCAATGTTCATGATAGGGAAACCACAATCATTAATCAACCAACAAGCTAGTGAAGTATAGAGGCTATACTAGGGACTTCAAATTAAGTTTACAAATCACACAAGTATTAATGTTTCCTTGTTAATACTATTATAGCATGAATGTAAACATTTATCATAAACACAAAGATATAATAATAACTATATTTATTATTGCCTCTAGGGCATATCTCCAACAGTCTCCCACTTGCACTAGAGTCATCTAATCTAGATTACATGGTAATATACCGAACACCCATGGCAGTTTGGTGTTGGTCATGTTTTGCCCTGGAGAGGTTTAGTCAACGGATCCGCCACATTCAGATCTGTGTACTTTGCAAATCTTTATATCCCCATCCAGATATGTTCTCGAATAGCGTGAAAACGCAGCTTGATATGCTTCACTTCTTGTGTGACCTTGGTTCTTGCGCATTGGCTATGGCTCCCATGTTATCACAGAGATAGACATTGGGTCCAAACAGACTAGAACCACACCCACTCTGAATGAACTCTTTCATCCATATCGCTTGTGAAGCCTCCGAAGCCCATGTATTCGATTCAGTTGAAGATCTCGCCACAACGCTTTGCTTTGCACTCCTCCGCCTAACTATCGCACCATTTAAAATAAATACGATCCAGATTGTGATTTAGAATCATCCGATCGGTATTCCAACTAGCATCGGTGTAACCATTAACAACGAGTTTCATCACCTCCATAAGAAAGAACCATATCCTTAGTTCTTCTCAAGTACTTAAGGATGTTTTTGATCATTGTCCAATGATCCACTCGATCACTTTGATATCTGCTAGTTAAACTAACAAAGATATGCAATGTCGGGTCTAGTACATAGCATGTCATACATTAGAGATCCTATGGTGAGGCATAGGAGTCTTACTCATCCTTTCTCTATCTTCTGCCGATGTCGGACTTTGGGTTTTACTCAAGGTCGTATTGGGCAACATGGGCAAGAACCCGTTCTTGCTTTCTTCCATTCCAAACCTCTTTAGAACTTTGTCCAAATCTGTACTCTGTTACAATGATATTTGGCGCTTCGATCTATCTCTATAAATCTTTATGCCTAATATGTAAGCTTCGCCAAGATCCTTCATTGAAAAACTATTATTCAAATATTCTTTGACACTATTAAGAAGGTCTACATCATTCCCAATCAACAATATGTCATCCACATATAGTATTAAGAATGCTACAGAGTCCCACTCACTTTCTTGTAAATACAAGCTTCTCCATAAGTTTGTATAAAACCAAAACTTTGATCACCTTATCAAAACGTTGATTCCAACTTCGGATGCTTGCTTCAATCCATAGATGGACCGCTGAAGTTTGCATACCTTGTTAGCATCTTTAGGATCGACAAAACCTTTGGGTTGTATCATATACAACTCTTCATCAATATCTCCATTGAGGAATGCTGTTTTGACATCCATCGCCATATCTCATAATCATAATATGCAGCGATTAAACATAATCCTCACAGACTTTAGCTTCGCTCGGTGAGAAAGTCTCATCGTAGTCAACTCCTTGAATTTGTGGAAACCCTTTTGCGACAAGTCGAGCTTTATAGACAGAATATTACCATCAAGATCTGCTTTCTTCTTGAAAATCCATTTGTTCTCGATGACCTTCCCGCCATCCTAAGTCCACCAAAGTCCATACTTGGTTTTCGCACATGGATCCAATCTCGGATTTCATGGCTTCTTGCCATTTATTGGAATCGGCTCATCATCGCTTCCTCATATGTCTCGGGTCATCGGTGTTGTTCACCAACATGACACTCATAACGGATCATACCAACTGGAGTGGTACGAGTTCTCGTTGACCTCCGAGGCTCAGAGCAACTTCAACCAAGTTTCATGATCACCATCATTAGCTTCCTCTCTTATTGGTGCATACACCACAGAACTTCTTCCGTCCGCTACTCGCAATTTCCAGAGAAGGTTCGACAACCTCGTCGAGTTCTACTTTCCTTCCAATCACTTCTTTCGAGAGAAATTCCTTCTCTAGAAAGGATCCATTCTTCGCAACGAAGATTTTGCCTTCGGATCTATGATAGAATGTATACCCAATAGTTTCCTTCGTATCCTATGAAGACGATTTTCCGCTTTGGGTTCAAGCTTGTCCTATTGTAACTTCTTTACATAGGCTTCAGATCCCCAAACTTTAAGGAACGACAATTTAGGTTTCTTCCCAAACCATAATTCATACGGTGTCGTTTCAACGGATTTAGACGGTGCCCTATTTAAAGTGAATGCGGCTGTTTCTAATGCATAACCCCAAAATGATAGCGGTAAATCTGTAAGTGACATCATAGAACGAACCATATCTAAGAGAGTTCGATTACGACGCCCGGCCACACCCTTACGATGTGGTGTTCCATGTGTCAATCAGAAAGTATTCCATTTATTCAAATGCTCGCCAAACTCGTAACTTAGATATTCACCTCCACGATCGTAACGTAGAAATTTAATCTTCTTGTTACGCTGATTCTCTACCTCACTTTGAAACTCCTTAAACTTCTCGAAAGTTTTGGACTTATGTTTCATGAAATAGATATACCCATATCTCAAGTCATCCGTGAAGGTAAGAACATAACGATAACCATCACATGATGCTACACTCATTGGACCACACATCGGTATGTATGATTTCCAATAAGTCCGTAGCTCGCCCATCATACCGTAAAATGGAGTCTTAGTCATTTTTCCCATCGACATGCTTCAGATCTTTCAAGTGATTCAAAATCAAGTGATTCAAGAAGTCCATCGAACGGAGTTTCTTCATACGCTTCACTCCAATGTGACCAAGACGACAAGTGCCTACATATAGGTCAATTATCGCTGATTTCAAACGCTTAGCCTCAATGTTGTTGATATGTGTATTTCCACTATCGAGATTCAATAAGAATAGACCATCTATCAAAGGTGCATGTGCGTAAAACATATTACTCATATAAATCGAACAACCATTATTCTCGACTTAAATAAGTAACCGCCTACAATAAACAAGATCCCGATATAATGTTCATGCTCAACACAGCACTAAATAACAATTATTTAAGTATAAAACTAATCCCGATGGTAGATGAAGGGTTAGCGTCGACCGCGATCACATCAACCTTTGATCCGCTTCCCACGCGCATCGTCACCTCGCTCTTCGCTAGCTTCCGCTTATTCTGCAAAGACTGCTTCGAGTTACAAATGAGCAACCGAACCAAGATTAAATACCAGCACTACTACGAGTACTAGTGAGATACACATCAATAACATGTATATCGATATACCTTTCTTCTTGATGTTGCCGCTCTTCGATCCGCCAAGTACTTTGGGAAATTCCGCCCAAAGGACCTTCTCCCTTGCAGAAAAGCACTCAAGATCGTGCTTGTCCAGCCTTGGTCTTCTTCGCCGTGGTAACTTTCTTACCACCCTTCTTGAAGTGTCCCTTTGCTTAGACTTGCCTTTCTTGAATTTGGTGGTCTTATTGACCAACAACACTTGGTGCTCTTTCTTGATCTCCACTTCGCAGATTTTAACATAGCAAACAGTTCTGCAACTCTTTGTTCATGTTCGCATGTTGTAGTTCATCACAAAGTTCTGAATTTGGTGGTAGTGACTGGAGGACACGGTAAATCCCCAAAGCATTAGGAATCACTATACCCAAGCTTTGAAGTTTGTTTGCGTGCCTGCACATCTTAAGCACATGCTCACCGATGGAGCTGCCCTCTTCCATCTTGCGTTAAAGAACTTTTCGTAAGCCTCATAGCTTTCAATTGCCGCATGAGTCTCAAAATCAATTTGAGATCCTCGACAATATCATATGGGTCCGACTCTTCAAACCTTTTCTAAAGCTCGATTCTAAACCATACAAGATAGCACTGAACTATGGAGTACCGATTCTTCCGAGCGAGGTAAACATTCTTTACTTCATCGGGAGCATCACCGCAGTGGGTCACCAATGTGCATCCAAAGACATAGGTCAAATTACCACCGTGAGGACAATCCTCAAATTATGGAACCAATCCAAGTTGCTTCCATTGTTTTTCAACTTCTTTCTCTAGGAACGCATTAAAATTGATGGTAGGGCTGCCATTGATCTACAACATATTTGCAATAGTTTAGACTAAGTTTATGACAAATTGAGTTCAAATTAATTAATGAAATTAAACTAGGTGAACTCCTCAAAACAACATCCTCACATTGTTTTAGTGATCACATGAACCAAATCCACTACATCAACACCAATCATCACGAGAGTTGATATAGTTTCAATGGCTAACAATCGTCATGTTCATCATATCTACTATACGATTCATGCTTTACCTTCGTGATCCGTGTTTCGAGACCATGTCTGCATATGCTAGGCTCGCCAAGATCAAACCTTAGTTTCGCATGAGCAAATCTGGCTTGCTCACGTTGTATACACTTGCGTAATCTAACACACCCGATCATCACGTGGTGCTTCAAACAACAAGCTTTAGCAACGGTGCTAACTAAGGGCTTAACACTTTATGACTTGAAATTGATGTGCATGAGGGATCGCCTTATAATGCTACCGCTCACTACCAAGCAATACAAGATGCATAAAGGATTAACATCACATGCAATTCAATAATATGTGATATGATATGGCCTTTCTTCTTTGTGCTTCCGATCTCCATCTTCAAGCTAACATGATCTCCATCATCACCGTATTGCATCAAGGTCAATGACGCTTCTCCATGGTTGTCGCCCACCGCTTCAACTATTACAACTACTTTGAATAGACGCGGGTCTTAACATAAATTAAAGACAACCATATGGCTCCGCGGTTGCCAACTTACAATAAGGAACATTGCATACATCAAATATAATCACAATCATGGCCATATCACATCATCAGACACCCCCGCAAAACAAAGTTAGACGCCTCTACTTTCTTTGCATATTTTACGTGGTTTGGGGCTTTCAATAAGTGTCGCTCTAACTTACGAACAAGAACCACAACATTGATACTAGCATTGTTGATCACCCGTTGTAAATTGGATCTTAACTATGCTAGGAGAAACAGCACCCAAGAAGCCACTTATGCAATACAAGTTGCATGTCAAGCGTGGAGCAAGTCTCATGAACGATGTCATGTAAGGTTAGCTGGGCTTCATCCCAACATACCGCAAGATGCAAAGTACACAAGAAGCAATCGACAATAAAGCATCAATGCCCACAATGACCATTGTGTTCTACTCAGGCAATGTATCTACATATAGACACGGCTCGATACCACCGTAGGGGTTCGTAGCATGGAAAACAAAAATTTCTATCGCATACAAACAAACAAGCCAAGATCTATCTACTAGATTGTAGCAACGAGTCGATGGAATAACTTACCCTCAAGATTCCAAAGTGTTTAACGAGAGCGGATTCTCGTGGGTGATGTAGTCGCATTCTTCCGATCTCAAGATCGTAGATGATCCTTCCGCGCATGCTCCTAAGCGCTTCAATGGGTCACACGCTCGGTTACGACGAAGACCTTCCTCTCCTTGTTCCAACAGTACGGAGGTTGTAGCACTCTCCTCGCGATTCCGACAAAGACAACGGCGTGGTACCTAAGTAGAGGAGATCCTGTGGCTTCTCCTGCGGAGCGAGTATGGTGGAGTATGAGAGAGAGAGCTATTAGTGGTCTAGAGATTAGACACACCAATTAGAAGGCTCTAAACCGTAGGCTAAAGCAATTAGAAGCTTTAAACCAAAACGTCTCTAAACCGGAGATTAGAGGATAGGAACTTGTGTGTCTAGAGGAGGAGGCCCTGCCCCTCCTTTTATAGGTGGGAGGGGCGGCCAAGGGAGGAGTCCCTCCCAAGTCGGCCTTGGTTGGCCACGGCTTGGAGGACTCCTCCCAAGTCGGTTCCAACCACCTCTTGCTTGTTTCCCACAGCTCTGCTTTCCAGCTCGCTTTAGCTGCTTGACTTTCAAACGGCGCTTGACTTTTCAGTTTTGGAACAGCAAGAACACTCAAGACATGATGCAATCATTCAATGACACATTCATGTACCCTCCCCGAGTGCCGGACAATCCGAACCTTCTAGAACATTCCCGATGAAAACACGTAATCATTCCCGAACTCAAACGGACTTTCCTTATATGAATCTTATTCTCCTGACCATTCCGGATCACCTCGTGATATCCGGATCCCATCCGTGACTCAACAACATTCGGTCTCTTTCTCATAATACCATAACTACTCAAACAACGTCAATCCTTAAGTGTGTCTCCCTACGGTTCGTGAATTATGCGACATGATCGAGACACTTCTCAACAATAACCAATAGAGGAATCGAAATTCATATGGCTCCTACATATTTATATCGATTACTTTGCATCGAATGAACCACTTACATACGATACCAATTTCCCTTTGTCTCACGATAGTTTACTTATCCGAGGTTATGATCGCTTGTATCTCGCATACCTAGTTCAACCTCGCTACCGAGTAAGTACTCTTTTCTCGCTCCGTGATATGTGATCCCTTGTGAGCCACCACATGCTTGCAAGCTAATTGGATGACATTCCACCGAGAGGGCCAGAGTATATCTATTCGCATATGGATGGACAAATCCCACTCTTGATCCATGTGTTTCAACCAATACTTTCGAACACTCAATGCCACCTTTATAGCCACCCGCCATTACGGTGTGGTGTTTGATGTCATCAAAGCATCCATCCGTAAAGGTGATATGCATGATCTCATGGTCGAAGGAATTAGGTTACTATGTATCGTAAAGCATATAGCAATTGAACTATTGAAATGACTTGATCTTTATGCTATGCTTATCTATAGGAGTATGTCCACCATATCATTCTCCTAACGATATGATCTTGTTGTTGATAACATCTCAATGTTCATGATAGGGAAACCACAATCATTAATCAACCAACAAGCTAGTGAAGTATAGAGGCTATACTAGGGACTTCAAATTAAGTTTACAAATCACACAAGTATTAATATTTCCTTGTTAATACTATTATAGCATGAATGTAAACATTTATCATAAACACAAAGATATAATAATAACTATATTTATTATTGTCTCTAGGGCATATCTCCAACAGCCACGAAGGTGGAATTTCGTAGAACTGTGTAGTATGCTTGAGTGAAAGAACGCCCGTCCCTACATATCACTGCTTTCTTTCCTAGCGTGCCTTTTTCACTTAGCCTCCCCTCATGCCGCGATTCAGGAACACCAAGCGGCTTAAGGCCAGGAACAAAGTCAATGCAGAACCCAGTGACCTCCTTTGTTCCATAGCCCTTGGAGATGCTTTATTCTGGTCTAGCACGGTTACGAACATATTTCTTTAAGACTCCCATGAACCTCTTGAAGGGGAACATATTGTGCAGAAATACATGACCGAGAATGGAAATCTCGTCGACTAGGTGAACCAGGAGATGCGTCATAATATTGAAGAAGAAAGGGGGGACACCAACTCAAAACTGACAAGACATTGGACCACATCCTCTCAGAGCCTTTGCAGACTTTTATCGATCGACATCTTCGAGATATTGCATTGAGGAATGCACATAGCTTCACAATGGGTACTCGAACATTTTCCTAAAAGCCCCTCAATGCAATCGAAGCAACTACGCTATAATCACGTGGCAATATGAGACTTCGTGTTCTGAAATTTTTCTCGCCATATTTATTATTCCCTTTATATTTGACGAGAAGCCAGCCGGGACCTTGATACTGCTAAGACATTCAAAAAAGATTTCCTTCTCTGCTTTCGTAAGAGTATAGCTGCTTAAGTATTGACGCCCTTTATCACAATGCTTGTTGTATGGGTCTTTCATACGTTGCTGGTCCTCCCGTGCTTCTGGTGTGTCTTTTGACTTCCTATACACGCCCAGGAAGCCTAGCAGGTTCACGCAAAGATTCTTCGTCCCGTGCATCATGTCGATTGAAGACCGGACCTCTAGGCATTCCCAATAGGGTAGCTCCCAAAATATTGATTTCTTCTTCCACATGGCCGCGTGTCCGGTAACGTTGTCTTTCGGAACAGATTGACCGCCAGGACCCTTTCCAAAGATTACTTTTAGGTCCCTTACCATACCAAATACATCAGCACCTTTAGGGAGCTTAGGCTTCTTCCGGTGATCTGCCTCACCGTTGAAATGCTTGCCTTTCTTCCTCACTTGATGATTGGTCAGAAGAAATTGACACCCTGTACATAACCTTCTTAAATTTCTCCAAATATATACCTTTAGTATTATCTAACAGTGTGCATGCATTGTATTCCTTGTTTGATTGTCATGAAATATTACTAAGAGCTGGCCAATCATTGATGGTTACGAACAACAACGCCAGAGGTCAAATTCCCACTTTATGCTCATCCCACACACGTACACCTGGTTCGGCCCACAACCGCAAAAGTTCATCGACTAATGGCCTTAGGTGTTGGAATTTTGGCCCAAATATTCTAGCCCATTTTCTATTTCAATAATTCCTGAAAATCCTAGAGGCCCATGTGGCCCATTCATGCAAGGCAAGAGGTGGGACAAATGTTTAGTCCCACATTGCTAGTTGAGTGGAAGTTGGACCAGCTTATAAGGTGAGCTCTTCTACCACTTGGTAAAAGGATGAGAAGGAGAAGGAGAGAGTTCCACACGCGCGCTCCTCCTCCTCCTCGCTCGCCACGCCACGCCTCGCCTCGCCTCGCCTCGCCTCGCCTCGTCACAACGCGCGCGCGCGCCGCGGGTTGCGGGTTGCGGGAATCTCGCCGAGCCGAGCTTTATTTTGCCACGCATGAATGGTATATCAACAATTTTGGGAAAGCCGATGCATCGGCTCTTTGAGATACATTGCTATCGGCTCCTGGAGCATCGACTTATACGAAGGTGAAACGTTTGCTTTAAATGGACGTTTAATACAAGTTAAATGTGCTCGCCGTTTCATCTTCTCTGCACTGCCCGCCTTCTCCTCTGCTTATAAGAGAGAGAGGTCGCTTCCTCTCGCCAGTCTTGTTACACATCCCTTGCCTCGAGTTCCAGAGCATCGCCATTTCCATCTTCCCCATCCTGCCTTGGCGCGGCACCGCGACAAGAGGGCCTCCGAGACCCCGGCCGCTCGAGTCCTGTACGTATGAGAAGGGCGATAAGGTTTTTGGGGAGCGCTTATCAGCTGACCATCGCTTCACGGACTCCTCACGATAGCGACGCCTTCCCGACGAGGACTTCTTCCCGACATCAACACTCTCTTCCTCGACGACATGGCCAATGACGGTTCCAACCGGCGGTTCTACTGCACATCGCCGTGTACAACTTCGCCTCAATCTTGTTCGATTCTATCCGTAGTTTTATGCTTTGTAGTTTGTGTGGCTATATGCCTTATTTTGTATTCGCTATTTAACATGATTAGTATATTACCTATTATTCTAGTCATGTTTTATCTAGCGTTTATTATGGATAATTCGCTTGGTAAATTGCTCTATTATTCAACAATCCAAAAACCTTATTTCAGGCAATTTGCCCCAAGTGGCTTTGTTGCTTCAATGAAGCCACCTGTGTTTGAAGGTGTGAATTACAAACGGTGGCGGCGAGAGCAAAGGTTCGTTTCGCACTATGAGCTGCTATAACGCCATCTATGGCGCATTCGAGGGGAACTTAATCCCGCCGTAGAAGGCGCCCAAAACTTGATACTACTTTCAAGGCTGCCTTGATCAGATCCTTGGCGATAATATTGTCGATTCATATCCGCTATTCAAAGAATGGCAAAGATATGTGGGATGCTCGAGAGAAAATTTGAGTCTCGATGTCGGCAAGGAACTGTATGTCATGGAACAATTCTATGACTATAAGATGATTGATGACCGCCCATTGTGGAGCGTGCTCATGAGATACAATACTTTCCGTGGAGCTTGAGCACTTCACTTGTGTGTTACCGACAAGTTTGTTGCGGAGGCATTATTGCCAAACTTCCCGTCATGGAGGAATTTTGCTACTTCTCAGCACAAGAGACAAGAGTTCTCCGTGACGGATCTCATTGGGACTCTTGATGTGGAAGAGAAGGCGAGAGCAAAGACACACGTGCTCGAGGTACCGAGGGAGGTTCTAATGCCAACCTGGTACAGAAAAGGAACTTCCAGCCTTACAAGTTCAAGAACAAAGGCAAGTTTGATGACAAAGGAAAGTTCGATGGAAATAACAAGGCCTCACAGCCTACCAAATTTTCAAGAAGAAGACGATAAGAGGAAAGGTGCTTGTGTGTGCGGTGATCCTAATGATTGGGCTCCTGCTTGTCCCAACCGCTTTGACAAACGCCAACATGGGAAGAGCAAAGAAGATCGCTAATGTTGTCATGGGCGACGTTGAGATGAAAGATGTTGGGTATGGTATATTACCTCGCTCTTTCATTATGTCATTCTCTGATTGGTGGATTGACACGGGCGCGCTTAATGTACATGTTCCGATATTTCCATGTTTTCTTCATATCAGTCGAGGGACTCAAACCGTCGATGGGGAACGCACATGCTTCGCTCATGGTGTTGGTACTACGATCTCAAGTTCACTTGGAAAGACTGTATACCAAGAACGTGCATCATGTTCCTCACTAATAAAAATCTTGTTAGCGGATCTCTTCGTGTCGAGATGGCTACAAGATTGTATTTGAGTCCAATAAATTTGTAATTTCAAGTATGGAACCTTTATTGGTAAAGGCTATGAATGCGGAGGCTTGTTCCGCTTATCTCTCGCTGACATTTGTAATAAAGTTGTTAATCATATTTACACAAATTTTGAATCAAATGTCCGCACTCGCCTTTGTCATATTAATTTTGGTTGTATGACGCGACTAGCCAAAATGAATTTAATCCTGATTTCTCAAATGTTAAGGGATCTAAGTGCCAAGTCTCGGCAAGCTAAACAACCTCGCAAGTCACATACGATCGCAGTGAGAAATTTAACACCACTAGAGCTCATACATTCGATCTTTGTGAGATGAATGGTGTGTTGACAAAAGGTGGAAAGAAATATTTCATGACTTTGATCGATGACTCTACGAGATATTGTCATGTGTATCTTCAAATCAAAAGATGAGGCTTTGAGTTTCTTCAAAATCTATAAAGTCGAGGAAAATCAACTTGATCGAAAGATTAAGAGGCTTAGGTCTGATCGTGGTGGAGAGTATTTTTCCAACGAGTTTGATTCTTTTGTGCGAACATGGTATAATTCATGAGAGGACCTCCTACTCACCCCAGTCAAATGGAGTAGCCGAAAGAAAGAACCGCACTCTAACAGATTTGGTTAACGCCATGTTAGACACATCGGTCTTTCTAAGGAATGGTGGGGAGGCATTATTCACCGTGTCATGTCCTAAACCGAGTTCGCTAAAGAACAAAGAAATTACTCCATTCAAGAATGGGAGAAGAAAAGACTAAAACTCTCTTACTTACGCATTTGGGGTTGTTTGGCAAAGGTTAATGTACCAATCCCAAGAAGCGCAAGCTTGGACCAAAAACCATTGATTGTGTTTTTCGGGTTATGCTTTTCATAGCATTGGTTATAGATTCTGATAGTAAAATCAAGTACCGACATTCATGTCAATAATCATGGAGTCGATCGATGCGACTTTCTTTGAGGATATATTTCCAATGAAGGATAAACCTAACTCATCAAATCCAGGATACCTAGTTCATCTAATCAGAATTTGCTATATTCTCGAACCTATCATTCCGATTGAACACTCTGAAAGTCCTAAGGAGGATGACAATGAAATTCCTAAAAGGAGCAAGAGACAAAGGACTGCAAAGTCTTTTGGTGATGATTTCATTGTGTACCTTGTAGATGACACTCCACTTCCATTTCGAAGCTTATGCATCTCCGATCGACTCATCGGAAGGAAGTTGTTCATAGTGAGATGAATTCGCCTTAGCTAATGAAACATGGGAGATCACCGATCGTCCTTATGGGTGCAAACCTATAGGATGTAAATGGGTGTTCAAGAAGAAACTAAGGCCCGATGGTACTATTGAGAAGTACAAGGCAAGGCTTGTAGCCAAGGGTTATACCCAAAGGAAGGTGAAGACTTCTTTGACACTTACTCACCAGAGCAAGGTCGACCACCATTCGAGTACTACTTTCTCCGGTTGCCTCACACGGTCTTCTCGCTCATCAAATGGACGTTAAGACGGCTTTCCTAAATGGAGAGTTGGATGAGGAAATCTATATGGATCAACCAGATGGTTTTGTAGTAAATGGTCAAGAAAGAAAAGTGTGCAAGCTCATCAAGTCTTTGTATGGTCTCAAACAAGCACCTAAGCAAGTGGCATGAAAAATTTGATAAAACCTTAACCGCCGCAGCTTTGTTGTAAACGGTCGACAAGTGCGATACTATCGCCATGGTGGGGTGAGGGAGTCATCCTTTGTTTGTATGTTGATGACATCGATTTTGAACCAACCTTAATGCAATTAAGGAGGTCAAAGATTTCTTATCTCGCTCCTTTGAGATGAAGGATCGGGAGTAGCCGATGTTATCCTCAACATCAAGCTATTGAGAGATGATGATGGTGGGATTACATTGCTTCAGTCCACTATGTGGAAAAGATCGGGAGTCGGTTTGTGTATAGCGATGGCAATTGTTCTCCTACACCGTATGATCCTAGTGTGTTGCTTCGAAAGAATCGAGGAAATGCTAAAGACCAACTAAGATACTCTCAAATTATTGGCTCGCTTATGTATTTAGCTAGTGCCACGAGACCTGACATCGCCTTTGTCAGAAGCAAACTCAACGATTTGTCTCAAATCCAGAGATGATCACCGCATGCTCTTGAGAGAGTTATGCGACATCTAAAAGGCATCATGAAGCTATGGCATACACTATACCGGTATCCAAGGGTACTAGAGGGTTATAGTGATTCAAATTGGATATCCGATGTCGATGAGATAAAGGCCACGAGTGGATATGTTTTCACACTTGGTGGTGGCGCTTTTCTTGAAGTCTTGCAAGGCACCATCTTAACGAGGTCAACTATGGAAGCAGAACTCACAAAGACTAGACACGCCCATGCTGAAGCAGAGTGGCTTCGTGAACTCTTGATGGACTTACCGTGGTTGAAAAACCTATACCCGCAATTCCAATGAACTGTGATAATCAAACCGTGATTATTAAAGTGAACAGTTCTAAGGATAATATGAAGTCCTCAAGACATGTGAAGAGGAGACTCAAATCTGTCGTGAAAATGAGAAACTCCGAGTTATTGCATTGGATTATATCCAAACATCTAAAAACTTGGCGATCCCTTCACAAAGGGTCTATCACGCAACGTGATAGAAAATGCATCAAAGGAGATGGGTATGAGACCCACAATTTGAGCTTTCCATAGTGGTAAACCATTCTATGTGATCGGAGATCCCGTGAATTAGAATTGGGAAACAAGTCGTTGGTTAGTCGAGAGGAAAGTATCCCTACTTTAATAAATACCACTCCATAAAGATGCAATACTTTCCTATTCTCGCATGGCAGTTGATTTATTATCTTAATGTGTTCTAAGTGGTTTATCCTAAGCAAAGATGTTGTCTGCAGTAACATCTTTTGAAGAACACACCTATATGAGTCTCGTTAAAACGCCGCAGCCTATGAGAGCGGGTGCTCTCTAATAAACTCATGAAAGGTCATGGAGTATGACGATAAGCTCCACCCGCGGAAGTCCCACAGTAGCCCAAGATCGGTCAAGACTTCGTGTGAAGCTAGATTGCAGCAAACTTGCAGCTCAAGGCATAGTCCATCGCAAGTCGCAATCTAGTGTAGCATAGAATTCTAGGTGGAAGTTCAACTTAATCTCCACTAAAGTACCGGTATATAAACAGTGTTTTGGAACCAAAGGCAGATTACATGTGCCTCTGGGATCTGGTGGGGGATTGTTGGAATTTTGGCCCAAATATTCTAGCCCATTTTCTATTTCAATAATTCCTGAAAATCCTAGAGGCCCATGTGGCCCATTCATGCAAGGCAAGAGGTGGGACAAATGTTTAGTCCCACATTGCTAGTTGAGTGGAAGTTGGACCAGCTTATAAGGTGAGCTCTTCTACCACTTGGTAAAGGATGAGAAGGAGAAAGAGAGAGTTCCACACGCTGCCTCCTCCTCCTCGCCACGCCACGCCCGCCTCACACGCCACGCCACGCCACGACGCCATGGGTTGCGGGTTGCGGGTTATGGAATCTCACGAGCCGAGCTTTATTTTGCCACGCATGAATGGTTTATCAACACTTGGGAAAGCCGATGCATCGCTCTTTGAGATACATTGCTATCGGCTCGAGCATCGACTTATAAGGTGAAACGCTTGCTTTAAATGGACGCTTAATACAAGTTAAATGTGCTCGCTGTTTCATCTTCTCGCACTGCCCCGCCTTCTCCTCTCAGCCTATAAGAGAGAGAGGTCGCGCCTCCTCTCGGGTCTTGTTACACATCCCTTGCCTCGAGTTCCAGAGCATCGCTACTTCCATCTTTTCCCCATCCTGCCTTGCGCGCGTGCCGCGAGCCGGGACAAGAGGCCTCGAGACCCGCTGCTCGAGTCCGTATGGGAGAAGGCGATAAGGTTTTGGGAGCGCTTATCATGACCATCGCTTCGCTCACGGACTCCTCACAGATAGCGACGCCTTCCCGACGAGGACTTCTTCCCGACATCGACTCTCTTCCTCGACGACATGGCCAATGACGGTTCCAACACCGGCGGTTCTACTCACATCGCGCTGTACAACTTCTGTCTCAATCTTGTTCTGATTCTATCCAGAGTTTTATGCTTTGTAGTTTGTGTGGCTATATGCCTTATTTTGTATTCGCTATTTAACATGATTAGTATATTACCTATTATTCTAGTCATGTTTTATCTAGCGTTTATTATGGATAATTCGCTTGGTAAATTGCTCTATTATTCAACATTAGGTACACATCAATGTCGTTGCCGGGTTGCTTAGGTCCTTGGATGAGCACTGGCATCATAATGAACTTCCGCTTCATGCACAACCAAGGTGGAAGGTTGTAGATACATAGAGTCACGCCGATGTTGTGACCGGCTCGCCCCAAAAGGATTCATGCCGCTTGTACTTCACACCGCAACTGGGTACTCTCTCGATTTTTCTCCACTACGACCCATCAAGGGGTGTCTCAACTTCGCCGCCTTTCTTACGCCTTCTTTGTGCCATCGCAATAACTGCATGCTCTTTGTTTCGAACAGACGCTTTAGCCATGGTATTATAGGAGCATACCACATAACCTTAGCAGAACCCTCTTCCGGGGATCGCCATCGCCTCAACATCACTGTGACCATCTTGTCCGATCTTGTACCGAGATGCAAGGCATACCGCATTTATCCATATTCTCGCATTCTTACATCATGCAGACAGATGCGCTATTAATGCATGCATGTATCTTCTGCACATCTAATCCTAGAGGGCAGATAGTCTTCTTTGCTTCATACGTTGTCTCGGGCAGCTCGTTATCCTTTGGAAGCTTTGGCTTCATTATTTTGAGTAACTGCTCAAATATCTTGCCAGACAAACCAGCCTCAGCCTTCCATTGCAGCAGTTCGAGTGTTGTACCAAGCTTTGTGCTGCCATCTTCGCAATTTGGGTACAACAGATTTTGTGATCCTTTAGCATGGCGTCCAACTTCAGCTCCTCCCTTTCTGTATCACATTGTTGTTTTGCATCAGAAATGACCCGACCAAGACCATCAACGGGCTCATATGATGCCCGGTGTTCTTCTTCATTGCCGCCTCCTTCTTCTTCATTGTTACCTCCTTCTTCTTCATTGTCTTCCATTGCAGTGTCCTCGTTTTCTTCATGGAACATACGATAGTTGTCATCATCCTCCTCTTCTTCATTGTCTTCCATCGTAACCCTCTTTTCTCCGCAAGGACCAACAATAATATCCGCATGAAACCTTGGCAAGCAGTGGAATTGAATGGTTCTCGATTTGGTGTACTCATTGACGCTCCGACAACACATGGACAAGGCATAAATTTATCCACCGTGTTATCCTCACCACATCGATAAATTTATGCAGCTTGCAATGAAGTCGGAATCGCTGTCGCCAGACATCCATCCCTTCCATGCATTGATTCGATCATAAATATATAGTCAAATGACTATCTTACATGCATAGATGCACTATTTGTGAATTAATTACAGATGAAAAGGACAAGGTTGCTAACCTCGACAAGGATACCATTTTTTCAACTTATGTGACTCGGCATTTCATCGAACACCTTGTGTGCATAGCAACAACAAAATTCCTAGCACCCCCTCTCACAAATCCAGCCGTAAAAAACCGCTATGGGGTGTATATATAGTAGGGTAATAGCCGGTTCGGGCAAAACCGGTGCTAATGCTCCACGGAACGACACGTGTCGTGCGCGCGAGCATTAGCCCCGGTTTTTGCCCCGAACCGGGGCTATTGCCCATAACCGAACCGGGACTATTGCTCCTGGACGGCGGCACAAACCGAAACGAGGCCATTACGGGGCATTGGTCTCGGTTTTTTATGAAACCGGAGCTAATGGGAATATGGGGGCTGGGTCATTGCCCTCTTTTCTACTAGTGACCGAGGTCATCCCGACACCACCATGACGCTTGGGACGTGGCGTTGGCGTGCCAGCCCTCGCCAGTCCTGGCATTGGCACAACGGCTGGTCAACCTTATTTATGTCGTGACCAACTTCTTTGTGTCGCCGTAGTGGCGTGTGGTTGACACAGAGAGTCGTCTATGTCACTGCAATGATGCAACGACCAGTCTCTATGCCTCTGCGAAGGTGTTAATGCGAGCCAATGGCCTCCGCGATAAATACCTTACCGTCACCTATCCTCTATCCACAACTCAAACCGAGCCCCCCTTGCTCGCCTCCATCCATCGCTCGACCACAAGGTCTCCGCCACCTAAGTGACATGGCTCGTCGCGCCTACATGTTGGTATAGGCTCCCATGCCGAGGCACCGCTGAAGAAAACTCGTCGACTCGAGAATTTCGACTTCACCTCCTCATCGGACTTCACCACTTCGACGGTCACGGATGATCCAAAGCAAGCATCGCTCTCAACTCTTTCAAGACCGAAAAGAAAGAGGTGTTGGAATTATGCCCTAGAGGCAATAATAAATATGTTATTATTATAATTCTTGTTCATGATAGAAAACTTTAATACTTGTGTGGTTTATGAACAACACCGTGTCCCTAGTATGCCTCTATGGACTAGCTCATTGATTAATGATGGTTAAGGTTTCGACCATAGACATGAGTTGTCGATTAATTAGATCATATCATTGGGAGAATGATATGATGGACATACCCAAACTAAGCTCAAGAATTAGATCGTGTCATCGCTCATCTTTGGCGTGCTTTTCTTATGTCAAATATTGTATTCCTTAGACCATGAGATAATACAACCCCCGGTATCTAAGAAAGCTTTGAGGTCATCAAACATCATCCTATGAGAGGGTGATCATAAAGGTGTCTCTCAGTGATCGGAAAGTACTGGGTTGTATGTATCGAGATGGATTTGTCCCTCCCAAGTCGAGAGATATACTTCGGCCCACTTAATCGATATCAACACTGCTACAAGCATGTGGTTAAGGAGTTAATCACAAAGTGATATCGGATTACGGAATCAGTAAAGTACTTGCTGTGAACGATATTGAACTAGGTATGACGGTACCAACGATCAAATCTCGGGCAAGTAAAATATCGCGAGACGAAGGGAATATAAATATGGGATTGATTGAATCCTGACATCGTGGTTCATCCGATATGATCATCGATGAATGTGTGGGAGTCAATATGGGTTTCCATACCTCGCTGTTGATTATTGATAGAAGATCATGTCTGCATGTTCTCGAACCCGAAGGGTCACACACTTAACGTGTCTTGACGCTAGGATAGATTGGATAATTGGTTTATGAGTTTTTGTTCGGAGTCTCGGATGGGATCTGGGATATCACGAGAGGTTCCGGAATGGTCCGGATAATAAGATTCATATAAGGCAGTGCAGTTTTTGGAGTTCGGAATTGTTTCGGGTTAATCGGTATTGTTCCAGAAGCTTCTAGAACCTTCTGGAGGGGGACCAACATGGCCCCACCTGCCGGGAGGGGGCATGGGCCTATGAGGGAGTGCCCTGTATGCATTGGGCCAGGGGCACAAGGCCCCATAGGGCCCAGCCGGCCAACCTAGGGCAAAACCCTAGGAGAGCTTCTAGAAGGAGGGGGGAAACTTGCCCCCCACTCCTCCCCCTTGGCCGCCGGCCCTAGGCTTGGAGGAGGGGCAAGGGGCAGCTTCCCACCCCTCTATATATAGAGGGCTGGGGCGCACCACCCCCCTACACCTCCTCCTCAACCCTAGCCGCCCTGCTGCCCTCTCTCTCTTCCTCCAAATCACTGCGAAGCGGCCCCCGCAGTAAACTCCACCACTTGCACCACGCCGTCAGGTTGTAGATCCACATCTCTCCACCATACTTGCTGGACCAAGGAAGGAGGAGACGCCGAGGTGCCGCACGTGCATCTCTCGAGTCATCGCCACTTGCGTGTTAGATCGGAGCGGATCGCGGAGGAGAAGTGAGTACGACTACATCACCCACGCCCGACGAACGTTTCACCGTAATCTTCAAGGGTATGAAGATCTCATCTAATCTCTCTCGTTGTTTTCATCTCCTAGATTAGATCTTGGCTTTCTCGCTCGCATCCGTATAATTTTTTGATTTACTATGTCGCTAAACCCTTCAAAGGGTATCGAGCTAGATCTATGCGTAGATGTGTTTCACGAGTAGAACGCAACATGGTTGTTGCGGCGCTGATGTTTTCTTTGCAAGCCTCTTGTTTGTGTTCTTCTTGACGCGGATAGTGAGATTAAAGCGGTCCAGCCAACCTTACGCGACGCCGTCATGAGACCGCTCGCACTTGACGGTGGCTTGTTCCACACATGCGGTGGTGGATGCCAATTTCTCTCACTATAGTTGTCATGGGATTAACACCGAGTTTGGCAACCATAATATCACCGCTATGGCTTTCCGTAGGTAAGAATCGTTCTTAGCTTGCTACTCCCATAAGCCACGTAAAACATGCAACAACAAAGTAGAGGCGTCTAACTTGTTTTTGCAGGGAGTGTTTTCTATGATATGGTATGGCCCAAGGATGTGTATATTGTATGCGATGATCATGTTTTTTAATGTTTCACGACTTGCATGTCGATGAGTACACAACCTGCAGGAGCCATATGGTTGTCTTTATAATTGTGTATGACATGTGTGTCAACTTCTTATACGCCATGTAATAGTTTTAGTTTATCGCTAAGTAGTTAGCAATAGTTGTAGTTGCTATTCGTGGTGGAGGCAATCATGGTGGAGTGATGGAGATCATGCCGGCACGCACAATATGGAGATCATTGCGCGAAGATTGGCTATACCATGTCACATAAAGTTATATGCATGTGGTGTTTATCCATTTTTATGTATCTTATTATGCTTAGATCGCGATGGTAGCATTATAAGATGATTCCTCACTTAAAGATCAAGATAAAACTGTGTTCTCCCCAAGTATGCACCGTTGCGAAAGTTCGTCGTGTCCAAGCATCACGTGATGATCGGGTGCTATAGACTCTACGTTCACATACAACGGGTGCAAGCCAGTTTTGGACACGCGGAAATACTTGGGTCTAACTTGACGAGCCTAGCATGTACAGACATGGCCTCGGAACACATGAACCGAAAGGTTAAGCATGAGTCATATGAATGATATGATCGACACTTCGTTGTCCACCATTGAAGCCACATCTCTTCTCGTGAAGATCGTATTAGGTGTGGTGAATTTGGATCATGTTCACTAAACAATTTGAGGGATGTTGAATTTAGTGGGAGTTCATCTAGTAATTTGATTAAAAGCTGAACTAGTTATCATGAACATAGTCTAATTTGTACTTGCAAATATTGTAGATCAAATGGCTAAGTCCAACTTCAACTTCAACATTTTTGCTGAGAAGGAAAAGCTTAGAAACAATGGGTCTAACTTCACCAATTGGTTCTGCAATCTGAGAATCATTCTCTCTGGCGGTCAAAAGGACTATGTCCTTGAGAATGTGTTAGGTGACGCCCTCGTCAGATGCGTCGATGAGAAAGCTCTCTATCGGCCAAGAAAGATGATTATGGTGTGATTAAGAGCACCATGTTGTTTGCTATGGAATCGGACCTTCAAAATCGTTTTGAAGACTATCCCGGGCCCTTTGAGATTCTCGAGGAGCTGAAAACCATGTTTCAGACTCAAGCCCGTTTTGAGAGATATGAGATCTCTGAGAAGTTCTTTAACTACAAGATGGAGGAAGGGAGTTCCGTTAGTGAGCACGTCATTAAGATGTCGGGCTACACTCAACGCCTTGAGCAACTATACTGCATGATTCCAGAGGAGCTCAAGATTGAAAATCCTAGCTACAAAATTTTTGTAGTTGATCATAATCAGATTGGTTCCACTGATATGATCACTGAGCTCTTTGCTAAGATTCCAGAGGAGATCAAGATTGTCAGGGTTCTGCAATCACTCCCTCCCAGCTACAAAATTTTTGTAGTGACTCACAATCAGATTGGTTCCACTAATACGATCACCGAGCTCTTCGCAAAGCTGAAGGCTGCGGAGGTGGACATCAAAAAGGATAATCATGTGTTGATGGTCAACAAGCCCCCCACCTTCAAGAAAGGTAAGGGTGCAAAGAAACCCTTCAAGAAAGGCGGCAAGCTGCTGTTCTCGCTAAGAAGAAGCTCAAGTCCGTCCTAAGCCGACATCGAGTGCTTCTATTGCAAGGACAAGGGTCATCGGAAGCAATCGTCCAAGTACTTAGCGGACAAGAAGGCTGGCACCATCAAAGGTATATTTGATATACATGTTATTGATGTTTTCCTTACTAGCCCTCGTTGTAGTGCTTGGGTATTTCATACCGTTCGCCATAATATTTGTAACTCAAACAGAGCTACGGAATTGACGGCGGGTGAGGATGAGGTGACGCGCTGCTGGCAACGGATCAAGAGTTGATGTGATGGCTTCAAGACGCCTCCTTAGTTTTACCTTCGGATTAGTTTTAAACCTCAATAAATGTTATTATGTGCCTGCTGAGCATGAACATTATTTCGATCTTGTTTATTGCAAGACGTTATTCATTTAAATCGGAGAATAATGGTTGTTCTATTTATATGAGTAACATCTTTTATGGTCATGCACTGTTGTGAATGGTTTATTTCTTCTAAATCTCGCAAGGGGTGAAACACACATCCATAACATTGAGGCTAAGAGATGCAAAGTAGATAGTGATAATACTACTTATTTGTGGCATCGTCTAGGTCATATTGGTGTAAAGCGCATGAAGAAACTCCATTCGATGGACTTTTGGAGTCTCTTTATTTTGAATCATTTGACACATGCGAACCATGCCTCATGGGCAAGATGATCAAAACCCGCTCCAGTATGATGGAGCGAGCAACGGACTTGTTGGAAATCATACATACCGATGTATGCGCACCGATGAGTGTTTCGACGCTGTGGATATCGCTATTTTCTCACTTTTACCGATGACTTAAGTAGATATGGGTATATCTATTTAATGAAACATAAATCAAACATTTGAAAAGTTCAAGGAATTTCGAATGAAGTGGAGAACCATCGTAATGTAAAGATTAAGTTTCTACGATCCGATCGTGGAGGTGAATATTTGAGTTATGATTTTCTCACGCATCTTAAAGCAAGCGGAATCTTTTCGCAACTCACGCCACCCGAACACCACAAAGGCAATGGTGTCTGACGCCGAATCGAACCCTATTAGATATGGTCCGATCAATGATGTCTCTACCGATTTGTCATATCATTTGGGGTTATGCATTAGAAACCGCTGCATTCACTTTAAATAGGGCACCATCTAAACTGCTGAGACGACACCGTATGAACTGTGGTTTGGTGCTAAACCTAAGTTGTCGCTTTCTTAAAGTTTGGGGATGCGGTTTAAGTCAAGAAGTTGATTCCGACAAGCTCGAACCCAAATAGGAGAAATGCGCTTCATAGGATACCCTAAGGAAACTATTGGGTATACCTTCTATCACGTAACCGAAGGCAAAGTGTTTGTCAGAAGAACGGTTCCTTTCTTGAGAAGGAGTTTCTCTCGAAAGAAGTGAGGAGGAAAGTAGAGCTAGACAAGGTTGTTGAACCTTCTCTTGAATTGGAGAGTAGCGCAGCACCTGCAATTTTTCCAGTGCCGCCTGCACCAACAATAGAGGAAGCTAATGACAAGGATCATGAAGCATCGGACGATGTCACATCGAACGTCAGCAGTCAACAAGGTCGCGTGCTCCCCGAGTGGTACGGCAACTGCCTGACCGCCTTGTTGGTAAGACAGTGAACCTACGAACTATGAGGAAGCGATGATGAGCCCAGACTCTGAGAAATGGCTAGAAGCCATGAAATACGAATTGGGATCCATGAGCGAAAACCAAGTATGGACTTTGGTGGACCCTCCTAGCGACCGAAAGGCCGTTGAGTGCAAATGGATCTTCAAGAAGAAAACGGACGGATGGTAATGTTACCGTCTATAAAGCACGGCTTATCGCGAAGGTTTTCGACAAGTTCAAGGTGTTGACTACGATGAGACTTTCTCTTCAGAGCGATGTTTAAGTCCATTCGATTTTATTAGCAATTGCTACGCTTCATGATTATGAAATATGGCGATGGATGTCAAGATCGTTCCTCAATGGCAACATTGATGAAGAGTTGTATATGATGCAACCCGAAGGTTTTGTCGATCCTAAGGATGCTGATAAAGTATGCAAACTTCAGCGTTTCATTTATGGACTGAAGCAAGCATCTCGGAGTTGGAACCTTCGTTTTGATCAAGTGATCAAGAGCTTTGGATTTGTTCCAAATTGCTACGAAGCTTGTATCTACAAGAAAGTGAGTGGGAGCTCGGTGACATTTCTGGTACTATATGTGGATGACATATTGATTATTGGAAATGACATTAACATGCTTAACGATGTGAAGAGTTATTTGAACAAGTATTTTTTAATGAAAGACCTAGGTGAAGCTGCTTATATATTGGGCACAAAAATCTATAGAGATAGACAAAGACGCCTGATAGCTTTAAGCCAGAGTACATACCTAGACAAAGTTCTGAAAAGGTTCAGAATGGATAAGGCAAAGAAAGGTTCAGTGCCTATGTTGTCAGGTAAGATATTGAGCAAGGCTCAGTGTACAGCTACGGTAAATGATAGGGAAGCTATGAGCAAAGTGCCTTATGCCTCGGCCATAGGTTCTATCATGTATGCCATGCTGTGTACAAGACCAGATGTGTCGAATGCTCTTAGTTTGACGAGCATATATCAAAGTGATCCAGGAGTGGAACACTGGACAGCCATGAAGAACATCCTAAAGTACCTAAATAGGACTAAAGAAATGTTCTTAGTCTACGGGGGTGATGAACAACTCGTCGTAAAAGGTTACGTCGACGCTAGTTTTGACACCGACAAGGATGATTCTAAATCTCAGACGGGATACGTTTATATTTTGAATGGAGGAGTCAGAGTCGGAGAAGTCGCAAGCAAAGCGTGATCGCGGATCTATAGTAGAAGCGAATACATGGCTGCCGCAGGCGCCAAGTGAAGGAGTTTGGATCAGAACTTCATCATCGAGCTTGGCGTGGTTCCAAGTGCATTAGACCCACTGGAGATATTGTGTGCCTCTATGGACTGTTGGAGATATGCCCAAGAGGCAATAATAAAGTGGTTATTATCATATCTTCACACTTATGATAAATGTTTACATACCATGCTATAATTGTATTAACCGGAAACATTAATACTTGTGTGATTTGTAAACTAAAATAAGAGTCCCTAGTAAAGCCTCTTGTTAAACTAGCTTGTTGGTTAATATATGATCATGGTTTCCGATCATGAACATAGAGATGTTATTAACAAGGATCATATCATTAGGAGAATGATGATGGACATACTCCTATAGATAAGCGTAGCATAAAGATCAAGTCATTTCAATAGTTCAATTGCTATCGCCGATACATAGTAACCTAATACCTTCAACCATGAGATCATGCATATCACCTTTACCGGATGGATGCTTTGATGACATCAAACACCACACCGAATCGGGTGGCTATAAAGGTGGCATTGAGTGTTCGAAAGTATTGGTTGAGACACATGGATCAAGAGTGGGATTTGTCCATCCATATGACTGGATAGATATACTGGCCCTCTCGGGAATGTCATCCAATTAGCTTGCAAGCATGTGACTGGCTCACAAGGGATCACATATCACGGAACGAGAAAAGAGTACTTATCGGGTAACGAGGTTGAACTAGGTATGCGTAGATACCGACGATCATAACCTCGGATAAGTAAACTATCGTGAGACAAAGGGAAATTGGTATAGTATGTAAGTGGTTCATTCGACGCAAAGTAATCAGAGAAATATGGGAGCCATATGAATTTCCATATTCCTCTATTGGTTATTGTTCGAGAAGTGTCTCGATCATGTCCGCATAATTCACGAACCGTAGGGAGACACACTTAAGGATTCGACGTTGTTTGAGTAGTTATGGTATTATGAGAAAGAGACCGAATGTTGTTCGAGTCTCTGATGGGATCCGGATATCACGAGGAGATCCGGAATAGTCCGGAGAATAAGATTCATATAAGGAAAGTCCCGCTTTGAGTTCGGGAATGATTCCGTGTTTTCATCGAATGTTCTAGAAGGTTCCTAATGTCCGCCCGAGGAAGGGGTACATGAATGTGTCATTGCATATTGGAATGATTGCATCATGTACTAAGTGTTCTCGCTGTTCCAAATAAATGATTAAATTGAATCCCAAACTGAAAAGTCAAACGGCTAGTTTGAAAGTCAAACGGCTAAAACAGGAAAGTGAGGGAAAGAGGAAGGAGGAGGTTGAAACCGACTTGGGGGAGGAGTCCTCCTCCAAGCTTGGCGCACCACCCATAAGGCCGAGTTGGGGAGGACTCCTCCCTTGGGTCGACACTCCCACCTATAAAAGGAGGGGCAGTCCCTCCTCTAGACACACAAGTTCCTATCCTCTAATCTAAACTCTAGCCAAAGCCTCTGCTTAGAGCCGCTTTGGTTTAGAGCTTCTAATTGCCCTAGCCTTCGGTTTAGAGCCTTCTAATTGGTGTGTCTAATACTTAGACCACTAAAGCCTCTCTCATACTCCACCATACTCGCCGCTTAAGGCGGCTCATGAGATCTCCCTCTACTCCGCATTCACGCCACAGGTCACGAATCGCGAGGAGAGTGCTACAACCTCCACCGTCACTGGAACAAGGGAGAGGAAGGTCTTCGCCGAGCACCGAACGGTGACCGATCATGGAGCGCCCGGAACGCAGTACCGGAAGGATCGCCTACGCGATCTTGAGATCGGCAAGTGTACGACTACATCACCCACGGGAATCGCTCTCGTTAACCGCTTTGGAATCTTTGAGGGTAAGTTCCTCTATCGACTTGCTACAATCTAGTAGATAGATCTTGGCTTGTTTGTTTGTATGCGGTAGAAAATTTTTGTTTTCCATGCTACGAACCCTCACAAGGGTATCGAGCCGTGTCTATATGTAGATCCGCAGACGAGTAGAACACAATGGTCATTGTGGGCGTTGATGCTTTTATTGTCGATTGCTTGTGTACTTTGAATCTTGCGGTATGTTGGGATGAAGCCCGGATAACCTTACATGACATCGCTCATGAGACTTGCTCCACGCTTGACATGCAACTTGTATTGCATAAGTGGCTTTATGGTGCTGCTTATCCTAGCATAGTTAAGATCCAATTTACAAAGGGTGATCAACAATGCTAGTATCAATGTTGTGGTTCTTGTTCGTAAGTTAGAACGACACTTATTGAAAGCCCCAAACCACGTAAAATATGCAAAGAAAGTAGAGGCGTCTAACTTTGTTTTGCAGGGGTGTGCTGTGATGTGATATGGCCATGATTGTGATTATATTTGATGTATGCAATGTTCCTTATTGTAAGTTGGCAACCGGCAGGAGCCAGATGGTTGTCTTTAATTTATGTTAAGACCCGAGTGTCTATTCAAAGTAGTTGTAATAGTTGAAGACCGGTGAACGACAACCATGGAGAAGCGTCATTGACCTTGATGCAATGCCGGTGATGATGGAGATCATGTTCGTGCTTGAAGATGGAGATCGGAAGCACAAAGAAGAAAGGCCATATCATATCACATATTATGAATTGCATGTGATGTTAATCCTTTATGCATCTTGTATTGCTTAGTAGACGACGGTAGCATTATAAGATGATCCCTCAAGCACACAATTTCAAGTTCTTAAGTGTTCACCCTTAGTATGCACCGCTGCTAAAGCTTGTTGTTTCAAGCACCACGTGATGATCGTGTGTTAGATTCCGCAAGTGTATACAACGTAAGCCAGATTTGCTTATGCTAAAGCTAAGTTTTGATCTTGACGAGCCTAGTATGTATGCATACATGGTCTCGTGAACACGGATCACCAAAAGGTAAAGCATGAGTCATATAGTAGATATGATGAACATGTTGATTGTTCGCCATTGAAGCTATATCAACTCTCGTGATGATCGGTTTTGATGTGGTGGATTTGGTTCGTGTGATCACTAAAACAATGTGAGGGATATTGTTTTGAGTGGGAGTTCACCTAGATTAATTTAATTATTAATTAGAACTCAATTTATCATAAACTAAATCAAAGTGAATTTGCATAGTTGTTGTAGGCATTGGCATCCGTTTACCACCTTGCGCTTAGTTATAATTGAGATGATAGAACTATAGAATTCTGGTTAGTTACTTTACGAACTGGTATCGTATTGTTTTGAAGTGTTAATCTAAAGTTTAAAAGTCCTATTGCAAACTTTAAGTAAGTTCCGGTTACTCCATGAAATTTAATAATTAGTATTAAATCAAGAGTAACAATTACAAGTGTTAGTATATAAGTATCATGTTTGTCTCCATGATTCTTGATATTCAAAGGATTCTCTTAATATCAAGGTTATCTAGGATCTGAAAGAGTTGTTTCAGAAACCATGATGTGTGGAAGATATTGTGATATCTGAAACGAAGTTTTGGTTACAACATGATAGAGTATAATATGGCAAAGTTCATGTTCTCATATTTGATGAGAATTTGCAAAAGGTTGGAGACACTAGTTGTCCTAATCCTCCAAAAGGTTTTGGAGAGCAACATTATACTTGCGATTCACCGTTACAAGCTGTGTAGCTTGATCATGGATAAATCCATGATGAGGGTGAATATTTGATGTAGGTAAAATGTTTACTACACCAAGAGATTACTAAAGAAAGGAATTTGAAAGAACACCAAACATTTGATAATGGTGATCTACTTAAAGTGCAAGTCCAAAGACATTGGTATTGAACTATACACGCTTTGGACTATGTGTCATATGTATGACTCCACTATTGATGTTGATAGATTCTTTCAAATGTAAAAGGAAATAAAAGAGAATCTCATAAATATATGGCGTAAAAGAAAAGACTAGAATTGTTCAAATTAAGTATATAGATGATATACATGTTATGGCTATATTCTTTGCTTATTAAACAATGTGGTTCTTAAGTATTTGATCTGAATTTGTTGGTGTGAATCGTCATACGAAACAACACAATTCATGAACTACAATGGCCTAAGTAACTAGCAAAAGAATATGTGATGATGTTCATCGAGAACAAATAAAGGGTTATTGTGTTGCTCGTTAAAACATCAAAGCTTGCCTTCAAGATTTGTTTTATCAGGTATTATGAGAACAAAAGGGTTGTTCAAATAATTGCCGTAATCCATAAAAGATGGATGATTCACAAATCTCGTTGGAGAAATCACATCCATAAAACTAGTGCTAAAAATGTTGAAAGACAAATTGATTGAAAGATCACTTAGGAAGTGACATCGCAGTTTAAATTATATTGAAAAGAAAACATGAAGAAACTCCATGTGGATGGAATTTTGGAGTCTTTTGATTTTTGATCAAATGACATTTGTGAAACTTTCCTAGAGATACTTGAAACTTCGTTCATAGGCCAAAAGGGAACAAAAGACTAGCTTATTGGAATTTTTACATATTGTTGTACGAAATCCATTATGTGTAGTCAAGAGCGATGGATTTCAACTTCATATGCTTTCTCCGAAAATTTGAGTGAATATATGAATATTTACTTAATAAGGATGAAGTGTGAAATATTTGAAAAGTTCAAAGATTTTCAAGATGAAGTGCAAAATCATTGTAACAAGAATATAAATAGTTTATGATAAGATCATAAAGGAAGATATTTGAGTTACAAGTTTAGCATAATACCTAAGATTTAGGAATCGTCCGGATTTGCATTTTTCCAAACACCATAAGAGTATGGAGCGTCGAGATATGTAATTAAACCTTGTTTGACATGGTAAGATCAAAGGTATAATTCATAAAACTGCCATTGTATTTTAAAGATTAAAAGCTTTAGAGATTACCGTTTTCCACTGAAAAGAGCTCCATCATAATCCGCTGAAATGACACCATATAAAGTTATGGTTTGGGATTAAACCCAAGTAGTCCTTTCTTAAACGTTGGTATGTTATGCATAAGAAAGATGTTTTGCAACCAAAGTCGGATGAACCTGTCTTTGTATAAATGTTAAGTATTCCTCCATAACACAGGAGACAAAAGTGTTTGTTGCTTAGAACGTCAAGTTTCTTTGAGAAGGAATTTTTCGCGAAAAGTTAAGTGGGAGGAAAATAGAACTTTGATAAGGTTGAAAGAACCTTAGCTATATGTGAAGTTGCGCAAGAAGAAAAAAGTGTTCCGGAGGCAGCAACAATGCTCATGGCTCACGTGCCTCAAAGGTTATGGTTACGAAGGTCAAAGTTTCTATTGAACCAAGTAGGTCGAGTAAACAATCAAATACCAAGATTTGAGGGTTGAATCATTATTTGAGAATAATGAACGGACTGCATGCAAAGAAGCGATGATGAGCCCTGACTCCGTTAAATGGCTTGAAGCCATAAAATCCGTGATAGTTCCATACACGTGAAATCAAGTTTTGAACTTGAAGGACCCTCGAGAAAGGTGTAATACCTTACAGTTGTGTCTGGATCTATAAAGAAATAGACATGGATGTTTTACATCTATGAAATAGTCGACATGTTGGGAAAGAGTTCACAACAATGTTCAAAGGTTGACTATGACAAGATTTGATCTTTCATAGCGATATTTAGTCTAGACGGATTAATGTAGCAACCACTACATATAATTTTGTTATATGATAGTTGGATAAACAAAACAAATTCTTCTAATAGAAGGGTTACCTAGGACGTGTGCATAACACGGTCCATAGGGTTTTGTTAATTCAAAGGATGCTAAAAGCATATGCAAACTTCAATGGTTAAAGTGAGCATCGCGGAGTTGGAATCTTCACTGTGATGAAACTGTTAAAGGAGTTTAAAAGTTCATTAGAGACGATGAAGATGCTTGCATTTGCAAGAAATTAAGTGGGAGCGCTAAGACATGTTTCTAATACATTATGTGGAAGACATATTGTTGATTGGAAATAATGTATCTTTTATTAACACATGTTAAGAATTTCATCCCGATGAAAGACTTAGGCAAAACCCAAATATTTGGCATCAATAGACGCTAATATGGTTGTGCAAGAAGTACATAGACAAGATATTGAATGAGTTCAATATAGAAACTACACGAGAGGTTCTTGTCGCACAGAAAGGATTGAATGAGTTCAATGTTGATGATATATTCAAGTGTATTGACATTTGGTAAAGTGAAACAAATAATCAAGTATAGATTGATAATTGATGTATGAAATCACAAAGAATATTTATATCAATCATACAGTGATATGTACAAATCCAGATATGTCCTATGCTCTAAATGTTGTGAGCATATACCAGAATGATTCGTAAGATGATCATTGGACAATAGTAAGGATATTATTCTGATCTTTTGGAAGAACTAAGAGTATAATATTTGTAGAAGTGACAAATAGATGGTTGGTTCATTGTAAAAGTACTACATTGATACTAGCTTTGTCACAAAGTACAAATTAAGTTTATCTCAATCTAAACTAAGGGTGGCACAATATAATGGAAAGTGAGTTCCATAATGGATTTGGATGAGTCCCAAAGTTAAGACATTGTGACAGATACTACAAAAAAAGGCTAAGTATATGACTGCTATTTTAGCAGCAAAAGAGGGCATTTTGTCAAGTAGTTTGTTATCAAACTAGGTGTAGTTCACAATGGGATAATACTATGAAGATATATTGTGCGACAATATTATCAACATGTTTTAACCCCAAAGAGCTAAAGGTCACACCGAAAGACCAAATTTATACAAAGCCATCTCATTAGAGAATGAGTGATGCGTAGAGACGCAAAGACATGCAATTACACACGGACCTGGAAGTGTCAGATCCGGAGATCAGTTGACCACTAGCAATCGTGTACATACAACACCGAAAAGCCATAGGTGTTGAATACACAAAGGTTTGAAACTAGATTATTGACTCTAGTGCAAGTGGGAGACTGTAGGAGATATGCCCAAGAGGCAATAATAAAGTGGTTATTATCATATCTTCACACTTATGATAAATGTTTACATACCATGCTATAATTGTATTAACCGGAAACATTAATACTTGTGTGATTTGTAAACTAAAATAAGAGTCCCTAGTAAAGCCTCTTGTTAAACTAGCTTGTTGGTTAATTGCTATCTGCTTTCTGATACATAGTAACCTAATTCCTTCGACCATGAGATCATGCATATCACCTTTACCGGATGGATGCTTTGATGACATCAAACACCACACCGTAACTGGGTGGCTATAAAGGTGGCATTGAGTGTTCGGAAAGTATTGGTTGAGACACATGGATCAAGAGTGGGATTTGTCCATCCATATGACGGATAGATATACTCTGGGCCCTCTCGGTGGAATGTCATCCAATTAGCTTGCAAGCATGTGACCGCTCACAAGGGATCACATATCACGGAACGAAAAGAGTACTTATCTAACGAGGTTGAACTAGGTATGCAGAGATACGATCATCATAACCTCGGATAAGTAAACTATCGTGAGACAAAGGGAAATTGGTATCGTATGTAAGTGGTTCATTCGATCAAAGTAATCGTAGAAATATGTGGAGCCATATGAATTTCCAGCTTCCTCTATTGGTTATTGTTAGAAGTGTCTCGATCATGTCCGCATAATTCACGAACCGTAGGGAGACACACTTAAGGATTCGACGTTGTTTGAGTAGTTATGGTATTATGAGAAAGAGACCGAATGTTGTTCGAGTCTCGGATGGGATCCGGATATCACGAGGCGATCCGGAATAGTCCGAGAATAAGATTCATATAAGGAAAGTCCGTTTGAGTTCGGGAATGATTCGTGTTTTCATCGAGAATGTTCTAGAAGGTTCAAATGTCCCAAGACTCAGAGGGAAGGGGTACATGAATGTGTCATTGCATATTGGAATGATTGCATCATGTACTAAGTGTTCTCGATGTTCCAAATAAAGGATTAAATTGAATCCCAAACTGAAAAGTCAAACGGCGCTTGAAAGTCAAACGGCTAAAAACAGAAAGTGAGGAAAGAGGAAGGGAGGTTGAAACGACTTGGGAGGAGTCCTCCTCTCCAAGCCGGCGCACCACCCAAGGCCGAGTTGGGAGGGACTCCTCCCTTGGCCGCACCTCCCACCTATAAAAGGAGGGCAGGCCCTCCTCAGACACACAAGTTCCTATCCTCTAATCTAAACCCTAGCCAAAGCCTCCGGTTTAGAGCCGTTTGGTTTAGAGCTTCTAATTGCCCTAGCCTTGGTTTAGAGCCTTCTAATTGGTGTGTCTAATCCTAGACCACTAAAGCCTCTCTCATACTCCACCATACTGCCTGCTTAAGGCTAAGCCTGCGAGATCTCCTCTACTTCCTAGTATCACGCCGCCGGAATCGAGGAGAGTGCTACAACCTCCGCCTCCGGAACAAGGGAGAGGAAGGTCTTCACGAGTACAACGTGACGATGCGAGCGCCATTAACGCAGTGGGAAGGATCGTCACGCGATCTTGAGATCGGCAAGTGTCGACTACATCACCCACGAGAATCTTCTCGTTAATCGCTTTGGAATCTTCGAGGGTAAGTTCCTCTATCGACTCGTTGCTACAATCTAGTAGATAGATCTTGGCTTGTTTGTTTGTATGCGGTAGAAATTTTTTGTTTTCCATGCTACGAACCCCTACATGGACTAGCTCATTGATTAATGATGGTTAAGGTTTCCTGACCATAGACATGAGTTGTCGATTAATGAGATCATATCATTGGGAGAATGATATGATGGATGCATCAAACTAAGCGGAGAAATTAGATCGTGTCATCGTGTTCATCTTTGTGAAGCTTTTCTTATGTCAAATATTGTATTCCTTAGACCATGAGATAATACAACTCCCTGGTATCGGAAGAAAGCTTTGAGGTCATCAAACGTCATCCTATGATAGGGTGATCATAAAGGTGTCTCTCAGGTGATCGGAAAGTACCTGTTGGGTTGTATGTATCGAGATGGGATTTGTCCCTCCCAAGTCGGAGAGATATACTTCGGGCCCACTCGGTAATCGATATCAACAGCGCTTGCAAGCATGTGGTTAAGGATTTAATCACAAAGTGATATCGGATTACGGAACGAGTAAAGTACTTGCTGTGAACGAGATTGAACTAGGTATGACGGTACCAACGATCAAATCTCGGGCAAGTAAAATATTGCGAGACGAAGGGAATATAAATATGGGATTGATTGAATCCTGGCATCGTGGTTCATCCGATATGATCATCGATGAATGTGTGGGAGTCAATATGGGTTTCCAGACCTCGCTGTTGATTATTGATAGAAGATCATGTCTGCATGTTCTCAAACCCGAAGGGTCACACACTTAACGTGTCTCGACGCTAGGATAGATTGGATAATTGGTTTATGAGTTTTTGTTCGGAGTCTCGGATGGGATCCGGGATATCACGAGAGGTTCCGGAATGGTCCGGAGAATAAGATTCATATAAGGCAGCAGTTTTGGAGTTCGAATTGTTTCGGTTAATCGGTATTATACCGAAGCTTCTAGAACCTTCCGGAGGGGACCAACGTGGCCCCACCTGCCAGGGGGCATGGGCCTATGAGGGAGTGCCAGACATTGGGCCAGGCACAAGGCCTAGGGCCTGGCCAACCTAGGGCAAAACCCTAGGAGAGCTTCTAGAAGGAGGGGGAAACTTGCCCCCCACTCCTCCCCTTGGCCGCCGGCCCTAGGCTTGGAGGAGGGGCAAGGGGCAGCAGCCCACCCCTCTATATATAGAGGGCCGAGGCGCACCACCCCCCCTACACCTCCTCCTCAACCCTAGCTGCCCTGCTTCCCTCTCTCTCTCTCCCTCCAAACTGCGCGTAGGCGAAGCCCTGCTGCAGAAACTCTCCACCACTTGCACCACGTCGTCGTGCTGTAGATCCAATCCGTCTCTCCACCATACTTGCTGGACCAAGGAAGGAGGAGACGTCGAGGTGCCGCACATGTGCATCTCTCGGAGGCATCGCCACTTGCGGTGTTAGATCGGAGCGGATCGCGAGGAGGTTTAGTACGACTACATCACCCACGCCCGTTAACGCCCACTGCATGTAATCTTCAAGGGTATGAAGATCTCATCTAATCTCTCTCGTTGTTTGCATCTCCTAGATTAGATCTTGGCTTTCTGCTCAGATCCGTAGAATTTTTTTGATTTACTATGCTGCGAAACCCTTCAAGAGGAACACCAACGCCCATCTCCACCAGGCGGTCAACTAGCACTTGGAAGAGCGTGACACATAGATCTCCCTGTAGAGGCTGCTAGTGGAGGAGAAAGCCCACCTACTGATGGAAAGGGAGCGCCAGACCATTCTTCGCATCAACACGGTCAACGAGGTCGCTGCCGCCGCTCGCCAGCGAGCCTGGACTGCTCAGAACGAGTACTATCGATAGTTGCGCAAGTGCACCAAGGCAGAACGGAATGACCGACAGTGCGCTGCGGCCCGCCAACCCGAGGTGGCGGTGTGCCGCGTGATTGTGGAGGCACGACGGGCAGCATCGGACATGAGGCATGGGAGGGAGGCCCAGAAGTAGGCCGAGTGGGACAACAAGCAGCGCTGCCAAAACGACGGAGATCCTTTGGCGGTTATGGCAACGCTTATTAGTTAGATTTCGTTTTTATTTATGTTTCGTTAAGTTTTGTCCAGCCCATGATTGTCTATCCAATCCGGTGCGACCAGCCGATAATAATATACTTATACTACTACAGAGGAGTTGGGAACTCAACAAATAAATAAATAAATAAAATACTCTCCTAATCTAGTTTTTTGTTTGCTTATACTAACACAGACGATTTGACTCGCCAACAGACACGTAATACTATATATCATGGTCGGGAGGGTGGATGCAACATCATGGTCGATCAATCACCTTGAGCCGTGGCCATCAGCTAGTAGTAGGGATTGGTAGGGAACCACATTTTAGGTAGTGTAGCACTAGCATTTTATTTATAGTAGAAGTAGTACAGTACAGTAGGAGTATGTATCTTGGTGCACGGTGGCTGGGCTTGGAGTCAAAAGCTACACCTGACAAGGATTAGCAATCAGCCAATCGTCGTTGAACCGGGCCTATCAATCATCATTAGGCCGAACCATCCCATAATTGAGGGTCTTATTAGGCAGTCTTTCCTTCCAGCTTATCTCGCGCCACGGAACGGATCCCACAAAAACACTAAACAAAGGAAAATCCTTACTACCTCGAGGATTAATACCAAAGCTACAGACATGAGAGAAATCGGGGGTCCTCCTGCCGACATTAGAATTTCTTAAAAAAAACAAGAGAGAGGCTCAAAAAGAAGTCCACTGCGTTGCGTACCTAGGCCCAGCTTGCCGCCAAGGATGCAGCTACAAAAGAAATTCAGGTAAGCAATTTCCCCTGAAAACAGTGGATGCGTGTGCAGGGAAAACAGTGGCCCGAAAATCTCGACATTGACTTTTGCGACCGCGCGCCGATCGTCCCCTGGCCGCCTGCACCCCATCCCGAGGAACGGCACATGCACGATACTACTACCTACTCCCTCGGGATTATAAGGCGGGTCCTAACGGTAGTATCATATACTACTAGTATCACGTGACTGAATCTTAGTCGTGCATATACTACGTCCCTATCAGATTGCATATAGTAGATTACAAGAGTGATATATTTATTAATTTGTAGAATCTTTATGTAAAATGTGTAAAGATTTACTTCATTATGATTTATAGCATTACGTCTATAATACCAGATTCACTATACGATACACTAACCACCTCTCTTTATTAATTATAGGGTCATATCAGATTTTCAAGTTGGTATGCATGATACACCTTTAATCTGATTGGTGACCAGAAGGCCCAAAAACTTTTAAAAATGTTAGAAATTATAAGTTTTCTTATTTATTAGTCTTTATCCTCCAATGCATGTTCTCTCTTTCTATCTTCTCACGACGTTGTAACTATCACGAAGAATCAATAGGGTGAGTTATCGATTTTTTTAACGCTATCAAAATGGTCATATGTCTTATAATCCCTAACAGGGAGCACTCCGCACCTGAGGAGGAGTATGACGACACTTGCTGCTACTGTGTGGACGGCCGAAAGGTAAACTGTCTGTGCCGCAATTATGGAACACTGTCAATACGTAGGAGCATGTTAAACACCATACAACTACCACTATACTAGTACTAGCAGTGTTACTGCTGCTGCTGCTCTCGGCGTTACGGTTGTCACTCACATGGCATGTGTACAGTGTGAACCGTAGAAACCTTTCCTGGTTCCTCTGCGCGCCACGCACTGCCGTGCTGACTTTGGCCATTAAGTTTATACGAGAAGGCGAGACGGACAGTCGGTCTGGGCGGTGCCTGGGCTGCCAAGCTCCAAAGGGAACGAACGCCTCTTATTATATTTTCACTGGGAAGGAAAGGCGAGCAGTAGCGGTAGCAGCCAGCCAGCCAGCCAAAGCCCACCGCACAATCAGCCAGGGCAAAAGGTCAGAGGGGTCTGTCTGACATAAGATAAAATGGAAAGGTTCACGCCATCCATCCATCCATCCATCCACCGCCCGCAGGGTCCCGCGGGCGCGACTAACGTTCCCTCCACTAACACACACACGGTGCACCGCGAGAGGATTGGAATCGAATGGAATGATCAATCAACCGACGGATTAATTAAGTTCATTATTATAGAACACGCCTTGGTTAACCACCGGAAAATAAATAAATGCAAGTACTAGGAGTAGTATAACAGACGCACTGCACCCTGGAATCCCCGTGTGCTCTGCTCTGCTCATCTCCGTCTTCTTCCTCTCTCTTTCTCTACGGGGAGGAAAGGCAGACAGACAGAGCGAGAGCGCGCGCGGCCATTATTGCGGCCCTTCCACACGCGTGCACGCGGGCACGCTGCGGCCGTCATCACTGAGCCGCGTCAGGACTGGAGCGCCATCATTTATACTCGGCCGTGAGCAAAACAGGCGCAGGCAGAGAGAGCCAAGCGAGAGGCACAGAGAGGGAGAGCCAAGAGCGGAGAGGGGGGGATCGATCTGTTTCCTTCCTGGGCTGGGCTGGGCGATGGAGCAGTACGAGGTGGTGGAGCAGATCGGCCGGGGCGCGTACGGCACCGCCTACCTCGTCCACCACAGGGACGAGAAGAGGAGGTACGTCATGAAGAAAATCAGGCTCTCCAAGCAGAACGACAAGTTCCAGCGGACAGCATACCAGGAGGTAAAACAAACAAACAATCTCGGAGTCTTCCTCCCCCAAACCCTCCCTCCTCCTCCTCCGAATTCCCCCTCCCCCCTGCCCGCTTGAGCTGCGGCAGCAGGTTCTGCCGAGTTTGCCGGTGAAATTCTCAAGCTTTTTGTTTCGCTCGCTTGTGCCGTGCAGATGTCCCTCATGGCCAGCCTCAGCAACCCCTACATCGTCGAGTACAAGGACGGCTGGGTCGACGAGGTACTGCTGCTGCTGCTGCGAAACTCTGGGTAGAAGTTACAATTTGGATGTTGCTGCTCTCGGCCGAGACTGAATTTTCTTCTTCTCTGTGTCTGTGTGTGTGGTTGCAATTACAGGGGACCTCTGTCTGCATCGTCACAAATTACTGCGAAGGGGGTGACATGTAAGCTCTTTGCCGCACCTACCCGCCCGCCGCCGCCGCCGCCGCCGCCCGCGCGTAAAATCCTACCTATACGTTTTTTCTATTTCACTAACATCGATTTTTTTTTCGCAGGGCGCAGAGGATCAAGAAGGCGAGAGGCGTCCTCTTCTCGGAAGAGGTAAGGAAAAACTACCAAGTTCAGAGTTCAAGCCTACAGGCACCACCAGCTAGCAATGTCTGTTCAGGGTTCAGAAAAACTTACCGCGTGTTCTTGTGTCCTGCGATGCGAAGAGGGTGTGCCGCTGGTTCACGCAGCTGCTCCTGGCCCTCGACTACCTGCACTGCAACCGCGTGCTCCACCGTGACCTCAAGGTACCGTAAAACTGCTGCCGCTCCCCATGGATTTATCTTGAGCATTGCCTGACGTTTCCCCTCGCCCTCCTGTTGCGCTTGCAGTGTTCCAACATCCTGCTAACCAAGGATAACAACGTGCGGCTCGGTAAGATATATATATATATATATATATATATATATATATATATATATATATATATATATATATATATATATATATATATATATGCTCAATTGCTACACATCTTCATCTCTCAGATGGAAAATATCATCAGATATGTAACTTATCCTCCCTTGAAACAGCTGATTTCGGGCTAGCCAAATTACTCATGGAGGACCTCGCTTCATCGGTACGGCTCCAACCCTTTGCCACTGTATTTTTCATTGAAATGTATTTGGCAGGACATGTTCAGTAACATGTATAGATGTTCTTGTAAATATGTAATACTAGCATTTCAGTATGTTTATTTCATATACATGTGCCCAGGCAGAAAATTTGGAATTTGAAATCACTCACAGGCTATATTACAATACTCACCTATCGAATTCTGGAATTTATCTTCCTCAGGTTGTAGGAACCCCAAACTACATGTGCCCGGAAATATTTGCGGACATACCTTACGGTTACAAATCCGATATATGGTCACTTGGTGAGCTCCCAGTACTATTCGTGTTTCTGTTGAAGTGGCCTCTGGTCTTCTGTGATAATGCTTGACAGAATTAAACAGCTGCTCAGCAAGCTTACCCGTCTTCTATTACTGTCAGGTTGCTGTATGTTTGAGATTTTAGCACACCGCTCTGCGTTCAAAGCTACCGTGAGTGCTTGCAGAGAACAATTTTTTGATACACTGCTTCAGTTTCTCTCTGCATAAGATAGCAACTCATAAAAATACTCTTTTTTCTATTTGTGAAGGACATGGCCACATTGGTCAACAAAATAAACAGATCTTCAATATCTCCAATGCCTCCAATATACTCATCGTCACTGTAAGTAACACACTGTAAATGATCTACCAGTACTGGACATCAACTTTATTTTTACCCAATCAAGCATTTCTTTCCCAGGAAGCAGATAGTGAAGAGTATGCTAAGGAAAAATCCAGAACATAGACCAACTGTAAGTGCCAGAAACTTTTGTTCAAATGTTTTCACCAAAGGCGCCAACACATGAATAACATGCAAAGTTGAATGATTTTTTTACAGGCTGGAGAGCTACTGAGGCACCCATATTTGCAGCCATATGTGGCTGAATCATCCAACTGCTCCCCAATCTACCTTCCAGTGAAGCCCACCAAGAGTAACCTGGGAGACAAGCAGTCAAGAAAGCCAAGTGGCGGCAGAAAGAGGGTCGACAAGGCCAACGGACCGAACGAAGCGGTACAAACAGCAGCAGAGCAAACTATGGACAGCTCGACAAACCATTCAGATCTATCAACTGCTGGTACCCAGGATGCCTGCGTTTCGCAGATATCAGTGGATCCTGAAACCGGAAACAAAGAGCAGCAAACGACAGAAGTTCTATCTCTTCTACATACAGAGGAGAACTCGACAACAACAACAACAACAACAACAAGAGGTGATCGGCAGATTGACGAGACGATACACCTTAAAGCTATCAGAACCCGCAGTTCAGTAGACGCCGCCCCAGCTAGCGGCGCAAGTCAAAAGCTTAACGAGGCACCGATACCAAAAGAGGAATTGACGATCGGGGTAGTGCAAGAGCAAAGGAAGGATGTGAAGACACCGGAGTCTTGTCAAGGAACAAAGACAGGCATGTGTGATGTAGATGCTGGCACGGAGGAATCGTCACCGGTGAGCACCCTGAAGCTGGGAAACGCAGGGAGCACGCCTGCCGAGTTCGATCATCTGAACGTTGTCCAGCGGAGAGCTGATGCTCTGGAGTCACTTCTTGAGATCTGTGCGAAGCTCCTGGAGCAGGAAAGGCTTGACGAGCTGGCGGGTATCCTCAAGCCGTTCGGAGAAGGAGCTGTGTCGTCTAGAGAGACGGCGATCTGGCTCACGAAAAGCCTGATGACTCCGAAGTTTGGAGGATCCCCAAATCTTATGTAGTGGAAAGGATCTTACGGTCTTGTGTGAGAAGTGAGTGCTATTTGGAGAGAATTCATCATTGTTCTGACTGAGGCTTGATTTTTATTTGCGTTGATGTAAAGGTTTGCATTACCGAGCACATTTGTGTGCACTAACTATTCAGTTATGTATTGTACAGTAGCAGCTGCCGATTGTCTGATTCTACAACCTTTCAAGTAATAATATTGGAGAGCATGCCAATTTCAAGTTTTCAACCCTGATTATTTCTTTATTTATCTGTGCGCTGACGGCCTGTCTCTTTATACTCTTAAAAATTCTGTTATTGCCAAACAGGCAGTACTAAGATTCAGCTCACAGCAGTGTCAGTATTTTCTTTGTTATAAAAACGGGTAACTTTAACCCAACCTAAAATTAGATGCAAAAGAAAATTCTACCGCAGTGCCTATTTGAGCATTAGTTTTTGGCATATGTTTACGACATGAACATATTTTATATGGCAAAACTAATGGAACTATTTCCACTTACAAATTAAAATTTTTTTTTAGCGAAACTACGGCGGGTCGCCAGCCTGAACGATTTTATACCAGACAAATAAGTTGTTCAGTTACAAAGGTTTTAGAGGACAGAGAAGAGGAAGCGAGGGGGAGAATCAAGGGGGATCAAAGCCATTACACCAATTAATAAGAGAGGCCTTGGGGGAGGTAGCATGACATCTGTTCGTCCAAAGTCTACTGTCTTCGAGACATCTTCGTTGAACCCGCAGGAGTGGATCATCCACACCGTTGAAGATGATAGCGTTGTGTCGCTTCCAGATATTCCACGTGATGGCCGTGCAGATCGAGGCGTTGGCATAAGAGCAAGCACGAGAGTCCCAGAGCTCTTCCATGTTGGAGAAGGTGGTGGAGCCGATCGGGAAGAAGAGGTCCCAGACTTGGGTAGCGCGAGAGCACCCTAAGAACAGGTGGGTGGTGTCTTCAATTTGAGTGCAGGAAGGGCAAGTATCGCTGGAGGAGAGCTGGTGCCTGAACCTCCTGTCGTTCTTAGGGAGGCGACATTGGTGCAGCAGCCAGAGAAAGATCTTGCACTTCAGGGGAGCGGCATTCTCCCAAATCCTTGGGGCCTGATTCTTCCAAATTATTATTTTAATATAAAGGGTTAGATAAGTTCATTGCACGGTTTCTAAAAGATCATCTATTTTAATGCGGAGTATAAATCCTCGTTTGGAATGTCAAAAAAAAAACCTCGTTTGGGACAAACCTCTGCTCACCGAATGATCCTGTCTTCGAGACTTTTGACAGGCATGCAGCATGTGTCGTCATAATGGATATCTGCAGCAGTCACATTGTGATGCAGAACAGCACGGCAGTCAGAAAGGAGCGCCGTTCCCTTCGCCGTGCTTCGAAGCGAGGAAGCCTTGATCTTTTGCAGAGAGAGAGAGAGAGAGAGAGAGAGAGAGAGAGAAGAGAGAGAGAGAGAGATGACTCCCTCGTTGCCGTGCGCTGAAGCAAAGCTAAAACTCTGCAGGAATTTATCCCCGCTGGCTCTCGACCAGATGTCATGAGTGCTCAGATCGATGTCCTGCTGCAGTACCCTGCCCAGGAATTGATCCCTGAACCTCCTCCCCCTGAAAAGGGAAGCACGGCAAGTAGCAGCCAGAACTATTCCAGCGGGGAACGATGGCGGCGCGCGGGGATTTCATTCGCTGGGAGTTCCGCTAGAGGCGGGAGGAGAGTGTTGAGGCTGCGCGGCTCCGTCGCCGGCGAGGGATCCGCCGCGGCCAGATTAGTTGAGGGATCCGCCGCGGCCAGATTAGTTGACGGCCAGACGAGGAGCCCATTTTCGGCCTTTGTGCGCACCCACCAGATCTTGAATCTAGCTTAGGCCAGGCCCGTTACTCTTTTGTGCCTACCACAAGATGACATACTTGTATTCTCAAAAAAAAAAAAAAAGATGACACACTTCAGTTTTTCACCTCAAATGTATTCCAGCACAGACGCACGGTGATAATAAAGCCATAAAAAACAAAAGAGACGCATGGTGATACAGAAGATATGACGAGGATGAAGATGAAAACTGAAGAAGAAGGCTGCAGATTTTCCTTGGACTCCTTTGTTCTGTGCTTTATTAATTTAAAGCCGAACATGTGGTGCTTTTGGTCTAAAAAAAGAAGGCTGCAGATTTTCCTTGTACTCCTTTAGTAAAAAAAGGAAAAAGACGATGCGAAGAAACTGTTACCGTATGTTGGTGATTTTGGGGGCTTGTGTCATGTTGCCATGCTCTTTTATCCTGTGTTACGACACTAGCTATGTATGCTGCAACGGGGTTCCTAGTTGGTACTCTCTTTTTTCGGACTTCAAAACTTAAACTTTGTTGCTCTGTTCCGTTATCTTTGATAGTCGAACCCAAACCCGTTTTTGGGGGGTTGTATGAAAAAAAAGGTAGTTGTATTGGCAGGTGCCGGTCATGTACGAGAACAAAGCGGAAGTCTACATCTTCGAATGGACAACGCTAGCCATCTTCGAAAGATCGGTCGCCCCTACCCATGTTGTAAAAAATATGATTACAACATCTGATATGGTTATACCCCACGGGTACACGATATCAGCATACCTGGTCCAGTCCAAGAAAGGCCCACGACAAATATACGCTGTCCCATGTTGGGTGGCCAAGGCCCATGACGTCTTCGGATCCTTGGAGAGCGAGACTAGAGTAGATAGAAAATTCAAAGGGGTAAATCCTAAAATCTGTAACCGACTCGGTCTGTGCCTGGGACCTGCCTAACTCTATATAAAGGCTAGGAGGACACGACCTAGATCTCTGACCTCATACTTTCGCATAGACACCTCTACACCAGGTTGCATCTGCGCACCCCTGTAATCTTCTTCGGTAGTAATTAAGAGCGCATGGTGAGTAGGGTTTTCCTCCGGGCCTGAACTGGGTAAACCTCGTGTCCCGTATTGCTTGTTTGCTAACCGTTCCGCGATCTCCAGCATCCCCATCTTTCTAAAACCCAAGTCCATAACAATGGGCATTGACGAGATTAAACCTCGTCAATTGGCGCCGTCTGTGGGAACTGGGGACACTGATTGTGCGATCGTGACGGTCCCAACCCGAGCGATCTACAACTCCGCGGCGATGGAGAGTCATCTCCTCTTCGGCGCCTTCGACTTCACCGCCCACTCACCGGCCACCATGAAGGACTTCGAGTCCGTTGGCGACGGGCTCGAGATCCTATTCGGGAGTTTCTGCTTCCAAGTGGGGCAGACCGGCATTCTACGCCTCCCAGAGCGGGTGCCTCTACCATCGATCAGGCCCGCTTCGTGGGCTCCACACCCTGTGCTACGCACCACATCGTCAATAGACGAGTCCTATGACAGCAGCAGCTGCAACTCCGATCTGTGCAACCCGCCATCGGACGAAGGGACCTACGGTTCTGGATCAGAAAGTTGCGGCAGCAGCAGACCGATCTACGAGCGCTACCAGTGCGCCGCGGTCATCCAGGATCACGAACACAATCCGCCACCCAACCCGCAAGGTAGAAACGGTGGAAACAAAAGAAGCCAGTCCCCCCACCCAACGGGGAAAACAACAATCGGGTCATCCACCTCGACAAGGAGGGATGGGCTCAAGCCTGGCCGTGGCGAGCAACAAGATCCGCCCACGATGCCTCACGAGATCTATTGATGGCATACCACATGCTCCTCATTGAGGAGCACAAGAAGCGAATCAAGATGCGTGAAGTGCCGGACAAGCAAGCGGTAAGCCCGAGTCTTGGCGAGCTGCGCTCTCCGCCATGGGCATCGGCTCCAGCTAACACGGCAACAACGGGAACAAGCACCGTTCTCGGATGGAGAACATGGACCCCAAAGAGCGCCGCGAGGTGACCCGAGCCCTCAACGCGTCCTTCATGGAGATGGACGCCGACAACAACGTCATTCCAAAAACACCGCAAGCTGTGATCATGGCAGCCACCGCGTACCTCGCGTCCCACCCACCTCCAGAGGGGGACCCGAAGAGGGCCATGCACAAGTCCGCGCTTACCGGGCTCGGACTCGTCGGAGCTGCGCTCCACGTAGAAGCTCCTGCGGATCCGAAAGAGAATGCTGCAGTCAGATTCAACCGCAGCCCCACACCCTCATCCGAGGACGAAGAGCATGACCTTCCTCGAAGGCATAAGAGATCACGCCATCGCAACCGCGACTATGACGCTCGAAACGAGCTAACGCGGCGCAAGATCGACAAGGCACGCGCCAAGCGCGTATGCTCGTCTGAATCCGAGATGGACGAAGACGAAGGAGAACTCTGCGGAGCTCGATGCTTCAGTAGATCTGTCCGACGGACAAAGATGTCGCGAAACTTCAAGCTCCCTTCGGACACTGCGAAATTCGACGGCACACAGGACCCCAAGGCGTGGCTCAGTGACCACTTGTCGTCCGTCAAGCTGCACGGCAGAAGCAGGGAAACCGTCATGCAATGCCTTCAGCTGCAGCTGACATGCGTAGCTCGGATCTGGATAAGCAGCCTATCCTCAGGGTCCATCCGAAGTTGGGAGGAGCTGGCGTACAGTTTCGTCCGAAACTTCAAAGGAACCAGCAAGAGGCTTGCCTCGATCAAAGAGTTGCGAGCCTGCACTCAACGAACGGGCGAATCCATTCGCTCGTACATACTACACTGGTCCAACACCAAGAACTCCGCGGCGCATATCTTCGAGGAGAGAGCTATCGACGCCTTCAAGGACGGTGTCAAGCGCTAGGACTTCAAGGAAGAACTTGGGCGCATCAAGCCCAAGACACTCGACCACCTCATGGACATCACCAACAGGTGGGCTGACGGTGAGGACTCTGTCCACCGAGCACACTCGGAGGAAGAGGACGACTACGGCTGACGGCGACAACGCCGTAGCAAGAGGAGACCGTGCAGGGATTCGTAGCATGGAAAACAAAAAATTTCTATCGCATACAAACAAACAAGCCAAGATCTATCTACTAGATTGTAGCAACGAGTCGATGGAATAACTTACCCTCGAAGATTCCAAAGTGTTTAACGAGAGCGGATTCTCGTGGGTGATGTAGTCGTACTCTTCCCGATCTCAAGATCGTGTAGACGATCCTTCCGACGCTGCGTTCGGCGCTTCCAATCGGTCACACGTTCGGTACTGACGAAGACCTTCCTCTCCTTGTTCCAGCAGGAATGGAGGTTGTAGCACTCTCTCGCGATTCCGTGACAACGGCGTGGTACCTAAGTAGAGGAGATCCGAGGCTTCGCTTAAGCCGGAGCGAGTATGGTGGAGTATGAGAGAGAAATATTAGTGGTCTAGGGTTTAGACACACCAATTAGAAGGCTCTAATCCAAGGCTAGGGCAATTAGAAGCTCTAAACCAAAGCGGCTCTAAACCGGAGTCTAGGGCTAGGATTTAGATTAGAGGATAGGAACTTGTGTGTCAGAGGAGAGGCCCCGCCCTCCTTTTATAGGTGGGAGGGCGGCCAAGGGAGGAGTCCCTCCCAAGTCCTTGGTGGCGCCAGCTTGGAGAGGAGGGACTCCTCCCCAAGTCGGTTTCAACCTCCTCTTGCTTGTTTCCTCAGTTCGTTTTAGCCGTTTGACTTTCAAATGGCCATTTGACTTTTCAGTTTTAGGATTCAATTTAATCCTTTATTTGGAACAGCGAGAACACTTAGTACATGATGCAATCATTCCAATATGTAATGACACATTCATGTACCCTTCCCCGGAGTGCCGGACATTCCGAACCTTCTAGAACATTCCCGATGAAAACACTAATCATTCCCGAACTCCGAAACGGGACTTTCCTTATATGAATCTTATTCTCCGGACCATTCCGGATCACCTCGTGATATCCCGGATCCCATCCGAGACTCCGAACAACATTCGGTCTCTTTCTCATAATAAAATAACTACTCAAACAATGTCGAATCCTTAAGTGTGTCTCCCTACGGTTCGTGAATTATGCGGACATGATCGAGACACTTCTCCGAACAATAACCAATAGAGGAATCTGGAAATTCATATGGCTCCCACATATTTCTACGATTACTTTGCGATCGAATGAAACACTTACATACGATACCAATTTCCCTTTGTCTCACGATAGTTTACTTATCCGAGGTTATGATCGTCGGTATCTCTGCATACCTAGTTCAACCTCGTTACCGATAAGTACTCTTTTCTCGTTCCCGTGATATGTGATCCCTTGACCCAGTCACATGCTTGCAAGCTAATTGGATGACATTCCACCGAGAGGGCCCAGAGTATATCTATCCTCATATGGATGGACAAATCCCACTCTTGATCCATGTGTTTCAACCAATACTTTCCGAACACTCAATGCCACCTTTATAGCCACCCGATTCGGTGTGGTGTTTGATGTCATCAAAGCATCCATCCGTAAAGGTGATATGCATGATCTCATGGTCGAAGGAATTAGGTTACTATGGATCGAAAGCATATAGCAATTGAACTATTGAAATGACTTGATCTTTATGCTACGCTTATCTATAGGAGTATGTCCACCATATCATTCTCCTAACGATATGATCTTGTTGTTGATAACATCTCAATGTTCATGATAGGGAAACCACAATCATTAATCAACCAACAAGCTAGTGAAGTATAGAGGCTATACTAGGGACTTCAAATTAAGTTTACAAATCACACAAGTATCAATGTTTCCTTGTTAATACTATTATAGCATGAATGTAAACATTTATCATAAACACAAACATATAATAATAACTATTTTTATTATTGCCTCTAGGGCATATCTCCAAAAGACCGCGCGTCTACGATGATCGCGATGGACCCGACATGGTCGCGGCTGGCTACGCCGACCGCCGCAGCGATGCCAACCGCAATAGCGGCGGATACCACAGAGGTAATTTTCGCGATGGAGGACTGTGGCATCCCGCAAAAACCACTACTAGAAAATCGCGTTGAATTTGTGCATTGCATCGTCATCATCATGCATTGTTGGCCAAAACTATGTTTGCAAAGCCCGTGTTGTTTTCTAAACGCCCCTCTTTTATTCAAACCTCAAAACCGGGTCCCCGGAATATTTTGGTTTGCCCGATATCGGTTTGCAAAAACCTTGTTTGAAATAAATAAAATATTTAATTTATTTTAGCGGGGCAGTCGAACGGGCCGTAGCGACCTGAACGACCACCCCATATTTTAAAATCGGTCCTCCCCAATCAGCCCCAGCAAATCCTACAGCTACCCAGGAATCTACCCTCTCTCACCCTCCACCTCACTCCCTCCTATCAACACACGCCACCTCACCTCCTCCCTCTCCCTCAACCACTCACGCGCCGCCACGTCACTCCCTCACCCCTCCTCTCTCTCTCACCTTCCTCCCTCACCAAACCCGCCCATCCCACCCGCCTGCACCTCTCCCCACTCCCCGGCCCCACCCACCCACGCCCAGCAGCTTGTGGCCTCTCCTCCTCCCCCTTCCTCGCCTCTTTCTCCCTCCGCAACCGCCAACCGCCTCTGCCTGGCTCCACCCGACGGGTCCTCGCCCGCCACCTCCTACCTTCTCTTCCCAAGGCCGGCGTCGCCCGCCGCCTCTGCGTCCCCACGCCCCCATGAGCTTCGCCTTCTCCTCTGCCGCCTCACGCCCCGACCCTCCTCCGCCTCCGCCACCTGGCTGCCCGAGCGCCAGCCTTCATCCCGCCGCCTCCCTCGATTCATGCGGCCTTGCCTCAGAAAGCCTGGCCGGCCGGCGTCACGGGCAGCCCGCCAGCGTGCTTCCTCGCCGCCCGTCGTCTTCGCCACTGCCGCCAGACGCCTCCGCCGGCCCTCCGCCTCTCGGCTTCACCGCCGCTCGCACTGCACGGTTACCCTCCTCTCGTCTCCTGGCGCCTCCTCCTCGCCCTGCTCGCCCTCTGCGAAGTTTTTCCTCTGTTCCACAGTGCGCCATAAGGCGCATGCCCTTCTGATTCATCTGTCTTGCCTCTGCAACTGTGATAACAAAGAACCTTCCATCCAGGCTTGTCTTGTTGGCATCTGAAATCCTCCATGTTGTTTTATCTTAGACCGGAACCGGAAGATCCTTGATGTTGTTGCCGTGCCGTGTATTCATGAGCCGACGCAAGTTTCCCAAGGCCGTCTTCATCTCCCATCGCAAGATCTTGGAACCGACGTCTCGGTCGTGCAAGACCATACCAAAACCGTTGAACAATCGGCGCCCTCGACACGACAAGTTCTTCTACCCGGACAAGATCGAACCGGGCATGCCGAATTCTTGACGAAGGCCAGACGCGACAAGTACTTCCGGACGCCAAGTTCGCCGAGAACCCGGACGCCGAGGTCTTCATCCTGGTACGACAAGCACTTCGCCACGGAACGTCAAGTTCTCCACCTTGAACGCCATGACCGTCTACGCGGACCCGAAGACCACGAATGCGACAAGACCGACAACATGGCCGACCTCCACGGATGCGACAAGATCTACCCCGGAATCCGAGAACGCTTCCGCCGAACCCCGAACCCCAGATCCGTCGGGCCCTGAGACCAACCCCGAACCCCGGAACCCCAAGATCGTCGAGACCCCTAATGTGTGAACCTCTCCCCGAGACCCTATTTCATAACATAATACAACTTGTCGCATATTTAATTGTCATCTCGCATGCATATCACGTGGTTTGGGGGCCTTATGCCGATTCACCTAATAATTAAATATGGGGCCCATATGCGGGCAAATCTAGCCTTATATTGGCCTCATTTAATTGATGTAGCGAACCGGTGCTATATTTTTGGTCTTGCTAAACAACATTTAAATTGCGGGCCTTCTAAACAACTTGAACCATCTAATTAATGTCGGGACCCCGGTTCCGCTTAATCTTGACCTATTTGCATCGCACCTTTGCCATGTCATCCATCATGCATGCATCATGCCGATCTTTTGCCGTAGTATTAAATATTGCATCCGGTGTTTATTCTAGTGTTTTGCTTCTTCGCGGATAAGGCCGTTGAGTTGATGTGAGCTTCGCCCCGATCTTCGGTTGAACCTTCACAATGTTTTCAGCGAGCATCTCCCTTTCTACCTATCTTACTTTTATAGTCTTTATTCCTCCTGTTGATCTATTGCTATACGTGTTGCGATGCTCTAGTTTTCGCCCTTTGATATCCCCTGCAGTATATTGCCTTGGACACACCCTATTACCATTGTTTGGTAGATAGTTGGACTTGTGCGTCGTAGTTGCTTGCTCAAGTGCTGATGTGTGTCGTCATATGCCACAGTTGCTGATGTATTGCCGCAAGTTGATGTTGGAGATGATTCTAGTTTTACTTATCGTCACTTTAATTTCTGTTTAACAACTAAAATTGAATAAGCAGAGGCATCGGTGGGTGATAGACAATATTTGGTTTAACGCCCACTTGTGTCCCATAAGACCCCGAGTACTTGATACTGTTCCTTGATTTATCGCGCTATCCACATCCGGAGGTATATGGGACCCCCGAGCCGAGCTTGATTCATCTTATTTCTTGGGGCCACAAACTAGTTTGAGGTGTTTTTACTATCCTGTACTTATGCCATGCTACTTTACGTATTTAAATTGTGCGAGGAGCACACATCTGCTTAGGATCATGGCACGATTCGCTGTGTCGACAAGCCCAGCCACTTTCGGGTTCCCGATCGCTCACAACGTCCCCATAACCTTGAGCCCGTCTCGTAGTCACCGGCCGTTCGGGATCTACTTAAGGGTGGCCCTGAAATATTTCAATCTGTGATTGTTCAGTCGTGAAAGCCTCGTTGGGTTTTGTTTTGGTTTTTCCGAGGTTGATCGAGTGTGTGTTGCTATTGGTGCACCCCGGCCGGGTAAAACTTTCTGAAAGCCGTGTCCGCGGATATGGACGACTTGGAGCACAGTATCTCGATCATAGACAAGCATAACTAAAGTTTACTGCTATAAATTTGACTTATAATGACTAGTAATCAGCTTCACTATAACGGAATGGCTAATTATTACTGCCCACAATTGCTTGTTTGGTTGTCGCTTGCGACAATTGTACCTGATTAGTAAATCTTGCAACTACAACGGAATGGCTGAATAAAAGTACCAACAACTGCTGGGTTTTATGGGTTATCTCATAATAAATGTATCTGACTAGTAAGTGTTGCCACTATCACGGAATGGCTAACTAAAAGTGCCCACTGCTTATTTTATCAGGACGGTTATCCAAAACCTGACTAGTAAAGTGCCGCCACTATAACTAAATAAGTAAAACTGCCAACTGTGTGAGTTCCTCGGTTGACTTCCTCGATCGGTCTCGAGGGGGAAACGCCAGGATGGGTTTGTTTGATAATAGAATCAGGTTGGTTCTGAATAGGTCCTTCTTACTCCCTCCTTTGATGCCGATATCGAGTCTCTATAGATTGTTTAGTGTATCTTGCCACGCCGATCCACCATACCTATGTGGCGAGGACCGAATTCTAGCCTCGCTGTCTTGGCCTCAAGATCGACGCTCCTCTTTTTCCTTTGCCCTTTGTCGGCACCCCTTTTGTTTAAGCAGGTTTTGAGATCGACGTCGTTAGCAGGGTTACCCTTCCGGCTTGGCCTGGGCAGGGTTGTGGACGCCATTGGTTATTCTCCGGGGCTCTTAGCCCCATTTGCATCTTGTCCGTAGTCGGACGCTCTACCGTTTTCAAGGTGATTTGGATCTTTGTATATTATATCTGTATTCTTGACTCATTGAGTCGCTGTTATATATATATGTTCTGTGGGTCCCATCGAGGACTGTTGTGTAATGTTATTACCGTTTTCCACCCGCACGAAAGTGCTGGTGAGCACCTTTGAATCGCTTTCTATGGGTTTGGCGAATTTTGCTCAAACTTGCATAGGTCCGATTCTCGAGGGTGTTACTGAGTGGTATCGAGCACGGCGATGATACCACAAGTCCAACTGTGGGATAACCTAGCTAACGGCCAAGTAGAGAGTCAAAATTATTTTGCAAAATCGGTTGGATAGTTACGATTAGGTCTGATTTTTTACCTTACCCTCTGATGTTCTCTCTTACCCTACGCGCGTTTTGGATCCGCTCGTCTCTTTCTTGAGTCCGGGAAATTCTCGTTGGGTTTCACGTACCTTTAGGGTTTCGTTTCCTCCTTTGATAACGGTGTTCGACATCTGATCTTCGTGCTATCCGAGGAATCCTTCGTCGGGTGGACTTCTCTTTGCTCTTTGTTCGTGCCTTCCGGTGTTTTCCGACGCGACGACATCCTCTACGCCAGATCCGATGCAGAGTCTGCATCACTCCGGTGTTTCGAACCTCGCTTGTCGAGATCTTCAGTCTAACTCCGAGAGTTGGTTGCCTAATCCGCCTATTCGTGTGCAGAGTAATGGTTTGGGTGCGCGATGGACTGATCACCATCCGACTACTCTTATCATTCGCCCTTGTACATCGAATCGGTGGGTCCAGCAGTTTTACTCCGTCCCTCGAAGATAGAGGTGGCTTTATTTGTTGATACCTCTACCTTCGACCTTGTTGTTACCGGAGTGTTCTCCCGACGATCACGGACAACGACCCTCGTTGGTGGTGTCGCCGTTTTCCAGATGAAGAAGAAACCCTCGTTAGTGGTGTCGCGAGGATCTACCTGAAGCGAGAAGATGCAGATCGCCGACCTTCCTTTCCGGTACCATGAGGCGGATCTCGAGGGCGAGATCCTTTGTTAGTGGTGTCGAATTGTGGCATCCCGCAAAAACCACTACTAGAAAATCGCGTTGAATTTGTGCATTGCATCGTCATCATCATGCATTGTTGGCCGAAACTATGTTTGCAAAGCCCGTGTTGTTTTCTAAACGCCCCTCTTTTATTCAAACCTCAAAACCGGGTCCCCGGAATATTTTGGTTTGCCCGATATCGGTTTGCAAAAACCTTGTTTGAAATAAATAAAATATTTAATTTATTTTAGCGGGGCAGTCGAACTGGCCGTAGCGACCCGAACGACCACCCCATATTTTAAAATCGGTCCTCCCCAATCAGCCCAAAGAAATCCTCTGACTACCGTGAATCTACCCTCTCTCACCCTCCACCTCACTCCCTCCTATCAACACACGCCACCTCACCTCCTCCCTCTCCCTCAACCACTCACGCGCCGCCACGTCACTCCCTCACCCCTCCTCTCTCTCTCACCTTCCTCCCTCACCAAACCCGCCCATCCCACCTGCCCCGCAGCCTCTCTCCCCACTCCCTGCCTCCCCCGGGCCCACCCACGCGCCCCAGCCCACGTGGCGCCCTCCTTCCTCCCTTCCTCGCCTGCTTTCTCTCCCTTTGCTGCCAACCGCCTCCCGTCTCGCTCCACCCCGACGGGTCCTCCGCCAGCCACCTCCTACCTCTTCCCGGCGCCGGCCGCCCTCTGCGCCTTCCCGCGTCCACCCCCATGAGCTCCGCCTCCTCCGCCACGCCCGCCCTCCTCCGCTCCTCCGCCAGCCGCTGCTGCCTCAGCGCCAGCCCGCCATCCCCGCGCCTCCCTCGCCTTGCAAGGCCAGCAAGCTCAAGCCGCCCAGGCAGCCACAAGCTCAGCGTCTGGCTGCGTCACTGGCGAGCCCCGCCAGGTCTCCCTCCGCCCTCGCCACCGCCCACCGACGCCTCCGGCCCGCCCTCACGCCTCTCCAGCTTCACTGGCGTCCCGGAGGCCCTTGCGCTTGCGCTCGCACTGTTACCCTTCCTCGTCTCCCCTGGCGCCTCCTCCTCCACAGGCGTAGCTCCGCCCTCTGAAGTTTTTCTCCTCTGTTCACGGTGCGCTGCAAGGCGCATGCCCTTGCAGTTCATCTGTCTTGCCCTGCACAGATAATCAAGCAACCTTCCATCCATGCTTGTCTTGTTGGCATCTGAAATCCTCCATGTTGTTTTATCTTAGACCGAACCCGGAAGATCCTTCTTGTTGTTGCCGTGCGTGTATTCATGAGCCGCAAGTTTCCCCAAGGCCGTCTTCATCTCCCATCGCAAGATCTTGGAACCGACGCTCGGTGTCGTGCCAAGACCATACCAAAACCGTTGAACAATCGGCGCCCCGACACGACAAGTTCTTCTACCGGACGAAGACCGAACCGCATGCCGAATTCTTCACCGAAGGCCAGACGCGACAAGTACTTCCGGACGCCAAGTTCGCCGAGAACCGACGCCGAGGTCTTCATCCTGCACGACAAGCACTTCGCCACGGAACGTCAAGTTCTCCACCTTTAACGCCATGACCGTCTCACGGACCAAGACCACGAATGCGACAAGACCGACAACATGGCCGACCTCCACGGATGCGACAAGATCTACCCTGAATCCGAGAACGCTCCGCCGAACCCCCGAACTGCGTCCGGGCCTGAGACCAACCTCAACCCGGAACCCCAAGATCGTCGAGACCCTAATGTGTGAACCTCTCCCCGAGACCCTATTTCATAACATAATACAACTTGTCGCATATTTAATTGTCATCTCGCATGCAGATCACGTGGTTTGGGGGCCTTATGCCGATTCACCTAATAATTAAATATGGGGCCCATATGCGGGCAAATCTAGCCTTATATTGGCCTCATTTAATTGATGTAGCGAACCGGTGCTATATTTTTGGTCTTGCTAAACAACATTTAAATTGCGGGCCTTCTAAACAACTTGAACCATCTAATTAATGTCGGGACCCCGGTTCCGCTTAATCTTGACCTATTTGCATCGCACCTTTGCCATGTCATCCATCATGCATGCATCATGCCGATGTTTTGCCGTAGTATTAAATATTGCATCCGGTGTTTATTCTAGTGTTTTGCTTCTTCGCGGATAAGGCCGTTGAGTTGATGTGAGTACCGATCTTCGTTGAACCTTCGTCAATGTTTTCAAAGTAGCATCTCCCTTTCTACCTATCTTACTTTTATAGTCTTTATTCCTCCTGTTGATCTATTGCTATACGTGTTGCGATGCTCTAGTTTTGCCCTTTGATATCCCTACCAGATATTGCCTTGGACACACCCTATTACCGTTGTTTGGTAGATAGTTGGACTTGTGCGTCGTGGTTGCTTGCTCAAGTCATGTGTGTCGTCATATGCCACATTCTTGATGTATTGCCGCAAGTTGATGTTGGAGATGATTCTAGTTTTACTTATCGTCACTTTAATTTCTGTTAACAACTAAAATTGAATAAGCAGAGGCATCGTGGGTGATAGAAAATATTTGGTTTCGACGCCCACTTGTGTCCCGTAAGACCCCGAGTACTTGATACCTGCCTTGATTTATCGCTGCTATCCACATCCGGAGGTATATGGGACCCCTGAGCCGAGCTTGATTCATCTTATTTCTTGGGGCCACAAACTAGTTTGAGGTGTTTTACTATCCTGTACTTATGCCATGCTACTTTCAGATTTAAATTGTGCGAGGAGCACACTTTGTTTAGGATCATGGCACGATTCCATGATGTCGACAAGCCCAGCCACACTTTCGGTTCCCATCGTTCACAAACGTCCCCATAACCTTGAGCCCGTCTCGTAGTCACCGTTCGCTATGGATCTACTTAAGGTGGCCCCTGAAATATTTCAATCTGTGATTGTTCAGTCGTGAAAGCCTCGTTGGGTTTTGTTTTGGTTTTTCCGAGGTTGATCGAGTGTGTGTTGCTATTGGTGCACCCCGGCCGGGTAAAACTTTCTGAAAGCCGTGTCCGCGGATATGGACGACTTGGAGCACCATATCTCGATCATAGACAAGCATAACTAAAGTTTACTGCTATAAATTTGACTTATAATGACTGGTAATCAGCTTCACTATAACGGAATGGCTAATTATTACTGCCCACAATTGCTTGTTTGGTTGTCGCTTGCGACAATTGTACCTGATTAGTAAATCTTGCAACTACAACGGAATGGCTGAATAAAAGTACCAACAACTGCTGGGTTTTATGGGTTATCTCATGATAAATGTATCTGACTAGTAAGTGTTGCCACTATCACGGAATGGCTAACTAAAAGTGCCCACTGCTTATTTTATCAGGACGGTTATCCAAAACCTGACTAGTAAAGTGCCGCCACTATAACTAAATAAGTAAAACTGCCAACTGTGTGAGTTCCTCGGTTGACTTCCTCGATCGGTCTCGAGGGGGAAACGCCAGGATGGGTTTGTTTGATAATAGAATCAGGTTGGTTCCGAATAGGTCCTTCTTACTCCCTCTGTTTGACGCCAGTGTATCGAGTCTCTATAGATTGTTTAGTGTATGCTGCCGCTGCCGCTCAGTCCACCATACCTATGTAGGCGAGGACCGCCGAATTCTAGCCTCGCTGCTTGGCCTCGATCGACGCTCTTCTTTTTCCTTTGCCCTTTGTCGGCACCCCTTTTGTTTGAGCAGGGTTTTGAGATCGACGTTAGCGTGGTTACCTTCCGCTTGGCTCGCAGGGTTATGGACGCCATTGGTTATTCTTCGTGGCTCTTAGCCCCATTTGCATCTTGTCCGTAGTCGGACGCTCTACCGCTTTCAAGGTGATTTGGATCTTTGTATAATATATCGTATTCTTGACTCTTTGAGTCGTTATATATATCTCTGCATGGGTCCCATTGAGGACTGTGTAATGTTATTACTTCGTTTTCCACCCGCACGAAAGTGCCTGGTGGGCACCTTTGAATCGTTTCTATGCGGGTTTGGCGAATTTTGCTCAAACTTGCATAGGTCCGATTCTGAGGGTGTTACAAGGACGACCAACCTGATCGTAGCGGCCTTGTGATCATGACAACGGACCCTCGACATCTGAAAACCTGTCGGGTCCATGCACCATCCACTTCTACATCGACAAGCAGGATGGTAAGAAGAAGACAAGCCACATGCTCAAGGACTGCCGCGAGTTCCAGAAACTCAGCGAAAACATGGCTCAGATGGGGCAGCAAGCCCCAAACCACAGATTCGAGGCAGCGCGCACCAAAGTAGATAGCGCATGGAGCTCCTCCACCACCACCTATAGGCAGCCCAAACCACCCAGTCGCACCCACACAGAATAACGGTGGGCACGGGTATCCCCCGCCGAAAGGAGCGCTGATGATCCAAAAAGGGCGCCCAACGAATAGGGTCGAGAAGAAAATCACCCGTCAGATCAACCTGGCTGTAACAGCTCCACCCGCCATCCCTGAGTACCTCAGCGGATCGGAGTCCTCCATCACGTTCAGCCGTCCGGATCACCCTTGCCAGGTCCCTCGCCCAAGTCATGCTGCCCTGGTGCTTGAGGCGCAGATCGGAGGGTTCAAGATGAGCCGCGTCTTCATGGACGGCGGCAGCGGCATCAACCTGATGTTTGCAAACACCCTAGCAGCAATGCGGATCCCGCTGTGCAGCCTGGAACAGTCAGACACAATGTTCCATGGCATCGTTCCAGGAAAGGTCATACTCCCCCTGGGAAAGATATGGCTCGACATCATCTTCGGCAAGCCGGATAACTTCCGATCGAGCGGCTCGAGTTGAAGTGGGTAGCCATCACAATACCACGCCATCCTCGGACGTGTAGCATTCGCAAGGTTCTTGGCAGTACCACACTATGTGTACCTGCTACTCAAGATGCCAGGACCCAGAGGCGTCATCACGATCCACGGGAGCTTCACCCGATCGGACCACTGTGACAGGGACTTCAACAGAATCTCCCAGTCATTCGACATGCAAGAGGAGCTCGTAAGGCTCCGCGAGGTGATGGACAATGGGGCACCCCCAGTCGCACGACAAAACGCACCCGATATGTCCTTCGACTCCACCGTCAACACAAAGAAGGTGCAGGTCCACCCGACGGATGCCTCCAAGACGGTGCTGATCGCCAACGATCTCAGCCCCGCATAGGAAAGCGTGCTCATCGAATTCCTCCGTGTGCACTGGGAAATCTTCGCCTGGTGTCCTGCGGACATGCCAGGAGTTCCCAGGGAATTCGCCGAGCACGCACTCAACGTCTTTCCAGACACCAAGCCCGTCAAGCAGTCCATCCGAAGACTGTCCGAGCCCCGGGCCGAAGCCATAGGGATTGAAGTCAATAGACTACTCGTTGCAAACTTCATCAGGGAGATCAAGGAAAGCGAGTGGCTCGCCAATACTGTGATGGTCCCCAAAAAGGACACGGACATCCTACGGATGTGCGTGGACTTCACGTCGCTGAACAAGCACTGCCCAAAGGACCACTTCCCTCTCCCTCGGATCGACCAAATCATCGATTCGACTGCAGGATGCGAGAAGCTCTCCTTCCTCGACGCCTACTCAGGCTACAACCAGATCCGACTCAAAGTCGAAGATTAGGAAAAAACGACGTTCATCATGCCGTTCGGGGTGTTCTCCTACAACACAATGCCCTTCGGGCTAAAGAACGCAGGGTGCCACGTACCAGCGGTGCATGCAGGCATGCCTAAAGGACCAGATCGGTCGCAATGTCCAAGTCTATGTCGATGACATAGTCATCAAAACCAGGGAGGCGAGAACACTCATCGATGATCTCTGCGTGATGTTCGATAATATCGACCGCTACAGGATCAAGCTTAACCCCGAAAAGTGCGCCTTCGGCGTCCCATCGGGTCAGTTGCTTGGTTACTTCATCTCCCAACGAGGGATTGAGGCGAACCCAAAGAAAATACGAGCCATCATGGCCATGGAGAAGCCGAAAAATCTCAAAGGTGTCCAGCAACTTGCAGGACGAATAGCGGCATTAAGCAGTTTCATCAGCCGCATGGGCGAGAAAGCATTGCCATTCTCACAACTGCTGCGCAAAGCCAACAAATTCGAGTGGACGCCTGAGGCGGATGACGCATTCGAAGATCTAAAGCGGCTGCTTTCTACCTCGCCCGTCTTGGTCACGCCAAAGGAGCACGGGCCCCTACTGCTGTACATAGGAGCTACACACCAGGTGGTGAGCACCGTACTAGTGGTCGAGCGACCCGAAGAAGGCAAGACCCATGGGGTCCAACGTCCAATCTACTACCTCAGCGAGGTATTGACACCAACAAAGCAGAGGTACCCTCACTACCAGAAACTCGCCTACGGCGTGTTCATGACGGCTCGTCGGCTGAGCCATTACTTTCAGGAGCATCAGGTGATGGTCGTCAACGAGGCACCCCTGAACAGCATCCTGAACAATCCGAAGGCCACAGGACGCGTAGCCCTGTGGGGCATCGAGCTGTCACCCCTAGACATCGTCTACGAGAAGCGACTCACAATCAAGTCTCAGGTCCTCCCGGACTTCCTCGTCCACTGGATGGAGTTACAACTGCCAGATACACCAGACATGACACAGTCATGGACGATGCGCCAGCGGCTCCAAGCGAGGCGGGCAGAGCCGGTCATACTGACCTCCCCGCAGGGCGACAAGATGAAGTATGTCTTCCGGATGAAATTCCTAGCTTCCAACAACGAGGCCGAATACGAAGCCCTCATCCACGGCATGAGGATGGCAAAGATCTGCGGCGCAACGCGCCTGGTTATCTACGGAGACTCGAACCTCGTCGTCCAGCAGACAATGAACGAGTGCGACGCACACGCCGAAAACATGATCTCGTACCGCGCACTCTACAACTCACTCGAGGGAGAATTCGACGGCTGTGAGCTTCGGCACGTTGGAAGAGAAAGCAACGAGGAGGCCGACAGACTCGCCAACATCGGCTCCACCTGCGCACGGGTGCCGCCAGGTGTGTTCCTCGAACAGATCTGCGTGCCATCCATCAAGCAGAAATTCCCCAACACTGTGTTTGGATGTATGAATTTTAGCTCGGAATTGAATTAGTCTAGAAATTCCAAATCCAAGATAGAAAGGAAATGGACTGCAATTCCATTTCTATTGTTTGGATGTACATGAAATTTGCTATTGGAATCGAAGTGTGGCACCCAATTCCGATTCTTGTTTGGATGTACAAACTATATAATTGTTTATTTTGTTGATTTTGAACAATATAAACTTGTCTACAAAATAGTATGTGTGTATATTTCAATGTCTAAGTAGAGAATTGGAAGTATATAGCTTCAATCAGACTGAGGTGCTACAAATTCTTGGAGAAATATTCACATCAGAAAGATCAAATAATATGCATTAGGTGTGGTTCCAATGATAAATAGCTATAGCAAATTAATGGAGGAATGTAAGGGGAAGATGTGGGGAAGGGAGAGGGTGGACTGAGGAGGACCAGGGATCCGCCATCATTCACGTACCGTCGGTGCTCGAGCTCCCGCCGGTGTTTGGAGTTAAGGCGGGCTGATGGCCATAGCCGCCCGCTGATTAGGGTTAGTGCGGGATCTCCCATCCATTCAAAGAGAGGGGAAAGGGTGAGCAGAGGAAGTCGGGAATGGGGGAAGAGGGCGGGGAGATCGACGGGGAAGGCAGGCGGCGAGAACTCACCTGCGACAACGCTGGGGGCGGCAGGTTCGCGGCAGCGCTGGGGCTGGAGGAACTCACCTCTGCTCGCTCGATTCTGTCGGGTCCAAGCGAAGCGGTACGCGTAGACGCGATTCCACGCGTTTCCGAGCAGGCGAGCTCGGAAAGATTCGAGGCCGGGCGGACACTAGCTGGCTCGTGGCTCGGAATCGCCTCTTGTTTCCGTGCTGTAATTCCAAGACCGCTCCAAACGATCGAATTCGGCCCAACAATTCCAAATAGACGATTCCAGGCCTCAATTCCTACATCCAAACACGGCGCAAGGGATCACCCGTAGAAGCAGAACACTCGGGGGCTGCGCTACCCGAAGGACATGAAGGACCCGAAAAGCTGGATACAGAGGTCGTCGTGGTCAACCTAATGCAGGTCATGGCAGTCGTAGAAACTTGGACACGGCCATACCTCCGGTACCTGATAGACGGAGAACTGCCTGATATCCCGACGGATGCCCGACGCATATATCGCCGGTCCAAAGCCTTCACCATCATCAATGGTGAGCTGTACAAGCGCAGCATTTCGGGTGTACTACAAAGGTTCGTCACCATCGGCGACGGAAAAACCATCCTCCAAGACATCCACGAGGGCATCTGCGGCCATCATGCAGGCAACCGCTCCCTTGTTGCCAAAGCTCTACGAGCTGGATTCTACTGGACAACGGCCATGAACGACGCCAAGGACATCATCCGAAGATGCAACGGGTGCCAAAGTTCGCCGACAAACCGCACGCACCCGGGTCAGAGCTCAGGCCCATACCTTTAGCCTGGCCTTTCGCCCAATGGGGCCTCGACATGATCGGCAAGCTTCTAAGGTCCTCGAAAGGAGGACACGTCTACCTCCTGGTCGCAGTTGACAAATTCACCAAGTGGATTGAGGCCATGCCGGTCACTAACCAAAAGGGCAAAACTGCCGTCAAGTTCTTTCAATCCATTGTCTACAGGTTCGGCGTGCCGCATAGCATCATCACCGACAATGGATCGAAATTCATCTCCAAAGAATTTCAGGACTTCTGCGAAGGCCTCGGAATCAATATCACATATGCCTCATTGGCGCACCCGCAAACAAACGGGCAGGTGGAGAAGGCCAACGGCCTAATCGGCGCTGGCATCAAGAAGCGCCTCATGAGCCCACTCGAGCGACTCGTCGGAGCCTGGAAGAAAGAGCCACCCTCCGTCCTATGGAGCCTGCGTGCCACGCCAAACAGCTCAACCGGCTACACGCCGTTCTTCATGGTGCACGGAGCCGAAGCCGTGCTAACAGCCGAAGTACGCCACCAGGCCCCTCCGGTTGTCGCTTATAGCGAAGCCGAATCCATGGCTGCACTCGAAGACGCCATCGACACACTCGACGAAGCGCGAGACATAGCAGCAGCTCGATCAGCGGTGTATCAGCAGAATCTCCGCAACTACCACAGCCGACGGCTGCGCCCAAGGTCCTTCGTCGAAGAAGACCTCGTCTTGCGACTCAAGCAAGAGCGACCGAAGAAATTCGAGTCGCCATGGGAAGGACCCTACATCATCACCGAGGTCATCCCAGGTGGCGCCTATCGCCTCAAGCACGTGGAGTCTGGAGCCGCATACTCCAACACATGGAACGTCACACAACTGCGACGGTTATACCCCTAGCTACCTCCCTCTTTACTTTCAATAAGGCTATTCAGCCAAGGCTACTCAGCCGAACAATGTACCTCCTCCATTACGATATGAATAAAGCTAAGTGTCTCGCCCCAAAATTTTGTTTACTACTCGCATTTTTTACTCCATGCTACAAACGCACTCGGGGTCTCCCCCCACCTCACGACTTCGTCGACTGAGGATAACGCGTGTACACCTGAGTAGCTGACCACGTCAGGCTAACGAAAAGGACACGCATACGAACAAAGCACTACGTGCTAAAACAACAACCAAACCTTTATAACAAAGGGCAAAACACGCCCAGTCAAATGTATACAAATATTACATCTATATTTTTTACAGGTACTACCTACTCTGAAGAATAACCTGAGCACGCTGCTCAAATAGATCTACGATCTGTTCGGCATACTGCCTCACAGCCGCGTAATGCGGATACATATCCCACTCGCCACCATCTGGCCGAAGAGGTGGCCCAGCCGCCACAACAGATAGATCTAAATCAGGACGATGTAGCCGCACAAGGGAGAGCACAGCCTTCAACCCTGCTGAAAGAACATGTGGGCCCCCATGTGTGGTTTTGGTAATTAATGACAATCTTTATGGACTAATGTGTGTATTAAGTTATACTTGTAGGATTTGTCCATTGGCATCGCTTGGAGCATGTGTTGGCTTCAAGGTCGATGGAATGTAAAGAAGATATGTTGGGCATGTTGGGCAAGCTCAATATGCGAGGTCAATGATGAGGAATTAAGGAAGGCGTTCCATCTTGAGAAGGGAAAGATCTACATCGAGCTCAAGTGGAATGCTCAAGGCAAATGTATAATATTGATAGGTTTTCCCTTTTGCCGGTCTCACGTTGTGTGTGTGAGACCTGGTTTAGGATAGATAACCGTACTATCAAGAGGGGCTCTCATATGAGTAATTCGGTCACATCATTCGGAGAGAGCTCAAACCTTTGCATACTTGCATCATCATATTTGGTTGTTATTTGGTCTTATCCATGTGATGATATAGAGATTGTGGTAATCTCCATAACAAGCTCTTGTTCATCTAAATCGGATCTCCCATTTGTATCTTGTTGCGATTTTGATTTATGCGGCTTTTCGGTTTCTCACCAAGTGAGGTATATCACATTATTCTACTTGATACTTTCTCACTTGGTGATAATCAATATTTCCACCTTTTATTTGGAAGTCCTTGTCGTCCTCTATCCAACGCAATTTGAATCGGGTCAATCGAAGCTTCCAGTCAAAAGTTATTGCTGTTTGAATATTTGCTTGTCGGTCTATTTTCTGGGCCGAGCGGTAGTACCGGCCCGTTTTTCTTCTGTCTCGCTAGGTATATTTTTGCGGTAGTACCGGCCGGCCCGGTAGTACCGCCCGGGTGGACCGGTAGTACCGGCCGGCCCGTTTATTTGTCCAGATTCGTTTGTTTTTAGATCCAGATCCCGTTGCTTCGCCGTGTTGACCCGAAAGCCGCTCTACGCTGCTGGCGCTTGACGCTGCCGCCAGGGCCCTCCGATGCTTCTGGTCTTTGCGCCAGCCCGCCATGCGCTTGCCGCTTGCATGCGACCAACCAGCCATCGGGCGTCTGGCGGGCGGTCCGCGACACGCCAAAAGCCCGGCCCGGCACGGCGCAACCGTGCCAGCGGGCACGCAGCACGCTCGGGTGCCGTGCCCGTCGCAAGTCCGGGCCGGCCGCCCGCCCGTTTAACCTATGTCTCGTGGGATTCCGAACGTAAATGGCAAAAAGGGGTGTGAGCAGGAGTCAAACTCATGACCTCATGTCGTTCAGCAGTGTGCTCAACCACCAGAGCATCAAACACTAGCTGACATACTACAGATTCAACCGTTACTAAAGGTTTATTTTGACGGGCCACTGAAAAAGTACAACGGGCTTGCGTGCTTCACGGGCCAACCGTGCTGGCCAGCCGGCCGGCGGCCGAGCTCGCCGCCTTGAATGGCCACGCTGAGCTAGACCCGAGGGCGTCTTGCCAGACCGTTTAAGGCGTGCGTCTGCCAGACCCGTTAGCGGTTGCATGCACCGCCCGCTGCTGTTGTCGCTGCACAACTGGCTGGCTTCTTCGCTTCTTATTCTTCCTTTACCGCAATGCTATGCATCTTGTCAGATCTTCTTCTTTGCATCTGCTTGGCCCACCAACCGCCTGCTGTTTTTCTCCCTCGCTCGACCCCATTTGTTCTGTTCGGTCCGGTAGTACCGGTCCGATCAGGTACTACCGTTCCGTCCAGAAAAATTGCCCCAACGGGCAGAATCAGCCCGTCCCTTTAAATAGCTTTGCCTATTTTTCATTTAGGGTTACTTTTTCCTCCTTTTCTTGCCCAAGCTTTGCCCCCATTTGCTCTACTCTTTAAGCTTGATTTCTACACACCCCTCCATTGATTCTTGCAAATATTTGAGGGGTTGTTGGAGGAGATCTAGATCTACGTTTTGACCAAACCAAAACATCTCTTTGTGAGTGTATCTTTGGGGATGTAGATTTTGGGGAATTTTGTGTCTCTCTTTGATTCCTCCTCTCTTGTTCCCCCAATAGCTTTAGTAGCTTTGTTGGAACTTGAGAGTGAGGGATTTGAGCATCTTTGTGGTGTTCTTGCCATTTGCATTTGGTGCATCGGTTTGAGTTCTCTTTGGAGGATTTGGTTTGAATTTCTCATTGGAGCTTGTCCCTCTTGGGTTCTTGGAACCCTAGACGGTTTTGTGGCCTTGGTGGCATTGTGGCCTTTTGTGGCATTTGTTGGGAGGCTCCAATTAAGTTGTGGAGTTGTGCCCCAACCTTGTGAGAGGTTCCGGTTGCCACCGACAAGTGCACCGATAGTGGAAGCGTGGATCGATCCCATTGGGGTGAGATTCACTGGAGAATAAGGGAGGCCTTTTGTGGCGTTGGTGGTTTTATACCACCCCCTCTCCAAACGAGACGTACTTCATGTTGGGATGAACTCGGTAAAATATCGGTGTCCCCGCGTGCCTCGGTTATCTCTATACCCGAGCTCTTTACTTATGCACTTTACATTGTGATAGCCTTCGTGCTTGAAGTAATATATATCTTGCTATCACTTTGTTGCTTATATTGCTTAGCATAAGTTGTTGGTGCACATAGGTAAACCTTAGTTGTTTCTAGGTTTTGCTTTACAAAGTAAACACTAGTTTTATTCCGCCTTTGTTGAGACACTCTAGGAAAAGTTTTAATCGCCTATTCAATCAGCTTTGGCCCATAACGCTTACAGTGAGTAGCATAGGTAGCGAAGGCTACCTCGGATCCATCAGCAGTCGTCGGCATCCGGGAAGTGACCTGGGGAAGGTCCAGCTCCGCTCCAGCCTCCAAGGCCATTGCCAGCCCGACGGATGCGCTGATTCCCTTCGCTTATGCATCGCGCAGTGCTTGGACAAGCCCTCCTGTGAGCATCAACATCTTCGAGGGCCATGCCCTTGCGGATAAGCTCCTTGTAGAAGCGCCCAAGGACCTCCTTGGCCTTGGCAAGCGAGTTGACAACGGTACTGCAGCGGTCTTCGACCGCCGCAGTAGCATCATCCAGAGCACGCCCGTGCTCCAGAGCACCGCGATCAAACTCAATGCCCGCGACATCTAAGAAAAAAAAGGAAGCAGCATGAACAAACGCACTGCAAAAGAAAGACAAGGAAATCAAAAAGATGAAGATGGAGATACTCACCCGAAACAGCCTTGGCAGCCGCCATAAGCTTGTCGGCCACCTCTTTCTCGCACGAAGCCGCGGCGGTGGCGAGCTGCTCCTCGCAGTCCGTAGCCTCCTGCTGCAGGTGCTCCTTAGCCTCGGCCGCGTTGGCCAACTCCAACCCGAGGCGCTCCCTTGCAGTAACGGTAACCTCGTCCTTCTTCTCCGCTTGACCGAGGCTCTTTTTGAGAGCATCAAACTCACGAAGAGAGGCTTTGTGATCCTCTGCAGCAAGCAATACAAATGTCGGATCGAAGGACAAAATGCAAGAAGAAACAAAAGACCAAGGCATAACAATACCTTGAAGTTGTTTGAGGCTGGCCTCCAACGCCAGGTGCTGCTGCACCAGTTGATTGGCACCTTGCACAAAAGGCTGCAAAAAAGACCTACTAGTCAAAAGAAAGGCTCGAGGGCTACGCCCAAAAGAACGAGCAGAAGCAAGTTACATACATGAAAGTACTCGGGGGCTCCCCCCGAGACTCGAAGGAAGAACGAACAAACAAACTACCCTACAGATGCCCGGGGGCTCCCCCCGAGGTAGGAAGAAATGAGATAATCAATAGATCATCCAAAAAGGCTCGGGGGCTCCCCCGTGGCAGGAAGCAGAATTACTTACATGATTCGACGGCGACTCTGAAGGTCCGCTTGCAGCCTTCTGAGGCGCAACCACCCGAACCTCCCGCGGAGAAGGGTCTAGAGCAGCGCCTTCAGAGGTGGCCACCGTCTAAGGAGGAGGAAGCACGACTTTCGACTCCCCCATCATCTCCCGAGCACCGTCACTGGAGGAGTCGTTGGAGGAGTGGCTGCACAAGGACAAATTGTAACACCCTCAGAATCGGACCTATGCAAGTTTGAGCAAAATTCGCCAAACCCGCATAGAAACGATTCAAAGGTGCCCACCAGGCACTTTCGTGCGGGTGGAAAACGAAGTAATAACATTACACAACAGTCCTCGATGGGACCCACAGAACAGATATATATATATATATATATATATATATATATATAACGGCGACTCCATGAGTCCAGAATACAAATATAATATACAAAGATCCAAATCACCTTGAAAACGATGGAGCGTCCGACTACGGAGAAGATGCAAAAGGGGCTAAGAGCCCTGAAGAATAACCAATGGCGTCCATAACCCTGCCTGCAAGCGGAAGGGCAACCTAACGGCGTCGATCTCGAACCTGCTTAAACAAAGGGGTCGACAAAGGGCAAAGGAAAAGAAGGAGCGTCGATCGAGGCCGACACAGCGAGGCTAGAATTCGGCGGTCCTCGCCTACATAGGTATGGTGGACTGAAGCGGCAGCGGCAGCATGCACTAAACAACCGATAGAGACTCGATACAACTGGCGATAGTCAGAGAGAGGTAAGATAGACCTATCCGGATCCAACCTGAAGCTAACACCAAACAAACCCATCCTGGTGTTTCCCCCTCGAGACCAAACGAGGAAGTCAACCGAGGAACTCTCACAGTTGGCAGTTTTATTTATCCGATTATCGTTGCGGCAATTACTAGTCGTTTAGATAATCATCCGATAAAATAAGCGGTGGGTCATTTAGTTAACCATTCCGTTATAGTTGCAAGAATTACTAATCGAATCTGAGATGGCATGATATAATCCCAAAACCCAAAGATTGCTTTGGTACTTTTATTCAGCCATTCCGTTGTAGTTGCAATACTTACTAGTCAGTACAATGGTCGGTTTACACGCCAAACAAGCAGTTGTGGGCAGTATTAATTAGCCATTCCATTATAGTGAAGCTGATTACTAGTCATTATAAAGTCAAATTATAGCAATAAACTTTAGTTATGCTTGTCTATGATCGAGATCTCATGCTCCAAGTCGTCCATATCCATGGACACGGCTTTGAAAGTTTTACCGGCGGGGTGCACCAATAGCAACACGCCGATCAACCTCGAAACCAAATCAAAACCCACGAGGCTTTCACGATGAACAATCAGGATTCAGAAATATTTGAGGCCACCTTAAAGTAGAACCATAACGGTTAGCTGACTTGAGACGGACTTAAGGTTTGTGGGGCCGGTAAACGATGGGAACCCGAAGTGTGGTGGGCTTGTCGATACCGCGAAAACGGGTCACAATTCCTAAAGCGATGATGTGCTCCTCGCAATCGTATATACATAAGTAGCATGGCATAAGTACAGGATCGTAAATAAAACCTCAAACTAGTTTGTGGCCCCAAGAAATAAGATCAATCAAGCTCGCTCGGGGGTCCCATATACCTCCGGATGTGGATAGCGCGATAAATCAAGGAACAGTATCAAGTACTCGGGGTCTTCACGGGACACAAGTGGCGTTGAAACCAAATATTATCTACCACCCACCGATGCCTCGCTTATTTCAATTTTAGTTGTTAAACAGGAATTAAAGTGAGCGATAAGTAAAACTAGGATCATCTCCAACATCAACATGCGGCAATACATCAACAATTGTGGCACTTGACGACACGCATAAGACTTGAGCAAGCGACTACGACGCAAGTCCAACTATCTACCAAACAACAGTAATAGGATGTGTCCAAGGCAATATAGGGCTGCGGTATATCACAGTCACGGAAACTAAAGCATCGCATAATACGTATAGCAATAGATCAACAGAGGGAATAAATACTATAAAAGTAAGATAGGTAGAAAGGGGAGATGCTACTTTGAAAACATTGTCGAAGGGTTCAACCGAAGATCGGGTCGAAGCTCACATCAACTCAACGGCCTTATCCGCGAAGAAGCAAAACACTAGAATAAACACCGGATGCAATATTTAATACAACGGCAGAAGATTGGCATGATGCATGTATGATGCATGGCATGGCAAGGTGCGATGCAATTAGGTCATATTAAGCGGAACCGGGGTCCCGACAATTATTTAGGTGGTTCATGTTATTTAGATACCCCGCATTTTAAATGTTGTTTAGCAAGACAACAGATGGAACCGGTTCGCTACACATGTTTAAATGAGGCCAATATGAGACTAGATTTGCCCGCATATGGGCCCCATATTTAATTATTAGGTGAATCGGCATAAGGCCCCCAAACCAATGATATGCATGCGAGAATGACAATTTAATATGCGACAAGTTTATTATATTATAAAAATAGGGTTTCGGGAAGGGGTCCACACATTAGGGTCTCGACGAACTTGAGGTTCCGGGGTTCGGGGTTGGTCTCGGGGTCCAGGGTCCGGCCGGGGTCTGTGGTTTTGAAACGGTCTCGGAAAAACGCTCTCGGATAACGGAGGTAGGTCTTGTCGCCATGCCCGCGAAGTAGATCTTGTGGTTCTGTCGACCGACATCCGGAAGCGTGACTTGGTCCGCGTCGAGGCGATCGGATTCTCCTGGTCGCTGTCGTTCTTGTTGTCGCGCCGATCTTGTCGGGTCCGCGCCATCGAGTCGGTATTGGCGTCCGGGGGGGAGTTCCCGATGTTCCGTGGAGAAGATCTTGGCGTCCGAGGGTTTCTTCGCGTCCGTGGTGCGTCCGTGATGCAGATCTTGTCGGTTCCCTGTCAGAGGCCTTCGAGGACAGGATCTCGGCGACTTGGCGCGTCGAGGTTCGGTTTCCGGTTTCGGCGCCGTGGTCTTGCGTAGTTCCCCGGCTCGCGACTCGTGTCGGTCTTGTGGTTTCCGGAGAAGATCTTGGAATGAGGCGTAGGCGGTTGGATCGGACTTGGCACCCAAGCGTCCCCGTCATGGCAAATGCCGATAGGACGCCACATAAGGTCCACAGGTCGATAAGGGGCGCCACGGCGATCGCCACGGCGAAGGAGGCGCGATGCGTGGCGGTTGGTGGCGGTGATGCTGGCCCGTCGGCCGGGCGGAGGGGAAGGCCCGGGAGGCGGCGGCGGCCGAGGGGAGACGGCGGAGGCGAACGGGCCGCGGGTCGACGGAGGCGGCAGAGGAGCGGAGGCGCGCGAGGGCGGCTCGAGCGGCCCGGGAGGCGGGACAGCGAGGCGGGCAAGACGGGCCGGGCGGCGCGGAGTCAGGCGGCAAGGCGCTGGCGGAGGCGCCTGGGCGGGCGACAGGCGGGCGCGAGGGAGGCGGAGGTCACGGAGAGGTGAGGCGGGCGAGGCCGTGAGGCGAACGGTCGCGGCCGGACGGCTAGAGGCGGCGAGGAGGAGGAACGGAGGCGGCGCGCAGGGACGCGTGGAGAGAGGGCCATGAGGAGGAGAAGATGCTCGCCACCGGGCGAGCCGAGGAAGAGGAGGCGCGCGGCTGAGGTTGGGGGGGGCAGAAGCGCCGCGAGGAGAGAGCTGGGCCAAGGGGAGCGCGTCAGGTGAGGGGTTAGGGAAGAAGAACAGGAGGCAGGGTGGGTGGGCTGGGAAGAGATGGGGGAGGGCCTGTGGGTCAGGGTTGAGGTTGGGGTGTGGGTGTTGTGTGGGAGTAGCCGGGTGGGTGGTGAGTGGGTCCAGGCGGCGTTGCGTGCGTGCGCGGCCTGTGCAGGGTGCAGTCTGTGGGGGAGAGAGAGGAGAGAGAGCTGGGTGAGGTGTCAGCACATGGTTGGCTGGGGGAAGAGAAAAGGGGAGGTGGCAAGTTGCTATTGGGTGGGGTGATGTGGAGGGGGGTGTGGGTAGGTTAGTTGGTAGCTGTAGGATTAAAGGGGTGGGTTAGGTGGACCGATTTAAAATCCTGGGGTGGTCGTTCGGGTCATTCGGCCCGTTCGACTGCCCCACTATAAACAATGAAATGTTTTATTTAATTTAATCGCACCGTTTGCAAACCAATAATAGACAACAAAATATTCCTGACCGGTTTGAATTTGAAAACAAGACGGGGCGTTTTTGGAAAACAAAACAGGCTTTGCGAAAATAGTTTTTGACAACCAACATATGATGATGACGATGCAATGCACAAATTCAACGCGATTTTCTAGTAGTGGTTTTGCGGGATGCCACAATTCGACACCACTAACAATGGATCTCGCCCTCGAGATCCGCCTCATGGTACCGGAAGGAAGGTCGGCGTTCTCCGTCTTCTCGCTTTGTGTAGATCCTCGCGACAGCACTAACAAGAGGTCGTTGTCTGTGATCGTCGAGCGGACACTCCGGAAAACAAAAGGTCGAAGGTAGAGGTATCAACAAATAAAGCCACCTCTAGCTCCGATGGAAAAGGGAACCGATGCATTCTCGTCCACTTCAATGTACAAAAGCGAATAGAAGAGGTAGTCGGCATGGGGGCCAATCCATCACGCACCCAAACTATTACTCTGCACAATCAGTGGCAAAGCGTGCAACCATTCTCGGAATCAGACTAAAGATCTCGACAACCGAGGTTCAGAAACAAAGAAGTGATGCAGACTCTGCATCGGATCTGGCGTAGAGGATGTCGTCGCGTCGGAAAACACCGGAAGATACCACAGAAATCGTATGAAAGACACAATGATTAGGTTTCGCGATGGTTCCATTGGCATGAACAACAAATGCTCAAGGTATACTCCAACTTGACCAATGCTCGTCCTTCTCATATGTTTTTCAACGATACGGATATCCAGCAAGGAACACACATGGAGAAAGAGGTCAAGAACAAAAGATTGGATGAATGGTACAACAGGCGAGTTGCAGATTGATGATCGTAGCACCTCCGTTACAAAAGGGAGAAAGCGAAACCTCAAGGTAATGCGAAAACCCAACCACGAAATCCCGGACTCAAGAGAGAGAAGAGCGGATTCAAAACACGTAGAGGTAAGAGGAGAACAGTGAGGGTAAGGAGTAAAATCGACCTAATCGTAACTATCCAACCGATTTTTCAAAAATAGTTTTGACACTTCTACTTCGTCGATTAGCTAGGTTATCCTCAAATTTGGACTTGTGGGTATCGCAACTGTTGAGCTCGATACCACTCTGTAACACCCTCGAGAATCGGACCTATGCAAGTTTGAGCAAAATTCGCCAAACCCGCATAAAGCGATTCAAAGGTGCCCACCAGCACTTTCGTGCGGGTGGAAAGCGTAATAACATTACACAAGTCCTCGATGGGACCCATGAGCATATATATATATATATAACGGCGACTCCATGAGTCCGAATACAAATATAATATACAAAGATCCAAATCACCTAGAAAAGCGATGGGCGTCCGACTACGGACAAGATGCAAAAGGGGCTAAGAGCCCGAAGAATAACCAATGGCGTCCATAACCCCGCCTGTGCCAAGCGGAAGGGCAACCACCTAACGGCGTCGATCTCGTAACCTGCTAAACAAAGGGGTGACAAAGGGCAAAGGAAAAAGAAGGAGCGTCGATCGAGGCGATGCAGCGAGGCTAGAATTCGGGTCCTCGCCTACATAGGTATGGTGGATCAAGCGGCAAGGCATGCACTAAACAACCGATAGAGACTCGATACAATGGCGCGATAGTTAGAGAGAGGTAAGATAGACCTATCCGGATCCAACAAGCTAACACCAAACAAACCCATCACGGTGTTTCCCCTCGAGACCAAACGAGGAAGTCAACCGAGGAACTCTCACGGTTGGCGCTTTATTTATCCGATTATCGTTGCGCAATTACTAGTCGTTTAGATAATCATCCCGATAAAATAAGCAATGGGTCATTTAGTTAACCATTCCGTTATAGTTGCGAATTACTAATCGACATGTATGGCATGATATAATCCAAAACCCAAAGCGATTGCTGGTACTTTTATTTAGCCATTCCGTTGTAGTTGCAATACTTACTAGTCAGTACAATGGTGCAAGCGACACGCCAAACAAGCAGTCAGGCGGTATTAATTAGCCATTCCATTATAGTGAAGCTGATTACTAGTCATTATAAAGTCAAATTATAGCAATAAACTTTAGTTATGCTTGTCTATGATCGAGATCTTGTGCTCCAAGTCGCCCATATCCGCGACACGGCTTTGAAAGTTTTACCGGCGGTGCACCAATAGCAACACACGCCGATCAACCTCGGAAAAACCAAATCAAAACCCAACGAGGCTTTCACGATGAACAATCACAGATTCAGAAATATTTCAGGGCCACCCTTAAAGTAGAACCATAGCGAAGTTAGCTGACTTGAGACGGACTTAAGGTTTGTGGGGGGCAGAACGATCGAACCGAAGTGTGGCTGGGCTTGTCGATACAGCAACGGGTCACAATTCCTAAGCGATGCGTGTGCTCCTCGCACAATCGTAAATACATAAGTAGCATGGCATAAGTGCAGATCGTAAATAAAACCTCAAACTAGTTTGTGGCCCCAAGAAATAAGATGAATCAAGCTCGCTCGGGGGTCCCATATACCTCCGGATGTGGATAGCGCGATAAATCAAGGCAGTATCAAGTACTCGTGGTCTTACGGGACACAAGTGGGCGTTGAAACCAAATATTATCTACCACCCGATGCCTCTGCTTATTTCAATTTTAGTTGTTAAACAGGAATTAAAGTGAACGATAAGTAAAACTAGGATCATCTCCAACATCAACATGCGGCAATACATCAACAATCGTGGCACTTGACGACGCAACACTTGAGCAAGCGACTACGACGCGCAAGTCCAACTATCTACCAAACAATGTAATAGGATGTGTCCAAGGCAATATAGGGTCACGGTATATCACAGTGCGGAAACTAAAGCATCGCAACCACGTATAGCAATAGATCAACAGGAGGGAATAAATACTATAAAAGTAAGATAGGTAGAAAGGGGAGATGCTCTTTGAAAACATTGTCGAAGGTTCAACCAAGATCGGTCAAGCTCACATCAACTCAACGGCCTTATCCGCGAAGAAGCAAAACACTAGAATAAACACGGATGCAATATTTAATACAACGGGAAGATCGGCATGATGCATGTATGATGCATGGCATGGCAAGGTGCGATGCAATTAGGTCATATTAAGCGGAACCGGGGTCCCGACAATTATTTAGGTGGTTCATGTTATTTAGATACCCCGCATTTTAAATGTTGTTTAGCAAGACAACAGATGGAACCGGTTCGCTACACATGTTTAAATGAGGCCAATATGAGACTATATTTGCCCGCATATGGGCCCCATATTTAATTATTAGGTGAATCGGCATAAGGCCCCCAAACCAATGATATGCATGCGAGAATGACAATTTAATATGCGACAAGTTTATTATATTATAAAAATAGGGTTTCGGGAAGGGGTCCACACATTAGGGTCTCGACGAACTTGAGGTTCCGGGGTTCGGGGTTGGTCTCGGGGTCCAGGGTCCGGTCTCGGGGTCCAGGGTTTTGACGGAACGGTCTCGACGAAAACGCTCTCGGATAACGGAGGTAGGTCTTGTCGCCCGGTGCCCGCGAAGTAGATCTTGTGGTTCTGTGTCGGCGACCTCGGCATCCGGGAAGCAGGACTTGGTCCGGCGTCAGGGGCGCATCGGATTCTCCTGGTCGCTGTCGTTCTTGTTGTCGCGCCGATCTTGTCGGGTCCGCGCCATCGAGTCGGTATTGGCGTCCGGGGGGGAGTTCCCGATGTTCCGTGGAGAAGATCTTGGCGTCCGAGGGTTTCTCCGCGTCCGTGGTGCGTCCGTGATGCAGATCTTGTTGGTTCCCTGTCGGAGGCCTTCGGGGACAGGATCTCGGCGACTTGGCGCGTCGAGGTTCGGTTTCTGGTTTCGGCGCCGTGGTCTTGCGTAGTTCCCCGGCTCGCGACTCGTGTCGGTCTTGTGGTTTCCGGCGAAGATCTTGGAATGAGGCGTAGGCGGTTGGATCGGACTTGGCACCCAAGCGTCCCCATGGCACCGCCGATAGGGCGCCACATAAGGTCCACTGGTCGATAGGCGCCCGACGATATCGCCACGGCGAGGAGGCGGCGATGCGTGGCGGTTGGTCGCGGTGATGCTGCGGGGCTTGCGGTGGCCGCGGAGGGAAGGCCCGAGGCGGCGGAGCGGCGGCCTACTGGGCGGAGGCGAATGCAGGCGACAGCGGAGGCCAGCGAAGAGCGTCACATGAGGCGCGCTCGGGGCGGCTCCAGCGAGCGAGCCTTGCCGCAGGCCATGAGCTTCGGGCGGCAGGCGTCTTGTGGCAGCGGAGGCGCCTGGGCGGGCAGTGGTGATTGAAGGTGGCGAGGCGGAGGAGAGGTGAGGCGGCTCTGGCGGGCGAGGCGGGGCGAGGCGGTCGGCGGCTAAGCGAGGAGGAGCAGGCGTGAAGCGGCGAGGCGGTGGAGAGGAGTCATGCGGAGGGAGAGGCGGCCGCTGGGCGAGCCAGGGGGAAGAGGAGGCGTTGGCAGCAAGGAGGTTGGAGGCGGCAGCCGGAGGGTGAGGCCTTGTCAGGCGGAGGGGTTGGGAAGAAAAGAGAGGAGGAGGCTTGGGTGGGCCAGGGAAGAGATGGGGGCCACGGGGAGGGCCCAGGGGTCGGTGGGTTGGAGGTTGGGGGTGTGGGTGTTGTGTGGGAGTAGCCGGCTGGGTGGGTTGAGTGGGTCCAGGGCGGCGTGCGTTGCGTGCGTCTGTGTGCGTGCGTGTGTCCAGGGGCTGCTGGGAGTGGGGAGAGAGAGGAGAGAGAGCTGGGTGAGGTGTCAGCACATGGTTGGCTGGGGGAAGAGAAAAGGGGAGGTGGCAAGTTGCTATTGGGTGGGGTGATGTGGAGGTGTGTGGGTAGTTGGTAGTCAGAGGATTAAAGGGTGGGTTAGGTGGACCGATTTAAAATCTGGGGTGGTCGTTGGTCATTCGCCGTTCAGCCCACTATAAACAATGAAATGTTTTATTTAATTTAATCGCACTGCTTGCAAACCAATAATAGACAACAAAATATTCCGACCGGGTTTGAATTTGAAAACAAGACGGGGCGTTTTTGGAAAACAAAACAGGCTTTGCGAAAATAGTTTTTGACAACCAACATATGATGATGACGATGCAATGCACAAATTCAACGCGATTTTCTAGTAGTGGTTTTGCGGGATGCCACACAAATTAGCACAAGCACAAAGTAAACAGGCAAGAAAAGGCAATACAAGACTAAGGAAACTTACGAGTCAAGCTCGCTCAAGTCGAAGACGGGAGGGGTCCTCCGGACCTTCTTCTCCTCTTTCTTCTCTTCCTTATTTTCTTCCTTCTTCCGCTTCGCCGGCGGGTGCGGTGCCACAGCCCGCACGGGAACGGCAGGAATCGGAGAGGAAGAGCCCCCATGCCCATCACTGTGACGTTCAAGCCACAGCGGGTTCCTAGGAGTCGGCAGAGTCGAGGCATCCGAAGACTCGCTGGAGCTCCGTGTCCGCTTGCGAGTGTGGTCCTTGCTCGACTCGTTGGCCTCTTCAGCCGGAGACCGCGCCGATGGCAGCTCATACATGGAATCCACCACTTCATTGTCCGGCGCAGCCGGAAACAATTCGGGAAGCGGTAGCGACATGACCGGCACCTTGAAATCCTGCACAAAAGAAGAAAATTTGTTAGCAAACAAATGCAAGTACAATGCAGTCGAAAATAGCGCTACACGCACGTCCCAGATCTACACCTGTGGAACAGGACGTGAAGCAGAGAACGGAGAAGTCAGCGACTTCCCCGGGATATCCTCCCCAGCCTTGAACTTCAGCAGCCGACGAAGGACCCCGTCGAGATCTCCCTTGGAGAATTCTTCGGCCGAAACCATAGTCGGATCACGACGACCAGCGTAAAGGAACATCGGGTGCGCCCTAGCCTGGAGTGGTTGCACCCGATGTTTGAGAAAAGGTGCGGATGATATCGACACCATTCACCTCCTTCTCCGGAGTCAACTAGAGATCCTCCACCCGACGATAGAGCCCCTCTATCTCCGCTACCTCGCCATCCAAGATCTGGATTTTCCAAGACCTTTTCAGCTCGATTTTCTAGGAGGGGTCGAAAGGAGAAAGACCAAAATCCTGCCCAGCTACCGTGAAGTCGCGGATGTAAAACCATCGCCTCCGCCGGTACTGGACAGATTCGCACATGGAAAAGGAGAAGACAAGAAGATTGGATCGAAGGGAGATGATGCAACCCCCAATGGGATAAACACCATTAGAACCAGATTGCCTCTTCACGGAATAGAGTTTCCGGAAGAGGCCAAAGTCTTGACTTCGATCAAAGACCGCATGATAATAAAACAAGCAATGTGAAGAAGAGAGTTGGGGGAAAGATGATGCAACTGGATGCCATAAAGAAAAAGCAGTCCAGGAAGGAAATTGTGGACTGGGAAGGGAAAGCCCCGAAGGACAAATGCGAGGAACATAACCCGAAACCCAGCGGGGGGACGGGGAATTACCTCGTTTCCAGGGAGTTTGACGACCTCCCTATCTTGCGGGATTAAGCCCCGCTCACGAAGCTTGCGGAGACCGCTCTCTCGCGTCTCCGATCGCCGCCAGCCACCATCGGTGACCCGGGTAGCGGCAACACTCTTCTTGCCTCCAGCAGCTGGTACCTACCGCAGAAGAAGACTTCTTGCTTCCCCATTGCGGTGCGGCGGCGCCGGCGGTGAGAACGTAGGATCGAAGAAGGAAATGTCCGAGGATATTCCAGCGCGCAGCAAGAAATTTCAGAGTAGATTGGAGCAGTGAAGCAAGAATGGCTGCGGTGAAAACAGACTAATTTTTCCCCAATGATTATAAGGATGAAGACGACACACGACAACCGTCCATCAAGAAGACCTAACGCCAATGGCAAGATCTGACCATACACGTGTCAACATAGCAGCGAACCGTCGCTAACACGCCGTCCACTACGCGCGGAAATCTAGGCGACGCCGTAATTATCGACCGGTCAATTCAAGGTCAGAAGGTGGGACCCATGTTCGTCCAGTCACGTCATCTCTGGTACAGCAGGCGCTTGAGGTCACCGATCGTCAGCACTGACGTCATCAAAAGCTATACTAGCAAAAGACACTATTCTTCGGCTGCAAAGCTAAGAGTACTCACTCGAATCTACGATTCGACTAACTACTCGGGGGCTACTCTTATCAGGAGCGCTGGCCACGCACCCAAAAATGAATAAAAACTACAGCACTTAACCACTTCTTCGAGTCCTACGTCGAGTCTGCGACTCCACTAAGGACTTGGGGTCTACTCCCATAGGGAGCATGGATTCCAGCATCCGAAAAATTTGTGTCCTATGGACCTGAAGCTGGACAACGGCTGAATTAAAGTCTCTGCTCGAGTCTACGACTCGAACAGACACTCGAGACTACTCCCATAGGGAGCGCTGGTCGTGCACCGTATGAATTCTTCTACTGCGATCCTTCGGATCAGCGTGCAAAAAATTTCGGCAACTCTGCCCCCATTTAACGCTAAGTGAGAAACGTCCTCCTTGGCCACCCGAAACACCTCCGCGGTGATAAACATTCGGATGTTGTGTCTGCGACACAAAGATAAGACCTACAGATATCATCTGATGGCCTGGTAACGCACATGACTGCGCTCTGCTAGTAAGAATCCGTGCCAACAGGCGCGATGAAAAATCCCGACGGACGCGTTGGGTACATCATTTAAATTCACTGGAATTCCACTCCTGTAAGTCCTCCGCGGCCTGAGTCGAATTACGCCAGCATATGTTCCGGGTTCGAGTCGAGGGACTCGAACCTGAAGAAGATCGTGTTGTTTTGTCCTAAGACAGTTAACTGACCCTGATCCGTCGGGAGATTCAGGCACACGCATCAACAATCCCTACACATTCTCTTGAAAGACAGAGTTGCACCCGAAGGATTGAAGAGTCCTCAACCGAATCTACGATTCGACTGAACACTCGGGGGGCTACTGACATGGTTATACCCTGCGGGTACACGATATCTACCTGGTCCAGTCCAAGGAAGGCCCACGGCAAATATACGCCGGCCCATGAAGACTTTCGGGTGGTCAAGGCCCATGACGTCTTCGGATCCTTGGAGACCAAGACTAGAGTAGATAGAAAATTCAAAGGGGTAAACCCTAAAACCTGTAACCGACTCGGTCTGTGCCTGGGACCTGCCTAACTCTATATAAAGGCTAGGAGGACACGACCTAGATCTCTGACCTCATACTTTCCCATAGACACCTCCACGCCAGATTGCATCTGCGCACCCCTGTAATCTTCGGTTCCGCCGTAATCAAGAGCAGACAAGCAGGAGTAGGGTTTTCCCTTCGGGGGCCTGAACCTGGGTAAACCTCGTGTCCCGTGTTGCTTGTTTGCTAACCGTTCCGCGATCTCCAGCATCCCCATCTTCTCCAAAACCCAAGTCCATAACAATGGGCATTGACGAGATTAAACCTCGTCAAAATCATCATAATATTTTTCCAACGAAGGTTTAAAACCATAGAAAAATATCTCAACATTACAAAAGCCCATGTAGCAATTTTTTGGTATACAACAGATCCTCACTGGTCGTAAGACACCCTTATCGCTCGTGGAAAAAATCGTATGCAACATGTGAGGCCAATGTTCACGAAAGCATCGGTTGCAAGACCTAGAACTGGCACAACATTTTTCTTGTGTGGTCATAGCAAAACAAACACAAGTTTGTAGCACTTTGAACACATGTGTGCAACATCAAAAAAATTGCAGAACAAATAAACATAGCATACGCATAGTGTCCTTGTAGCATCTCGCTCGTGTGTTCGCAGCAATTGCCACACGAGTTTGTGGCATTTTGAACACGCTTATACAACATCAAACATTGTAAATTAATAACCCACTCTTATTGTCCATGGAGGCGCTGGTTTCATCGATTCGGCGGATTGTTAGGAATCCGGTTTTTGGGATCGTCAACGGCGCTTGATCTGGCGACCATGTACTCATTCCTCCAATTTTATAAACTACCGCGAGTTTAGTATCTTAGATCTAAGCTTCACCTTGTGAGGTCTTCCATGGTGGCTCAGGTTGAAGTTGTGGTCACTGAAGCTCGTGGAGGAGCACCTTGGGCCAGCGAGCCAGCGGTGGGGGAAGGGCACGGGCAGTGAGAGAAATAAGCAACAATGCAAGTGAGGAAGAAGGCAATGATGTGGGGGAGAAAAGGTATGCAAAATAAAGTTAGACTTGAGAAAGGGCTAGACATAGCTAATAACCAAGAATACAATACTAATTTTCGCGAAGCGGGAAGAATGGTAATCCATAGGGGAGGCCCACTTAGGTTTCTTCTCGCCTCCGGCATACAAATTAACCGTCCATGCATGAACATCTTCCCTAGGTCCTATACACTCTCCTGAGCGTTTTGGATCTTCTCGATACTCTTGTTCCCTATCGGACTCAGACATCTCAAGGTATAAGACACTCGAAGCTGATCTTGGGAAATCTTGATCACTTACGGAATGAACATGTAGCTCTAGTACTTTGAAGTTTGAATTAGAACCCGGGAACGGAATTTGACTGGTCACACCGCGTGATCGATCACCCAAATAAAAATATTTTCTTCTTAAAATACCATGAGTGATGCATGCAAAGTTGTTTCCATGAAAACACTGAAACATATTTCTTCTGTCATGGATGAAACCTCTGAAATGCATTAGTTTTGCATGAGGTTTTACGGCGGCAGCAAATTGGCATAGCAGTCAAGACAATCACTGCGTGGGTATCACTCCAATGATGCGCAAGATTCGAGAATCTAGTTAGGGCTTTTGCATTCTTTGATGTAATTACTTTTTCCGATCCAAATTAATTGTTCTAGATTTAGACAAAAAATTGCCTAAGATCTGTCTAGATTCAGTGAGTCTTGGTCTTTTACTTTGGATCAGAGGGTGTTTAGAGGCTAACTTGGCCATCCATTTCATATTTTTTTTTGTTTTTGAAATGGACACATACACTGCATTATTTACTATACGCACAAAATTTAAAAGGTAGACAAAGCAATAAAAAACTAAGGGGATAAACGAAGTACTAGTACTAATTAGCAACATAATCAATGGTATCGAAGGAATCGCATGCATGTCGGGAGTGGTTGGAGCAAATCCCCAGCAGCATCTATCCAAACCCAACACAAACACTCGAGAGAACTCTTACGGATCGAGTGTAGGTGAAGACTCGGTCAAGACTCGATACGTGTATGGGAACACAACGATAAGTCTTGCGAAGAAAGGTGATTAGATTGCCCATGAAGCAAACCCCTGGATATATATGAGGGCCGGTATCGTATCATCATATTTTGGGAGATCGATTGAGCAGCTGGACAAAGTGGGCACAAGGTTGGGCGTAAAGACGATGCGGCTTTGGACTAGACCGATTGGGTCAGTGATCTGCTCTATTTTAATGCGGAATCGAGGAGGCAATTATAGGCTCCTTTTCCCACTTCCTTACGTACAGCAAAGTTGTACTTCCTCCTCCGTTTCTCACTCAATTAGAATACTCAGTATGATTTATGTGATTCGAAATCATAATGAAAGGTAAGGTGTTTTAAAATTCAGTAAAACACATTAGTTTCGTGTGTTGTGGAAATAATTAATCACACCAATATTTTCTGTCTAGCATCCACGTGGCGAATTGTCAAAATCAGGTCATACGGATAATCAATTTATGTTTTGAAGGGTATACGATAATCAATCAATAATAATAATGTAAAATTCAAGTTGGTGATTCTCCATTCACCTTTCATGTTTCTTGTATCAATCCTAACAAGTGTGACTACGGATATAGAAGGAAGCTACTATCTCCCGTCCCCGATAAATGCATGGAAGCATCAAAGTGAACTAATTTCACATATAGCTTGAGTAAACCATGTTTCTCATAGTTTTCTCATTTATTATGCATAGCTTGGACGTCTTACCAGGGTCATTAAATATCAAAGCATAGACATGATCAACAAGTGAAATAAAAGAGATCCTAAAACAAAACTCGGTGAAACAGAGCACATTAGGTGGTGGATATATGTGGCTAGTCCAGTTTGAATCAAAGATGGCCATCAACAATCCAATCCCACCAACCACCACATGTGTACAGTAATAAACACCGCGAGAGTAGTCCTGGTCATTTGTCAATGATCCCTAGGGTTTCGGAGCAAAGTCTTTGCCAATTCGACAAGCTACAAGATACGTCCAGCCTGCCAAGGGTCCAATCCAAGGAATCTCATACAAATCGGATAGATTCTCCAAGATAAAAGTTTCGAGTGTGATTCCAGTAATCAACATATGAATCTAGTCTTCCCTAGCCACCTTACTAATATAGGATTAACTCACACTCCGATGAGGCGACAAAACCTATTTTAAAGAACATCGACGCGTAAATTTGGCCGGTGTACGGTGACTTTCGTTATAAGACTGACATACACACCCCTACACGCATTATGTCGCAATCACTAAAGAAGAGTAACTAGCAATGGCACACATGAAAGGAAGGACATGGCTAACATAAAGTAAATAAAATAATTGCTTGATAAATCAAATTAACATTAATATGCACGTCTCAAGACAATACAAGTCGAAAGATATTTAAATGAGAAAAGACAAATCTCGATATACAAAACGGAATTGGCTTTACATACGATTGTTTCTGTCCAAGAGTCAGACGTGGCTAAATCAGATTGTTTTAATTCATCTTCTGTTGGGGCAAGGAAGAGCATCTGGATGCATGTGTGATGCATGCGTGGGTGTCTGCCGTACGTATAGTATTGCTCTATACAGAATGAATCAATGTGGAGTTCACATGCAGAAGCTAAAGGTAAGAGTAATATTCTCTCAGAACCATTAGTTAGAGACTATGGAATCGGATTAAATATTTTGACATTTCTATTGAAAGTATCACCATTAAGTGCTTCTATAGATGTATAGATATGCAGAGTTCATAGACTACCCGGCTAGTCGGGTGCGTTAATCGGATCAATCGTAAAACTGCAATGCTCGATTCTCATTGTATACTTTTTATAATTTTTCCACTATTTATACCAAATTTATTGATGATTAAAATTTGAAAGATGTAAACAAACATAGCCTTCCAGTAGACTTAGGATGCAAGAGCACCTGTCCCAAATTCGTTGTCGACATTCTGTGATGCACATATGTAAGTGCGTACACACTTTATCTCCCGAGTCTCTTCTCACGAAATAGCCTTTCGATGGGTAAAAATGTTCCGTGGACCCCACACTCCACAAACGAATACCATCAGAGAGAGAGAGAGAGAAACAGAGACAGAGTGAGAGGACGTTGATCAGCTAATGAGGTGAATTACATGTTGTTCCCTTCACATCCACACAAAATATTAAATGAGAAAAGCAAAAGAAAGATCAAAAGATCAGTTAGCAAAGGATCTGTCATTATCCATGCATGAGTTGGAACCAAGGATAGAGACGATCACGCATAAACCTCAGGTGATGTTAACCTGCACACATTGATCCATCATTCACTGCACTACCTGCGGAACTATCAGCTGGTTAACTATTATTTCTTGCTAATTAAGTATTCTTCGTTCACCGGGGCATGCATGCACGGCAGATTAACTATGATATGTTTGTGTTTGCTTTAGATAGTGGATCACATAATTAAGGTTAGGCATGTATGGACCATTACACTTAGTGAATGGTGATTGCCATGCCCCACCAATGATTCCAGTAGGTTTCCATTTCCGACAAGTGATTTCTAGGTGGGTTGTGTATAGTTTTAGCCCAACCCCACGCCACTAAAATGTTGGATAGCCAAAATTTTGGTTCATGTAATGTTTGCCGACGATTTGGCCAATGTTGGCAGGATATATGAAACGATTTAGCAAAGGGGCAAGGGCATGCCAATGCATGGCCACCATCTAAATAAGGTCCGAATTTTGGGTCATGACCAAAGTTTTGGTAAGTCTTATATTGGACTGAAACCAAACATACCCTCCAAGAGTTGGCAAAGGTACGAGGAAGCCAAAATATTGGCCACCATCCATCCATACAAGGTCCAAATTTTTGGCAGTGGTCAAAATTCCAATAACCTTGAATTTGGGCGCAACCAAGATATAATTCCGGGTGGCACCCGCCGGGTTTGGGCCGGGTCCGGCCCCCATACCCGCCCCATATAGTTTCGTGGGTCTAATTTTTTTTACCAGACCCACGACTGTGGCATCCCGCAAAACCACTACTAGAAAATCGCGTTGTTTTTGTGCATTGCATTGTCAACATCTGGCATCTGGTCGCATAAAACTAATTGCAGAAAAACCCAGTTTTGTTTTCTAAACGCCCCATCTTTATTCAAACGCAAACCCGGGTCGCCGGAATATTTTGTTTTGACTAAATGTGTTTTGCAAACGGTCCGTTTAAATAAATAAAATATTGCATTATTTTTTAGTGGGATACCGAGCAGTAGGATAGACCCGACGATCGCCCAGATTTAAATCGGACCACCTAACCCGCCCTTCTAAATCCTAAGTTCACCCAACTAACCTACCCAGCCCTCCCCTCCACCTCACCCCAACCAACCCCCTCTCGCCACCTCACCTCTCCCCACACCCCCACCACTAAAAATCTGCCACCTCAGCCCTCTCCTCACCCCACTTCCCAACCCAAGACACGCACCACGCATACGCAGAGCACATCCCCACCGACAGCCGGCACACCCAGCCCACCGCCCACACCCAGCCCGCCTGCCCGGTCCCGCCAGCCACCCTCCTGCCGCTGACCGCCTCACCACCTCCCTCTCCTGCCTGCCGCCTCCGCCTCGGCTCATGCGGCCGCCTCTCTCCGCCCGCCCACTCGCCTCGCCGCGGCCACGCACCTCCGCCACCTCGCAGCCACCTCGCCTAGCCCGCCTTCCTCTCCTCTCAGCCTTGCCGCTCCGCCTCCGGGCCGCCTCGGCTCGTCAACCGCCGCTCTGCCGACCCACTTGCCTCCCTCGCCTGCCACCCTGCCGTCGTGGTCGCCGAGCCGCGCCTCTGCCGCCGCCTCAACCGCAGCCATTGCCAGCCGATCTTCCTCCGGCCTCGCCTCCACCCGCCTCCAAGCGCGCCGCCCGACCCCGCCTCTGTCGCTGCTGAGCCAAGACCATCATCGCTCTCCTTTCGGCCGTGACCTCCACCGACCGCCTGTGGACCCCGCGCCCTCCGTGCTGGCCCTCTGCCCGTGTCACTGTGGTGGGCCTTGTTGCGTGCTGGCCCTGCAGGTGCTCTGTGTGTACCAAGTTCTGCAGTGGCTCTCGTGCCCAGAGTTCTTCTCGACAAGATCTTCAGTGACACTCGAAGCACAAGACCGGTATAAAGGGGCCCGAACCTTTGTAGGCGAGGACTATATCAGTCAAGGTCATCCGGTGGCTCTGGAACGCCAAGTACCTCTACACAGGACCGAAGACCGCGGACGCCAAGTTTCCGGATTCAAAGGCATCGAGGCCCCGATTCCGAAGACCGATCCCGTACCCGGCGCCGTGCCAAGATCTCCGGAAAAACCCCGGCACCGAACAAGTCCGCCATCGACAATTGAAGTCGGCACCCTTCAAGATCTTCTCCCCGATACGCCAAGTCCTGCTTCCCGGTTGCGACAAGACCTACCCCGATGGTCGAGAATGATACGCCAAGATCGAACCCTAGACCCTGGACCCCGAGACCCGGCCCCGAACCCCGGAACCCAAGATCGCCGAACCCTAATGTGTGAACCCTTCCCGACACCCTATTTTATAATATCATAACAACTTGTTGCAATATAATTGTCATCTCGCATGCATATCATGTGGTTTGGGGGCCTTATGCCGATTCACCGTATAATTAAATATGGGGCCCATATGCGGGCAAATCTAGTCTCATATTGGCCTCATTTAAATCTTGTGTAGCGAACCGGTGCTATCTTTTGCCATGCTAAAACCACATTTAAATTGCGGGGTAGTTTAATAACATGAACCACCTAATTAATTGTCGGGACCCCGGTTCCGCTTAATATTGCCCCATTGCATCGCACCTTGCCATGCCATGCATCATGCCCGATCTTTTGCCGTAGTATTAAATATTGCATCCGGTGTTTATTCTAGTGTTTTGGTTCTTCGCGGATAAGGCCGTTGAGTGGATGCGAGTGTCGACCCGATCTTCGGTTGAACCTTCGACAATGTTTTCAAAGAGCATCTCCCTTTCTACCTATCTTACTTTTAGTATTTATTCCTCCTTGATCTATTGCTATCGTGTTGCGATGCTCTAGTTTCGCACCCGTGATATCCCCAGCCTTGTATTGCCTTGGACACATCCTATTACATTGTTTGGCGATAGTTGGACTTATGCGTCGTGATCGCTTGCTCAAGTCTTTTGCGTGTTGTCAAGTGCCGCTTGTTGATGAATTGCGCATGTTGATGTTGGAGATGATCATAGCTTTACTTATCGTTCCTTTAATTCTGTTTAACAACTAAAATTGAAGTAGCGAGGCATCGGTGGGTGATAGATAATATTTGGTTTCGAACGCCCACTTGTGTCCGTGGGACCCCGAGTACTTGATACTGTTCCTTGATTTATCGCGCTATCCACATCCGGAGGTATATGGGACCCCCTGAGCGAGCTTGATTGATCTTATTTCTGGGGCCACAAACTAGTTTGAGGTTTTATTTACGATCCGTACTTATGTCATGCTACTTATGTATTTACGTTTGTCGAGGAGCACCTTGTCTTTAGGTAAGCGGAGTGTTTTCGCGGTATCGACAAAAGCCACACTTGGGTTCCCGATCGTTTTACACCATTGGCAAACCTTGAGTCCGTCTCGGCTAGCTTACTGCGTTGGTCTACTCAATGGGTGGCCCCCTGAAATAATTAAATCCTGTGATTGCTTAGTCGTGAAAGCCTCGTTGGGTTTTGTTTTGGTTTTTCCGAGGTTGATCGAGCGTGTGTTGCTATTGGTGCACCCCGGCCGGGTAAAACTTTCTGAAAGCCGTGTCCGCGGATATGGACGACTTGGAGCACAGTATCTCGACCATAGACAAGCATAACTAAAGTTTATTGCTATAAATTTGACTTATAATGACTAGTAATCAGCTTCACTATAATGGAATGGCTAAATAATACTGCCCACAATTGCTTGTTTGGAGTGTCGCTTGCGACCTTTGTACCTGACTAGTAAGTATTGCAACTACAACGGAATGGCTGAATAAAAGTACCAACAACTGCTGGGTTTTTGGGTTATCTCATGCTATTTGTATCTGATTAGTAAGTGTTGCAACTATAACGGAATGGTCAACTAAAAATGTCCACTGCTTACTTTATCAGGATGAGTATCTAAACCTGACTAGTAATTGCTGCAACAATAACAGAATAAATAAAACTGCCAACTGTGTGAGTTCCTCGGTTGACTTCCTCGTTTGGTCTCGAGGGGGAAACACCAGGATGGGTTTGTTTGATGGTAGTAACAGGTTGGTTCCGAATAGGTCTTTCTTACCCCTCTCTGATTGCCGCCAGTTGTATCGAGTCTCTATAGGTTGTTCTTGTGCATGCTGCCGCTGCCGCTCAGTCCACCATACCTATGTAGGCGAGGACCGCCGAATTCTAGCCTCGCCGTGTACTGGCATCAGTACTGACGCTCCTCTTTTTCCTTTGCCCTTTGTCGGCACCCCTTTTGTTTAAGCAGGTTTTGGGATCGACGTCGTTAGCAGGGTTAGCCTTCCGGCTTGGCCTGGGCAGGGTTATGGACGCCATTGGTTATTCTTCAGGGCTCTTAGACCCATTTGCATCTTGTCCGTAGTCGGATGCTCTATCGTTTTCAAGGTGATTCGGATCTTTGTATATTATATCTGTATTATTGACTCATGGAGTCGTGTTGTATATATATCTGTTCTGTGGGTCCCATCGAGGACTGTTGTGTAATGTTATTACTTCGTTTCCCATACGAAAGTGCTGGTGCACCTTTGAATCGTTTCTATGCGGGTTTGGGGTTTTGTTAAAACTTGCATAGGTCCGATTCGAGGTGTTACGACCACTGGATACGGGCCCTCGGGTACCAAAGATCACGCCGAGGCAGGGGTAGGTGGCAACGGGTTCGTATGTGCATGTGTCGTCGTGTGGGTCAGGTGCGTGAGAGGTTGTGTTGGGTGTGTGTGTTGTGTCAGCTCAGGGTGGTGTCGCGTGAGTGTGTTGGTTCCGATGCGTGCGCATGTGATTTTGTGTTGGTCCCGGGGCGTGCGTGTAGGTGCCACGGCATGACGCAGGTGAAGTGAGGTGGGTATGCGGGGCCAGGGCCGACCCCTTCATACCTGTTGGAGATATGCCCTAGAGGCAATAATAAATGTAGTTATTATTATATATTTGTGTTTATGATAAATGTTTACATTCATGCTATAATAGTATTAACCAGGAAACATTAATACTTGTGTGATTTGTAAACTAAATTAGAGTCCCTAGTAAAGCCTCTTCATAATACTAGCTTGTTGGTTAATAGATGATTGTGGTTTCCCTATCATGAACATTGAGATGTTATTAACAACAAGATCATATCATTAGGAGAATGGTATGATGGACATACTCCTATAGATAAGCGTAGCATAAAGATCAAGTCATTTTAATAGTTCAATTGCTATAAGCTTTCTGATACATAGTAACCTAATTCCTTCGACCATGAGATCATGCTTATCACCATCACCGAAAGGATGCTTTGATGACATCAAACACCACACCGTAACTGGGTGGCTATAAAGGTGGCATTGAGTGTTCAGAAAGTATGGGTTGAGATACATGGATCAAGAGTGGGATTTGTCCATCCATATGACAGATAGATATACTCTGGGCCCTCTCGGTGGAATGTCATCCAATTAGCTTGCAAGCATCCGGTAGCTCACAAGGGATCACATATCACGGAACGAGAAAAGAGTACTTATCGATGTGAGGTTGAACTAGGTATGCAAAGATACCGACGATCAAAACCTCGGATAAGTAAACTATCATGAGACAAAGGGAAATTGGTATCGTATGTAAGTGGTTCATTCGATCGCGAAGTAATCGTAGAAATATGTGGGAGCCATATGAATTTATATATTCCTCTATTGGTTATTATTCGGAGAAGTGTCTCGATCATGTCCGCATAATTCATGAACCGTAGGGAGACACACTTAAGGATTCGATGTTGTTGAGTAGTTATGGAATGATGAGTAAGAGACGGAATGTTGTTCGGAGTATCGGATGGGGTCCGGGATATCACGAGGAGATTCAGAATGGTCCGAAGAATAAGATTCATATAAGGAAAGTCCTGTTTCAGAGTTGGGGAATGATTTCGGTGTTTTCATCGGGAATGTTCTAGAAGGTTCCGGAAGGTCCGGTACTCCGGAGGGGAAGGGTACATGAATGTGTCATGACAATGTGGAATGGTTGCATCATGTACTAGGTATCATGGCTGGGCAAAATAAAGGAAGATATCAAAATCCTAGTTTGAAAAAGTCAAATGCCAATTTGAAAAGTCAAACGGCAAGTTTGCTTGATGGAGGGAGAGTAGGAAACCTACTTGGGGAGGAAGTCCTCCTCCCTCCACCCGCCGGCCAAGGAGGCCGAGTTGGGGGAGGACTCCCTCCTCCCAACCGGCGCCCTCCCACCTATAAAAGAAGGGGCAGGGGTGCCCCCTCTTCCCTACACCCAACACCACCCAAACCCTAACCCTAGCCGCCGGGCTCCTGCAAGTCGCCGCCGCCCTAGGGTTTCTCCTAGCCACCGACTTGGGGCTTCCCCAAGCCCTAGGCCGCCGGCCAAAATCCGCTCCTTGGTGCCTCTAAACCCTAGATCGCCAAGGCCTCTCTCATAGTCCACCATATTCGCTCTGGCTTAAGGCGAAGCCCTGCGAGATCTCTCTTCCTGCCACGTCGTGCGTAATCGCGAGGAGAGTGCTACAACCTCTGCTTTCATGGAACAAGGAGAGGAAGGTCTTCATCGAAAATTTAACGTGTGATCGATCATGAAGCCGCTTAACGCAATACGGAAGGATCGTCTACGCGATCTTGAGATCGGCAAGAGTACGACTACATCACCCACGAGAATCTGCTATCGTTAACCGCTTTGGAATCTTCGAGGGTGAGTTCCTCTATCGACTCGTTGCTACAATCTAGTAGATAGATCTTGACTTGTTTGTTTGCATGCGGTAGAATTTTTTTGTTTTCCATGCTACGAACCCCTACAATACCACCCCATGTAATTTGGCGGGTCTAATTTTTTACCAGACCCGCCCCATTAAGACGGGTACCCATCAGGTTTATGGTTTCGGGGCCCATTGACATCCCTAAAATATACCCTCGGGATTTTTGTCTATTTAGGATGGGAATTCTCTATAGACAACCTATGAGAATTTTGGGAAAGAAGAGAACATGAAAGGAACATGCAAGCTTCTATTTTATCTCTCTAGTCACATTTATGATGTGAATTCTCTATAGCCAACCTAATTGGTAAGACATTATCACTATATCCTAAGGTAAAAGACTAATGGTATCATGAGTGGTTGAGACTTCATGCTATATATGTGCATGAATTTTCTGCAAGCTTTAAAAATTACTCAAATTCTTATTCACACTGATAAAGTGTTATTATCTTTTTGTCTACACCTACATTTCCGACTAAACAAAGCCGTCCTATTTTAAGAAAAAGTTTTTTCTTCTTAGGCGTGGTTCATGGTCAATGAATTGTGTTTTTTATAAAGGAAATAAATTAATATCACAAATATACCAATTACACCCAGCCTCTGCAACAACTAGATATACAAAAACATCAAGGATGTACATAGCCAAGAAAAATTTAACAAGCGAGGAGAAGAAAACAAAAAAATCTTTCACGGTGATGAAACACTCGCAACAACAACACTCACCTCTAGAGACAGCACCCGGAATATAAGATAAACTCTCCAAAAACAACGCCTCCAAGAAGGAAACTATGCACTAGTGTTGTCGTCGCTCGATCGAATATCTTGAGTTTTCACCTTGGAGAAAGTCCGAGCTTTAAAAACAATACCTTCAACATTGCCAGGTACAACTAATGAAGGCCAAACCTTAGATTTTATCCTAGAAATCGCGACTGGTACTCAAGGAGAACCACCAAAATTGCAGTCCACCACCCCCTCTTGCCAAGGTTTCTGTTGCAAGTCTTTAAACACCCAAAAAATAGGAAAAACATATGTCGCATAGTCTTCATCGCAACCAACACTCCTCACTGGCATTACCAAACCTCCAATCACACTCACCATGACTTTCTCCATCACTGTCAATGTCATGAAAATCTATTCTTAGACATGTCCCATGGCACCGACAGGAAAGCGAAGCTTCGCTCCACGCCCTCATGGAGCAACACTAAGATAAGAGTGCACACTACCGGATCAATTCCGATCTAGATATCCAGTGGCATCATAAGCCAATCATCAGAGATCTACGATAGGAATATTAGAACACGTCGGTGACCAGACCTAGGAGGCCGACATAAAGAAGATCGACGTCTTGGTGCTGGAAGATCGTCAAGGCCAACTGAAGGGATTCGCGCTACGGATGCGAACAGAGGGAAGCCAAGATCTAATCTAGGAGATGCAATCAACGAGAGAGATTGGATTAGATCTTCATACCCTTGAAGATTCGCACAGCGGAACATTCGTTGGAACGTGGGTGATGTAGTCGTACTCGCTTCTCCTCCTCGCGATCCGACCCGATCTAGCACCACAAGTGGCGGTGCCTCCGTGAGATGCACACGTGTAGCACCTCGACGTCTCCTCCTTCCTTGGTCCAGCAAGTATGGTGGAGAGACGGATTGGATCTACAATACGACGGCGTGGTGTATATGGTGGAGAATTTCTGCAAAGGGCTTCGCCTATAAACAGTCGGGAGGGAGAGAGGAGGGCAGCAGGGAGGCTAGGGTTGGAGGGGAAGGTGTGGGGGGTGGTGCGCCCCCAGCCCTCTATATATAGAGGGGCGCAGCCCTAGCCCCTCCCCAAGCCAAACCGCGCCCAAGGAGGAAGAGTGGGGCAAGGAAACCCCTTCTAGAAGCTCTATCTCGAGTTTAAACCTCTTGGCAGGTGGGCCCTATGGGCCTTGTGCCCTGGCCCAATATGGCCGAGCACTCCCTCATAGGCCCATGCCCTCCCTAAGGTGGGGCCAAGTTGGTCCCCTTCCGGAAGGTTCTAGAAGCTTAGGTGCAATACCGATTAATCCGAACAATTCAACTCCAAAACTGCACTGCCTTATATGAATCTTATTCTCCGGACCACTCCGGAACCTCTCGTGATGTCCCGGATCCCATCCGAGACTCCGAACAAAAACTCATAAACCAATTATCCAATCTATCCTAGCGTCGAGACACGTTAAAGTGTGTGACCCTGCGGGTTCAAGAATATGCATACATGATCTTCTATCAATAATCAACATCGGGGTCTGGAAACCCATATTGACTCCCACACATTCATCGATAATCATATCGGATGAACCACGATGTCAGGATTTAATCAATCCCATATATATTCCCTTCGTCTCGCGATATTTTACTTGCCCGAGATTCGATCGCTTGCATCAGTCATACCTAGTTCAATCTCGTTCACGGCAAGTACTTTACTCGCTCCGTAATCCGATATCACTTTGTGATTAACTCCTTAACCACATGCTTGCAAGCGTGTTTATATCGATTACCGAGTGGGCCCAAGTATATCTCTCCGACTTGGGAGGGACAAATCCCATCTCGATACATACAACCCAATGATACTTTCCGATCACCGAGAGACACCTTTATGATCACCCTCTCATAGGATGACGTTTGATGACCTCAAAGCTTTCTTAGATACTGTGGAGTTGTATTATCTCATGGTCTAAGGAATACAATATTTGACATAAGAAAAGCTTGCAAAGCGAACACGATCTAATTGCTTCGCTTAGTTTGGTCATCCACCATATCATTCCCCAATGATATGATCTCATTATTAATTGACAACTCATGTCCATGGTTAGGAAACCTTAACCATCATTAATCAATGAGCTAGTCCTTAGAGGCGTACTAGGGACACGGTGTTGTTCACAAACCACACAAGTATTAAAGTTTCCGCTTAATACAATTCTAGCATGGAATATAAACATTATCATGAACAAGAATTATAATAATAACATCTTTATTATTGCCTCTAGGGCATAATTCCAACACCAACCACCTTTATTGACCAAGCCGATAGCCTCCACGCCACCAGTCGGCTCCCAACAGGGCAAGTAAACACATGACACTGCATGCCACTGGAGACATGGCCACCACTGCCCAGCCCAAAGTCGGCGGCACCAGTGCGGTGCCATACCATCATCGCAACTAGGTGTCGCCACGAAGCCACCACCATGGTCCAGACTCGCACGTCTGCCTAGGCCTAGAATGCATGTGGTAGATCTGGATCCAATTTCTGCAGCATTGGCGCACCGAGCGGAGGAAGCTCAACCTCCACCGTCAACACGCCGATCATCGCTAGAAGACCGCAGCGTCGCCGCCGACCTCAATTCCATCACCGCCGAGGGAGAGGAAGAACGTCACCCGGGAGAAAATCCCGCCGTGAATGCGCGTTTTGCCCTACGATGACCACTACGTCGTTGCTTTGTACTATTCAGTATTTCTTTTAATACAAGAGTCCTATTCGCAAAAAAAACATGATTATCACAATCCACCTAGATGAAACGCAACCTTACAATACCTATTAGTTAGCTAGAGACAATAATATTGGAGACATCTTGGGTAAGCCGACAATAATATTGGAGACATCTTGGGTAATCCGCCTTAGGTTCGTGGCGACGGTAAAGTCAATATTGATGGAGGAAATAGTGACAGTATATGTATCGAGTGTTGGTTTTAGTGGAATGATGCTTACCCTCATCGGGGCATCGGCTACGTGTTTATCGTGGCAGTAC